>CM033407.1:5000-1242486 GCA_019426215.1 Buddleja alternifolia | reverse complement strand
TTTCATTAATCTAATTAATCAAATAATTAATTTGTTCATCAAATGACAAATGATCTAATATATGTATTTGAAAACGAAGAATTTTCTTCGCTCATTTCCTTTAAAGCGCAACTCTCTAGGTTCATTTCAAGTAGCACTGGGAGAAAACCAAGGATGTGAGTGTCACCTAGCCAGTCTCGTGGACATACATCGAAATCCAATTGAGATGTCTAATAGATCATATACGAACCTTTAGCTCACAGACACCCTGTGAGTATAATCCCTTCACTAACTCACAAAACTCGATGTTGTGCTTAATAAATCATAGTAAGATGAAATTACTAAACTACCCCTGTGTACCATACACAAGTTAGTTTTTCTATTTGGTCAAAGACAAGACTTATAATATCATTTACCTACGATCACAAAGTACGTTAACTCATTTACTACTCGAGACAATGAAGCCCATATTGACATTCTCCGAACAATTACTACTTGTCCATCTGTACCGCACTTCAAGGTTGATCCCACCAAAAGGTGGATTGATCTAACTACTTTAATAACACATTCAGGATCACAAGTACAATCTTTGTGAATCCTCAGGTCTAAGGTTCACATGCACTACAGTGACCAGTAACTCAATCATTAACAGTACCGAGTAATTACCCGTGTGATTGAATTACGGCAGGTCGTGTTCAAATATATCAATACCATTGATATATTTATGGCACAATCTCCCACCATTTCAAAGTGACCGACTGACACTCCTTGTCAAAGCTTGCGTCATACAAGTCTGGTTATAATGCCCAATTAAGACTCTTCGACTTGCGAACTCTAGTTTAAGTAATCAAAGAACCGACACTTCTAGTGTCCATCTTCTCAAACTATGAGGAGTAGAAGCTCTCTCTTGATTACTCGGGACTTATTTGTTCAATTCTTATATTAATGCCATCAAGATTGATATGAACAAAACAAATGCCTTTATTGATTTAATAAAAGTTCGTACAACATAAAACTAAATGCCCTAAGAAACAAATGCCTCTATTGATTCTGATGGATTTGATCATGGAACAGGAGAGAAGGTTTCCTCATAGTCAATGCCCTCTTTTTTACAATACCCTTTAGCCACAAGCCTAGCTTTATAGGTATTCACTTTGCCTTCTGGACCAATCTTTCTCTTGTAAATCCACTTGCAACCTTTTGGTGCAATACCCCTAGGGCTGTCTACCGGAGTCCAAAATTAGTTTGAATACATCAAATCCATCTTTGTTTTTATAGCCTCAAGTCATTTCGCAGAATCTATATCTGCCATTACATGTTCAAACATAGAAGGATCATCTCCATAGTTTTCTTCTGCTACGGCATACAAAATATGCTCTCCATGTAGCAGATAACCATATCTCTCAGGCGGTTGAGATACTCCACTTGATCTACGCGATGCCGGATGTGTTTGGGTAGGTTCATTTTCAGTCTCTTGAATAGTGGTCTCTAAAGGGATTTCGTTTTGTTCTTCCAGAACAATCTTTCTTCCTGCACCACCTTCTCGAACAAATTTGCTTCGAGAAAGTACGGATGTAGTGCCACAATGACTCTTTGATCATCGTTTAAACAGAAGAGGTATGCCATAGAATATTTTGGGAAACCAATGAATCGACCTTTTAAAGATCTATCTTCCAATTTCTCCATGTTTATCTTTTTTGCATAGGCTGGACAACCCCATATCTTTATGTGTTTAAGACTTAGCGTCTTTTCACTCCATATCTGATAAGGAGTTTTAGGAACAAACCTAGATGGACACCTGTTTAAGATGTGGGTTGCTGTAAGTAATGCATAGCCTGACAATGATATGGAAAGGTCCGTGTAGCTGAGCATCGATCGAACCATATCCAATAGTGTTATATTTCATCGCTCGGCTAGCCCATTGAGTTGTGGAGTCATAGGAGGAGTTAATTGTAATACAATTCCATGTTCAACTCACTAAATTCGGCACTCATGTATTCTCCACCTCGATCAGATCGTAGTGTTTTGATATGTTTGCCTGTTTGGTTTTCCACCAAGGCCTTGAATTCTTTGATCCATTCAATAGATTCAGACTTATGCTTCATTAAGTATATGAGACCATACCTAGAGTGGTCATTAGTAAATGTCATGAAGTATTGAAAACCTCCTCGAGCTATTTCATTAAAAGGCCCGCAAAAGTCAACATGAAGGGTGACCTAGTCATTTTATCTTTGACATAAGATTTGCAAGTGGAAATGGGTCCGACCCTAATGTGCTTATAAGCCCATCTTTCTCAAGCTCGTGAATATTGTACTATCCGGCATGAGCGAGTCTCAAATGTCAAATGAGTCTTTGGTTTGTCCCATACATACCTCGTTTCTTGGTGATTGTATTCACAATATATCTATTTTGGACATTTAAATAGTATAAATCATTTAATAAAGATGCAGAGCTAAGAAACTTATTTCTAAAATTAATATTGCAAACATTGTTCACAAAACAAAAATCATATCCAAGTCTAACAAGAATAGGAATTGAACAAATGTTTTTAAGCCCATTGGGCAACACAAGGCAATCACCTAAAGTAATTAAATGTCCAGAAGATAAAACTAAAGAAGTGGATCCTATGTAAGTAGCTACCATACTATGTCCGCTGCCGACATTGATTATCACTTCTTGCTCCTCGAACCTCCTACTTCTTTCTAGATCTTATTTCAAAACACAGACATGAGCACTAGCTTTTGAGTCTAGAATCCATGATGTAGAGAATACAGTCATAAAACAATTAGTTTCTAAAAACATAAAGTTCCAAACCTATAGCAGCTCTTGACTTTCACATGGGATAGTCATGTCTCCTTGCAATAGGGGTCAGTGTTTGATCTTTTCAGATTCTCATTATGCAACTCTACATCTTTAGGTTCTTTTCTCTTACAATAACCAGTCAACATCAATATTTTGTGGGGTCATTTTCCTTTTCCTTGGGTTTTGAAGGCCCAACAACAGGAGCGATGTATGCACAACTGAATTTCTTTTATTTCATCTGACTTTATGCAGTAATGAGTTTGTTCATTAGCCCAAATAATGAACACTCAATATTGTTCATGTTAAAATTCACAATGAACTGACTGAAAGAATCAGGAAATGACTGAAGTATGAGGTCTGTTTAAAGGTGGAAATCCATGTGAAAATCTAGAGACTACAACTTCTCAATCATGGGAATCATCTTCACTATGTGGTAAGCCACATTTTCATCTTCCTCCATCTTTGTCCTGAAGAGCTCTTTCGATAAGAAGTATTCAACAGTCTTACTGAGCTCTCCAAACAACTCTTTCAGAAGTAGCAATGTGGTCCTTGCATTATCCATTCCTTCATGGGAGTGCTGAAGATCATCACTCATCGAGCTGAGGATTAACCTTCTGGCCAGTGCATTATCTGTGACCCAGTCTTTATAAAAGGAATGCACACTCTCGTCCGCATCTGCCAAGGGACAATGGGACGGTTCATGTCTAAGACATAATCAATTGATTCATAGCCAAGGACTATCCTTAAGTTTCTAGGCCACTTGATGAAGTTTGGTCCAATGAGGACATTTTTCTCAAGCAATGCAATAATCGGGTTGTAAACTATTTTGAGAGAGATAATTAAATAACTGCAGAGAATAAAGAAAGATTCAATTAGGATATTATGTTGTACACCAAGTAAAATAAAAAGGACTTTGAATTTTCACTTGGCTCCCACTACATTTTTCGAATCATTGCACTCCCACAGCAATATTCGAAAATCTCGCTGGAAAGACTTCGTAGTGAGTGATTGAGTTCTTTAATAAATCCGGTGAGTTGCTGCAAAAAATCCTTACGTGTTTGCATAGCAAATGGACTGGTCATGTGTAGTAATAAAGTGGACAATTAAGTCCGAGTTATCGATCCCACAGAGATAAGAATATTAAAATTAAGGATTTGAATGCAATTAAAATTAAATTAAAAGATTGAAATTAGTTAAAGATATTAAAAAGGTGAATAAGATTTAGCAAATTGACTGAGATTCAAATATACGAATTATTTTTCGAATTATTAGACTACTTTTGCTTTGGTGGAAATTCCTTAAATAATGACAATTCTATGATTAATTGACGGTCCCCAAAATATCTTGATGATCCCAAGTGGCATGCGAAAGGGTCTAGAGGGGGGGGGGGGTTGAATAGACCCTGAAGTCTTTTTAGACTTCAAAAATTTCGAGTTACTTTTCAAAGATCTGAACGCTTGGAAGGCTGAGCGCTTGGGTCAGGCGCTTCAGTGAAGATAACTTAGACTTAGTGAGTTTAGCAATTTACCAAAGTAGGGTAACGCTTAGATCACTTAATCAGGGTTAGCACAGCGGAAATGATTTTTAGCGTTCTTTTAGATAATTTAATCGCTTTGCAATTTTACTTGTCTTTTAGAATAATGTAATATGACAGATATAAGACATTAAAATATAAATGACACAATAATTTGTAAGGTTCGTTGGGTGATGTAATCCCAACTACGTCCTTCTTCGCCTTGATCACTTGGAGGCAATCCACTAAATTGATTCTCGAAGAGTCACACAGAGACTTCTACAAAATAGGGAAACAGGAAGAGATGGATATAGATGACTTGAGCTCCTTGGTCACACAGATTTTTGCTGCAAGCCACTTCAATCCTCTGCTTCTGGAAAGACGATCTCGAGCTCCTTGATCACACAGATTCCGGCTCCAATAAAGATCTTCTCCAAGATGGCCTTGAGCTCCTTGATCACACAGACTTCAGCTCCAATAAAGACCTTTCTTCAACAAGCTTCTCTTACTCAAAAATACTGCTTGTGGAAGTCAACAATCTTTCTCACTCAGATGAAAGTTGTTGAGGGTTTATTGTAACAGGTTTGTTTGATGTTGGGAAATTCAAACAACTTGGGATATCTCAATAATAGTGTAGGGTTCTTCTATGAAGATGTTTGAGATATTTGAGAAGCTTGAAGGATTTTGGCTATGGGGTTTGCAAGCTTTTCTCTCAAATTATTTCTCAGCTCTCTTTCACATTTACGTCTTTCACGCACACACAGAGATAGCTGAAGGGTACTATTTATAGGGTTTCTTGGGATTTTTCCGTTGGACACAATCAGGCGCGTGTCTCTCACACAGAGCTTCAAATAGTCCCTTTTCTGACATTCCTTAATTTCTGCTGATTCCAATTGGACAGGAGCAGGTTTGAATTCTGAAAAGCTGACAGTCTAGTCAAAAAATGTGGCTTGTCCACAAGTCATGCTGTCTGTTTACATTTAATGCACTTATCAAGCATTTAATGCATTTTGAATTTATTTTCCGCTGGAAATAAATGTCCGTTGGTGATTGCATTTAAATCCTTGATAACTTGGGTTTAATCCTTCAGGTGAATCTAAAAACTGTCCGCGTGAATTGTGATGCATGAATAGTAGCACTATTCAGAAGACGCTTGAATACTGTTCACCTGAATACTGTTCACTTGAATAGTAAGCGCTTGAAACTCTGACCGCTTGAATACTGTTCACCTGAATACTGTTCACTTGAATAGTAAGCGCTTGAAACTCTGACCGCTTGAATACTTGAGTCGCTGGATGCTTGAGCGCTTGAATAGTAAGCGTGTGAATAGTGATGCATGAATAGTAAGTGCTTGATTCATAAATCCTGAAGTAGTCGTTTAGCGTTTGACAGACGCTCAAAGCAAATCTTTATCTTCTCTTGAGTTCAGACGCTGATCTTCAACTTCATCCTTGATAGACTCACTCAGAATTCTATCAGTGACTTGGTATTAAATACTTAGTCTAAAATCTATAAAGATAAAAATTACAAGCCTAACAAAATAAGTAAACTTTCAAACGCTTATACAATATTTCTATGAAAGTATAAACTTACATTCTTTTGGGGTCTAACATGAAATCCTATCTTATCATCATCAAAACATCTAACATGAAATTCCTAACATATCTCTATCCGAGAATCTTACCTACAATCATTGTTGGTCCCAAGTGGTATACGAAAGGGTCTAGAAGGGGGGGGGGGTTGAATAGACCCTGAAGTCTTTTTTTACTTCTAAAAATTCGTATCACTTTGAAGTATTTGAACGCTCGGAAAGCTTTGAGCGCTGGGTGCGGCGCTTGAGAGATAATGACTTAAGCGCTAGTTTCAGGCGCTTGGGAAAAGTTAACTTAGACTTGGTGATTTCAACGCTTACCAAAGTAGGGCAGAGTTTAGTCACTAAATCAGGGTTAGCACAGCGGAAGTATTTTATAGCTTAGCGTTCGGTTTGTTAATCAAAAGTAGTCGCTTAGTTGTTTTAAAAATTTATCAGAATGTATGCAATATGAATAGTAAAGCAGTAAAACAATGAATGCTTAAAGAGGTAAATGACACAAGATATTTGTAAGGTTCACTGGGTGATGTAATCCCAGCTACGTCCTTCTTCTTCTTTTATCAGGGAGGTTTTCCACTATGATGATTATCGAAGAGTCACACAGAGACTTCTACAAGATAGAGGGAGATTGGATATGATCTCGGAACTCCTTGGTCACACAGATTTCAGCTCCACTAAAGACCTTCTATCCCCTTGCTTCTTTCACTCAGAAATGGTGCAAGTTACACTTGATCTCGGAACTCCTTGGTCACACAGATTTCAGCTCCAATAGAGATCAACTTCAACAAGCTTCTTTTACACAAAAATATTGCTTGTAAGTCAACCAGCTTTCTCACTCAGATGAAAGGTGTTGATGGTTTTGGTCACGGGTTTGTTTGTTTTTGGAAAGTTCAAACAACTTGGAGATATCTCAATGGTAGTGTAGGTTCTTCTTAAAAAGAGATTTGAGATATGGGTGACTGTCTAGGAATGTATTTGAGAAGGCTTAAAAGGTTTTGGCTCTGGAGTGTATAAGCTCTTTCTAAAAAATTCAGCAACGTTTTTGGACCCTTTTTCTTACTTTTACGTCCAGATGTTTTTCTATGTGTATCTCTATTGTCCCTTTTGCTGAAAAGGTTATTTATAGATTGTTATGAGATTTTGTCCGTTGGACACGGTTGGAATCTCGTTTCCCTAAACATTCCATGAGTTCTGACAATCCTAACTTTGGGTATATTTAATTGGTTAGGCATGGTCTTGGTTTCATAAATCTGACAGTCTCGGTCAAAGATATGGCTTGCCCATAAGTTGTAGTGCTTATATTTTAATAGCACTTATCCGACTTTTGATGCATCTTGTTTTATGTCCGTTTGGGAATAATTTTCGTTGATTCATGCATCTTTGATAACTTGGGTTTGAATCTTCAGGTTACGCTTGGAGAACTAGGCGCTTGAGCCTTTGGGGTTTAGGCTTCTTGAAAGTAGTCTTCTTTGTTAATCAGACGCTTGAGAGAGAGGTCACAATCTTTGCCCGATTCTTTAGATGCTTGTCCTTTCACTCTATCTTTGATAAACTCACTCAGAATTCTATCATTGACTTAGTGTTAAGTACTTGGTCTAAGGTACATAACAAATCTTGAGCGCTGAGTTCGTAACCCGGGATAGTCTTTTAGCCTTTGACGGACGCTTGAGACTAATCTTTATCTTTACTGTTTCTTCAGACGCTTGATCTTCAACTTCATCACTTGGTAGACTTACACAGAATTCTTCTAGTGATTTAGTATCATATTCTTAGTCTAAACTCTATAAAGATAAAAATACAAGCCTAGTATAAAACTATGAGCTTTCAGGCGCTTACACATTTGTTCTACGAAAGCTTTTATACTTTACATTTCTTGGGGTCTAACATGGAGTCCTATTTGTCATCATCAAAACATCTAACATGAAATTCCTAACAATTTCCCCCTTTTTGATGATGGCAATACCTATTTAGTTCAAGCGTTAGATACCTAAAGTATGAGTTAGCGTAGGTTAGTAAGTTAGTTTGAGCTTCAACGAGATGTTTCAGCTGTAAAATGCATTTTATATATATATCTTTCATAGTACAAGCATTTTACAACTGAAATGAAAGAATCATAAGTAAACAAAATCAAGATCGTGATTTGATCTTGTATCTCTTAGTCATTTCAGCACGAATTGCTTCAGTTATCTGATCTTCTAGCGTCATCATCGCTGCATGATCTTTACTGATTATATGTTTGTTTTCTTTTACTTGTCGTGCCTTGAAGGTAATGAGCTGCTTATCCCATTCCTCTGGACTGATGCCTATGTATCGTAAGCAAATTCTGAAGGTTTGGTCAAAGTCAGACATTTTTCGCTCTAAGGTTAAGACTGCTGGATCAGAGGGTTCTGGAATTGACGCTCTGAGAAGAGGAATATCAAATTGTTCAAGCAGTGCTTTTGAAGGTAATGGAAGATTTGGATAGAGCACTCTTGGGGTTTCCTTTTTATTGGACGCTCCCACCGAGGTAGTTACCCAAGAAGGATAGGGATACCTTGGCTCTGTACTTAGTGTGAGGGAAGTATCAATATGTTGACGCTTGGATGGTGGAGGAGGATCTTGATCTTTAGATGTTGAAGATTTCCTCTTTTCTCCCTTCTTTTCCCCCTTCTTTTCCCCCTTATTGCCATCATCAGTCTGTATGAAATGCTGAGTAAGAAGACTGACTTGAGTAGCAATCTGAGCGACAGAGGCTTCAAGGGTGGTCAGACGCTGGTCGAAGTGTTCTTTCATGACCAGTAGTTGAGCGTGATTAGCGTCTGTAAGAGAGGTCTCAAGAACCGTGAAACGGTGGTTTAGATCATTTGTTAAAGCCACATGACTTGCCTGAGTAGCTGTAGATAGTTGCTGTATTTGAGTGAGGCATTCAGTCATGGACGCTTGAGCGTCGGGAACCACAGTGCTAACGCGAGGCTTAAAACGAGATGTGTGTTTGAGAGATTCAATAGGTACTTGATAATTAGGATCAAATACTGTTCCTCGATGCTCTGGGGCACTGTTGGACTCGGTGGATGCAGTAAAGTCGGATTCAGTTGGACTGAGGGGATTAGGCGCTTGAGGTAATTCTAATAAGCGCTCAGGAGCAGGTAACGTGTCAGCTGGTGCTGCAGTAGATTCTGACTCTATACGACTAAAGTCTGTAAACTGAAAGTCCAAGCTTGCAAACGGATCATCTGCATATGGATATGTAGCAGTCTGTAGAAGTTCATTCAAATGTAGAGTGGGGAGATAAGTACCTTGAATGAATGTGCTGATAGGACTATCCATGGCCCTGATATACATTGGCCCGAGGATATCCAGCACATGGGTGGGAAAGATTTTGGAGGGCGCTTGGCAGATGGAGAACAAGGCATCTGGGCAATAGTGTTCTGAGAAGCCAATTAGCCGATCTGTTGGGAGAGTCTTCGGTTTTCGAGAGTCGGGAACATAGAGCCTGTAATACTCTTCCAAGTATGGGTAGATGGCTGAAGCAAGCGCTTGAGTTCTTTCCAGTAGTGACAAAACAAAATCATAGTGACTTAAGACTTCTTGTCGGATAGACGGAAGAAGTGGATATCCTCTGAAAGGATTGATCCGAGAGCCATTCCACTGTCGCAGATTTTCTGTGAAGATTTTGTCGAATAGGGAGACTGGAGGCATAATTGTCATCATGAGAGAAAAGTTGTCTTCACAGTGGCTAGGGGTGAAGTTCAGACAGGACAGGGGAGAAGAACCGCTGGTGGACGCTTGATCAGCAAAGCGTAGAGAAGAGTTAGCCAGTTTGTGCAACGCTTGGCTTAAACGGTGTTCAGGTTGGTGGCGGATCAGAGGCAGCTTCAGAACTGGTCCAAGTCTATGTTGGCGCTGCTTTAGCATGTAGCGTGCAAATTTGGTCTTTTTATCATGAATCCCTATTCTGAACAGATGGGGAGCGCTAACCAATTCTTCAAATTTATACGTGTCACCCATGTAAGCTTCAGCCCATTTTACGTCAGTCATGCAGTACTCAGTTCCTGCATTAAGTATAGCACGAAATCCTTGGTGATGAATATCACAGATGGACTCAAAACGATACCTGTCGGGTTGGTAGTTAGCGTTCCAGACGCAGTCAAAATAGGCATTGGCTTCTAGTTGAATCATCTCGGTCAGTGAAGCTGGACGCTCACCGGCATGTACTCCTTTATTCTTCCACATGAGGAGAGGATTAGCTGAGCGCTTGTTTTCCATGCTATTTACCAGTGTTGGGGAGTGAGAATAACCTTCTCTGTTTAGTAGCTTTTCCGTTGGGTTCACAAGCTTATCCTGACGCTCATAGACTCTGATGTTGTAGTCTCGGAGAGCGAGGCCAGGGGGTTTGCGTGTCCCACAGTTCAGAGAAGAAGCTTTATCAGCTGGGGTCAATGCTGGGTTAGATAGAGTGTTGCGTACAGCTAGATCAAATTTTATGAGCTTGGCGATATCATTCTCAGCATTGATAAGACTTTCTTCATTATATCCTGTAGGTAGGAAAGGTTCTGCGGGCGCTGGAGGGAAATAATTGACGGAGTGATCGATGGTCTTGAAGGGATCCAGCTTGAAGAAATGTCGATGTATCACAACGTCGTTAGCATCGCTCTGACCTTCTGAGCGTGCCTCTGTTGTACTTGGTAATGCAAGCAATGGTTGAACCCCTGGGATTTCAGGTTCATCAGGCTCGAGATTTGTAGAGTCGATGGCAGCTTCATGGGCGATGGCCACAATATTGGCCATATCAACATCCAGATGGACGATGATATTGGAATAGCAGCTATGGCTTGGTCGTTTGGAGTGTGTGTAGCCTTAGAAGAAATGGCAGTAGTTGGACGCTTGCGTCTCTTGAAGATACGCTTCACATTTATCCCTTCGGCTGGGGACGCTTGAGTCTGTGGAACAGCTGGTTCTCCAAAGTCGATATTTTTGAGGACCTTTTCCAGATCCTTCCGACTAATGAGGGGTATAGAGTCCTCGTCTTCTTCATCACTTTTGATAGGTTGAGCCTTGGGCTTTCGAGGAGCCCGTTTCTTTGTGACAGTGGGACGCTTCACATTATGTTTAGCCTTCTCCTGATCTGGGCGCTCAGCCTCCTCATTTGATGCTGCACGTACAACTTGACGCTCAGAGAGAGGTCTAGCGGCACCTCCAACCTTGGGTGGATTGAAGAGATTGTTGATGATTCTTGGCCCATAGAACTTATGCTTGGCCACGGCGACTCCTGCTGAAGAGGTGCACTTTGCTCGAAAAATTAGATCACTTAAAACTAGGCCATAAGGTCTGTTTGAAGTGCGTAGACTGTCTCTGAATCGGCAGAATATATAGGCGCTCCAGTTGATTTTTATCTTGAGCAAGATAGCAGTCATCATCTGGAACTGGGTTGGGCTGATTTTGTCAAAGGTTCCTACTCTGCATTCAATGTTTTTACTGTAGAAATCAGCTAAGACTCGATACCTGTTCACTATATCTTTCTTCTCAAAGTACGGTTTGTATGGAACACCATCGTAGGCGCTAATCTGAGTCCAGACTTCTTGAATTTGTTCCTCAGTGATAGTGTCTAAAGTCGCTCCGTCGTTAGGTAGAGAGAAATTTTGGGCAATAGAGGCCGCAGGGAGAGTGAACGTCTTTGATTCCGTCTTGAGGGCAGGAAACAAACAGGTGATGGAAGTCTCATCGTCGGACAAACTAGCATTTCTCCAGAAAAATTCTAATTCTTCAGGAAACATGTACGAGTGTTTGGTAAGAAATTTCTGAAGCCCAGCCTTTGCTACAGAGTCCATCATTTCCGTTAAATCAATTTGGGGGTTTTCATAGAGAAACTTCCAATCGATTATAAGGCCTTCAGTGACCTTAACAATAACTTCAGTGGTTCCAGCAGTAGCTTTCTTGGGCGCCATTAGTGAGAGGTAGACAGAGATTAAGAATGAAAACTTTGTTTTTGAGAGAGAGAGATTTTTCTTGCACGAATGAAGGAGAGTGTAAGAGAGATTATGTTCTGCAGAAGTTGTGTTTTGAAATACTACAATTTGAATGTTTTTTTTTTTTTTTTGTGTTTGAAGGTTGAGATGTTGACACGTGGAGGAGTATAAATCTCAGCCATTAAAATACGACTGTGGACGTGAATTTAGATTTAATAAGCACGGTTACTTTTAGTAACAACCACATATACTATTTTGACGTCCGATTAAAAGTTTGAAACAAAGACTTTTGATATACTGAAGGTGATACGTGTGCCCATGAAAAGCGGACACGTATTTTATGAAAACTGTTCGGGAACCATAATTTTGAACAACTATTCAAATACCCGCCAAAAATTTGTTAGAGCGTCCGGACCTATTCAGAAGAGAATGACGCTTGAAACAATTCAGTGTTATGTTGACGCTTGAAATAATTCTGTGTGATTTTGACGCTTTGAGAATCTTGAGGTTCTCTTTCAAGTAACATTTTGTGCTTGAGCGGTCATCGTAACATATAGAATTATTCTTTTCAGGGTATGTATGAGGACACAGTTTCCCAGTACTTATCATTATGTCTTGGTAGTAGTGTTTTACTTTTGGTTTAAAATATTCAGCGCTGGTTGTATTCGTCTAAGATACATGGTAACTGTACTTACGCGTGTACATGTGCTGAACCATCTTTGAAAAACGTGATGAGTGCCCATGGATTTTCTTGAGCGAAAGGTGAGGAATGTCAAGTCAGCATTAATTGCATTGATTGACTAATCCACTTTCTCGTTTTAGCGTAGGGTAATGTACGCTTGCTTTTAAAGGATCTTTTTACTAAGCGCTTTAGCTGGGAATAAAGCTAAGCATTTAGTTTATTTTGAAAGAAGTACAGACGCTAAGAAAGATTTGTGTAATAAGCGTCAAAATGATTTAAGTGTATGGTGCTAAGTGCGTATGACCGATGCAAGGGAAAACATTTTTGGTCATATTCACTTAAGTATAGTTAGCTCTTTTAAGGTTCCCTCTATGTAGGTTCCCCATAAATTACATAAAATAAAGTGGATTCCCCCTAAATTTCATGCCTAACAAAAGTATGATGTTTCGAATGATTAAGCGTTTAGATCAATCATACCTAGTTCACTTCTTAAAGTGAGAAAACGTTGTTCGTTAAGCGCTTTGGTGAAGATATCTGCCAGTTGCTTTTCTGTACCAATGAAGTGCATGGAGATATCTTTCTTTTGAACGTGGTCACGTAGAAAGTGATAGCGAATGTCAATGTGTTTGGTTCTAGAGTGAAGAACTGGATTTTGAGTCATTGCTAAGGCGCTTTGATTGTCACAATGAACAGGAGTTGGATCTAGGATTATTCCATAATCTCTAAGTTGTTGCCTCATCCAAAGGATCTGTGCACAACAGCTTCCAGCGGCTACATACTCAGCTTCAGCGGTGGAAGTAGCGATGGACTGTTGCTTCTTACTATGCCATGAAATTAGTCTATCACCTAGAAATTGACATGTTCCACTAGTACTTTTTCTATCTATTTTGCATCCTGCAAAATCTGCATCTGAATAACCAATTAGTTCAAAAGGAGAATCCCTAGGATACCATAAGCCCACATTTTGTGTGCCTTTTAGGTACTTAAGGATCCTTTTAGCAGCAATTAAGTGTGATTCTCTAGGATCAACTTGAAATCGTGCACACATGCATACTGAGAACATAATATCAGGTCTACTAGCTGTAAGATAAAGAAGTGATCCCATAATACCTCTATAGTTAGTGATATCAATTTTCTTTCCATTATCATCTCTATCTAGCTTAAGCGTTTGGCTCATTGGAATTTTTGAAGGTGATGCATTTTCCATACCAAATTTCTTGATCATATCTCTAGTATATTTAGTTTGGTTTATGAATATGCCATTAGGGAGTTGTTTAACTTGTAATCCTAGGAAGAAAGTTAATTCACCCATCATGCTCATTTCAAATTGATCTTGCATCATTTTCGAAAATTTCTCACATAGACGCTTATTGGTAGATCCAAATATAATATCATCAACATAAATTTGAACTAGGAGAATATCTTCATTATAGGTAATTTTGAATAACGTTGTGTCAACGCTGCCTTTTGAAAAGCCTTTACCCATAAGGAAGATAGCAAGAGTGTCATACCATGCTCTTGGTGCTTGTTTAAGACTATAAAGTGCCTTGTCCAATTTGTAAACCATACTATTCCCATGGTTGTTGATGAATCCTGGTGGTTGCTCCACATACACTTCTTCTTGGAGTTTACCATTCAGAAATGCACTCTTTACGTCCATTTGATACACTGTAAATTTGTTAAATGCTGCAAACGCTAGAAACATGCGGATTGCTTCAAGACGGGCAACTGGAGCGTATGTTTCATCAAAGTCGATGCCCTCTTCTTGACAGTATCCCTGAGCTACGAGTCTGGCTTTGTTTCTAATCACAATCCCATTCTCATCCATTTTGTTTCTATAGACCCATCTAGTTCCAATGACCCCTTGGTGGGTTGGTCTTGGTACTAGCGTCCATACCTCATTTCTTTCAAATTGGTTTAGCTCTTCTTGCATGGCTTCTATCCAACTTGGATCGTTAAGCGCTTCATCCACTTTCTTTGGTTCCATTTGAGATAGGAAGCTTGCAAACATGGCCTCATTTATTGTAGCGGCTCTTGTTCTAACAGGTGCTCCAATATCTCCAATAATTAGTTCTGGTGGATGGTCTCTGAGCCATTTTCTGTCTGGTTGGAACGGGTTAAGAGATTGATCTAACGCTTGATTAAACTGTGCAGGCGCTTGACCAATTCCTTGCGTAGGCGCTTCAGTGTTTATAGTTTGAGTTTGCTCTTGATGAGCATTCCCTTCATGATCATCAACGTTTTTTGCAATATCATCATTGATGTCTTTACGAGTAATCTTAGGATTAGGTACAATGATTTCATTATCTTCATCAATATCACTATCATCACACAGATTGATTTGTGATGCTTGTTGAGATAAATCTTCAATTCCTGCATCATTAATATTAACCTTACTCGGTTCTTGGTTAGCATCATCAAACACAACATGAATGGATTCTTCAACCTTCGATTTGATCTTATTTAAGATGCGAAAGCTCTTTCCATTTTTGGCGTATCCTAGAAAGATTCCTTCATCTGCTTTAGGATCAAATGTCTTTAGGCTTTGGGATCCATTGTTATGAATGAAACATTTTGAACCAAATACATGAAAGTATGAAACATTCGGCTTACGTCCCTTCCATAACTCATATGGAGTCTTTTCATGTTGCTTGTTGATCATACACCGGTTCTGAGTGTAGCAAGCAGTGTTGATAGCTTCGGCCCAAAACCTTTGAGGCAGCTTAGACTCGGCTAACATAGTCCTAGCGGCTTCTTTAAGCGTTCTGTTCCGTCGCTCGGAAACTCCATTTTGTTGAGGTGTTCTAGGCGCTGAATACTCATGAAGTATTCCAAAGTCTTTACAAAATTTCTCAACAATATGGTTAGTAAATTCAGTTCCTCTATCACTTCTAATTCTTGTCACTTTTAGATCTTTTGAGTTTTGTAGTTGACGAATTAGAGAGGTGAGCTTGGCACTAGTTTCATCTTTAGATGCTAAAAATTCTACCCATGTATAGCGTGAGAAATCATCAACTATTACTAGTGAATACTTTTTACCACTAACGCTCATGATTTGAATAGGACCAAACAAATCTAAATGTAGTAATTCAAGTATTTGAGAGGTCGATAGATGAAGCTTCTTCTTAAAAGATGATTTAACTTGTTTACCCATTTGACAAGCATCACATAAGCGATCTTTATTAAAGGAACCTTTAGGTAATCCCTCTACGAGATTTAGAGATATTAATTGAGAGATTGCCTTGAAGTTGAGGTGATTCATTTTTCTATGCCATAACCAACCTAATTCGTTTTGATTCTTAGCTACGAAACATGTAAGGTTGTTATCTAATGTTGAATCCCAATCTACTAAGTATACATTGTTTGTTCTTCTTCCTTTTAATTTAGTAGATCCTGTCTTAACATCGATTATCTCGCACAAGTCACTAGAAAATTTAATTTCAAAGCCTTTATCACAAAATTGACTTATGCTTAGGAGATTATGTTTAAGACCCTCAACATAGTATACATCATTGATCATGATGTTCCCCCTATGCATGATACCTATACCTTTAGTTTTACCTTTAGAATTATCACCGAATATAACTTGAGGACCATTGGTTGCACAATAGTTGATCAAGAGATCCTTTGATCCAGTCATGTGTCTCGACGACCCACTATCTATGTACCAAATTGAGGTATCGGTGTTGGCTCTAGGTACCTGCATTCAAAGGGCAGTTCTAGTTCTTCTTAGGTACCCATTTTGTTTTGGGTCCTTCTTTGTTAGTAACGTTAGTCTGAATTAGAATCTTCGGAACCCACATTTGCCTTGTCTT
Organism: Buddleja alternifolia; assembly: GCA_019426215.1. Classification (NCBI taxonomy): domain Eukaryota; kingdom Viridiplantae; phylum Streptophyta; class Magnoliopsida; order Lamiales; family Scrophulariaceae; genus Buddleja; species Buddleja alternifolia. The sequence continues at coordinate 1,226,159 of CM033407.1, read as the reverse complement.
CATTTTGGGAAGATTGGCCTTTTTGGGTTTCGGTTTGTGTTGTGTGTGCTCTTTAGGTGTATGGTAATATCCTTGATAATAGCAATAATCACAGTCATAATCATGGTTATCATAGTGTCGATAATATGATCTAGATCTTTGCGGATATTGACATTGATATTTCCTTGTCATTGGCTTAGGATGCACTTTTGGTGCTAGACGCTTAGCGTTTGATTTACTTGTAGAAGGTTTTTCCTTAGCCCTTCGAGCGCTTGGACATACTTTCTTTTGTAGATCATTTACTTTGGTCTTTCTTTTGACTGAGCCAGTGTTAGCTTTTTCATTTGGTCTAATACCAATATTCTGAGTCTCATTCAGCGTTTGTCTGTTTGAGCTTTCTCCAACAAAGGTTACACCTTTTCCTCTGTTGGTTGATATAACCACAGACGCTTTGGTTTTGTGACCAGATTTATCACAACCTAAACCGGTCTTTTCACCAAATGCTCTGGTTATTTTAGTCACATTATCTAGCGTTCTAGAAGCCTTTGATAATGATGAGATAAGCTGCTCTGATTTAGCAAGTTTAGCGATCAATTCAGCTTCTCTCTTGACTATTATATCAATATCACCTTTTAATTGAATAATTTCACTCTCAAGCGCTTGGTTTTTCTCAATGCACTGTTGCTGAATTTGCAACTCTGCTTTGAGCGTCACTTTGTCGCTTTTGAGTGCTGAGATGATTTAAAGGTGATTTTGAAATATTTTTGCGGCTTCTTGACAATCATTATAATATTCTTTCACTTTGTCAAGTAATTCATCATAAGAAAGAGGATGATGCAGATCAGTGGTTACCTCAGATGGTAAGTCGTTAGATGCTTCATTATCTCTTGCCATGAGACAAATGAATGCTGAATCCTTTGATGGTTCATCATCTCTGCTTTCATCTGATGATTCCAAGTCCTCTTCAGGAGTATAGAGAGGTTCTGATTCTGCTAGTAAGCCTTGTTGTCTTAGATTGCTCCTGAATTGGTTTCTATCCGTGTGATCTTGCTTTGTAGGTTTAGACACATTTGGATATGGGCAATTAACTTGGAAGTGCCTTGGTCTCCTGCAGTTGTAACAGAGATTGGTCTTCATCTTTTGTTCGTTTGTTAATCTTGTGGATCGCTGGTTTAACGCTGCAGGCATTGAGAGATCTTGCTGAGAAGGAGTTTGATATTGAATTGGTGCTCGGGAGGGAGACGCAGGATAGTGAGGCGCTTGATGTGAATTTTGTCCTGGATGCTTAGGACTGTTTCCCTTCTTTTCATATTTCAGGAATTTCCTGAATCTATTTAGAAGCGCCAGTTCTTCTTCCTCACTTATATCCGAGCCTTTTTCTTTGATAGATTTTCCTTTGATTGATGCCATTAGCGCTCCAGATTTGATCACTGGATTACTTACTGCATCACTGGCCGAATTCAGCTCAAACTCAAATGCTTTGAGTTCTGAAAAAGCATCTTCTGGAGTTAGGCTGTCCAGATTGTTTGATTCTCTCATTGCAGTTGTTTTCATCAGGAATCTGCTTGGGAGACTTCTAAAGATTTTGACCACTGTTTCTCGATTTTGTAGCTCCATACCCAGAGATGTTAGTTCAGTGACAAGAGCTGTAAACCTCATGTCTAATTGCTCTAGCGTCTCATTAGGTAGCATCTTGAAGCCGTTGAATTTTTCTTTGGCAATTGATAATTTGTTTTCCTTTATTTGTGCTGAGCCACCACAAATAGTAGCCAACTTATCCCAAATTTCTTTAGTTGTATTGCATGATTTGACTTTATTGAATAAGTTGTCATTGTCACCAATGGCTGTGTATAATGCATTCTGACCGACATTGTCTAGATTGGCTCGTCGACGCTCATCGGTGGACCATTCTTGTTTGGGCTTCTCCACATAACCGTCAGGTGTTTCTTCTGTGGCTTCGGGCGCTCTGGTGATAACTTTGTATATTTTGATTGGCCCATCTGAAATGATATCACACATTTCATCATCACATGAACACAAATAAGTAAACGCTTTGACCTTCCAAGAGTCATAATTTGACTCGGTCAACTTGGGAACTTTAGAGAATGCCATGAAGAATTTAAAGTAATTTTAAAGCGACTATATATATAATTTTTGTTAAAAAAAATGGATCTGAACAAGCAGTTACGCTTGGAAACGCTTAGGTTTCAACTTCGACCGCTCTGATACCACTTGTTGGTCCCAAGTGGTATACGAAAGGGTCTAGAAGGGGGGGGGTTGAATAGACCCTGAAGTCTTTTTTGACTTCTAAAAATTCGTATCACTTTGAAGTATTTGAACGCTCGGAAAGCTTTGAGCGCTGGGTGCGGCGCTTGAGAGATAATGACTTAAGCGCTAGTTTCAGGCGCTTGGGAAAAGTTAACTTAGACTTGGTGATTTCAACGCTTACCAAAGTAGGGCAGAGTTTAGTCACTAAATCAGGGTTAGCACAGCGGAAGTATTTTATAGCTTAGCGTTCGGTTTGTTAATCAAAAGTAGTCACTTAGTTGTTTTAAAAATTTATCAGAATGTATGCAATATGAATAGTAAAGCAGTAAAACAATGAATGCTTAAAGAGGTAAATGACACAAGATATTTGTAAGGTTCACTGGGTGATGTAATCCCAGCTACGTCCTTCTTCTTCTTTTATCAGTGAGGTTTTCCACTATGATGATTATCGAAGAGTCACACAGAGACTTCTACAAGATAGAGGGAGATTGGATATGATCTCGGAACTCCTTGGTCACACAGATTTCAGCTCCACTAAAGACCTTCTATCCCCTTGCTTCTTTCACTCAGAAATGGTGCAAGTTACACTTGATCTCGGAACTCCTTGGTCACACAGATTTCAGCTCCAATAGAGATCAACTTCAACAAGCTTCTTTTACACAAAAATATTGCTTGTAAGTCAACCAGCTTTCTCACTCAGATGAAAGGTGTTGATGGTTTTGGTCACGGGTTTGTTTGTTTTTGGAAAGTTCAAACAACTTGGAGATATCTCAATGGTAGTGTAGGTTCTTCTTAAAAAGAGATTTGAGATATGGGTGACTGTCTAGGAATGTATTTGAGAAGGCTTAAAAGGTTTTGGCTCTGGAGTGTATAAGCTCTTTCTAAAAAATTCAGCAACGTTTTTGGACCCTTTTTCTTACTTTTACGTCCAGATGTTTTTCTATGTGTATCTCTATTGTCCCTTTTGCTGAAAAGGTTATTTATAGATTGTTATGAGATTTTGTCCGTTGGACACGGTTGGAATCTCGTTTCCCTAAACATTCCATGAGTTCTGACAATCCTAACTTTGGGTATATTTAATTGGTTAGGCATGGTCTTGGTTTCATAAATCTGACAGTCTCGGTCAAAGATATGGCTTGCCCATAAGTTGTAGTGCTTATATTTTAATAGCACTTATCCGACTTTTGATGCATCTTGTTTTATGTCCGTTTGGGAATAATTTCCGTTGATTCATGCATCTTTGATAACTTGGGTTTGAATCTTCAGGTTACGCTTGGAGAACTAGGCGCTTGAGCCTTTGGGGTTTAGGCTTCTTGAAAGTAGTCTTCTTTGTTAATCAGACGCTTGAGAGAGAGGTCACAATCTTTGCCCGATTCTTTAGATGCTTGTCCTTTCACTCTATCTTTGATAGACTCACTCAGAATTCTATCATTGACTTAGTGTTAAGTACTTGGTCTAAGGTCCATAACAAATCTTGAGCGCTGAGTTCGCAACCCTACCCTTGGTAACGATTTCCTATATATCTCTATATGAAAACCCGATTAACGAGGATGCATTTAAGGTCTAGGAATTCCCCACGTGAATGGAAAGCCACCTAAAGAAACCGAGTCTATCTCTAGTCGGTTTAACTATAGGGCATTCAATGTTTATATCTTCCCTAGGTTATTATCTCTCGATCTCTAACCCACACCCCCAAACTTAAACCTAAAATTGGCCTCAATGTTATATCTAAACACAAACCACAAAAAAGGGATAATAGGAGTACTTACAGAGCGGAATGCTTAAAAAGCAAACTTAGGAGCAGTCGGTTGAGCCCAAAATCTAGGAGATCCTACCGATGCTCACCAAAATGTCTGAAACTCCTACTCACTATCGTCACTCATCTCAGCAAATGAAATTTATCTCATCAAGGCACAAGCGATGACAAAAGATATAAGAAAGGCAGTATAGATAGATAATAGCAATGTCGGATTAGTACATGCTAGATAAAACAGAAAAGCATAAAAGAAACAGCTAAACTAAACAACATATGCAAAAACAAACGAAAACAAAAATAGAAAAACACCTAAAGGATCCAAAAGCATGAAAATCATGTCACTACGCATCCTAATCAGCCTCGTCGACATCATCCCTCTCATCAGCCTCAGCTTGCTCAGATAAGGGCTCATCCAGATCAGTAGGATCAATCATAGGATCATTAATAATGGAGGTCAGTAAAGGGAGAAAATCGGGAATCACTGAATAAGCATACACGGGTCTCCTGGTAGAAATATCTGCCTCGACCATCAGTTGCCTCTGATATTGGCCCAGCATCTGCATGTTTGTCAACATCACAGACTAGCCCAATCGAATCTGAGCCATCTCATGTCTAAGGGACGTCTCTGAATCAGTCTCATGTGGACCCGATCTCTGTGGTTAACTACTCGATCCTTCGCCCCCAAACTTTTTTAATTAATCACAATGTAAACTTAATAATCAACCGTACAATACCACCACAATAATATAATGAGCTTCACATGGCTTATAATTCAACAAAATTATAAAGACAGGTTAAGCCAATCACTTACCGATTCAAAATATGAAATTTTGAAATTGAACTGCAACTCTGGACCAGATGGTCGAAAGTCTAAATAGAAACATTTGAACGTTGCTTGTTGGGGTTGAAAACATTGATCTGGTAGCGGCAGTGATGCGGCGGCAGTACAGTAGTAGGACGACAGTGGCAATTTGGAAAGAAGGTGATGGCTTGTTGGTGGAAGACGTTCGACTTTTAGGGATTGGATTTCTGAGTTTTGGTGGGTCTCAAATTCTGGTGGTAAAGTAGAAGAAAGGTGGCGATATAGTGGTGAGATGTTGGAGAAATTGAACTTAGGGCTTTTGAACTAGGGATTTTAGAATCGGGGCTTTTCTTTGATTTGGTGAAGAAGATGCGTAGCATGGGGTATAATATATATATATATATATATATAACTCTGACGTTCGAACATTGAAATTATAACGTTCGAACATTAAAGGTAGTAGCCAATTTTTTATTTTTTTAGTTTAACATTCGAACGTTGGACAGCTGACGTTTGAACATCAAGATCAGTTTCCGAATTTTTCCTTCTGACATGTTTTCCTGCAATCAAAACAACAAAAACGAAGGATCAAAATACAAAAATGAAAGCAAACTAAAAACAAACAAAAATAATGAAAAGCAAGAAACATGGGTGCCTCCCAAGAAGCCTTCGTTTATAGTCAATAGCTTGACTATTCAGGAGGCAACTTAAGTCGATGGATCAGTGAGCTTGACAGACGATTTGTCTATGCTCCAGTCAACTCTTGAGTAGTGTTTCATCCGGTGTCCATTGGTCAAGAAAAATTATCCACATTGATGATAAGTTCCACAGCTCTAGAGAAATACACGCTTGTGACACGAAAAGGTCCCGACCACCGCGACTTGAGTTTTCCAGGAAAGAGTTTAAGCCTCGAATTGTACATCAACACCATTTCACCTTTCTCAAATTCTCGGGGGAGAATGTGCTTATCATGCCACTTCGTGGTCCGTTCCTTGTACAGTTTCGCATTCTCATATGCATCTTGCCTCAACTCCTCGAGCTCATTCAATTGAAGTAAGCGTTTGTTACCTACAACTCTCGCATCAACGTTAAGAAATTGATAGTCTAATAAGCACGATGTTCAAGTTCAGCAAGTAAGTGACATGCTTTACCAAAGATAAGAAGATAGGGGGACATGCCAATAGGAGTTGAGAAAGGAGTACGGTAAGCCCATTTCAGAGACCAATCAGTTCCATGGCCATTTACTATTTTTTTCCAGAGTCCGTTTAATTTCCCTATTAGACACTTCTACTTGCCCACTAGTTTCAGGATGATATGGGGATGATATTTTATGTTTCACTCCATACTTGTTCAATAGATTTTCAAATTGTTTATTACCAAAATGTGTGCCACCATCACTTAGGGATGCAATCGAGCCGAGCTCGAGCCGAGCCTGGCGATTTTGCCAGGCTCGAGCTCGAGCTCGTATTGTGTTATTTGAGCTCGAGCTCGTCGAGCCGTATTTTGAGAGCTCGAGCTCTAGCTCGTGAGCTCAAACAACAGCTCGACTCGAGCCCGAGCCGAGCTCGGCTCGCGAGCCTGATAATTTTTATTTTTTTTTGCAAGCTTTTTGTTTTGCTTATGGAGTACACAACTCCATGAATGAAACTATTCATGGAGTTGTTTACTCCATAAAACCCAAATATGGACCATATTATCTACCAGCAAGAAGCTTGTGGAGACGGTGGTGGCTTCGGGGCAGCTTCGCGGCGGCGGTGGCGGCTTCGGGCCGTGTTGTTTGCGGCTTCTCATGTGGGTGGAGACGGCGTCGGCTGGGGTGGAGGCTGAAGGGGGTGTAGTGATTTTCCGGCGGCGGTTGATGTGCTACCGGAGGTTTAATCCAATTTTTGCAGATGTATTTTGGGGCTTTCTTTCTCAAGCATTTTTTTTTTCTGTACAGATGAGAGATGAGAGTGGTGTGTATGATTGTTATCTATTTTCTCTCGAATATGCTGTTAAGGAATGAAATTAGAACAATTTTTCCCTGCAAATCCTAAAAAAATGATTGTCTACAACAAATGTGAAAAGATAGCGAGTAAAATAATTATTGGTAACTTTACCTTGAAAAATGGATCGATAGCATGCATGTGATAGGTTTTGAAAGTACTCTGATAGTGTGTCTAGTGGGTTTTTTATTTACAACTTTAATAAATTATATTATTATTTTAATATATAAATATTATAACATATATATATATATATATAAAATAATAACATGGTTGTTGAGATGAGTACATCTGTGTACAACTAATGGCTAACAAATATATATATTATTATTATTTTAATATATATATATATATATATAAAATAATATATTTATCTTAAGAGAAGCTTGCGAGCCGGGCTCGCGAGCTTTTTTCAGAGGAAATTAGGCTCGAGCTCGAGTTTGACTCAAAGCTCGAGCTCGAGCTTTTTCGAGTCGAGCCGGCTAAGCTCGCGAGCCGGTTCGGCTCAACTTGCATCCCTACCATCACTTATGATTTCTCTAGGGGTACCAAATTGAGTAAAAATTCACGTTTTAAGAAATTTAAGAACAACCTTAGCATCATTAGTTTGCAAAGCCTCGACTTCAACCAATTTGGACATATAGCCAACAACAACAAGAATATACTTATTCAAACAAGAGCTAGGAAAGGGTACCATAAAATCAATATCCCATACATCAAACAATTCACATTCTAGCACAGTATTCATAGGCATTTCATATCCTTTAGAGATATTACCTACCCTTTGGCATCTATCACATGATTGAACATAAGAGTGTGCATCTTTAAATAAAGTAGGTTAGTAAAAACCTAATTGCAGAACATTGGCAGTAGTTTTAGATGGCCCAAAGTGTCAACCTATCAACATGTCATGACAGTGGGCCAAGACAGATCCCATTTCCTCCTCGGGTACACAACGCCTGATAACTCCATGTACACCAACTTTAAACAAATAGGGCTCTTCCCATAGATAGTGCTTAACATCTTTTAAAAACTTCTTTCATTGATGAAAAGTTAGATCAGGGGGTGTAATTCCAGCAACAACAAAATTAGCATAATCAGCATACCAAGGAAGTTGACACGCTAAAAGCTAACGTGCTATAATAGCAAGTGCACTAGTCGTGTGTAGTAATAAAAGTGGACGAGAAGTCCGGATTGTCGAACCACAAGGACTTGAATTCTAGTTTAAGATTTTATAACAACAAAGATCAAAACAATAAAGGTAAAATGAGTGTGAAATGCGTAAGATAAGAACAAGGTTGAACAAATGATTTAAAACAAAATAGAAAGGGAGACTAAGGCACATGCTAGGTTCAAATTGATCAATTATACTTATAAAGATTCTCGTTGAAGGATTACGCTTATATTGTTATGGTGAGAACTCCGAGGGTAGAGAATAACCGATGTCTCGCGTATAAACTCCTATGCTTAGATCGTGATTTCCCAAATATTCCTATCCGGAAATCTAACCACCAAACATGCATTAACGTACTAGAGTTCACTCGATTAGAATCAAACAACTTCACCCGGGAATCTTTACCTATGTCTAGGGCAATTCCTCATTAGTTGCGGGTCATGATGTGAATTTCTTGCACCCTAAGTTAATTTTCTCCTGAAATATCAACCTAGGCATAAGATTCTAACATATAGTGATCAAGTATATGCAAGATAGGTAAAAACACAAATTCACATCACATAACAATATAAGTATAACCTCAACAATCATCTATTATAAGCATATATCACAATTTGACCTTACATGGCCTTAGTCTTATGAATTTAGTTCATGATAGATATTATGAAAAACAATAATGAATAAATACACATGTTCATAGACATGAATGAAATGAAAAGGCTATAAAAACTCCCTTTAATGTGATAGATGATGGCCCCTTGATTGGAGCTTCAATTCCTAGCTTTCTCCTCTTAGAATGATGAAGAATGGTGATGAATGAAGCTTGAGGACTGATTCTTCCTCCTCCTCTCCTCCAAGAATCTGAAATTGATAGTGAATGATGAAGAGTATGGGTTCCCCCTCCTTTTATAGCCAAAAATTCCACTAAAGTATGCATTAAGAATTCCCATTAAAGTTCCCCAATGAGAATTCCACCTAAGGTGATGCTTAAAGTTTGGCTTTTAAGATTCCAATCAGCTAAAAAATGTTGAACTTTCGGCCATTAAGAATTCCACCAAGCCTAACCATGTGAAAACTTCAACAAAACACATGCATGCTGCCATTTTCTTGCTTTCCAGCGCAGTCTTAGTATTTTCCTCATAAACGTCTCCACAGATCTCCAAATTGGATGATTCAAGTCCCCATGTTCAGATAAAACGTAGATCTACAACTTTGCAGAAGGACATTTTGTCCAATTCGGTCTCTAAGTATACCTAAATTACGTTTCAACATGGAGGTTGTTTCTGATTTGGCGCCCATAAAGTAAATCTACCAAGAAACACACTTATGACAACCCCTCAACACATGTGATGAATTATGGCCAAAAGTGATTCTTACTCATCATATAATACTGGAATTTAGGCTGAAAAAGGAGTAACATTCGGACTATCCATGCCTAGGCATGACTAGGAGGGCGTTGGGGCGTATCCTGGCACATGTACTTCTCTGTTCGGCGCAGCAATCGTATTTCCTTCACAATTATCTCTATAGACCTCCGATTTGGATGTTTCAAGTTCCCATTTGAAGCTAAGACATTCATCTAAAACTTTGTAGAAGGAAACTTTGTCTAAGTCGGTCTCGAAATATACGGAATTATCGCTCGAATGTGGTAGGAGATGCATAAACCGCCTAGGTGTTGAAAAACATGCTTGAACTTGTTTTGTACATCGTTTTTCTTCCCTTTTCTTCATGTATTCTCATTTATTACCTGTATTCACTTAACACACCTATTAAATGCAAATGTGACATGATTTAAGCAATAAGTGAATCCAAATCATAAGAATTACGGTCTTAAAAACACGTAAAAACACCTCTTATCAACACCCCCAAACTTATCAATTGCTCGACTTCGAGCAATAAGAGCTATAAGGCAAGACCAACATCATTCAATGGGAGAAAACAAAACAACTAACTAACTCACTTTCGTGGAGTAAACGATTGCACTTAGCGGGTGCAACAAGCCTTTAAACCTTTGAGTTACCTCAAAGGACGAGTTATAGTCTCGTGAGGGTTTGCATAAGATATACCCACAAAATCTAGCAAATTTTCAATCCCAACCGAATCAACACATCTCAATATGATCAACAAGAATGAATGGCATAAAATCAACCTTTTAAAGTTCACAAATATATATATACATATCAACTACTTTTTGCTCATGTGACACCAATACTTGAAAAGACTCTCTAGGGTGTAGTGAAAAATAAATCTAAGGTATTATAGTCGAGAGGCATCCTTACCAAATTTTGGACATTAATCCCATATCTATCAACTTTCGATCAAACGCAAAGCACAAGAATTATAGAAAATCTCATAGCCATTTAAATTTCATTATCTCAAACATTTAACTTTCAATTCATATGAAATTTCCATTGAAACTTCATTAAGGCTAGATCATGTGCAATGTTTTATTCCATTAGGCTTTCTATGACACCCATGTAGCAAGCTTTAGACCAATGACTCCCAAACTAGATAGTTTTGGGGCATTAAGTGTAGAGACACTCCTAAGGATTTAATCACTCGAGTATCAAAGGTCACGAAATAAAACTAGATCTTTTAAACAATTCACTTCTTTTGGCTTGAGCATAGCTCAAATTAGCATAATAGTACAGTATATAGGTATGAAACTTTTCACCTCCGGTACGTATTAGCCTGACCACTTTTGGTCATACCAAAATTCAACCTTTTCAATTCATTGTTAGCATATAAAATTACTACTCAACTTATAACTTTATGAGAAATCTAAGTTAATATTTTTGGGAATAATTCCTTAAGTGTCTCAAGATGGTTATCCTCTCAACTCCTCTACCTTCGATTTAAGTGCATTGTGAATCATCTAAAGAATCAATTCTAGTCTAAGGTCTCCACGAGCAATTTCAAAGATATATATTCCATTAAATTCAAATTATTTCAAGAATTCATGCCATTTTTCCAAGTCAATCAATTTCAATGCATCAATTGGAAGGACTAAAAATTTTTCATGCTTGATTTTCTCAACAAAGATGCATATAAACATGATATCAAACAAACTTTCCCCAAATTCAAGTTAAAAATTAGGATTGCATTTTCAATATTCAAAATAGATACTCTTCTACCCCCAAACTTAAATCCAACATTGTCCCCAATGTTGTTACAACATGCATACACAAAGGTAAAAGAACACTTACAACCAAGGATATTGAAGAACATCCTTAAGCTTCCAATGCATCCTTACAAAGTTTCTCCTCTTATCGAGTAAAATAAGAATCTCTAAAGGTGGGGTCCAAATGTGCATCATATCTAACACTTCAACTTAAACCACCAAGCATAAGAAAAACATACATGCCGAAAGTGCATGCTTGAACACAATAAAAAGAAACAAACTAAACAAAACAAAAACGAAAGCAAAAAGAAAAGAAAACTTACAAACTTGGGTTGCCTCCCAAGAAGCGCTAGTTTAGAGTCGGTAGCTCGACTTGAGATAAAGAATCGCTAAAGATCCTGGAGGGGAATGGTCACTTTATCCCTCGACCCGTCAATCCCAATGTAATGCTTTAACCTTTGGGCGTTTGTCATGAAGGTTCGTCCATTATCCGTTATAAGTTCAATGGCACCAGAAGCATACACACGTGATACAACAAATGATCCCGACCATTTTGACTTGAGCTTCCCGGGAAAAAGTCGAAGGCGAGAATTGTATAGTAAAACCTTGTCTCCTTCATGAAATTCTCGGGGAATAATACGCTTATCATGCCATGTTTTCGTTCTCTCTTTGTAAAGCTTGGCGTTCTCATACGCTTGATGGCGCCATTCCTCAAGTTCGTGTAATTGGAGTAATCGCTTGGTACCTACGAGTTGAGAATCAAAATTTAGAAATTTAATAGCCCAAAAAGCGCGATGTTCGAGCTCAACCGGTAAATGACATGCTTTTCCAAAGACAAGGCGATATGGGGACATGCCAATCGGAGTTTTAAACGCGGTTCTATATGCCCACAAGGCGTCATCTAGTTTAAGGGACCAATCTTTTCTAGATGCGTTAACCGTTTTTTCAAGAATGCGTTTAATCTCCCGATTCGACACCTCCACTTGACCACTTGTTTGAGGATGATATGGGGTTGAGATTTTTTGTCGTACCCCGTACTTGTTCAGTACGTGCTCGAATTGTTTGTTACAAAAATGGGTGCCCCCGTCACTAACGATTGCTCTAGGAGTTCCAAAACGAGTGAAAATCCTTTTTTCTAAAAATCGAGTAACCACCCGAGCATCATTAGTTGGTAAAACCTCAGCTTCGACCCATTTGGAGACATAGTCGACCGCAACAAGAATATACTTATTGGAACAAGAACTAGGGAAGGGTCCCATAAAATCAATACCCCATACATCAAATAGTTCACATTCAAGCATGTTATTCAATGGCATTTCGTGTCTTTTAGAGATGTTACCTGTTCGTTGACACCTATCACAAGATTGAACATACAAGAATGCATCTTTATAAAGAGTAGGCCAAAAGAAACCTGATTGAAGCACTTTAGCCACTGTTTTAGAGGGTCCAAAGTGACCACCTACCGACATATCATGACAATGGGCGAGAATTGATGCTATTTCCTCCTCGGGGATACATCGTCGAATGAGGCCATCTGCACAAATCTTAAATAGATATGGTTCGTCCCACAAATATCGCTTCACATCAAATAAGAATTTCTTCTTTTGATGATAAGTGATATCCGGAGGAAGAACTCCCGTGACAAGATAATTTGCATAATTGGCATACCAAGGAGTATCATTATGAAGTATAGCATACAATTGCTCATCGGGAAACTCCTCACAAATAGGTTTATCAAACACGCACTCAGGCTTAGGAATCTCTATCCTAGACAAGTGGTCGGCAACAACATTTTCTACTCCTTTCTTATCCTTAATTTCTATGTCAAATTCTTGAAGAAGTAAAATCCACCTAATGAGTCTAGGTTTGGCATCCTTTTTGGCAAGCAAGTATTTTAATGCGGAGTGATCAGTGTACACAATTATTTTATTCAAAATGAGATAAGCATGGAATTTGTCAAATGCAAATACTATGGCTAGTAATTCTTTTTCCGTGGTTGCGTAATTCATTTGTGCATCATTTAAAGTCTTACTAGCATAGTAGATGGTTCGAAATACCTTATCCTTCCTTTGGCCAAGGACCGCACCCACCGCGGTGTCACTAGCATCACACATCAATTCGAAGGGCAAACTCCAATCGGGAGGTGCCATGATGGGAGCAGATATCAATAGCTCCTTAAGAGTGATGAAGGCCTGTAAACAAAGGGAATCAAAATTGAATGGTGCATCTTTGACAAGCAAGTTAGATAACGGCTTTGCAATTTTGGAAAAATTTTTGAAAATCGCCTATAGAAGCCGGCATGACCAAGAAAGCTCCTCACGGCTTTCACCGATGTAGGTGGAGGAAGCTTTTCTATTACCTCAAGCTTGGCTTGGTCCACTTCAATCCCTTTTTCGGAGATTTTGTGACCTAGCACAATCCCTTCCCGGACCATAAAATGACATTTTTCCCAATTCAAAACAAGATTTGTTTCCTCACAGCGTTTTAGAACACGGTCCAAATGATCAAGACATGTGTTAAATGAGGTTCCAAAAACAGAAAAATCATCCATAAAAATCTCAAGGAATTCTTCAACCATGTCATGAAAGATCGCCATCATACATCGTTGAAATGTGGCCGGGGCATTGCATAATCCAAACGGCATCCGCCTATAAGCAAACGTGCCATAGGGACAAGTGAAAGTTGTTTTCTCTTGGTCCTCAGGGGCTATGGCAATTTGGTTATAGCCGGAATATCCATCTAGAAAACAATAAAAATCATGTCCGGCTAACCTTTCAAGCATTTGGTCAATGAATGGGAGGGGGAAATGGTCCTTACGAGTGGCATCATTTAACTTGCGATAATCTATACACACACGCCACCCGGTAAGCATTCGAGTAGGGATTAATTCATTGTTCGCATTTTCTATCACAGTTATTCCGCCCTTCTTGGGTACTACTTGAGTCGGGCTTACCCATGCACTATCAGAGATAGGATAGATTATACTTGCATCGAGTAGTTTTATAACCTCTTTCTTTACCACCTCTTGTATTTGTGGATTTGACCGTCTTTGTGGTTGGCGTGTAGGTTTTGCGGACTCCTCCATGAGTATTTTGTGCATGCACACCGCTGGACTTATGCCTTTTATATCCGCAATTTTCCACCCGAAGGCCTTTTTGTTGGCCTTCAATACTCTCATGAGTCGCTCCTCCTGTTCTCCTGTCAAAGAAGATGAGATAATTAAAGGTAGAGTCTCATTATCATTTAAAAATACGTATTTCAAATGTAATGGTAATGGTTTAAGCTCAAGGATAGGGGCCTCTTCGATAGAAGGGCGAGGAGGAGCCAAGAGTGATCTTTCTAATTTTTTAGCTCCAATGACGTGGTAAAAAGGTGGCTTCTCTATGCTAAACATGGTTTCCAATTGTTCTTCACTCGCTGAATCGACATCCATAGATTTGGAAAGACATGTCTCCAATGGGTCGTCTACCATTTGTGCCTGAAAAGTCTCATCAATCAACATATCAAATACATCGATGCGTAGACATGAGTCAGGATCACATGGGTGTTTAAGCACTTTAAAAACATCAAAGGTGACCTTTTCATCTCCCACATTTAAGGTTAGCTTACCATTGGCAATATCGATTACCGCCTTACCAGTGGCTAGGAATGGTCTTCCTAGGATCAGGGGTACCTCAACATCTTCCTCCATATCAAGAACCACAAAGTCAACCGGGAAGTAGAATTTGTCGACTTGAACGATTACATCTTCGATTATTCCCCGTGGTCTCTTGATTGATCTATCGGCAAGTTGGAGGCTCATTGAAGTCGGCTTTGGGTTACCAAGGCCCAACTTTTTGAAAAAAGAGTACGGGAGGAGGTTAATGCTAGCTCCCGAGTCGCACAAAACTTTTTCGAAGGATAATGGCCCAATCGTGCAAGGAATAGTGAGACTCCCAGGGTCTTCAAGTTTCATTGGTAATTTATTAAGCAATACGGCGGAGCATTCCTCGGTTAGGCACACCGTTTCATTTTCCTCCCACTTTTGTTTGTTGGACAAAATATCCTTGAAAAATTTCACGTAATTTGGCATTTGTAAAATTGCGTCTATAAAAGGAATATTAATCCTAACCTCACGAAGTATTGCTAAGATTCGAAGGAAACTTGGATCCATCTCCTTTTTTTTCTTTCTATGTGCATTAGGAAATGGCAGACGGACCTCGATGGGAGGATGCGTTGGAGTTGAAGAGTCCGCTGTGGAGGGTTCAGGAGGTGGCGCCTGGGCGGGACGATCGGCGCCAGGGTGCTGGGTCTCGGGCGCCTGAGCGTGATCATCGGGACGCTCGGGCGAGCAATTGCGAAGCATTCGTTCACTGTGGGTTGATTCCGGCGCCTGGGCGTTCTCATCGGGGTGCTCGGGCGCGGAAATGAGAACAGCATCATTGACTATCTGTTTGCCACTTCTTAAGGTGATGGCGTGGCATTGCTCCTTCGGGTTTTTTTCTGTGTCACTTGGTAAAATTCCCGGGGCTCTCTCGCTGATCGCCTTTGCCATTTGACCCATTTGTGTCTTTAAATCCTTCATGTCCATCATTATATCCTTCATCATAGTACGGAGTTCGTTGATTGCTGAATCCGATTTCTTTATTTGTTCATCGAGACGCTCTTCGGTTGTAAGAGGTCTTATTTGCCTTTGTATATGAGGATTACCTTGCCTTTGAGCTTGGTTATTGTTGAATGGGGGCCTTGGTGCTTGATAGACGCCGGGATGGGCATTTTGTGCCGGATTAGGCCTCCTTGGAAAATTTTCGGGCACATGGAAGTTCAATTGAGGTCGATTGGCATTTCCAACATAGTTTACATTGCCAACCATTGTTTCCAAAGCAACTTCTTCGCCCAACTCTTGAACACAAGCAATCTTTTTGTGGGTGTGATTTCTTCATCATCGGGATAGAGTTCATCTTCTCGGGCTAATTGCTCAATCTTGTCCCACACACTTTGGCAATCGAGCCCAAGGAGATCACCACCGGCGCCGGCATTGAGCCTATTTCGGATGCGCGAACGGACTCCATCATGGAATCGTAATACTTGCTCGCTCAATCTTAGGTTGTGATCCGGACATTTTCGGAGCATGTTTTTATATCTAGCCCATGCCTCGGCTAAGGACTCATGATTCCCCTGCTTAAACTCCTTAATGTTGCTCCTTAGCTCATTGATTTTGGAGGGTGGAAAGAATTTGCTCAAAAAGGCATCGACCAATTGTCCCCATGTTGTGATGGATTGGGGTGGTAGAGATTTGTACCACATGGTCGCCCTTTCCTTTAATGAGAAGTGGAAGACTCTTAGACGAATTGCATCGAGATCCCGTGGATGAAATTGGGTAGTCATGAGAGTATCGTCTAAAGTCTCCAAATGCTCATGAGGTGATTCATAGGGCTCTCCATAGAAGGGTTCGCTTTGCACCATGCTAAAGATGTGTGACGGAATGTGATAATTTGGTGCAAAGAAATTTGGAAAGACTACGGGCCCCGGTATAGTGTGGACCCTTGGAGGTAGACTTTCCCGGACCGATAGAAGTCTTTGAGGAGGTGCCGGTTGCATAGCTTGGAATAGATTTTGCAACCATTCCCTATTTTCCGGGAGATTTATGTCGGGAAAATTCCCATTTGGATTTAGATTGTCGGCCATTTCTCGAGTGCGTCTACTAGATCGAAGAACACGCTCTATCTCCGGCTCAAAATTGTATAGAGGCTCGTTAGAAGAGCGGGTCATGCACCACAAATTACACCTAACAATTAAACACAAAAAACAAAATTAGAATAATAAAATAAAAGAAAGGTTAGAAATAAACGAAGAACTAAGAATTATGAAAATTTAAACGAAAAATCAAAAACTAAAATGAACAAGTCCCCGGCAACGGCGCCAAAAACTTGACACGCTAAAAGCTAACGTGCTATAATAGCAAGTGCACTAGTCGTGTGTAGTAATAAAAGTGGACGAGAAGTCCGGATTGTCGAACCACAAGGACTTGAATTCTAGTTTAAGATTTTATAACAACAAAGATCAAAACAATAAAGGTAAAATGAGTGTGAAATGCGTAAGATAAGAACAAGGTTGAACAAATGATTTAAAACAAAATAGAAAGGGAGACTAAGGCACATGCTAGGTTCAAATTGATCAATTATACTTATAAAGATTCTCGTTGAAGGATTACGCTTATATTGTTATGGTGAGAACTCCGAGGGTAGAGAATAACCGATGTCTCGCGTATAAACTCCTATGCTTAGATCGTGATTTCCCAAATATTCCTATCCGGAAATCTAACCTCCAAACATGCATTAACGTACTAGAGTTCACTCGATTAGAATCGAACAACTTCACCCGGGAATCTTTACCTATGTCTAGGGCAATTCCTCATTAGTTGCGGGTCATGATGTGAATTTCTTGCACCCTAAGTTAATTTTCTCCTGAAATATCAACCTAGGCATAAGATTCTAACATATAGTGATCAAGTATATGCAAGATAGGTAAAAACACAAATTCACATCACATAACAATATAAGTATAACCTCAACAATCATCTATTATAAGCATATATCACAATTTGACCTTACATGGCCTTAGTCTTATGAATTTAGTTCATGATAGATATTATGAAAAACAATAATGAATAAATACACATGTTCATAGACATGAATGAAATGAAAAAGCTATAAAAACTCCCTCTAATGTGATAGATGATGGCCCCTTGATTGGAGCTTCAATTCCTAGCTTTCTCCTCTTAGAATGATGAAGAATGGTGATGAATGAAGCTTGAGGACTGATTCCTCCTCCTCCTCTCCTCCAAGAATCTGAAATTGATAGTGAATGATGAAGAGTATGGGTTCCCCCTCCTTTTATAGCCAAAAATTCCACTAAAGTATGCATTAAGAATTTCCATTAAAGTTCCCCAATGAGAATTCCACCTAAGGTGATGCTTAAAGTTTGGCTTTTAAGATTCCAACCAGCTAAAAAATGTTGAACTTTCGGCCATTAAGAATTCCACCAAGCCTAACCATGTGAAAACTTCAACAAAACACATGCATGCTGCCATTTTCTTGCTTTCCAGCGCAGTCTTAGTATTTTCCTCATAAACGTCTCCACAGATCTCCAAATTGGATGATTCAAGTCCCCATGTTCAGATAAAACGTAGATCTACAACTTTGCAGAAGGACATTTTGTCCAATTCGGTCTCTAAGTATACCTAAATTACGTTTCAATATGGAGGTTGTTTCTGATTTGGCGCCCATAAAGTAAATCTACCAAGAAACACACTTATGACAACCCCTCAACACATGTGATGAATTATGGCCAAAAGTGATTCTTACTCATCATATAATACTGGAATTTAGGCTGAAAAAGGAGTAACATTCGGACTATCCATGCCTAGGCATGACTAGGAGGGCGTTGGGGCGTATCCTGGCACATGTACTTCTCTGTTCGGCGCAGCAATCGTATTTCCTTCACAATTATCTCTATAGACCTCCGATTTGGATGTTTCAAGTTCCCATTTGAAGCTAAGACATTCATCTAAAACTTTGTAGAAGGAAACTTTGTCTAAGTCGGTCTCGAAATATACGGAATTATCGCTCGAATGTGGTAGGAGATGCATAAACCGCCTAGGTGTTGAAAAACATGCTTGAACTTGTTTTGTACATCGTTTTTCTTCCCTTTTCTTCATGTATTCTCATTTATTACCTGTATTCACTTAACACACCTATTAAATGCAAATGTGACATGATTTAAGCAATAAGTGAATCCAAATCATAAGAATTACGGTCTTAAAAACACGTAAAAACACCTCTTATCAGAAGTGTAATAGTAGAAAGAGCAAAAGGTTGCTCATCTGGGAATTCCTCTCCGATACGGGTTTCATCTAAGATCTTATCAACTAACTCTAGTTTAGAGAGGTGATCAGCTACTACATTCTCAGTTCCCTTCTTATCTTTTATTTCTAAATCAAATTCTTGTAGTAGTAAGATCCACCTAAGTAGTCTAGGTTTTGCATCTCTTCTAGCAAGTAGATATTCAAGGCAGAGTGATCAGTGTATACTATTACTTTGTTAAGCATAAGATAGGAATGAAATTTATCAAAAGCAAAAATCACAGCTAACAATACTTTTTCAGTCGTAGCGTAATTAATTTGTGCTTCATTTAAGGTACGACTAGCATAGTAAATAGTATAAAAGATTTTACCCATCCACTGACCAAGTAGAAGTCCTACTACAAGGTCGCTCGCATTGCACATCAGCTCAAATGGCAAACTCCAATCTGGTGCTACCGTCACAAGTGCTGAGATCAATTTCTACTTCAGAGTGAGAAATGCCTGCATACATTCATCATTAAAATCAAACGAGGCATCTTTCATAAGTAAATTGGACAACGGTTTAGTAATTTTAGAAAAGTTAAAAATTAAATGTTTGTAAAACCCGGAATGTCCCAAAAAGCTTCTCACAGCCTTGACTGTGGTGGGTGGTGGAAGATTATCTACCACTTAGATTTTTTGCTCTGTCCACCTCAATCCCCTTTTAGGATTGTTGGTGCTATGCCCTCAAATGCCATAGGGATAGAATGTATAGGACATATTCATTGTAATTGAACTCTATTTATATATAAGGCATTTGCATTATTTTCTTATTGGCATTTGTAAGATAAATAAACAATTCTAAGTCCATGACATTAAGGGGGACCTTCTACTCCCTCTGGGTTAGGGAGAAAAGCACTAGAAGATTTTGGAACTTATTGTTTAAACTCTTTCACAAGTCAAAGAAAGTTCTGACTGGACATCAGGACTAGATATGACATGTATGATATAAACTCTGACATGGAAGTGCTAGTCAAATACTATGTGATAGTGGGAGCTTGTATTATAGACATATCAGTGAGACTGATATGTTAAAACACGACTGGCTTCGGTTCTTCACTCAATGACAGTTAATGACAGAATTGATTAATTATGATAGGTATGCGTGAACCTTATACCTGAGAGATCATGTTGAAGATAGACTTGTGATATCAAGTTCGTCATTAGATTAGTTAGACTCAATTCAACCATTGGTGGAGTCGACCTCGAAGTGCAGCTTGATAGACGAGTAGCAGTCTTAACTGATTTTGAAGATTGAAAGCTATTCTCTCATAAGTGAATGAGCAATTATTTTATGCTATCATGAATGTGTAAGGTCAAATGTCTTTGGCCAAAGCAATGGAATTTACTAGTGTTAGACACAAGAGTAATCCTATTGACCTCGATTCATTATGTATTTTAGCATATAATCAAGTACTGTGAGTTTGACTGTGTCGTGACTCTCATTTGACTGGGATTGACTCTCATTTGATTGGGATATTAGAATAAAAGATTTATACTCGTATGGTATTCATAGTAGGAAAGGTTTGGAATGATCCTAATCATTCGTTCTCAATTGGGTTACGATGTGAGCCACGTGACTGGCTATGTGTTACTTATATCCTCTGGTTTCCTCCTAATTGCCTTTTGAGATGAACCTAAAGAGTCGGGCTTAAAAGAATTGCAAAGGGAAAAATAGTTTTAGAAAAGAGTTTTTCTAATCTTTGATGTCGGTTAATATTAAATAATTAATTTATCATTTGATGATCTAACTATTTAATTAATATTCATGAGTTAATTAATTTCTTGAAGGAATTAATTATAGAATTAATTGATTCATTTTTTTAATTAATCATTTATTGAATAAATGTATGTTAAATAAATTGAATTAAATTAAAATGGAACCAAGTGGGTGCACTAGTCCGAAGGCTAGTGCACCGCTAAAGTGGCATCCACTATGGATGCCCCATGACTTGGTCTCTAAGATTTTATTTATTCTTGTGTAGTATATATATACTACTTGAAGAGAGTGAAATACCTTAGCCTCTTTTTATAGAAAAAGAAAAAGAAAACTCTGTCAAAAACTCTCCTTCATCTCCTCTCACTAGTCGTTGCCTATCAAGGGAAAAAGGAAGAGGATTCAGCTTTGGATTCCGTCATGAAGCTTTGGAGGCAGAGGCGTATTTGCTACTCGGATCAGATTTTTGATCAGACACATAATTGAAAGAAACTGTAAGTTTTTCTTCTTTTAGTTTGTATATGGAAATTCAAATATGATCACGGTTTGGGATTTTACATTCCCACTGCATTTTATAATGTTTTCCAACAGTGGTATCAGAGCCAATATCTGAAATTCATATTTAACTATGGCTTAGAGCATTATGTGTTTATGTTGTTCGTATTTTATAGCATATTAAAATATGAAAATTGTATATTGTAATTTAAGTATGTTAATTTTATGTTCTTGGATTTGTATTACATGGTGTTTTGTGGAGCTGAAATCGCAAGAAAAATTGAGAAAGAAAAATGGGGCTGCACGGCCCCGATGTGCACGCACAGCATGCGCGCAATTGAACGCAGGCAAGATGGTGGACCAGGAGACATGATGCTGGGCATCAAGATGTCCAAGCGTCAGCACAAGACCGTGCGCTTAGCGCACAATTGTGTGACCTATACAGGCCGTGCGCTGGGCGCACGACCTATCTATCGGATCAGACAGAAGTCCCGACAATGAAAGACGGGACATGTCAAGGTGTACGTGTCTTATTTTTGGTATTTGGATTTTGCGCTATTTTGATTTTTCGGATTGGTCAAAAGGATGATGATTCGAGTTTTAACTAAATAAGCCCAAAACTAGCTTTATTAAAAATCAGAGTTTTCAATAAATTAATTGTGGGTCAAATTTATTAAATCTAAGTGGGCCAAGAGGATGGTGGCAGTTTGGTTAAATCGAGCCCAAATAGTATTTATTAAAATAAAAATATTTAAATTTGAATTAATTAATTATTTTTCTTGGAGTATTATAATTAATTTTTTTACTTGAATATTATTTTATTTTCTTCTCAAAAGGGTGGACTCAAATTATGATATTGGATAAGAATTTTAATATTTTATGTATTTAATTAGTTGGACTAGTTATTTTAATCAAAGGTAGACATATGAGACTTGGAATTTATATATGTATAAGTTATTTAGTTATACTATTTAATTTTGATTAAAATGAAGAATATATAAAATATTAAAATTTTGCAAGGCATTAATTCTTTGAACTAATTAAATTAAATAATCATCAACATATTTGCTTTACTCTAATGCGAGCATGTATTATGTGATGGTGACACCTTCCATGGACTTAGGCTTTTGGTTTTGTATTTTATTTTCATTGGTTGTAAGGGCCATTTTGAGCCTAATTTTATTTATTAGATTTTATGTATAGGTTGCTTAAATATCTTGTAATAAAATAGGCTTTTTGAAGACGGCGGATATATGAAGAGCCCATGAAGATTAGATTAGTTTACCGTTGGCCTTTTATATAAGTTTGATAATCCATTGGCTTGGATCCTCTAGAAAAACCATGGTTGTGTGTGTTGGTTAGCTTTTTAGAATTGCTAAGCATGTTATATTAGTTGTATATTTCATGTATGATCCTGTGCTTTATAAATTGGTAAATGTGCAAACTGAGACCAAATTAATTTGAGAATTCAATTCTCCAAAATTAAATAATACTAAGCTAGTAAAAGGCACTAGGTCCTCTCCCTCCACTAAACTTAATAAAATTTAAAATTGTATCTAATGTATGGCATCGTCCCAGTAAGTGGGGGTCATATAATTAGACATGATTTAAAAATTTATAAAGTGCATTAGATGTCTTAATTGAAACATCTTTTTACCCCTAATATCGTTAAAGGGTTGCCAGGTGAAATTCAAATGTTAGATTAAAAGGAGTTAGTGAGAATAAACTTAGATAGTCTACATACCTATATATCATTAAAGGATTGCGGTCTTTTGGATTATGGGAAAAGAAGAATGAAATATCTATTAAGTTAGATTGATGTTAGAAATCACTTTAATGGATTAGTGGATTAAATATCGTTGAAAGGTTGCAATCCACTGAATCAATTAAATAAATCAATCACCACTACGAAGTAATGAACAACGATCACTTCCGACTTCTTCAGTGGGACTTGGAAAGTTTATATTATATGCATCTAATTAAATCTAGTTTATTTTATGCAATTATTAAGTTATATCCCTCTCAAAATGACAATCAATCCATTTTCTGTTTTACTCGAAAAAAACAATCTTACTGGACCAACTATGGGGACTTGCTAAGAAATTTGAGGATAGTCCTCAAGATGGAATCACTGGGATATGTGTCGAACACGGACATTCCAGCTCCACTTGTTAGAACACATGCCAGTGAGAAAGAGGTCCAAGCCCATAAAAAATGGGCCAAGGATGACATCCGAGTGCGCGGATACATGCTGGGCTCAATGACAAATGAGCTTCAGAGGTCCCACAAAAAGATGACCATAGCGAGGGCCATCTTAGCACACTTGGTCGAGCTCTATGGTGAGCATAGTCGTATTGCAAGATATAAAATATCTAAAGAGCTCTTCGGAGCCAAAATGAGAAAATTTGAAAAAGTTGGGGATCATGTCCTCAAGATGATCTCAAAGATCGTGAGATTGGAGGCTCTTGATTTTACAATGAACCCGCAACTTCAAACCGATCTCATTTCGCAGTCTCTTTCTAATTCCTTTTCCCAATTTGTCATGAACTTGAACTGCAACGAGATTGAATGCAACTTAGCTGGGCTGATGAACAAATTAACAACTGCACAATCTTAGTTGAAGCCCAAGGGAAAGGAAACTGCCTTGGTTATCTATTCAGGGCCAAAAGAGGCTAAGAATAAGAAGAAGAAATCCAAGAAGCAGTTTGTTGGACTTGGAGCTTAGGGTGGTGTCGATAAGAACAAAGGGAATACTCCTGTGAAATATAAGAAAAAAGGGGCCAAAGAAAACAGACAAATGCCTACACTATGGTGAGCTGGGCCACCGGAGAAGGAACTGTCCTAACATGGGACGAGGCACACAAGGTATTGAAATTTACATTTTTTGAAACTAACTTTCTATGACCATTTTTTCCATTTCGTGGATTCTTACTTCAGAAGCTAGTACTCACATCTGTTGTATGGATCAAATCTGAAGCGAGGAAGGAAGCTAGGCCGTGATGAGGTGTAGATCAAAGTAGACAGCGGGCAGAGCATCGCAGCTACTGGAATTGGATCTACCTCGTTACTTTTATTTTTCAGACATTTATTAGTTTTGGATAATGTTTTGATTTTGCCCAAAGAGCTTAAAAACATGGTTCTAATTCTTGTTTTAGTTAACAATGGTTATACTTTTTGTTTTATTAATAAGCAGTGCGATATTTATTATGGTAATAAAATTGTAGGCTCTGCTGCTTTAGTAAATGGTTTGTATTACCTTAATGTCCAAAATGAGTATGCTGTTAAGACTATAACTAGGAAACGTGGTAGGCAAGATACTAACCAAAGACTAATATGGCTTCTTAGACTAGACCATGCTGGTGAACATAAGATTCACAAAATAGAGAAACATGGGCTTATAGCCTAATGGGATCAGATCCCTATCCTATTTGTGAATCTTGTCTCATGGGCAAGATGGCTAGATCTATCTTTACTGGGACTTTTGAAAGAGCTACACAAGTTTTAGGACTAGTACATACTGACGTTTGTGGACTATTTGGTGAAATGGCTTGTGGGAGTTTTCACTACTTCATCACATTCACTCATAACCATTTAAGGTATGGTCTTATGTACTTAATGAAGTATATTTTAGGTGTTATGCCCTCTATGCCATTGAGAAAATAGATTTAATTGGGCATTTTATTTATACTGTATAAACATTATTGATCATTAATAAAAGGAATTGAGTTTATTCTTATAAAATGCATTGAACAAATAGGTCATTAAGATCAAGGTGTACTCACCACTACTTATTTGATAAATGGAAGCACTGGTGGAGTTAAGTGCTTAATCTTATAAACATGGTTCGTGAGTTCTAAATTGGGCTTTTAGATTCAGCTCATATGACACTTGCTTTGACAAAGAAGTCGTAGTCTTATACTATTTGGATAGTGCGAACTAGTGTTATGAATATGATTAATGGAGTTGACATATTCGAGCATGATTCGTTGTAATCATATCACATGGGTTTTTACTCGGTGATAGTCATTGATAAGGATTACCTGTTATGATAGTATGAGTGAGCTTTAGACCTGAGGAGTCCTTTTAATTGTGCTCGTACCATTGAATAAGTTATTAGAGGAGTTAGTCCCAATCACCCATTGGTGGGGTCAACCTCGAAGTACGATTCAATTGGTGCATTCGAAAATAGGAGGTAGACTGCCAATAAGGAACCCACTGTCTCGAAAGTAAACGAGAAAGCAACATGTATGTCATAGGTGTTATAAATTAAAATCTTTGGCTAAAGCATTTATAGCTGACTTATATTGGATACAAAGGGCAGTTTGGTAATTTCACACCAATATGATTATATAGTACTGTATCAAGTTGTATGAGGTTGACATTCCATGACTCTTATTTGATCGGGTTGCGTCAGTGAAGAGCTTATACGCATATGGTAATTGTAACTAAAAGGTTTGTGATGACGAATTCATCTCGTACTTGATTGGGTTTCGGTATAGCTTTAGGGGAAAGGCTTGGTGATATCTATATCCTTGAAATTCTCCCAATGCCAATCAAGGCGAGTCTAGAGAGTCGCGCTATATAAAGATGATAATATAAAGGAGTTTTACTTCATAAAGGGTATTTTGGTAATTTCACTTAAAGTGAAAATTATTAAGGAGATGTGTTGATATATATATATATATATATATATATTTAATTATTGAAATTAAATATATTTATTCAATCAACATTAATAGTATTATTAATTTAGAACTAATAAAGTTCTATTAATTAAAAGTGCTTAGTATTTAACTAACTGTCAATTGGATTGGACTTGGATTATTAATAAAATACTTAACACTGGGCTTGCAAAAGGATGAAGCCCAGTAACCCCATCTCATAGGGCCATTCGGCCGCCCCCCTTTCCTTAGACAATCTCATAATTTTCATCATAGAGAGTGAAAAGAAGTAAAACACAAAAAACCTTTCTCCCTCTACATAAACCCTAGCCGTCCAACCCCATTTGAGGTAGAGGAGGTTGAGCTTCAAGAAACAAAGATCATCTTTTGCATGTGAATCTAGAGGAAGGAACGATTTGTTGATTTTCAAAGCTAGGGTAAAGGATTTCGTCAAAAGGTTTTCTAGTTAGTTTCGATTTTTGTGTTCATAAAGTATCAAAAGCATGAATTGAATCCGGGCTTTGTGAATCGAGAAATTTTTTTATCCGCTGGTTCAATTCAAAACAGTGGTATCAGAGCTAAATTCATTGCTTTGATATTTTTCCCATGCATTCATATGTTTATATCATTTGATGACTATGAATATATGATTATAGTTTGTATTTTTTGATGAATATGATTGTAAGATTTTATGTTTTTTTGTGATTTTATGCAAAAACGTAGAAAAATTGGGTGTTATGATTTGTTCATATGCATGTATAAACAATTGAGTTTTGATGATTAAAAATTGCATGATTAGAAAAGACAAGGCAAAGCCATGGTGGCACCGCCGAAAGTCGGTCGCCGAGCAGCACATAGTGCGCCGCACAGTGACCAATGGCACGGTGGATGAGCTGTACAGCACGGCCTGGCCGCACTATGTGATGCGGCGTGGCGTGTGTGTGTGGGGCATGGCGCTGTCCCAGCTTAGGCAACGCCGTGTAATTTTGATTTTTGTCGGGCTGGGCCCCGACCTTGGAAAGTTAATCCGATATGTTTAAAATTAATTTTTTTAATTGGGGCTTGACGCCTTAGTCCGTTGGAGTATTTTGAACCCAATGGATAACTTTGAAAATAAAATTGGGCTCAAACCCAATTAGCATTTTTAAAATTCTTCTACGGATTAATTTTAAAATTAAAAGCCCTATAAAGTCTTTTTCATTTTTTTTAAATTCGGATTTAAATTGAGATTAAATTAGATTTAATTTTGATTAATTTATTTGAAAAATGGAATTTTTCTAAGGCCAAAATTGGATTTTTAGCCACTTAAAATTAATCATCAAGTTTAATCCTTAGTATTTAAATTAGATTTAAGTGACTAAATGAAGCTTGTTGGGCTTGCTTTGTTTTATAGATTAAATTAAATTGGATTGGCCCAAGTTAATTACAAATTGGATTTAATTATATGTTTTTGGAATTCTTAGAGTTTAATTTCACTTTTAAATTATTTAACCCATGTTGGGCTTTATTTGATAAAGTCCACTTTAATTGGATTAATGTATATATTTGGGCTTGGCCCATTAACATTAAAATTGAAATAAAATGGATTTATTTTCAAAAAATAATTAAATTGGATTTAATTATATATTAAATAAGATTTAATAATAATCACATATGTGTTTAATTTGATTATTTGCTCATTTTATTATTATGTGATGGTGACACCTCGTATGGGCTAAAGGTTGGTTTCTTTTTATTATCCAGATTGTATTAGGCTGGAGTTTGAGCCCCCCCAGTTTGTATCTTTATTTTTATTAGATCAATTGTATAGGCATGTACCATTGTAATAAAATATTAGATAGGTCCAATAAAGAGTGAAGTTGGTGGCAAGCTTGGAGCGAATTCAAGAAGCTCTTATGTAATACCCCTCCCCGATTGACTCATTGGCTCGAGACAATCTAAATTAAAGTCCATAAGTGTGTGTTGTTAGAAATTGCTAGGCGTTTTTCTTTTGCATTTCCATAACAAGTGCTTAATAAATTAATGTTTAAAGTGAGACTCATAATATAATAACTGTCAACAAGTTAATAATTCTCCCTAATCAAATGATACTAAGTAAGTAAAGAACATTTGATATCCTGGCTCTCCATCAAGCTTTATAATGAGATGAATGCATCTTATATATGGCATCGTCCCGATATTAGAGGTCATATGTAAAGGTAATATGCTTGATCTTCTTTAGTGCATTTGATGCCTTCAGTCGAAACGAAATTTGCCCCATATATTGAAAAAAAGTTACAAGGTGAGATTAAATTGTTAGACTGACATGAGTTGATGGGAATGGACTTAGATGAATCACCACCTATATATCGAAAAAGGTTGCGGTTAACTGATTCAAGAGCCAAAGGGATTAAATCGTCAATTGGATTGACTGGCACTAGGTGCGACCTCAATTTCTAGACGGGCCATATATCGAAAAAGGTTGCAACCCATCTAGATATTAAGGACCTCAATCGTTCACTATGAAACTAATCCAACTAGGTTTCCGATTATTGCAGTGGGAGTACAATAATTGAGAAAAATAATGGGAGACAAGTAATTGTACAAGTCCTTTAAAATTACTCATTTTAATAGTATAAAGCACCTAATTGAATAATCTTGGTATTTTCTGCAGTTTGATAATTACTCTCTAAAGTGGTTAACCCACTCTAAGTATTGCTTGAAAAGAACATTCTGAATGGACAAAACTTCACTGAATGGAACAGAAGACTGAGGACTGTCCTCAACGATGAAAGGTAAGGAATTATAGGTTGAGCTCTATGTGCAGCGAGTTGCAGCGCACACATGAAAATATGGATAGTCTTAGATCACTCATGTTGCACTTGGAGGAACTGTTCAGGGAACGGGGTAAGTCTATAAGATATTTTGTATCGAAAGAGTTATTCAATACAAAGATGAAAGAGCGCAAGAATGTTTATGATCATGTTTTGAATATGATCTCCATGTTAGAGAGACTTTGGTCTACGGATTGCTACATGAATATCCACCTTCAAGTGGATCTCATTCTTCAATTACTCCTTGGATCATTCTCAGACTTTGTCATCAATTTTGATATGGATGACATTGAAGGATCACTTTCAGTACTATTGGGCAAGCTAATGATTGCACAACAACGAAAAAAGTGGAGTGCATTCAAAGTTCCTATTATTTCGAATAATAAAGAATTAAAAGACAAGTCTGAATTAGCTGGAAAGATCAGAGAACCCAAGATCTCAAAGGTTCAAAAGTTCAAAGCCAAGGGCTCAATGAACAAAAGGGACATATGCCTTCTATACAAGGAGCTAGGTCACTGGAAGCGCGTTTGTTCTAAGCTGAAAGCTGAAAAAGCAGGTACAAAACTTTTTATTTTTGAAACTAATTGTTCTATGACTATATTTTGTACTTCGTGGATTCCAGATTTAAGAGCTAGTGCTCACATTTGTGTTTTGAACCAAGATCTGAAAATAAGTAGGAAGCTCAGAGAAAGAGAAGTGATGATCAATGTGGGAAGCAGGCACAGTGTTGCGGCTACACCTGTTGGAAGCACTTTTATTACATTAATGTTTGAATATTCTATTACTTTAGATAATTATCTCGTTTCGCCCAATGGGCTTAAAAACATTGTTTCTACTCCTGTATTAGTTAGGAAAGGATATTTGTTTATTTTTAATGACAATGGTTGTGACATTTATTTTAAAAATAAAAACATTGGTTCAGCATCTTTAGTTAATGGATTGTATTATGTTACTGTTCATAACTAATGTATGGTTAACACTATGACTAGAAAGCGTAGTATGAATGGTACAAACCAAAGACTTATGTGGCATCTTAGACTTGGACATGCCAGTGAATTCAAGATTCACGAATTGGAGAAACGAGGGCTTATTGGCCCACTTGGATCTGATCCATATCCAACATGTGAATCCTGTCTAAAAGGTAAAATGACTAAGTCACCCTTCACCGAACATTTTGAAAGATCCAAGGAAGTTTTGGGTTTAGTTCATATAGACGTATGTGGGCCCTTCAAGGATGAGGCCTACGAAGGTTTTCAGTACTTCATTATGTTCACTAACGATCATACTAGGTATGGACTCGTGTACTTAATGAAACATAAGTTTGAAGCTCTTGAATGGTTCAGGGAGTTCAAGACTATGATTGAAAAACAAACCGGGCAAAGTATTAAGGCACTACAATCAGATCGTGGTGGCGAATACATGAGTGCTGAGTTTCATGAGCTCTTAAAAGAACATGACATAGTGTTATAACTTACTCCTCCAGCAACCCCACAATTAAATGGAGTAGCCGAGCGTAGAAAACATACCCTATTGAATATGACACGATCTATGCTTAGCTACACCGATTTACCTATTTCTTTATTGGGGCATGTTTTGCTTATAGCCATACATATATTGAATAAGTGTCCTTCAAAATCTGTTCTTGAAACATCATATGAGTTGCAGTGTGGAAGGAAACCGAATCTTAAGTACATAAGAATATGGGGTTGCCCCGGATATGTTAAGAAGACTAAGGTAGAGAAACTAGAGGAGAGATTACTTAAGGATCGATTCATAGGGTTTCCCACTAACTCCATGGGATACCTATTTTACCTATTAAACCATCATCGGATAACTGTGGCTTTGCAGTAAGTTCATTAGAGAAGGAGGTGCAGGTAGGAAATTCATTCTATTAGAAGAACAAAATGAATCCCAGTCGGAGACACCAATTCAAGTACCAAGAACTGAACCTAAAACTAAAAAGACACAACCGTCACTACGACACTTTAGTAGAGTATCTTGACCGTCTAATAGATATGGTTACCTTCATGAACAACTATATTTGTTTGATGTGGCAAATGGAAGCCATAGTGATAATCCCTCCAGCTACGAGCAAGCAGCAATTGATATTTATTCTGCAAAATGGCTAGAACCCATGAAACCAAAGATGCATTTGATGTATTCAAACTAAGTATGGACTCTTCCTAATCTCCCTGAGGGTGTACGGCCGATAGGGTGCAAATAGATCTATAAAAGAAAGATTGGTCTGGATGGCAAGGTAGATACCTATAAGGCCAGATTTGTGGTGAAAGGTTCTAGTCAAAAGGAGGGCATTGACTATGAGGAAAGCTTTTCGCCCATAGCAATGATCAAGTCCATTTGAATCCTGCTCGCCATTGCAGCGAACCTAGTTTATGAAATCTGGCAAATGGATGTAAAAACTGCATTTTTGAATCGATACCTCGAGAAGGACATTTATATGCAACAGCCCAGAGGTTTTATATCCGATGTATATTCTCATAAGGTTTGCAAGCTGATTAAGTCCATTTATGGATTTAAGCAGGCATCTCGTAGCTGGAATCAATGGTTTGATCAAGAAGCAAAATCTTATGGATTCATTAAGAATGAAGATGAACCGTATGTCTATAAATTGTCCAATGGGAGCAAGTTGACATTCCCAATGTTGTATGTAGATGACATACTGCTAATGGGGAATGACATAGGCTCATTGACATCAGTAAAAGCATGGCTTTCAAGTACATTTTCTATGAAAGACTTGTGAGAAGCAACCTACATTCTTGAATTTCATATCTACCGAGATAGAGCAAATCAAATGTTAGGTCTCTATCAAGCGCTCTACCTAGAGAATGTCCTCAAGAGATATGAAATGAGTAACTCCAAGGGAGGACTTCTACCTATGGGACATAGAATACATCTCTCTAAGTCTATGAGTTTAAAATTAGACGGGGACAGACTCAAGATGAGTAAAATCCCATATGGGACATGGAATACATCTCTCTAAGTCTATGAGTTTAAAATTAGATGAGGACAGACTCAAGATGACTAAAATCCCATATGCATCTATAGTAGGAAGTCTCATGTATGTGTTGTTATGCACGAGACCTGACATTGCTTATGTCGTGAGTGTAGTTAGTCGGTTTCAAGCTAACTCGGGTGAGCAGCATTGGATGGTTGTGAAGACTATTCTTAAGTGTCTTAGAAGAACGAAGGATATGCTTCTGATATATGGAAATGAAGAAATGAGAGTGGATGGATATTCTGACTCAGGCTTTCAGTCTATTGTGGATGATCAAAAATCTATGTCTGGGTTTATATTTACTCTAAATGGTGCAGCGGTGTCTTGAAAAAGTTCCAAGCAAAGCACAACTGTGAACTCCATATGCGAGGCTAAATACATTGCTACCTCTGAAGCAGCTAACAAATCTATTTGAATAAGAAAGTTCATGACTGAACTTCAATTGGTTCCTAGCATGGAAATGTCATTGCCACTATAGTGTGACAACAATGGAGCAATAACACTGGCTAAAGTACCAAGGTCTTACAACAAATCTAAACACGTAGATAGAAGATATCATATAATTCGAGAAATCCTTGAAAGAGACGATGTCGCCGTGCAGAAAGTAACCTCAGCAAAAAACGTAGCTGATCCACTCACTAAGCCTATATCATTGGCGGTTAGCATTGAGTGCGAGTGGGAGATTGTCAGGTGTTATGCGCTTTATGCCATTGAGGAATTAGATTTAATTGGGCACTTTATTTATATTGTATAAACACTATTGATCATTAACAAAAGGCATTAAGTTTATTCTTATAAATCTAATTGTGGCATTAAATATATTGAACAAATAAGTCCTTAAGACCAAGATATACTCACCACTATATATTTGATAAGTGGAAACACTAGTGGAGTTAAGTGCTTGATCTTATAAACATCGTTCGCAAGTTAAAGAATCTAAATCGGGCATTTAGAGTCAAAGGAAGTGTCAGTTTTACACTGATTGGATAGTGGGAGCTGGTGTCATGAATTTGATTAACGGAGTTGACATATTCGAACATGGCTATTTGTAATCCTATCACATATGTTTTTACACGGTGACAGTCAATGATAAGGATTACCTGTTACGATAGTATGAGTGAGCTTTAGACCTGAGGAGTCCTTTACATTGTGCTCGTACCATTAATAACCTGTTGGTGGGGTCAACCTCAAAGTACGATTCAATTGGTATGTTCTCCAATGGGAATTGGACCGCCAATAAGGATTCACTATCTCAAAAGTAAATGAGAAAGCAACCTATATGTCATAGGTGTTGTGAAATTAAAGTCTTTGGCCAAAGCATTTATATCTGACTTGTTTTAGATACAAAGGGCAGTTTGGTAATTTTATATCAATATGAATATATAGTACAATATCAAGTTATATGAGGTTGACATTCCATGACCTTTACTTGATTGGGTTGCGTCAGTGAAGAGCTTATACACATATGGTAATTATAACTAAAAGGTTCGTGATGACATATTCATCTCGTACTTGATTGGGTTTCGGTATAGTTTCTTGGGAATGGTTTGGTGATAATTATATCCTTGGAATCCTTCCCATGCCAATCAAAATGAGCTTAGAGAGTTGCGCTATTTAAAGATGATAAAATAAAGGAGTTTTACTTCATAAAGGATATTTTGGTAATTTCACTTAGAGTGGAAATTATTAATGAGATGTGTTGATTTTAATATATATATTTGATTATTGGAATTAATTATATTTATTCAATCAACATTAATAGTATTATTAATTTAGAACTAATAAAGTTCTATTAATTAAAAGTGCTTAGTATTTAACTAACTGTCAATTGGATTGGTCTTGAATTATTAATTAAATACATAACACTGGGCTTGGAATTTGATGAAACCCAGTAACCCCATCTCATAGGGCCATTCGCCGCCCCCCTCTCCTTAGGCAAATGAATGATTTTTATTTAAGCACTTGGTGCTTAACTAAAAATCGAACATATATCATAATTTTTATCTTAGAGAGTGAAAAGAAGTAAAACACAAAAATTCTTTCTTTCTCCACTTAAACCCTAGCCGTCCAACCCCGTTTGACGTAGAGTAGGTCGAGCTTCAAGAAACGAAGATCATCTTTTGCGCGTCAATCTAGAGGAAGGAACGATTCGTTGATTCTCAAAGCTAGCCTTAAGGATTTCATTAAAAGGTAAATGGATTACCCTTTTTCTTGTTAATTTTGATTTTTGTGTTCATAAAATATCAAAAGCATGTATTGAATCTGGGCTTTGTGAATCAAGAAAAACTTTTATCTGCTATTTTGATTCACAAGAGTATAAGTCTGAATCCATTGAAAAGTCGAAAAAATTCAAGGCTTTGGGAAAAGCAAACTAGGGAACATGTAAAAACTGGTCAGACTAAGGAGGAGAATATATGAGTGCCGAATTTGATGAATACCTCAGAGAAAATGGCAGAGTATTGCAACTCACACCTCCAGCGACACCATAATTAAATGGGGTAGTTGAGCGAAGGAATCATACCTTGTTAGACATGGTTCGTTCCATGCTCAGCTACATTGATTTACCCATTTTACTTTGGGATCACGCGCTCCTTACAGCAGTTCACATTTTAAACAGATGTCCCTCTAAGTCCGTTTATAAGACTCCATATGAGATATGGATAAATAGAAAACCTAGTCTTAATCATATAAAGATTTAGGGATGTCCGCTTGTGTTAAAAAGACAAAAGTGGAAAAACTGGAGGCTAGATCCCTGAAAGGACGTTTCGTTAGGTACCCCGAGGATTCAATGGGTACTTCTTCTACTTTTATGGTGACTAAAAGATCATTGTAGCCTTGCAAGCCTACTTTCTAGAAGATGAGTTCATTAGAGATGGTGGAGCAAGTAGAAAGATAGTTTTTGAATACAGTAGAAACTCATTTGGATACATCTAGAACACAGTGAGACTCATTTGGATACATCTACATAGGAACTAAGAACCAACCCAATTGTAACACAATTACAACTGCAGAGATCTGGCAGAGTACCTCAAAACCCTTGAGAGGTATGACTATCGACTACAGAAGGAACTGTGTCTCCACACTGTCGTAGAGGGAGGCCATGGAGATGATCCTTCTGCTTATGATCAAGCGATAGTGGATATAGACGCTGCAAGATGGCACGAAGCTATGCAAGCATAGATATATTCGATTCATTTAAATCAAGTCTGGACACTAGTAGATTGTCCCAATGGTATTGTACCAATTGGGTCAAATTGGTGCTAAAGGCAAGGTTGATACCTATAAAGCCAGGATAGTGGTGAAAGGGTATAGTCAAAAGGAAGGAATTGACTATTTGAAAACCTTTTCACCAATTGCCATGATCAAATCCATAAGAATTTTGTTGGCAATAATAGCTCACCTAGATTAAGAAATATGGCAAATGGATGTCAAAATGGCTTTTCTTAATGGATTCCTCGAAAAGGATATCTATATGGAACAACCAAAAGATTTTTTCTCTGAGAATGATATTCATAAGGTGTGCAAGCTTGATAGATCTATCTATGGACTCAAGCAGGCATCTCATTACTGGAATCCGCATTTTGATGAAGCAGCCAAAGGATTCAACTTTATCAAAAATGAAGATGAGCCATGTGTTTACAATAAGGTTAATGGGAGCAAGATGTCATTCCTTGTACTATATGTAGATGACATATTGCTCATAGGAAATGATGTAGGAATGTTCACCACTATCAAGAAATGGCTGCCGAGTACATTCTCAAGAAAGACTTGGGAGAGGCCACATAAATTCTGGGAATTTGGATCTATATAGATCAAACAAAGAGAATAATAGGACTTTCCCAAGCCCTTTACTTAGAAAAGGTCCTAAAGAGGTTGAGGATGGAGGATTCTAAGAAAGGGTTACTGCCAATGGGACATGGGGTGCATCTCTCAAAATCTATGTGTCCTCAAAGTGAGGAAGATAGAAAAGAGATGGGCATTGTACCCTATGCATCTGCAGTGGGTAGTCTGATGTGTGCTATGTTATGTATAAGACCTAACATAGCTTATACAATAAGCATTGTTAGTCGATTTCAGGCAAACCCAAGTAAGGAACACTGGATAGCTGTGAAAAATATCCTCAAATATCTTAAAAAGACAAAGGATATGATTCTCATCTATGGATGTGGTGACCCAAGAGTGGATGGATACACTGACTCGGATTTTTAATCTGATATTAATGACAGAAAATCCACCTTAGGGTTTGGTGGTCCTAAGTGGCATACGAAAGGGTCTAGAGGGGGGGGTTGAATAGACCCTGAAGTCTTTTTCGACTTCAAAAAAAATTTATACCACTTTAAAGAGTTTGAACGCTCAGTAAGCTTAAGTGCTAGGTCAGACGCTTAATATAGAGATAACTTAGACTTAGTGATTTTTCACAATTACCAAAGTAGGGTAATGCTTGAATTGCTTAATCAGGGTTAGCACAGCGGAAATGATTTTAAAGCTTAGCGTTCGATTTGTTAGTTAGTCACTCGGATAGTTTTAAAGCTTTTTAATGATATGAATAAAGAAGAATAATGCAATAACACAGTAAATGAGACACGATATGTAAGGTTCACTGGGTGATGTAATCCCAGCTACATCCTTCTTCTCCTTGATCACTTGGAGGGAATTCACTAAGTTGATAATCAAAAATTCACACAGAATTTTCTACAAGATAGTAAATAAAGTGAAGATGATCTCGGGCTCCTTGATCACTTAGACTTCAGCACCAATGAAGATCCTCTTCTACAAGCTTCTCTCACACAGAAATACTGCCTGTAAGTTGGTTTCAACTTCTTTCTCACACAGATGAAAGGTTGAAGGTTTTGTCACGGGTTTGTTTATTTTTGGAAAGATCAAACAACTTGGAATATCTCAGTAATAATGTAAGATTCTTCTGTGGAAGAGGTTTGAAATATTTGTGTCTGTCTAGGAATAGATGAAAAGCTTGAAGGTTTTTGGCTATGGAGATTGTAAGCTTTTCTTGAGAGTATTTTCAGCAAAGTATAGACTTTTTCTTGTGCATGTACGTGCGTAATTCTTGTATATGTCTCTCGTGAGTCGTGTGTATGAGTTTGCTGAATGGGGTATTTATAGACTTTTCTTGGGATTTGTCCGTTGGACACATGTGGGCGCGTGTCGCTCACGAGCGATTGAGTCTTCCCCTTTCTCTGACATTCCTGAAATCCTGCTACACGGATTTGATGTGGGCAGGTTTAAAGTCTGAATTTCTGACAGTCTAAACCAATAGGTAGCTTGCTCCGTATACAATCCGTCCTTATCACATTTAATGCTCTTATTAAGGATTTAATGCATTTGAATTTATTTTTCGTTGGAAATAAATGCCCGTTGAATGATTGCATTTAAGTCCTTAGTGACTTCAGAATTAATTTCAGGTGAATCTGATCTTCTTGATCGCTTGGGTACTTGAGCGCTTCATTCATGGCTCCTAAAATGGTTCTTAGCTATTGGCAGTCGCTTAAGACAATTCTTCATCTTTGCTTGACTTCAGACGCTGATCTTCAACTTTATCTCCGATAGGCTCACTTAGAATACTATCAGCGACTTGGTTTCAAATACTTAGTCTAAAATCTACAAAGATAAAAATGTTACAAGCTTAGTCTAAAAAGTTACACCTCGATAACCAGTCAAACGCTTAACATATGTCTAAGAAAATATAAACTTACATAATCTTTGGGGTCTAATATAAAACCTATCTTATCATCAAAACATCTAACATGAAATTTCCTAACAATTTCCCCCTTTTTGATGATGTCAAGACCTTAACTCTTTTATAATTTAAGAGCTAGAAAAAGATTGACAGAGATTGTAAGTTAGCGTTTAAACAGTTAGAGTGTTAGTTATAAGTTAGCACATTATAGAAAGAAACAAGATGTTTCAGCCAAATAACTCATTCATTTATATATGATAGTTAAGTACAATGAGTTAAAAATAAAACATACAAGGAACATTAAAAGCGATAAGAAAAGTAAAGAGACAACTAGCTCTTTCACTTAGTTCCTGATGGAGGTTGGGGCTTGGAAGTGCCTTTTTGCTCTTGTTTCTCCATCTGTTGAGCAAATTTCCACAAGGCATTGTTGGCATCCAGCATACGTTTATGCGTATCATTTGCATGTTGCACTCTCATCACTTTAGCGAGCTCTTCAAAACATGCCAGACCCTTGTTCCAGAGCGATGGCTTGACTCCAAGTTCACACAAGAGATCTTCAAAGATTTCATACGTTCGAGTGCTTGGTTATCTATTTCTTGGAATATATTTCGGAATGAAGGCAGTAAATGGGGGCAGTCCCAATTCTTCTAAAAGTTCTACTGAGAAGTCAGGGATAGGGAAACCTCTATAAAAGTGTGGTTTACGCTTTCTAAGCACGGCTTACTGGATGGATGAAATAGTCTGTTGAAGTTCATTCCAGCGATTGTCTTCAAGACTTTCGGAGCTCTTGGACAACACTAGGGCTTTTCCCTTTTTCCCATCCTTTCCACCTTCTTGACATCATCAAGTTTAGCGTTCAAAATATTGATGTCTCAGCGGAGAAGTTTGACTTCATCAATCAACAAAGTGACTTGCTCAGCGATGGTCTGATTAACCTGGTTTGAAGTGGTATGGCGATCAGCATCAGCAGCAGCGTTCTGAGCAAGGGAGCGATTAAACTCTTCAAATAAACCTGTAATAAGAGGAACCATGGAGTCAAGTATCTTGTTAGAAGCTTTGGTCGCTTGGTTTCTCATATCAGCAACTCGCTGGTCGTTCACAGCTCGCATTAGACTATAGGATGATTCAGCAAAGCGAGAGCAAGAACCCTTAATTTCAACTAAAGAGTTCAACACTGCACGCTTGAAATCTGCAGCTTCTAGATCATTGTCTAAGTCTGAGTCTAAAGAAGAAGTAGAGGAACGCTCAAAAGATGAGCGTGAGACGGCAGCCTTGCATTTGGATTTATCTCTGATCAATGGCTCTGTTGGCTTCTCAATCTCTGTCTGTACTTCAACAATCGCTTGCTCATCAACCGCTATCGTTGGAGCAAAAATTGGAACCTCGACTATTGGGGCGCTAGGAACATCTTGCATTTTGGCTTCTTGAGCGACATCCACAGCAGGAGT
Source organism: Buddleja alternifolia (assembly GCA_019426215.1). Lineage (NCBI taxonomy): Eukaryota > Viridiplantae > Streptophyta > Magnoliopsida > Lamiales > Scrophulariaceae > Buddleja > Buddleja alternifolia. Next base: position 1,187,347 of record CM033407.1, on the reverse strand, counting down.
TTGTTCCTCCACAAAATCAACTATCTCGATTTGAGGAGATGGCTTCTCAACAGCTATGACCCAGAGAGGGCCAATCGCTTCCATCACGTGTCTTGGACTGATGGTGTTGGTTTGCGGTATAAAGAAGATAGCGTCTTCGCGCTATTTAGTGTTGAGTGCAAAATGAACATCTTTTGGCAGCTCAACTCCAAAAATGTACGAATTGTAGAAGTCCAAAATAAATGGCATGAGATCTCGAGCAAGGTCTTGGTCCACTTGATGAATAAGCGATATCATCTTGGCCACTTGAATATTCTGTTTACAAAAGAGAACTGGGAGAAGGTTATACCCACAAAAATCGCTGAGTCCTGGACAGAAATAAGGATTGAAAGTTATGTCCAGCGATTTAGCATTTTCAAAGACTGCTCGTCGCTCTCTGTGAAACTCTACAAGGTCAGCATGGTCATTGTCAAGACGCATGTGGGCTTCACGCATGTGGGCTACAAATGAAGAAGTGTTCTCGTTGAGATCTAGAAGGACACACTGCACAAAGTTTTGATCAGGATGATAAATGAAGCGGCCTCCCTGAGTGATAATGGAAAGGTGCTGGCGAATATAGTGTTCTATGGATCGACGGTAATAAGGTAAGTCGCTAAAATTGCCCACTAAGTTCTTTTGCTACTCAAGTAGAAATACAACAAATCTTTGGCGTCTGTATTCTACTCCGAATTCAAACAAAAATGGATATCTGATGAGCTCTTCAAGCGTGTAGAAGTGAAGAACAAACTCTATAGCCCATCGCTCTGTATCCATCATCCATCTTCGACCAAGTTTGACAGCCTTAGTCTCATCATTTCTGGCTGCAAGGTACTTCTCAAAACGTTCAATCTCAGCTTCATAATCCTCTGCCCATAATCTGGCTAAGTATTCTTGAGCTTCATCTTTTATCCAGGAGTTGATCGGATTAGGACGCTAAGCAACCATTGGTCTTTTTCCTTTCCACAGTTTAAGCGGCTTCGAGGATAGATCATTATGAGGAGAATGAACAACCTTGGGGTAAGTAGAGTACCCAATTCTGTTAAGAATTTCTTCATCTAGATTCTTGGACCAATCACCCAAGTGAGGATTCTTGATAACAATTTTGTTTTTGCGCAATGGATAAAAGGCTTCTGCAGAATGGCCAGTGAAATTAAAATGCTTCTCATCGAATTCTGTAGTGTTGATCGCTGGTCGCCGAATATACTCAAGCCTGGATTGGAGACGCTCAAGCGTATAGGGACTAAGATCAGCAAAACGCTTGAAAAAGGCAAACTTGTCAGTGTTGGATATTCTGGGGTCATGGAGAGTAGCTTAAAATTTGATCTCCGATTCAACATTTGTCCTGGTGTCGAGCTCCCGAGAGGCAAAGTAAAATTCATCATCAGCAGGGTAGCCTCGGGGAAAGAAGTTGATGACACGAGGAGGAGGTCCAGTTGGAGTGGGAACTATGGCAATCGCTTCTATTGGGATAGGGGCCACTTCTATCGACCGCTCAGCATTAACAGTCGCTTCTGGTGCTAGAGAGTTCTCAGCGTCAAAAATGACTTGGGATACTTCATGAGCAATATCCACAACAGTTGTCATATCCACATCCAATGCAACATTGACCTCGGTAGGGGGAGGTGCATCAGCGTCCGCCTTATCTTGAGCTGATACATGTAAGCGTTTGAGACAAAAGAAAGATTTCTACTAAGTAGAAAACAAGATAGAAAGACAGCAACGCTTACCCTGAGGAGTCTCATGGATTGTATCAGTCGCTTGATCAGTTTCCATAGGTTGAATTTGTTCCTCAGGCTCCGGAACACTTTCTTCAGGATCTAAATCCAGGAAGGAAGTAAGGGGATCAGCACGAATATGTATATTCAATTGTTCAAAAGTATTAAGAACTTCTTGAATATTCGCACTATGTTCGGCTGAAAAGGGGTTTTTATCCTAGCGTTAGCAAAATTAACACCTAACGAGGAAAGGATAAACTACTTAAGACTAAGTACTTACCCTGAATATGTGCATACTTCTCTTGGAGAGTAGTTGCTTCAGGCTGGGGAGCAGAAACAGGAGGAGGAAGAGAAGCTTCAGCCGCTTTCTCAGGTTGAGCGCTGGATTCTGTTGTAGAGCGTTTGCGAACCAGTTGAACTTCCTCTTCATCCGCTTCTTCCTTGGGATTATAAACAAATAGAGGAGGAGGAGAAGGCAATTTTTGGGGAGGGGAAGGAGATTTCTTCTTCTCCTGCTCTGGCTTCGTCTTCTTCTACTTCTTCGCTGGTTGGGCAGGCTCAGCGTACTTCTTTACCAATTTCCTCTTAGATCGCTTGACCTCCACAACAACTTGTTCTGGCTCATCTGATGAAGAGGTCGCTTGGTCTTCATCATCACCACGAACTTGTAGACGCTCGCGTTCATCTTTGGGAACCGCTGCACCCGCAGTTCGCTTTGGGTTCAGCAGATCGCTAATCATCTTTTTCCCAAAAAACTTAAAAGGTGGAACCTTTGATCCTGTCGAGTTCACGTAACCACTCGAGTTCAGAAGATAACTAAGAAGAATCCCATAGGGCTTAGGATTCACAAATTTATTTAACGCGGCCTTAAAGCGATTAAAAACGTATAAAGCCCAATTGACTTTCAGTTTATTCAGAATCGCTATCATCATCTTATATTGAATCTCTGAAACTTTGTCGAATGAGCCTTTATGAAACTCCACCATTTTTGTATAGATATAAGCAAGAATAATGTATTCACCCTTCAAATCGTGCTTCTTGAATTTTGGGGCGTTGTCAGCATTGACATCTTCACGGAGAGACACTTCCCATACTTTTGTAGAGTAGTCGGAGTTCACTTCTTCAACCTCAATGCCCTCATTTGGCAGTTGTAACAATGAAGCAATAAGTTGAGGAGATAGAATGAATGGGGTTGATGCGAATGGGAATGTGCAAGAAATTGAAGTGCCATCGTCAGAAAGTGTGGCATTCTCAAAGAAAAATTTAATCTCTTCTTCAAAGTAAAGAGAGTGAGAGGTCAGAAAGGTTCTCAAACTAGATTGTTCAATAAGAGAAAGAATCTCTCTCATTGTGAAGTTTTGATTTTTGAACAGAAATTCCCAGTTAACCAGAAAACCTGCGTTGTAACCCATGATTTTCTCAGTTTTGGTTTTGGAAGAGTCTCCAGATTTTGATGGTTTGGAAGATTTTGAAGACTTTGGTGGCGCCATTGAAGACTAAGAACTATTTCAGAGAGTTTTTTGAAGAAAGTCTTTTTGCCTTAGGATAATTTATACAGCAAAGAGAATTTGCGAGTGATAAAGTTTTTCTGTAAAAACCTTGAAGGTTTTATATAGAAAGCAAAAAGTAACTCCTCATTGAATAGATACACGCCACGTCTAAAATCATTCATTTAGAAATAAATTTTCATTGAATCTGGGCCATTTAGTCATAAAGATGAAATTGAGTAGGCGCGTAAAATTTGTTTAACAGCCGTAGTACATTTACTCTGTCCCTGCAGTTACTTTTTCAAAAAGTTTTGAATTTTTGAAAATTTTTAGCGTGAAGTGCACGTACCTAGTGATACAAGGACACATGTCCAGGCGTGTGTAGTTACTGAACCGCCTAGTTATAGATAGGATTGATAATAGTTTGATTTGATAGGAGCGCGTGGGCAGTTTTCAAATCTTATCTTTTGAACTTATCCGCACGCTACCTTTGAGCGATGAAAACAATGCATGTTTTTAGAAAGAGCTTGACTTAGTGCTAGATTGGGAATATCTTTAACGCTGAAGTCTTTTTAATAGAATTTCAATCGCTTTGAATTTTCAACTAGACATTTTCCTTTAATTTTATTAGAGATTGATTTTGTCATATTTAAAAGATAAACGCTAATGATCGATGCACAATAGGTTTGAAGAGTCATTTTTTATCATAGACGCTTATTAATTGAATAAGTACAATTTTAAGATTCTCCCTAAAATTGACAACTCACTTCAATTTGAAAATGCTTTGAGACATAAACTTAAGTGGATTCCCCCTACATTATATGCCTAAAAAAATATGATGCTTTATGCGTAAGCGTTCATAAAGCGTTTAAATCAATCATACCTAATTCACTTCTCAAAGTGAGAAAGCGTTGTTCGTTGAGCGCTTTGGTGAAGATATCTGCCAATTGTTTGTCAGTTCCAATGAAGTGCATGGAGATATCTTTCTTTTGAACATGGTCACGCAAGAAATGGTAGTGAATGTCAATGTGTTTAGTTTTAGAATGAAGGACAGGGTTTTGGGTCATAGCTAAAGCGCTTTGGTTATCACAATGGATTGGAGTAGGACATAGGACAACTCCATAATCTCTAAGTTGTTTCCTCATCCAAAGGATTTGTGCACAATAAGATCCAGCGGCTACGTACTCGGCTTCAGCGGTAGAAGTCGCTATGGATTGTTGTTTCTCACTATGCCACGAAACTAGTCTATCACCTAAAAATTGACATGTACCACTAGTACTCTTACTATCTATTTTGCATCCTGCAAAATCTGCGTTTGAATACCCAATTAGTTCAAAAGGAGAGTCCCTTGGATACCATAAGCCCATATTTTGTGTGCCTTTTAGGTATTTAAGTATTCTCTAGGCAGCACTTAAGTGTGACTCTCTTGGATCAGCTTGAAAGCGTGCACACATGCATACCGAAAACATAATGTCTGGTCTACTAGCGGTAAGATAAAGAAGTGAACCAATAATACCTCTAAAATTAGTGATATCAATTTTCTTCCCACTTTCATCTTTATCTAACTTAAGCGTTTAACTCATTGGAATTTTTGAAGATGATGCATTTTCCATAACAAATTTCTTAATCATATCTCTTGTATATTTAGATTGGTTTATAAATATGCCATTAAGGAGTTGTTTAACTTGTAATCCTAAGAAGAAAGTTAATTCACCCATCATGCTCATTTCAAATTGATCTTGCATCATTTTTGAAAATTTCTCACACAGACGCTTATTAGTAAAACCAAAAATAATATCATCAACATAAATTTGGGCTAAGAGAATATCTTCATTATGGGTAATTTTAAATAACGTTGTATCAACGCTGCCTTTTGAAAAGCTTTTACCCATAAGGAAGATAGAGTGAGTGTCATACCATGCTCTTGATGCTTGCTTAAGGCCATAAAGTGCCTTATCAAATTTGTAGACCATACTTTTGCTATGGTTGTTGATGAATCCTGGGGGTTGCTCCACATAAACTTCTTCTTGGAGTTTACCATTCAGGAAAGCACTCTTCACGTCCATTTGGTACACTGTGAACTTGTTGAATATGGCAAACGCTAGGAACATCTGGATCGCTTCTAAACGGGCTACGGGGGCATAGGTTTCATCAAAGTCGATACCCTCTTCTTGACAATAACCCTGAGCGACTAATCTGGCTTTGTTTCTTATAACAATGCCATCCTCGTCCATCTTGTTCCTGAAAACCCATCTAGTCCCAATTACTCCTTGGTGAGTTGGCCTTGGTACTAACGTCCAAACCTTGCTTCTCTCAAATTGGTTGAGCTCCTCTTGCATAGCCTCTACCCAACTTGAATCATCGAGCGCTTCATCCACTTTCTTTGGTTCCATTTGAGATAGAAAACTTGCGAACATGGCCTTATTGATTGTAGCGGCCCTGGTTCTAACAGGTGTTTCCATATGTCCAATAACTAGCTCTGGTGGATGATCTCTAAGCCATTTACGATCTGGTTGGAACGGGTTGAGAGACGCTTGATTGTCAATCGCTTGATTCTCATTTGTCTCTAGCGCAGTCGCTGCATTATTCACAGTTCCAATTTGCTCTTGATGACCATTCTCTTCATGATCATCTGTGATTCTTACAATATCCTCAATGTTAACCTCACGAGTAACCTTAGGATTGGGCACAAAAATCTCATTTTCCTCATCATCACTGTCATCACTAAGATTGATTTGTGACGCTTGTTGGACAAGATCTTCAATTCCTACATCATCAACATTAACCTTACTCGGTTCTTGGTTAGCATCATCAAACACAACATGAATAGATTCCTCAACCTTCAATTTGATCTTATTTAGGATGGGAAAATTCTTTCCATTCTTGGCATAGCCTAGAAAGATTCCCTCATCCGCTTTAGGATCAAACGTCTTTAGGCTATGGGATCCATTGTTATGAATGAAACATTTTAAACCAAATACATGAAAATATGAAACGTTAGGCTTACGTCCCTTCCACAACTCATATAGAGTCTTCTCATGTTGCTTGTTGATCATACACCGGTTCCGAGTGTAGTAAGCAGTATTGATAGATTCGGCCCAAAACCTTTGAGGTAGCTTGGATTCGGCTAACATAGTCCTGGCAGCCTCCTTAGGCGTTCTGTTCCGTCGCTCGGCAACTCCATTCTGTTGAGGTGTTCTAGGCGCTGAATACTCATGAAGTATTCCAAAATCTGAACAAAACTTCTCAACAAATTGGTTAGTAAACTCAATTCCTCTATCGCTTCGAATTTTGTTCACCTTTAAATCTTTAGAAGTTTGTAATTGATGGATTAGCGCTGTGAGATTGACACTAGTTTCATCTTTGGTCGCTAAGAATTCTACCCATGTATAGCGCGAGAAATCATCAACTATTACTAACGAATACTTCTTAACTCTAACACTCATGACTTGAATATGACCAAACAAATCTAAGTGCAATAGCTCAAGAATTCTAGAAGTAGATAGGCATGGTTTCTTCTTAAAAGATGATTTAACTTGTTTACCCATTTGTCATGCATCACATAAGAAATTTTTCTGAAAGGAACCTTTAGGTAATCCCTCTACAAGATTTAGAGATATTAATTGTGAGATTGCCTTAAAGTTGAGGTGGTTCATTTTTCTATGCCATAGCCAACCCAATTCATTTTGATTTTTAGCAACAAATCATGTAGGGTTGTTATCTATAGTTGAACCCCAATCTGCCAAATACACATTATTCGTTCTTTTTCCTTTCAATTTAGTAGATCCAGTCTTATCATCGTTAACATAGCAAAAATCACTTGAAAATTTAACATCAAAGCCTTTATCATAGAATTGACTTATGCTCAATAAATTATGCTTAAGCCCCTCAACATAATATACATCACTAATCATGGTGTTCCCCCTATGCACAATACCTATACCTTTGGTTTTACCTTTAACGTTATCACCGAATATGACTTGAGGTCCATTGGTTGAGAGATAGTTGATCAGAAGATCCTTGGAGCCAGTCATGTGCCTTGACGACCCACTATCAAAGTACCAAATTGATGTATCGGTGTTGGCTCTAGGTACCTGCATTTAAAGGGCAGTTCTAATTCTTCTTAGGTACCCATTGTTGCTTGGGTCCTCCAATGTTAGTAGCATTAATGTTAGGTTGAATTAAAACTTTTGGAACCCATATTTGCCTAGTCTTCATTACGGGAATACTGGCCTTCTTGGGTTTCGATTTGTGTTGTGTGTTTTTCTTAGGTGTGTAATACCTTTTAAGTGTATAATAATATCCTCGATTGTAGTAATAATCATAGTCATAATCATAATCGTAATCATAATCATAATCATCATAGTATCGATAATATGATCTAGATCTTTGAGGATACTGACGATGGTATTTCCTTGGTACTGGCTTAGGAGTTGCTTTTGGCGATGGACGCTTAGCGTTTGATTCACTAGTAGAAGGTTTGTCCTTGGCCTTTTGAGCGTTTGGATAAATTTCTTGTGTGAGTCATTCACTTTCGTCTTCCCCTTATTGCCTGAGTTGGTCTTGGCCTTCTCATTTAGCCTCGTACTATTATCACTTAATTCATTCAGCGTTTGACTGCGTGAACCTTTCTCAACAAAGGCTACACCTTTTCCTTTGTTGGCTGCCATAACCTTAGACGCTTTTGGTTTCGGACCAAGTTTATCACAACCTAAACCGGTCTTTTCACCAAATAGTCTGGTTACCTCAGTCACATTATCCAACTTTCTTGAAGCTTTAGATAATGATGAGACGAGCTGCTCTGACTTAGCAAGTTTAGCAATCATCTCAGCTTCTCTCTTGACTATTATGTCAATATCACTCTTCAAATTATTCACTTCATTCTCAAGCGATTTGTTCTTCTCAATGCATTGTTGCTGAATTTGCAACTCTGCTTTGAGCGTCTCTTTATCACTTTTGAGTGAAGATATAATATCAAAGTGATTTTGATATAATTTGGCTGCATCTTGACAATCTTTATAATATTCATTGAATTTATCAAGTAATTCATCATATGTAAGAGGATGAGATAATTCAGTGGTTACCTCAAGTAGCGAGTCAACAGACGCTTCATCATCTCTCGCCACGAGACAAATTAGCGCTGAGTCGCTAGAAGGCTCATCATCGCTACTCTCGTCTAATGATTCCAAGTCCTCTTCAGGTGCGGAGAATGGTTCAGATTCCGCAAGCAAACCTTGTTGACGAAGATTGCTCCTGAATTGGTTTCTATCAAAATTATCTTGCTTTGTAGGCTTAGATACATTAGGATAAGGGTAATTTACCTGGTAGTTTCCTGGTTTCCTGCAATTATAACATAAATTAGTTTTCATTTTATGTTCAGGTGTTAAACGCCTAGAAAGAGCTGGTGCTTGAACATTCTGTGTTGGAGACGGAGGCACTTGATATTGAACTGGCGCTGGGGGTTGAGGTGCAAAGTACACTGGTGCAGGAGGAGGGGTTTGAAATGATGTTTGTTCAATGGGATTTCTCTTCTCATATCTTAGAAATTTCTTGAATTTCTTGACCAATAATGCCATTTCCTTTTCCTCACTGGATTATGTCGCTTTCACCTTATTCTTAGTAGTAGCAATTAAGGCTCCCGATTCAGTCGCTGACGTAGAAGTCGTTGAGTCGCTGACTTCTCCCAATTCAAGCTCAAAGGCTCTTAGCTCTGAAAACACATACTCGGGGGTTATAATGTCCAACATTTGTGATTCTCTCATTGCAACCATCTTAATCAAGAACTTTGTGGGTAAACTTCTGAAAATCTTATTGACCATTTCCTTGTTGGTCAATTCCTTGTCTAGCGACGCTAACTCCACTATGAGCGAAGTGAATCTTGCATCCAATTGATCTAGCGTCTCTTTGGGCTGCATCTTAAAATGCTCGAATCTTTGCATGGCCATTGAAAGTTTGTTTTCCCTCATCTGAGCGGATCCTTCACATACTGTGGCAAACTTATCCCAAATCTCCTTTGAAGTCTTACACTGCTTGATTTTGTTAAATAGACCATCATTGTCTATTAGCGCTGAGAAGAGAGCGCTACGTCCAACATTGTCCAAATTGGCCCTTTTTCGATCATCAGTCGTCCATTCCAACTTAGGTTTCTCGACGTAACCATCTGGAGTTGCTTCGTCAGCTCCAAGTACTCAAGTTATCACTTTCATTATTTGAATGGGGCCATCTGTGATCACATCACACATTTCATTATCACATGAACATAAATAAGCAAACGCTCTGAGTTTCCATGAGTCATAGTTTAACTAAATCAACTTAGGCATCTTAGTAAAAGCCATGATATGAAATATTATGAAAATAAGCGACTAAGTTTTGAAAAGAGTGGATCTAAACAAGCTATTAGGCTCGGAAACACTTCGGTTTCTACTTCAACCGCTCTGATACCACTTGGCGATCTCAAGTGGCATACGAAAGGGTCTAGAAGGGAGGGGGGTTGAATAGACCCTGAAGTCTTTTTCGACTTCAAAAAAAACTTATACCACTTTAAAGAGTTTGAACGCTCAGTAAGCTTAAGCACTAGGTCAGACGCTTAATATAGAGATAACTTAGACTTAGTGATTTTTCATAATTACCAAAGTAGGGTAATGCTTGAATCGCTTAATCAGGGTTAGCACAGCGGAAATGATTTTAAAGCTTAGCGTTTGATTTGTTAGTTAGTCGCTCGGATAGTTTTAAAGCTTTTTAATGATATGAATAAAGAAGAATAATGCAATAAAACAGTAAATGAGACACGATATGTGAGTTTCACTGGGTGATGTAATCCCAGCTACATCCTTCTTCTCCTTGATCACATGGAGGGAATTCACTAAGTTGATAATCAAAAATTCACACAGAATTTTCTACAAGATAGTAAATAAAGTGAAGATGATCTCGGGCTCCTTGATCACTCAGACTTCAGCACCAATGAAGATCCTCTTCTACAAGCTTCTCTCACACAGGAATATTGTCTGTAAGTTGGTTTCAACTTCTTTCTCACATAGATGAAAGGTTGAAGGTTTTGTCACGGGTTGTTTTTGGAAAGATCAAACAACTTGGAATATCTCAGTAATAATGTAAGATTCTTCTATGGAAGAGGTTTGAGATATTTGTGACTATCTAGGAATAGATGAAAAGCGTGAAGGTTTTTGGCTATTGAGATTGTAAGCTTTTCTTGAGAGTATTTTCAGCAAAGTATAGACTTTTTCTTATGCATGTGCGTGTGTAATTCTTGTATATGTCTCTCGTGAGTCGTGTGTATGAGTTTGCTGAATGGGGTATTTATAGACTTTCTTGAGATTTGTCTGTTGGACACATGTGGGCGCGTGTCGCTCACGAGCGATTGAGTCTTCCCCTTTCTCTGACATTCCTGAAATCCTGCTGCACGGATTTGATGTCGGCAGGTTTAAACTTTGAATTTCTGACAGTCTAAGCCAATAGGTAGCTTGCTCCATATACAATCCGCCCTTATCACATTTAATGCTCGTATCAAGCATTTAATGCATTTGAATTTATTTTTCGTTGGAAATAAATGCCCGTTGAATGATTGCCTTTAAGTCCTTAGTGACTTCGGAATTCATTTCAGGTGAATCTGATCTTCTTGATCGCTTTAGTACTTGAGCGCTTGATTCATGGCTCCTGAAATGGTTCTTAGCGATTGGCAGTAGCTTAAGACAATTCTTCATCTTCGCTTGACTTCAGACACTGATCTTCAACTTCATCTCCGATAGGCTCACCTGGAATACTATCAGCGACTTGGTTTCAAATACTTACAAGCTTAGTCTAAAAAGTTACAACTCGATAACCAGTCAAACGCTTAACATGTCAGGAAATTTCATGTTAGATGTCTTGATGATGACAAGATAGGATTCAATGTTAGACCCCAAAAATACAATGTAAGTTTCCATTTTTCATAGAATGATGTATAAGCTTTTGAAAGTTGTAATTCATTATAGGCTTGTAATTTTTATCTTTATAGAATTTAGACTAAGTCTTAGCGACTGAATCGCTAGTAGAATTCTAGGTGAGTCTATTAGAGAAGAAGTTGAAGACCAGCGTCTGAAGTCAACCGGATATAAATCCTCAAGTCATGAAGGACTTAAATGCAATCATTCAACGGGCATTTATTTCCAACGGGAATTAAATTCAAAATGCATTAAATGCCTGATAAGAGCATTATGTGATAAGACAATGTGACTTGTGCACAAGCCACCTTTTGACCAGACTGTCAGGAAAATTCAGAATTTCAGCTGCTCCCGTCCAATCGGCTTCAGCGAATTTTCAGGAATGTCAGAGAAAAGGTATACTCACGCGCCCCGTGAAAGGCACGCTCCTACATGTGTCCAACGGACAGATCCCAAAAAATTACCTATAAATACCTTACCCTAGCAAACCCTAAAAACACACAAGATACGTACAAAAAAGAGAAGAGAAACTATTGCCAAAAAAATCTTACGCACATTTTCTGAGAAAAAGCTTAAAAACTCCATAGCCAAATCTTTCAAGCTTTTTATCTACATTCCAACAGTCAAAAATATCTCAAACATCTTCCAAAGAAGAAACTCGAATTTCAACTTAGATATTTCAAGTTGTTTGATCTTTTCAAAAACAAACAAAACCCTAATGAAAAACCTCAACCTTTCATCTGAGTGAGAAAAGTTGATTGAACCCTTTTAGGCAGTATTTCGGAGTGAGAGAAGCTTGAAGAAGACGATCTTCATTGGCGCTGAAGTCTGTGTGATCAAGGAGCCCAAGATCATTTTCACCCTTTTTACTATTGTGTAGAAGATTCTGTGTGACTCTTCGAAAATCATTCAAGTAAATTCCTCCAAGTGAAAAAGGAGAAGAAGGACGTAGCTGGGATTACACCACCCAGTGAACCTTATATATCTTGTGTCATTTATTTTATTTGTCTTATTATTATTTTTATTACATCATCTATCTTTGAAAGAGACAGTTAAAGTGCAAAGCGATTAAATTAACTAAAAGAACTCTAAAACTCATTTCCGCTGTGCTAACCTTGATTAAGCGATCTAAGCGTTGCCCTACTTTGGTAAACTGCTAAAATCACTAAGTCTAAGTTAACTTTTCTGAAGCGTCTGACCCAAGCGCTCAGTTATTCAAAGCATTCAAACCTTTAAAGTGATACAAAATTTTTGAAGTCGAAAAAGACTTCAGGATCTATTCAACCCCCCCTTCTAGACCCTTTCGTATGCCACTTGTGACCACCAAGTGGTATCAGAGCGGTTGAAGTAGAAACCTAAGCGTTTCCGAGCGTAACTGCTTGTTCAGATCCATTTTTTTAATCGCTTTTAAAAATCTCTCTTTAAAAACATCTCATTATGGCTTTTAACAAAATGCCTAAGTTGGTAGTATCAAACTATGATTCTTGGAAACTTATAGCATTCGTATATTTATGTTCATGCGATAATGAAATGTGTGATGTGATTACAGATGGCCCCATTCAGACTATGAAAGTTGCAACTCGAGCCCCTGGAGCGACCGAGGCTACTCCAGATGGTTATGTCGAGAAACTTAAGATAGAATGGACGCCAGAGGATAGAAAAAAAGCTAATCTGGATAATGTTGGACGAAGTGCACTTTACTCAGCGCTAGGAGATAACGATGCATTGTTCAACAAGATCAAGCAATGTAAAACCTCCAAAGAAATATGGGATAAGTTGGCCATTGTGTGCGAAGGTTCAGCACAAATGAAAGAAAACAAGCTCTCCATAGCCATGCAAAGATTCGAGCATTTCAAAATGCAGCCTAGTGAGACGCTAGAACAATTGGACGCAAGATTCATGACACGCTAAAAGCTAACGTGCTATAATAGCAAGTGCACTAGTCGTGTGTAGTAATAAAAGTGGACGAGAAGTTCGGATTGTCGAACCACAAGGACTTGAATTCTAGTTTAAGATTTGTAATGAAGTGAATAAACAAAGTAAGAATAAATTCAAATAATATTTGTAAAGAATAAGAACAAAGATGAGCAAGTGATTTAAAACCAATTATAAAGGGAGACTAAGGCACATGCTAGGTTCAAATTGATCAAATATACTTATAAAGGTTCTTGTTGAAGGATTACACTTATATTGTTATGGTGAAAGCTCCGAGGGTAGAGAATAACCGATGTCTCGCGTATAAACTCCTATGCTTAGATCGTGATTTCTCAAATATTCCTATCCGGAAATCTAACCACTAAACATGCATTAACGTACTAGAGTTCACTCGATTAGAATCGAACAACTTCACCCGGGAATCTTTACCTATGTCTAGGGCAATTCCTCATTAGTTGCGGGTCATGATGTGAATTTCTTGCACCCTAAGTCAAATTTCTCCCGAAATATTCACCTAGGCATAAGATTCTAACATATAGTGATCAAGTATATGCAAGATAGGCAAAAACATAAATTCACATCACATAACAATATAAGAATAACCTCAACAATCATCTATTATAAGCATATATCACAATTTGACCTTACATGGCCTTAGTCTTATGAATTTAGTTCATGATAGATAATATGAGAAACAATAATGAATAAATACACATGTTCATAGACATGAATGAAATGAAAAGGCTATAAAAACTCCCTCTAATGTGATAGATGATGGTCCCTTGATTGGAGCTTCAATTCCTAGCTTTCTCCTCTTAGAATGATGAAGAATGGTGATGAATGAAGCTTGAGGATCGGTTCCTCCTCCTCCTCTCCTCTAAGAATCTGAAATTGATAGTGAATGATGGTGAAATCAGATTAGGGGCTGCCCCCTCTCCTTTCATCCAAGAATCTGAAATTGATAGTGAATGATGAAGAGTATGGGTTCCCCCTCCTTTTATAGCCAAAATTCCACTAAAGTATGCATTAAGAATTCACATTAAAGTTCCCCAATGAGAATTCCACCTAAGGTGATGCTTAAAGTTTGGCTTTTAAGATTCCAACCAGCTAAAAAAATGCTGAACTTTCGGCCTTTAAACATTCCACCAAGCATAACCATGTGAAAACTTCAACAAAACACATGCATGCTGCCATTTTCTTGCTTTCCAGCGCAGTCTTAGTATTTTCCTCATAACCTTCTCCACAGATCTCCGAATTGGATGATTTAAGTGCCCATGTGCAGATACGACATAGATCTACAACGTTTCAGAAGGACACTTTGTCCAATTCGGCTTCTAAGTATACCGAAAGTTCGTTTCAACATGGAGGTTGTTTCTGATTTGGCGCCCATAAAGTAAATCCACCAAGAAACACACTTATGACAACCCCTCAACACATGTGCTGAATTATGGCCAAAAGTGATTCCTACCCATCATATAATACTTGAATTTAGGCTGAAAAGGAGTAACATTCGAACTATCCATGCCTAGGCATGACTAGGAGGGCGCTGGGGCATATCCTGGCACATGTACTTCTCTGTTCGGCGCAGCAATCATATTTCCTTCACAATTCTCTATATAGACCTCCGATTTGGATGTTTCAAGTTCCCATTTGAAGCTAAGACATACATCTAAAACTTTGTAGAAGGAAACGTTGTCTAATTCGATCTCTAAATGTACAGAAATATCGCTCGAATGTGATAGGAGATGCATAAACCGCCTAGGTGTTGAAAAACATGTTTGAACTTGTTTTGTACATTGTCTTTCTTCCCTTTTCTTCATGTACTCTCATTTATTACCTGTATTCACTTAACACACCTATTAAATGCAAACGTGACATGATTTAGGCAATAAGTGAATCCAAATCATAAGAAGTACGGGCTTAAAAACACGTAAAAACACTTCTTATCAACACCCCCAAACTTATCAATTGCTCGACCTCGAGTGATCAGAGGCATTTTTACGTGTTTTTAAGCCCCTTTGCGTTTATGTTTTAGGTTCATTTATCGCTTGATTCTTGCCACATCTGCGTTTAATTCGTGCATTAAGTGATTTCAGGTCTCAACCCCAGGTACAATCAAAGAACGGGATGAAAAACGACGTATAAAACAAGTTTAGGCCAAATTGCTACGCACCCCTATGCCCAAGCGCCTTTCCACCCACGCCTAGGCGCCGGACAAGATGCAAATAACGTCAACATTCTGCTTACCACGCCTAGGCGCCATCCTGTCCACGCCCGGGCGCCGTATCTGCACCACTTTCCACGTTCGAGCGCTATTTCCGTATGTTTAGAGACCGAATTGGATGAAGTTCCCTTCTACAATGTTGTAGAACTATGTGTTAGCTTCAAATGAGGACTTGAATCATCCAAATCGGAGTTTCTTGGAGAAAGTTATGAATGAAATACGATTGCTGCGCAGGACACATTGCATTTAATTTCAGCATTCTGTTAGCGGCGCCCAAGCGCCGTAATGCCCACGCCTAGGCATGACCACACCCAAGTTTTGATTCCTTTCAGCCAAAAGATCATCATTTGATGGGGGAATGGAACATTTAAAGCCAAGAGGTCATCACATGTATGGGGGGATGTCATAAGTATGTTTCTTAGTAGATCTACTTTATGGAATTTTATACTACTCACTTTAAAAGTAGTGGAGGACACACTAGGGGAGACACACACTAGGGAGCCCAGAAATTCTGGTCTTCTTAAGGCATTTTCTTCACTTGGGGACCGATCATAAGAGGGAGGAGGAGGAGGAGCTGGCCACTACTTTTCACCTATCATCATTCATCACCATTCTTCATCACTTTTGGAGGGGAACAAAGAGAGAGGAGTTAAGGATTGAAGTTCAAAAGCAAGGATCCATCATCAATCAATTGAGGGAGTTTTAATTACTTGCATTTACATGTTTATTTCCATGAGTATGTATATGTTTGTATTAGATTTTCTTAAGGCCTTGATGAGAGGCTAATATTGTAGAACTAAAGCCATGTGAAAGCCAATTTATGAATCACTATATGTGAAGTGAATTTTCGTATTAATTCTCATATTGCTTTGTGTGTTGATTTTGAGCTTTTATTACAATCATGTGCTTGATCACCATATGCTTGCTATCTTGCCTAGTCTAGTCATTCGAGAGAAGATAGATTAGGGTTCAATGGAATCAACTCATCATCCAAAACTAATGTGGAATTGCCCTTAGACATAGGTAAAGATTTCCGGGTGCGGTTAGCCGGATTTATCCGGGGAAACTCTTGAACGTTAATGCGTGGTTATTGATTAGATTCTCGGATAAACATATTTAGAGAACCATCAATTAATCATAGGATTATTATGTGCCGAGACATCGGGTAATAATTATCTAAGGAATTTCCACCAAAGCAATAGGAGTCTAATAATTCGAAGAGTAGCTCATCTATATTGACGAGTAGATTCGGTTGTAACATGTGCCTTAGTCATTTTATCATACGTGAGATTTAATCTATAGTTCGTTTCTTTTTGGTTCGTCACTTGCTTACTCGTTTTATTGCAATCTACTTTTGTCCATTTTCATTAATCATAAACTAAAATTCAAGTTTCCGTGGTTCGACAACCCGGACTTTTTGTCCACTTATTACTACATACGTCTAGTGCACTTGCTATCATAGCACGTTAGCTTTTAGCGTGTCAAGTTTTTGGCGCCGTTGCCGGGGATTTGTTTATTTTAGTTTTTGATTATCGTTTTTCATAATTCTTAGTTTTCGTTTATTTCTTGATTTTCTTTTATTTTCGTGTTTAGTCTAATTTTGTTCTTGTATTTAATTGTTAGGTTCTTGAGGTGCATGACCCGCTCCTTAAACAAGCCTCTATACGAGTTGGAGCCCGAAATTGAACGAGTTCTTCGGACTAGTAGGCGAGCAAGAGAAATGGCCAATAATCTCAACCAAAACCCGAATGGAAATTTCCCGGACATGAACTCACCGGAAACTAGGGAGTGGTTACAAGGTGTTCTACAAGCCATGCAAGCGGTACCTCCTCCACAACTCCCGTCGGTTTGGGGTAGCTTACCACCTAGGGTCCATACCATTCCGGGGCCCGTAGTCGTGCCTAATTTCTTCACACCAAACTACCACATTCCGGCTCACATTTTTAATATGGTGCAAGGAGATCCTTTCTATGGAGAACCGCACGAATCACCACACGCTCATTTGGAAACCATAGATGAGGCTCTTGTGACCATTCAATATCACCCACGAGATCTTGATGCGATTCGTCTAAGAGTCTTCCATTTCTCATTGAAGGATAGGGCGACAACATGGTACAAATCCTTACCTCCACAATCTATTACAACATGGGGTGAGTTGGTCGATGCCTTTTTAAATAAATTCTTTCCACCCTCCAAAATCAATGAGCTACGGAGTAATATAAAAGGGTTTAGGCAAAGGAGCAATGAGTCTTTAGCCGAGGCTTGGGCTAGATATAAGGGCATGCTCCGTAAATGTCCCGATCATAATTTTGGGTTGAATGAACAAGTACTCCATTTCTATGATGGGGTTAGGTCACGTATTCGGCATAGACTCAACGCGGGTGCGGGAGGAGATCTCCTTGGGTTAGACTGTCAAAGTGTATGGGACAAAGTCGAACAGTTGGCCCGAGAAGACGAGCTTTACCCCGACGATGAAGAGGCCTCATCCTCTAAAAAGGTTGCTTGTATTGAGGAAGTAGTTGAGGGAGAAGTAGTTCAACGAACTTCGGGGTATGATAAAGGATATGTGTATGGAGATGAAGGATTTGCGAACACAAGTGGGGCAACTTTCTAATGCGGTTAACGGTAGAGCCCCGGGGACTCTCCCAAGCGACACGGAAAAGAACCCGAAGGCCCAATGCAATGCCATAGCCTTGAGAAGTGGCAAACAATTGGAGAGTGACACTGCCAGTACATCCGCGCCCGAGCGCCCCGACATGCACGCCCAGGCGCCTGATCTACCCTGTTCTGGACAAAATTCTCTGTTTTCGGCGCCCGAGCGCCCCGACATGCACGCCCAGGCGCCTACAGATCCGCACCTAGGCGCCGATATACACGCCCAGGCGCCGCCTACTGTTTCAGTGGGTTTTCATCCGTCTAATCCAACGCTTTCTCCCCCTATCGAAGTTCGTCTCCCCTTCCCAAATGCTCACAAAAAGAAGAAAAAGGAGATGGATCCGAGCTTTCTTCGAATTTTGGCAATCCTTCGGGAAGTGAGAATTAATATTCCGTTTATTGACGCCATTCTCCAAATGCCGAATTATGTGAACTTCTTCAAGGACATACTCTCCAACAAGCAGAAGTGGGAGGAGAATGAGACGGTGTGCCTCACGGAAAAATGCTCCGCCGTATTGCTCAATAAATTGCCAACTAAGCTCCAAGATCCCGGGAGCCTCACAATCCCGTGCACGATTGGATCCCTATCGTTCAAGAAGGTGTTATGTGACTCGGGGGCCAGCATCAATCTTTTTCCATACTCACTATTTAAAAAGCTAGGCCTTGGAAATCCCAAGCCGACCTCAATGAGCCTTCAACTAGTCGACCGATCGATCAAGAGGCCCAAGGGGATAATCGAAGACGTTCTTGTCCAAGTCGACAAGTTTTATTTTCCCGTTGATTTCGTAGTACTCGACATGGAAGAAGATGTGGAGGTACCATTAATCCTAGGGAGACCATTCCTAGCCACGGGTAAGGCGGTGATTGACATTGCTAATGGTAAGCTTACCTTGAATGTGGGCGATGACAAAGTTACCTTTGATGTTTACAAAGTCCTTAAACATCCTATTGATCATGACTCGTGTTATCGAATTGATACATTTGACCAGTTGATTGTTGAGTATTTACAGGACAATACAATTGAAAATTCTCTCGAACATGATCTTATGAAATCCATGCAAGTGGACTCGGAGAAAGATGATCTAGTGGAAAGGGTTCTAAGCTTGGAGTACAAATCTTCCTCTCATTCGGGAGGATTCATCAAAGTTGATAGATCATTGTCAGGATCACCTCGCCCATCTATTGAAGAACCCCTCTCTCTCGAACTCAAACCCCTCCCCTTCCACCTTAAATATGTGTACTTGAACGACGACGAAACACTCCCATTGATCATTTCCTCATCTCTTTCAGGATCACAAGAAGAGCAATTAATGACGGTGTTGAGATCTCACAAACGGGCTTTTGGGTGGAAACTTGCGGACATCAAAGGCATTAGTCCAGCGATATGTATGCACAAAATACTTATGGAGGACTCCACCAAGCCTACACGCCAACCCCAAAGGAGGTCAAACCCACAAATCCAAGAGGTAGTAAAGAAGGAAGTGATTAAACTGCTCGACTCAGGTATAATCTATCCTATTTCTGATAGTGCGTGGGTGAGCCCTACCCAAGTGGTGCCTAAGAAAGGGGGGATAACGGTAATTGAGAATGCGAATAATGAGCTAATCCCAACTCGTATAATTAGTGGGTGGCGTGTATGTATAAATTACCGTGAGTTGAATGATGCCACCCGTAAGGATCATTTCCCCCTCCCCTTTATTGACCAAATGCTTGAATGATTAACCGGGCATGATTTCTATTGTTTTCTAGATGGTTACTCCGGCTATAATCAAATTGCCATAGATCCCGAGGACCAAGATAAAACCACTTTCACTTGTCCTTATGGCACATTTGCTTATAGAAGGATGCCATTTGGCTTGTGTAATGCCCCGGCCACTTTTCAAAGATGCATGATGGCTATTTTCCATGATATGGTTGAAGATTTCCTTGAAATTTTTATGGATGACTTTTCTGTATTCGGAACAACTTTTGATATTTGTCTTGCTCATTTAAATGTTGTGCTTAAACGTTGTGAAGAAACCAACCTTGTTTTGAATTGGGAAAAATGTCATTTAATGGTCCGGGAGGGGATTGTGCTTGGCCACAAGATCTCTCAAAAAGGGATCGAAGTGGACCAAGCCAAGATTGAGGTCATTGAAAAACTTCCCCCGCCCACTTCGGTAAAAGCTGTTAGGAGTTTTCTCGGGCATGCCGGTTTCTATAGGTGATTCATCTTGAATTTCTCTAAAATTTCGAAACCGTTGTCTAATTTGCTTGTCAAAGATGCACCTTTTGATTTCAATTCTTCTTGTATGCAGGCCTTTCTTGATTTGAAGGAACGCTTAGTTTCCGCCCCTATCATGTCACCCCCCGATTGGAGCTTACCATTCGAGTTGATGTGTGATGCGAGTGACACCGCGGTTGGAGCGGTCCTTGGCCAAAGGAAGGAGAAGGTATTTCGAACCATTTACTATGCTAGTAAAACTCTTAATGATGCACAATTGAATTATGCCACCACGGAAAAAGAATTACTAGCCATAGTCTTTGCATTCGATAAATTCCACTCTTACCTCGTGCTAAACAAAGTGATAGTTTACACCGATCATTCGGCTTTAAAATATTTGCTTGCCAAGAAAGATGCTAAACCAAGACTTCTTAGGTGGATTTTGTTACTCCAAGAATTTGATTTAGAGATAAAAGACAAGAAAGGCACCGAAAATGTAGTAGCCGACCACCTCTCACAATTAGAGCTAGTGAATGATCCGTTAGATGAGATACCAATTCGTGAGGAATTCCCGGATGAACACCTCCTTGCTATTTCTGACAAAATTTCACCTTGGTATGCTAACTTTGCCAATTACATTGTTACGGGCCGTCTTCCCCCGGATATCACTTTTCATCAAAAGAAGAAATTTCTATTTGATGTGAAGCAATATCTTTGGGACGAACCCTTTCCATTCAAAGTTTGTGCAGATGGCTTAATTCGACGTTGCATACCCGAAATGGACATGCATGTTATCCTATCTCATTGTCATGATATGGGGGTGGGTGGCCATTTTGGGCCTTCCAAAACTGTAGCTAAGATCCTCCAATCAGGTTTCTTCTGGCCTACTCTTGTTAAAGATGCACATCATTATGTCAAATCTTGTGATCGCTGTCAACGAATGGGGAACATCTCTAAACATCATGAAACGCCCTTAAATAGCATGTTAGAGTGTGAGTTGTTTGATGTATGGGGTGTGGATTTGGCCCTTTCCCCAGTTCTTGTTCAAATAAATATATCCTTGTTGCGGTAGACTATGTCTCCAAATGGGTGGAAGCCGTGGCCTTGCCTACTAATGATGCTCGGGTTGTCACTCGTTTTCTGAAGAAGCATATTTTTACTCGATTTGGAACTCCCCGAGCCATCATTAGTGACGGGGGCACCCACTTCTGCAACAAGCAGTTTGAACTTTTATTGACCAAGTACGGGGTGAAGCATAAAATTTTGACCCCATACCACCCACAAACTAGTGGCCAAGTGGAGGTATCGAATAGGGAGATCAAGCGTATTTTAGAAAAAACTGTCAACGCATCAAGAAAGGATTGGTCCCTTAAATTGGATGATGCTCTTTGGGCTTATCGGACCGCCTATAAAACCCCAATTGGCATGTCCCCGTATCGTCTTGTTTTTGGCAAAACATGTCACTTGCCCGTTGAACTTGAGCATCGTGCTTATTGGGCCATTAAGTTTCTAAATTTTGACTCTCAAAGTGTAGGTACACAACGTTTGCTACAACTCAACGAGCTCGAAGAATGGCGTCATCTTGCTTATGAGAACGCGAAACTCTATAAGGAGCGGACCAAAATGTGGCATGACAAACATATTCTCCCCCGGGAATTCCACAAGGGAGAGCGGGTGTTGCTATACAACTCTCGACTCCGACTCTTCCCCGGGAAGCTTAAGTCTCGATGGTCAGGCCCATTTATGATTTCCCATGTCTATCCATCCGGCGCCATCGAGCTTACAACAGATAAAGGACATACTTTCTTGGTCAACGCTCAACGTCTAAAACCTTACTTAGGGATGGATGGACCGAGAGACAAAGAGTCCTTCATCCTCGCGGACCCTTCGTGATTCTTCGCTTTCAGTCGAGCTAATGACTCTAAACTAGCGCTTCTTGGGAGGCAACCCATGTTTTCTTTCCGTTTCCTTTTCTTTTTCTCTTATTATCCCGTTTGTTGCTTTATTTTCTAGTCTTACATCTTTGTTAGTTTGTGTTTTAAGTGTTTTGTCTCTCCCCTTTTGAAACAGGAAATGAAATTCTTTACACAATCTTTCTGAAGAGCCCGCCTAGGCGCCTATCGACGCGCGCCTAGGCGCCCGTTTCTAAAAGGGCCGCCCAAGCGCCGAAAAACTCCCGCCTAGGCGCCCGGTTCTGAAAGGGGCGCCCAAGCGCCGAAAAAACTCCCGCCTAGGCGCGGGAAGTGTCACTCAAAAAAATCCAGGTACGCTGTGTCGCGCGCCTAGGCGCCCAAACACGCGCGCCTAGGCGCCCGTTTCTGATTTAAACACATCTGTGGGTCAAAACGGTCAAAATTCCCAAAAAATCTTCACAGCTCCTCTCCCACGCGATTTCCGGCGACACTCTCACCATTTCCGGCCATTTCCACCGTGTTTCACCGCCACTTTCCATCAACATAATTCGTTGCACAAGTGGCTCCTCTTTCACATTGACTCGGTGCGACAATTTTGGGGATAAAAGCATTTGTTTACCTATGTAGTGATCGACACAGTGATTGCCATCCTTGGACTTGATTGCCTTAAGTGGACTCGGATTTGCTTCTCAACTTCCCTATGGTGACGTGTACTTTGCCCTTCTCTTTTTCGAGCATTGGGGACAATGTTCATGATAAGTGTGGGGGGGTACACTAGATCCATTATAGTCATGTTTATTCATGTTTTACATATTTCGGTCCAAGTTTTGGGGGGGTGTTGTACCTCTACATGTGAAATGTGTGCAATTTTTATTTTTTTTTGGATAGAATTTCAACCCGTCACTTGATGAATTGAGCATGGTTAACGTGAATACATGGTATGCATTCTCTATCAATTTGGTTTTCAATTTGGTTTTTAATGGCTATACACGCAATTCCTTGTTTGTGAGACCCTAACTAGACTAGATTGACCTTAAGATGATTCACATATGCACATAAATCGAGGGTAGAGGAGTTGAGTGGGCAACCATTTTGAAACACTTAAAGGCTTGATCCCGGAAATATCAACTTAGAATTTTCACATGTGTTATGAGTTGAGAACGTTAACTTCGTGTGCTTAATAATAATAAAAAGAGGTTGAACATTGGTATGACTGAAAAAGTCAGGCTTAATAGATACTGGGGGCAAAGAGCACCATGCTTTGAATACTGTACTATTAAGCTAATTTGAGCTAGAGCTCAAGCCAATACAAGTGTTAAGTAAATAGGGACCTAGTTTGATTTTGTGGCCTTTGACACTCGAGCGATTAAGCCCTTAGGAGTGTCTCCACACTTGATACCCTAAAGCCGTCTGGTTTAGGAGTTATTGGCCTAAAGCTCGTTACACGGGTGTCATAGAAAGCCTAAGAGGATCGAACATTGCACATGGTCTAGCCTCTAATGTTTCGAGTTGAAAGTGCATAAGTTAAAGCCGAAAGTGGAATGAAGTGATGAATTTTTAAGTGGCTATGAAGTTGTATTCAATTCTCGTACCATGTGAATAATCAAAAGTTGATAAATATGGGGTTAATACTTGAAAAGTGGTAAGAATGCCACTCGGCTATAATACTTGAGATTTATTACACTACACCCTTAGGATGATCTTTTCGATGTTAAGGCGTAACATGAGCAAGTGGGTGACGTGTATATATATGTAACTTGAGCTTAAACAGGTGAATTCATACCATTGTGTGCTATT
Organism: Buddleja alternifolia; assembly: GCA_019426215.1. Lineage (NCBI taxonomy): Eukaryota > Viridiplantae > Streptophyta > Magnoliopsida > Lamiales > Scrophulariaceae > Buddleja > Buddleja alternifolia. The sequence continues at coordinate 1,163,463 of CM033407.1, read as the reverse complement.
AATCATTGTAATTTACGTTGAGTGATCGGGATTGAAAATCTTTCGATTTTGTGGGTATATCGTCTGCAAACCCTCACGAGACTATAACTCGTCCTTTGAGGTAACTCAAGGGTTCAAAGGCTTGTTGCATTCGCTAAATGCAACCGTTTACTCCACGAAAGTGAGTTAGGTAGTTTTCTTTTTGTTTCTCTCTTTGATTGATGATGTTTCCTTATCTTAGAACTCTTATTGCTCGAGGACGAGTAATTGATAAGTTTGGGGGTGTTGATCAGAGGCATTTTTACGTGTTTTTAAGCCCCTTTGCGTTTATGTTTTCGGTTCATTTATCGCTTGATTCTTGCCACATCTGCGTTTAATTCGTGCATTAAGTGATTTCAGGTCTCAACACCAGGTACAATCAAAGAACGGGATGAAAAACGACGTATAAAACAAGTTTAGGTCAAATTGCTACGCACCCCTATGACCAAGTGCCTTTCCACCCACGCCCAGGCGCCGGACAAGATGCAAATAACGTCAACATTCTGCTTACCACGCCTAGGCGCCATCCTGTCCACGCCCGGGCGCCGTATCTGTACCACTTTCCACGTTCGAGCGCTATTTCCGTATGTTTAGAGACCGAATTGGATGACGTTCCCTTCTACAATGTTGTAGAACTATGTGTTAGCTTCAAATGAGGACTTGAATCATCCAAATCGGAGTTTCGTGGAGAAAGTTATGAATGAAATACGATTGCTGCGCAGGACACATTGCATTTAATTTCAGCATTCTGTTAGCGGTGCCCAAGCGCCGTAATGGCCACGCCTAGGCGTGACCACACCCGAGTTTTGATTCCTTTCAGCCAAAAGATCATCATTTGATGGGGGAATGGAACATTTAAAGCCAAGAGGTCATCACATGTATGGGGGGGATGTCATAAGTATGTTTCTTAGTAGATCTACTTTATGGAATTTTATACTACTCACTTTAAGAGTAGTGGAAGACACACTAGGGGAGACACACACTAGGGAGCCCAGAAATTCTGGTCTTCTTAAGGCATTTTCTTCACTTGGGGACCGATCATAAGAGGGAGGAGGAGGAGGAGCTGGCCACTACTTTTCACCTATCATCATTCATCACCATTCTTCATCACTTTTGGAGGGGAACAAAGAGAGAGGAGTTAAGGATTGAAGTTCAAAAGCAAGGATCCATCATCAATCAATTGAGGGAGTTTTAATTACTTGCATTTACATGTTTATTTCCATGAGTATGTATATGTTTGTATTAGATTTTCTTAAGGCCTTGATGAGAGGCTAATATTGTAGAACTAAGGCCATGTGAAAGCCAATTTATGAATCAATATATGTGAAGTGAATTTTCGTATTAATTCTCATATTTCTTTGTGTGTTGATTTTGAGCTTTTATTACAATCATGTGCTTGATCACCATATGCTTGCTATCTTGCCTAGTCTAGTCATTCGAGAGAAGATAGATTAGGGTTCAATGGAATCAACTCATCATTCGAAACTAATGTGGAATTGCCCCTAGACATAGGTAAAGATTTCCGGGTGCGGTTAGCCGGATTTATCCGGGGAAACTCTTGAACGTTAATGCGTGGTTATTGATTAGATTCTCGGATAGACATATTTAGAGAACCATCAATTAATCATAGGATTATTATGTGCCGAGACATCGGGTAATAATTATCTAAGGAATTTCCACCAAAGCAATAGGAGTCTAATAATTCGAAGAGTAGCTCATCTATATTGACGAGTAGATTCGGTTGTAGCATGTGCCTTAGTCATTTTATCATACGTGAGATTTAATCTATAGTTCGTTTCTTTTTGGTTCGTCACTTGCTTACTCGTTTTATTGCAATCTACTTTTGTCCATTTTCATTAATCATAAACTAAAATTCAAGTTTCCGTGGTTCGACAACCCGTTACTTTACACACACTACACATATTTTCACATACATATCATATATTTTACACACATTTTCACACACATATCATATATTTTACACACACTATACATATTTTCACACACAGATCACATATTTTACACACACTACACACATTTTCACACACTACACATATTTTCACACACATCACATACTTTACACATACACATATTTTACACACATTACACATATTTTCACACACTACATACATTTTCACATATATTACACATATTTTGCACACTACACACATTTTACACACACTGCACATATTTTACACACACACAACACATTTTAACGCATTTTAAAATGCGTGATGGGTGTGTGAAAATATGTGTAGTGTGTGTAAAAATGTGTAATATGTGTAAAATATGTGTAGTATATGTAAAATGTGTGTAGTTAGTGTGAAAATATGTGTAATACGTGTAAAATATGTGTAGTGTGTATGAAAATATGTGTAGTGTGCGTGAAAATGTGTGTAGTATGTGAAAAATGTGTGATTTGTGTGTGAAAATATGTGTAGTGTGTGTGAAAATATGTGTGTTGTGTGTAAAATGTATGATGTGTGTGTGAAAATATGTGTAGTGTGTGAAAATATGTGTAGTGTGTGTCAAAATATGTGTAGTGTGTGTAAATTATGTGATGTGTGTGAAAATATGTGTAGTGTGTGAAAATATGTGTAGTGTGTGAAAATATGTGTAATATATGTGAAAATGTGTGTAGTGTGTGAAAATGTGTGTAGTGTGCGTGAAAACGTGTGTAGTGTGTGTGAAAATATGTGTATTGCGTGAAAAATATGTGGTGTGTGTGTGAAAATGTGTAGTGCATGAAAATATGTGTAGTGTGTGTGAAAATGTGTGTAGTGCGTGAAAATGTGTGTAGTATGTGAAAAATGTGTGATGTGTGTGTGAAAATATGTGTAGTGTGTGTGAAAATATGTGTACTGTGTGTAAAATGTATGATGTGTGTGTGAAAATATGTGTAGTGTGTGAAAATGTGTGTAGTGTGTGTGAAAATGTGTAAAGTGCATGAAAATGTGTGTAGTGTGTGAAAAATGTGTGATGTGTGTGTGAAAATATGTGTAGTGTGTGTGAAAATGTGTGTAGTGTACGTGAAAATGTGCGATGTAGTATGTGAAAATATGTGTAGTGTGTGTGAAAATGTGTGTAGTATGTGAAAAATGTGTGATGTGTGTGTGAAAATATGTGTAGTGTGTGTAAAAATATGTGTACTGTGTGTAAAATGTATGATGTGTGTGTGAAAATATGTGTAGTGTGTGAAAATACGTGTAGTGTGTGTCAAAATATGTGTAGTGTGTGTAAATTATGTGATGTGTGTGAAAATATATGTAGTGTGTGTAAATTATGTGATGTGTGTGAAAATATGTGTAGTGTGTGAAAATGTGTGTAGTGTGCGTGAAAATGTGTGTAGTGTGTGTGAAAATATGTGATGTGTGTGTGAAAATGTGTGTAGTGTGTGTGAAAATATGTGGTGTGTGTGAAAAATATATGGTGTGTGTGTGAAAATATGTGTAGTGCATGAAAATATGTGTAGTGTGTGTGAAAATGTGTGTAGTGTGTGAAAATATGCGATGTGTGTGTGAAAATGTGTGTAGTGTGCATGAAAATGTGTGTAGTGTGCATGAAAATGTGTGTAGTGTGTGTGAAAATATGTGTAGTGTGTGAAAAATATGTGGTGTGTGTGTGAAAATATGTGTACTGTGTGAAAATATGTGTAGTGTGTGTAAAATGTGTGATGTGTGTGTGTGAAAATATGTGTAGTGTATGTGAAAATGTGTGTAGTGTGTGTGAAAATATGTGTAGTGTGTGTAAAATGTGTGATGTGTGTGTGAAAATATGTGTAGTGTGTGTGAAAATATGTGTAGTGTGTGTAAAATGTGTGATGTGTTTGTGAAAATATGTGTAGTGTGTGTGAAAATGTGTGTAGTGCATGAAAATGTGTGTAGTGTGTGAAAAATGTGTGATGTGTGTGTGAAAATATGTGTAGTGTGTGAAAATATGTGTAAAATGTATGTAGTGTGTGTAAAATATGTGTAGTGTGTGTGAAAATATGTGTAGTGTATGTAAAATGTGTGATGTGTGTGTGAAAATATATGTAGTGTGTGAAAATGTGTAGTGTATGTGAAAATGTGTGTAGTGTGTGAAAGTATATGTAGTGTGTGTGAAAATATGTGTAGTGCGTGAAAATGTGTGTAGTGTGTGAAAATATGTGTAGTGTGTGTAAAATATGTGATGTGTGTGTGAAAATATGTGTATTGTGTGAAAATATGTGTAGTGTGTGTCAAAATATGTGTAGAGTGTGTAAAATATGTATTATGTGTGTAAAAAGTGTGTTGCGTATGTGTCAAAAATGTTTAGTATGTGTAAAAAGTGTGTTGTGTGTGTAAAAAATGTATTATGTGTGTAGAAAGTATGTATAAATGTGTGCTAAACTCGATGTGACTTGATTCCATTTTGGATTTACTCTGGGTCCAAGTTGGGTCCACTCTGGGTCCTAGTTGGGTCCACTTTGGGTCTTTATATAAAATTTAGTTGGACCCAACCCAGACCCAACCCATATTGGACCCATGAACTTGGACCCATCATGGACCCAACCCATCATGGACCCGACCCAAACCCGACCCGACCCACCCATTTGCCACCCCTAGTTTGGTCCATTATATAAGAAAACAGCAATAGATCATTTTAGATTATATTTAAATAAACTTTTTACCATTAGAACAGATTGTGAAGCTGTAGTTAGATTTATAAAATATGAGAATTCCAGAAAACAAAATAATAAAAGATGGTTAAATTTTAGAAATGCAATAGAAGGTAACGGTTATAAAGTAGATTTTGAACATATTAAAGGAAAAAATAATAGCATAGCAGATTTATTGAGCAGACAACTTTAATTTTGGGTCATAGATCATGGCCTTCAACAACCAAGACAACCAACAATCATGACCTCCCCCTGCAGCTTACAACCAAATAGCCCGAAGACCAAATTTCAAGCCTGACTCTCCTCAAGTCAACACGAATAGACCAACCTTTGCAGTTGAAACACGATATTTTAATCCAGCTACCCAAAATGTTTTCAAAACTTTTGGCAAAATAGCACTTCCTATTAGACATAATTTCAAGCCTCCAAAAGATACTCCATATATAACTGAAGATCAGAGTATTTTACTCAATGCTCTATAGGAAGCTCATCCTATAGCCGGTAGATTGATAGCATTAAACGCACTCTGTTATTATTTCGAGAAAGAAAACAAAAATTTTTCAATAGACGAAGCAACAGTTTATCTTGTTATTAGAGGAGATCCAATGGGAATTTTTTAAGATTATCAGCAAGTACTACAAAGCATTCAGAAAATAGCAAAGGACACTTGGAGCCCTTCAAACATTTCCATGAAGCAGTAGCAGCAGCAAAGAGACTTTTAGGCCCAAATTTCTATATTCAGCCCAATGCCGAAAATGCAAAGCCCAAATTATTTTCAAAAGGAAAGCGACCCATAAACCCAGATGCAGAATCACTCGAAGATGACCTAGAAACCATAACTAAACAGTTTACCAACCTTGAAAAAATTTATCAAGATCTGTTAGCCCAGCATCAAAGTTTGTCAGCCCATTTGAAAAATCCTAGACATTATGATATCCCCAAAGAAATCAAGGATAAATCTTACCAAAATTTGTCCGTTCGAACTTTTTTTAACCCATGCCAAACAGTTTTAGCCTTACCCGAAGAAATTCAGCCCATAATTTGGAAAAAAACAGAAGAAGGTTTTTACTCAAGAATGTTAAAGGTAGCTTAAATTATTATCAACCAGCAGATAGAAGGGATAGTTTCCAAAACCAGCCTACTACAATGGAAAGGAGAGCCTATTCGCCATGAAGGATCACTAAAATTCTACACACTTAAATACTTTTCATGGCCTAATGTTCACATAGACGCATCAGTTTTTAGAGAAGGATGGATAGATAATAACTTTATCAGCGTTCAACGACTACTAGACTATGGATTATATCAAAAATACTCGTATCGGATCCAGTGCAAGTAACACATCTAGGATGACATATTGCAAATACAGTCAATTTTATATTCGAGCAAAGAGCAGCAGAAAGTCTCAAGTTTGACATAGTATCTCTACCTCCAATTTGGAACAATGCCGGAGTAGAAATAGGACATTCATTTATTTCAGTAATAGAGAATTATGAAAAATGGGAACCAATTTCAAAATTGTGGAGTTTTCCTGAAGCTATTAATCCTTTAGCAAACTTAGAAGAGCTCAAATTAGCTTTGGAAATAAGAAGGAGAGCGCAGAGGTACTACATGATGCCCAATTCAGATTCGAATCTCAAGCTTTTTTTCCAGGCATCTCATCATAGCATATTTACTCCAATAAAGACCAGATGCAAGGTTCACCTTACTACACTAGGAAAAAGAGCAATGACAAGTGTGGAATACCCACCAAGATATGATCCTGATCTGTATAATCCTGATTCAGAATATAATTCAGATCTAGAAGGAACCAGTCGAGATGCATACTAGAAGACAAAGTTTCAATAGTTTAGCAATAATGTTTAGCAGCACCAATAATTCATCAAGAAGACAAATCTTCAGCAAAATGGCAAACAAAAGCATTAACTTTACAGCCCTACCAGATCAATGATGCAGCAAAGGGACGAAAAGCTATAGCAAACTCAGTCAAATAGCTTCAATAATGCTTGTTTTCTGTACATATTTACTGTTCACGTTGTGCCACCTATGTACTTCTCTACTGTTTTTACTGTTTGTAATAATGGCAGCTTGGATGCCAAGTTTGTTCTTCAATTTGTTGTAATTTTCTTTCATGTCTGAGGCCTATAAAAGGACCTCATCCCTCAGTTGTAAAAATCGCCCCTCTTACACTCTCCAACCCACACTTCTTAATTGCTAGAGAGTCTCTCAACTTTCTCTGTAATAAAAATCTTATTTGTGTGCAACATTACTTGTAAGTTTTATATACTTTATAATGCATAGTGAGTAAACTACCCCTAGGGACGGGACTCCCCTACTATTTTTAAAAAAAATGTTATAGTTCTTGCAAGCCCAAAAAATACAAAAACATTAAAAATGCCCTAAAGCCAAATAAAAAATAATTTAAAAAAAAATGATGATGAATAGTAGTAACCATCTACTCCTTCATCGTCCTAAAAATATATTTCCGCTGTACAAATTCATGTTTTTAATAATCTCTGATACTGCTTTGAGAAAATTTTGTTTACCGTCTCGGTGTAGTCCGGTCGAGAGACAAAATGCGCGGGATAATTCCCCCCAGTGTGCAAGCGTTCTAGTATCAGAGCTTGAGTTTTCTGAGTATGCTCTGTGGTTACAGTTTAATCTGATCCTCCACATCAGAAAGGTTTTTTCGAACCTTTTAAAGCGGGATTTCTGAGTTTAAATTTGTTAATGAATTAAGTTTATGTTCTAAATTTCAAAAGAGTAAGATTGGTACTTCATTTCTGTCCAACATAAATCTTCGTTGATGAAACAATCGGATTCTCAAAGCAACCCTCTTACTTGAGAATGATAGAATATGAGTTTTAATTCATAATCTGAAAAGAAAACAGTAATCCTGAAGTTTTTATATAATTTTTGTAATTAATCGTTTTAATTACTTTGTAAATTACGCTTTTACTTTTAATTAATGTCGTTTATCATATATATTGGACTAAATAAACTAAATTTAAAAATTAAAGGACTATAGGTGTTGTTCTGAAGAATAAGGGACTTGGTTTGTAAATCTTTAAATATGCAACAGTAAAAAGGGGCTGATAAAGTGTTACTATTCTAAGGACATTTTGGACTTTACCCACCTATTTAGCTGCAAAAAATAAAAGAAAAAAAAATTAGATATAAGAGGTTGAATATTGCATCACCCATGCAAATGAGCTCTAATTTTGTAAACGTCCCCTCTCGTCCTTCATAAACCCTAAAATCTGAATTATATACATGTATATATAGACACATAACAGGTGCGCATATATATATATATATATATAGATACATAACAGGTGCGCCTCTTCGTCCTTCATAAACCCTATAATATATATATATATATATATATATAACACGTGCGCCTCTTCGTCCTTCACAAACCCTAACAAATCTCGTCCGCCAACATCCCAAAACTGGAGGGAGAGATGAAAGAGGAGGAGATGAAAGCGGGATGTGAAGAATTGGAAATGGCTTACGGCGTTCACATAGATGAAGATGCTCTCAGTTTCGCCGCTCAACTTCTTCAAGGTTTTCTCAAATTGCTCGTTGATAGTTATACATTTACATATATCTGTAAATTTTTTCCCGATGTTCATCTCGTGTTTTGTTATCTTTTTCCACACACTCATGATGGTTAAATTGTTAGCAATACAGATATCCTAATGCTTTGTTTCTAATTCACTGTCACTCTTTTTTTGCTTGTCCTACACACATAGCATATGGGAACGAGTCCCCTCTACTGAAGGATATGAACGTTATGCAGCTGATGGAAAGAGCCTGCCGGAGATTGAGGGAGAATCTTGATTCTGAGAGTGAAGAACATGCACTGGATTGGGATGAGGACAATCTGGATCGTGCTGTTATAGAAGTCACAGAATTGAGGAAGGAGAGGACTCTTGTTTCCTGGTCCATCGTTTTGCCTCGTGTACATTCTAGATCCTTTACCCTTGAATGTAGTTATGTTTAATTCAGTTGGTTATTTGTTTTTCTGTTGGCGCATCCCCCTTTACGTATTATAATTTCGGCCCCTTAGCCTTAGCAATTTTAATGATTATGTAGTTACTGAATTACCAATTTGTCTTGCTTCAGTTGTATCCATGTGATTAAGGTTCTTATACTATCCACATCACAGTCATAAGTTTTCTAGTTGATTGTTAATGTTCCATTGACCTTCCTTTTATGCTCTCAGGTGGAGAAAGAACTCGCACACTTGATGAACAAGTGGGAGTGTTTTACAAACAAGTGGGCTCCTATAGTGGGGCGGCTGAGACAGGAATCTGAAAACAGAATTGTTCTGTTAAGATATTTGCATGAACAGATGGTTTCTCCTATTAATCAGGGATGCATAGAAGTGGAGCACATTAAGCAGCTGCTTCCACTACTCAGCACTGCTACTACACAACTTAAGCACACCATTCACAGTGCATTTGAAGAGAGACACTTTGTTGGACCATCTGTGATTGCCCAGGTTAAATTTCTTTCCTCGGTCCTGTAGTTGGGACTGGTCTGGTCTGGTCTGGTTGTTTAATCATTTTATCAGAGCATTATGTATGTACTTATGCTAGAGATTCTCTGGTTCTGCAGGTGGCAAGTTCCATTACTGATCTTCCGGTAACATTTTTTCATTGTCCTTTCACTGTGAAACCGACACCTCAGGATCTTGAGTCGAAATTATTGGAGAAATTTTTTAGGCTGGACAATGTGATCCATCAAATTGCCTCTGCCTTGTACTCAAACCAACAAAAATCTTCGACGACAGGACTTTTTGGGTCTTTTCTCTTTCTGGGACCTCATGGTTGTGATAGGACAAAACTTGCAAAAGCTCTTGCTAAGGAAATTTTTGGGGACGAAGAAAGGTTTACAAAACTTGACATGTCTGAGTATAAGGAGGAGACAGATTATGTCTCACACCTCCTTGTTGTTCTTAACAGGTTGTAAGTGACTCTATGCCTTGTGTTTTTCTAATATCCCCTATATATCATCCTAGTCAATGGCCCTCTATTAAAATTAAATTTCATATTCATTCAACTCTGATAGTGGATTCCAGTAGCAGCCAGCATATTATCCAAAAATGTTTCTTTCCTTGTGTTTTAGGGAAAAGAAAAATGGAAGCATTGTCATGTTTGATAATATAGAGAATGGTCCCGGTTGCATTGATGAGGTTCTTTGTCAGATATTAAGGGAGGGTAGGCTGACCAATGGACAGGGGATGTGTGTCAGTTTTTCCCATGATATAGTTCTCGTGTCATCTTATGTTGGATGTCGAAAGGAATTACCTAAACTACCCCCTTTAGATGAAATAATAAAGGAACCTGCAGATTTGTCATACAATGGTTGCTCATTTCGTCCATTTCTTGGTCAGGTATGGAAGAACGCATTTCCTTAACTGGTAATTAATCTTTTATATGAATCAGTTGACACATGGCTGTCTTTTCCAATTTTCAGGTTACAAATCAATTTAAGCCTGAGTTGTTTAATCTTTTCGACGACGTAGTCCTTTTTCCTCAGTTGAGTACTCCGGATCATTTGGTCATTTCTAGGCTTCAAATAAGGGATGTTGCAACATCCATGTCTACCTTGTTGAAGAAGCAAGTTATCTTGTATCCATCTAATGCTGCGGTGCATAACATTCTAGGTTATGGAAATTTCTCACACGTGAGTATTACTACACATACACCAGTATCTCATTAAAACCTTATTACTGAGCATTCTTAGGATATTTATAGAATGAAATACCTCCTCTGACATTATTTGTCATCTTACGTATTATGCCAGCCGTTAGTATCTCCATAATAGAAAAAGTCCTTGCAAGTTGCAACCATTTTTTGCTTATTTGGGTGAAATTGCAATTTACCCTTGGTATTATTGTGTGTTGTAGAAAGTGATGAACTTCAAACCGATGAGATTTGTCCAATTTTCACAAAACCTTTATTGAAATTTGTCCAAATATACATGAATACCTCCATATAAGGATCCCCCATTTACACCAACTTCCCAAGAGATTTTAATGTTTTTAAATCATCAATATTTTTTGAAATTATATATATATATATATATATAGCTGTAATACAAATAACTAAATTACTTTAATGTCAAATATTATTATTTAAAAAAATTAATTACATACATCTTCTATATTTAACTTTTTTTTCTGTCACCTCATCTTCTTTTCTTTTTTTAAGAAAAATTAATGAGCACTGTAATGTTGTTGGCCCCATCACATAAACAATCAAACAAAAATCCATATCCAAGAACCCTACTTTTAGAGATTAGTCGAATTTTTTAGTCATGTTAGAAAGCATGATGTTGGCTTTGGAGAAGACTAAGTTGCCCAAATTTAGTTCTAGATATAGCGTTACAAAACTAAATTTGGATTTTGGCGTTTTGCTTTATTTAAGGTCAAAAGTGTTTTTAGATTGTAGGGACATTTTGTGAATTTTCTTGGAAAAACCTGATGGGGTCCATTATACAAAAATGTAATTCTGGAAACATATCTTTTTATTACTCTTGAGCATAGTTCGCAGTCGCGGCGCGATCGCGGCCGTCGTGGCCGCGTCGGAACGGGAACGGCCATCCCCGTTCCATCGTTCCAGGCTAACGCGGGGATAGTTGTGGGGCGGATGGGGAGCGGCGATATCGCGGTTGGATCGGTGATATCGCGGCCGTCGCGCCGATGTCGCGGTGGTCGCGCCGATATCTCGGCTGGAACGGGAGTTGCATAAAGCAGGGAACAAAAAATATATTATTGCTAAGACCAAAACTTCAGTTATTGGCTGGTCAAAATCTTGTACCACCCTACACCTAATTCAACGATTTTGGGTGGATTGGTCCTACATCTTAACTAGCTCAATTATTGATTATAATCAAGAATTGTGCATATTATTAAATTGTGATTTCCATAATAATACTTTATATGTGGAAATCTTTTATTAACTTCTTGTTTTAATATATACTTAAATTCAAGTTTCAAAAGTAACATAATATACTATTAAAATTTAAAAATATTAGCATAATAGACTTTTATGATTATATTCACTAATTTAAATAGTATAATAGTTGTAAAAAAATTTTTTACGTAATTTTAGCCAAAAAAATTGTGGAACGGCCGCGACCGTTCCGCGACGGTGCAATGGAACTGGAACGGTGACCTCCGCGATAGCCACCGCAACCGCGATTGCGAACCATGCTCTTGAGTATCTCACTTAATTCCATATCTTTTATTTTCCAGAAAGGTGTACATGCCTATGAGAGTTGGCATAAAGCGTACATGGCCCCTTTGTTGTCTGATGTGGTAAAGGAGGAGGAGGAAGACGACGACAGGATAATCATTTACATTGATGTGCTTATGGGTCTGTGGAAAGAGTTTTCCTTTAGAGTTGAAAAGAGTAGTAGTAAACATCTGAAAAAATATCCTCCTTTTCCTAAGAATTTCAAAGAAAATTTGTTGAAGCTGAGGACTAGTTACCGTGGGGAGAAACAACAAGTGAACAAGATATACAAACTACTGACCAGCTGCTCCCATTTGTTTGAGTTGTTACATTCCAAGGCTGATGAAATAGATACTGCTCGTGTTCATCTGGAATATCAAGAAGTTGTTAGATTGATTCATGATCTCTTAATGGAAGAAGAATCATCGCATGATAGCAATGAGCCGGAGTCGGAGCCGGTATGAATGCTATCATCAGTTGCTTGCTTAAGCTTGCTTTTTTTCCCTCTGATCTTCTTCGATTTTTAGGAGGGAAAAGTTGAATATCTCTTTTGCAGGTTCAATTGGATGACAATGGGGGGGAGTTAGAGCGTGGCAGGAAAAGGAGGAGGAGAAGAGCAGGTAAAATCTGTTTAATGTGTGTGCAAAAAATTGCAAAAATCATTATGTGACGGAGTAGATAAGGCAACTCGGGTTATTGTGAACGCTCTATCAAGGCACTTGAAAACGGCATACTTCAATCAATATAACCCTCCTGCGTCATTTTTATGTTTGGGTCTTACAAGTGTTAGTAAGGATCAATTTACAAAAAGCCTTGCTAAGCATCTTGCTCTTGATGATTATGGGTTAAAGCTGCTGATTGAAGTTGACTTATCACTATGCACAGAGCCTGAATCATTTTCCCTGTGCAAATGTAAGGACAGTCATGATCAAAATTTGCTGCTGATAGACGCTGTGAAGCAAAGGCCACACCCTTCTGTGATTGTGTTTTACGAGCTTGAAATGGCCCACATTTCTGTTTTTAGCAGCATTTTATCTATTCTTGATTCTGGTGTGTTTGAGGACAATCATGGCAACATAATAGATTTTAGAAATTCTGTGGTCGTTATTGTCTCTGATCTTGGCGACAAGGAGATGATTGCTCGTCTCAACGGACATAATCCTGAAGAAAAGAAAAAAATTATTCAAAAATCCTTACTGACGACAGCAGATGGAAAAAAGGGAGTGAAAAGGGAGAAGGGGTCAAGGTCTGAAAAGAAAATTATTCAAAAACCCTTACCAGATGGAAAAAAGGGAGTGAAGAAGAAGGGGTTAAGGTCTGAGTTACTGAACCAGTTGGAGCACTTGTTAGCATTTGATCCTTTGTCGGATGATCAGCTAAATCAATTTGCCAATTTCCCAATGAAATCCTTGAAAGAAGAACAATACTGTAGTTTCTTTTTGACATTTTTTTATTTGTTTCATGTACGAGGCCCCAAAAAGGTATGTATTTTCTTTCTTTTCCACATTCTAAATGCCGCGCGCCAGCCTCTTTTTATGCTATGCTATCTATCTAGAACACTGAATAATGAATGGTTTTGTTTTTGTGAAGGTACGATACAATGCAGCTAATATGGTGAGGAGTCTGATGAAAGCACGTCGCAATGCTAGAGTGCTCCCTCCCACTGTAGATGTGCTCTGATTAGAAATTAATTCATCCAAGGATTTTATGTTTGTTAATGATCATTTCCGAAAATATATTATTGGTAAAAATGTGTTTCTTTGTTTTTCAATCGAGAATATGGCCGGCATGTTTGGTTGTGTTTTCTTACGTTGTGTAGATATCAAATCGAATGATGATTTGATGGTTGAGATTCATAAAATGATTTAATTAATCAAAAGGTAATGGTTACAAGAATAAGAGAAAATTACTCAAAATTCATTATGTAATTATCAGAAACTCTCATTCCTTTGTCAAAATTACCATAACCGTCATCCTGGATGCAATATTGGATTACAACGGCACCTACTATCAGTTTTTCCGGGCAAAAAAATGCTAATGCCAGCAAAATATATTTCAAATAACCTCATTTTTGTCCCTAGTCAACTCAGTACCGTACAATTAAATTTTTGACTAACCAAAATACTTCAGGGGTATTTGTTATTATTGATAATGTTTAGAGGATGTAAATGTAATATAATTATATTCGAAGTATTCTTCATCCTTTTCAATTATTTACTTGATTTTGATTTTAGTTATAATATTTTTGCCTTATTTGCGAAATTACTCCCGTAATTATAGAGGAGTGGCAAAATTGATCACCTATATTGTTACACTGACAATTTAGGAAAAACAACTACAAAAAATTTCAGAATTTAATTCAAATTTAACCTCTAATTTGGATTGAAAATGTTGACGCCGAACTTTTAATTTGGATAGTTTTTATTTTCCGATCAATTTTGCCTAGTGTGGATTTAATGACTGTCACATGTGGTAAATGTGCCACCTGGACATCGGCATGGAGGGAAAATGTTTTTAGGGGTGCATAAGTCAATGATCATAGTCTTAATTAATATGACAATCAGAACCCCCAACGATAGAGGCGACTGGTTCAAGAACTACTATTACAAACAGTTTGGACCTGGACCGGACTTGCTGTGAAATATTCAAATTGAGTCATAACTACAAAGTACACAACGAGCTAATCACTACAACACTATATGCAACTTATTCAGGAACTTCTACTGCAAGTGTGTTTGAATCATGACCTTCTGGTTGGTTAGTGTACACTCCTATATGACTTTTGAGAAGATCCATTTATTTCTTGTCGTAAAATTGCAACATTAGTCTCAAGTGATAGATCCCTTCACAGTTTTAGTTCCGAAGTTTACAAACTTGCATACTAGTCCCATAGGATGTATTTTTGTGTATTTTTAGTCCAAATTGTTTAAAATAAGTTTGGTCACGCGACTTGAACATAATTAGTACTAAATCTAACGGCACGTGCACTCCACATGCCAAATTTCATTATTTTTTAACGAATGAGACTAAAATTGCAAATATATACATTTTGTAAGACTAATTTTACAAATTCTGTAAGACTAATTTTGCAAATTCATAAATAAAGGGACTACAAGTTTAACAAGTCATATTCTATGAGACCAATATTGCAATTTTCTCTTTCCTTTTGTTACATCTGAAATTTGTTTTAGCTAGAGATAAAAATAAATCATATTTAAAAAAACAATTGTATAAACCAATTGACTTCAGAAGTCCGTTCAACCAAAAAGTACCAGTTGATTAGAAATTATACAAGCCTTCTTGATGCAAGACCCATACTTGACTAGTTTCAACTTTCAAGTTGATACTCTCTAGATTTAGCAAGTGAACTAATAATCATCATTCTTTCTAATATCACAAACTCGTACAAGGTTTGGTTACATTCAACTAATCATCTGACAAAACACCAACATTATCATCTATTAGTCTAACCAATCACATAACCACTACCTTATGATTGATCACTCGCCAAAAACTAACAAAAATTCTCCATCATCCTGAATTTGACCATGTCCAACTAGTCATCCGATAAGTGAAATGACTTACGATTGGTCACTATTCCTTGTACACCAATCACATACGACAAATGTGCACAATAATACAAGCATTACGATTTGGTCTCTCGCCCTGTACAAGTGTAATTCATCACTTGAGATATGATTTGAATGGATTCGACCAAGCTTAGTTCGGACTTGAATTTCCAGAAACTAAATCTCAATCACCATAAGAATAGCAATGCTTTCATCTTTCCAATAATGGAATTAAGAAATGTATACAAGGGTCAAAATTCACATACAAGCATGATCAAAGTTAAAGATGTACAATTCAGATTTCGAGTGGAGTCATGAAAAAATAACCTCACAATTCAATAAAAAAAGACATGTAATTCTGTAGTATATACATGGCACTGCGAATCCATTCCCCATTCGCTCCTTTAAACCCTATACGACATCCTTAAAATCTCCGAAATAGTAAACGCTCTCACGACTGTGTGTCATTATCCTGTACAACATCACAAATCCTCAGTCGAGGAGAACATGAGAGCTAAGCAGAATTCTGCTCAGGGAATATTTCTTTAATAGATTGATGCATGTGCAAAACAATCTCTGCAAATGCTGGTGAAAAAAGAAAAAAAACATTAGTGATCGTAACATAAAATAGGCATCTCCTGATAAAATAAAATAAAATATTTGGAAGAGAGGAAATTGAAAAATAAAAGAAGTCAAATTACATAGGCATCTCCTGTGAGACCCTAATTATGAAAAACACCCGAAGAGTTGAGAAATTATCATAACTTCTTCGGTAAAAAAATATATTACAATTTCACATCTCATTTAAAAAAAAATTACAATTACACATCATATTTCTCAAATTGTCTATGACTCTCGAATTGTCAGGGAGTCTTGCTAATTATTAAAATCACAGGGGCTCGTGGTAATTACACAACAAGTGCGGGGGTGTATGTAATTATCCTAAAAATATATTTTCATAGTCGGAGGGAGCAAATGGGTCATTAATTTTATTGGATTCATCCCCCCAAAAGACCATTGGAGTAGTAGGTTAGGCAGATGATCAATGGTCTTGGCGGACCGGCTCTACTCGCCTTGGCCCACCCAAGGATGGCATGGGAGGCAAAGTATATATTATCATTGTTTGAAGGGTAAAGTGAAAGTCCCCCTAAAATAAAAATAGGCAGCTAAATGATTGTGGACCATAAGAAAGCAAAACGAACCTTCAGGTAAACTCATTGATCGTAATGCTTCCTCTGCATATAGCAAACTAGCTGGAATTGGTTGGGCTCCATATTCTTTCCTGATTATGGGTGCTACAACAGTCCATTATTTCTTAGGTTGTTGCATTGGCCATGCAAGGACACTGACCATCGATTGAAGCGTGGCAAGAAGATCCGCATATCTAAGGCTCACAACTGTTAGCTGACTTTATCGCTGAGATGTTGGAGGACGAGGCCTGCTGTTCCCTACCAGCATTGACACTATTCGTAGATGGTTCTTCCACTAGCATGGGTAGCGGAGTGGGGGTGATTGTTGAGAGTCCCCAAGGAGATAAATTGGAGTACGCTATAAGGTTTGGATTTGATGCCTCGAACAATGAAGACGAGTATGAAGCACTACTTGCCGGGGCCAAGCTAGCACTCGCTACAGAAGTAAAGAGATTAATAGCATATAGTGATTCACAGTTGGCAGTCAACCAGGTGAATGGAGTGTACAAAGCTAAGGGAGAAAATATGGCTCAATACTTAGCCCTCGTTTAAGAAATGAAGGGTCATTTTGAAGAATTTGACTTAAGACAAGTCCCGAGGACTGAAAATGAAGTTGTTGACCAATTGGCCTGGCTGGCGAGCTCTATAGCCTCCATCAATAATCGAAAGAATAATCGAAAGATAACCTTCATCACCTCTAAAAAATCGGAGGTGGAAAAAGAAGCCCTAGAAGTTTTGTGGGGCAGGCAGAGGAGCTCAGCTGGAAAGATGAGATCGGGGACTATTTGGTGGTCGGACGTCTATCCAGGGACCCCAAGCTAGCTCGGAGTGTTAGAATAAGATCTGCAAGATTTGTCATGATAAGTGGTGAACTGTACAAGCGGGGGTTTTCACAACCTTATTTGAAGTGTTTAACCCCTGCCAGAGCAGACTATGTCTTACGCGAAATGCATGAAGGGTGTTGTGGTAATCACTTGGGGGGCAAGGCACTCGCAGCTAAGGCACTGCAACAAGGATGCTTTTGGCCTTATGCTTAAAGATGCTCAAGACTTAGTGTGAAAATGTCGGAGCTGCCAAGAACACTCCAATATAAGTCATCTCCCAGGGACTAAGATTCGGCCACCAAAAAGCACGTGCCCCATCGACATGTGGGGGCTTGATATAGTTGGACCTTTTCCCCTAGCCACGGGTCAAAGAAAGTTTTTGCTAGTCGCCATTGACTATTTCACCAAGTGGGTAGAAGCTGAGCCACTGGCCAAGATATCCAAGAAAGAAGTGATGAAGTTCTTGTGGAAGAATATAATCACTCATTTTGGGATCTCAAGATCTCTAATATTAGACAATGGCACCCAATTCTAAGACACAAAGCTAAGGGAGTGGTGTTAAGAGCTGAGTATGAAGCAACATTTCACTTTCGTGAGTACCCCACAAGCCAATGGGCGAGCAGTGGTCACGAACTGTACTATATTACAACACTTAAAGACTAAGTTTGGAGGGGGTAAAAGGGAGTTGGACGGACAAAATCCCCGCGGTATAGTGATCATATCGCACCACTTCAAGAGTTAGCACCGGGGTGACCCCCTTGAACTTGGCGTATGGAGCTGAGGCCATAACCCCGGTGGAAATTGAGAAAAGAATTTGAGGATAAGTCAATACAACATCACTCAAAATGAACGCCATAGAGAGACCTTAGATGTCATCGCTGAAGTCAGAGATGACACCTCTACAAGAGTTGCTAAGTATAAGGCAAGTATGGCACGAGCTTACAACCGCCAAGTACGCCCTCGAGGCTTTTTGGTGGGAGACTTAGTGCTCAGACAGAAAGAAGCCACCGGCCCTATTGGAAAATTGGAGGCTAAGTGGGAAGGTCCATACTAGATAAGGGAGATAGTCAGCTCTGGCACCTACAGGTTAATGACCGTAGATGGTAAAGAGGTACCGCGCACTTGGGATATATCCAACCTCAAAAGATATTTTGCTTAGTCGATTTTTAGATAATGGTGTATTGTCATGTTGACTATTAATAATATTTATGTGGGATTGTCCACTGACCAAACACATAGTTGAGTGCTTATAGCAACACCTCATTATGTTATTATGTTATCAAGGATTGCAAATGCTTGTACTTTCCACCCACGTAGTTGGGGAACCAATAAACCTGAACGGCCCCTGGAAGCAAATTAAGCTTCCACAAGAGGCGATAAGGAAAAAACATTATCATTCACTACCCTCTTGAGGTCAATATGGGTGGCACGGTGAAAATCGCCCGAGTTTTCAAAGACTCGAATGAGGATGGGCCAACCCGTAATCCCTCTAGTAATATCGAAAAAGGCTGAGGATCTACGAAATGTCTCCCCACTCCCATTAAGGTTCTGAAACGAGATTATACAAAACAAACAAATAAGAGGCGACCACACCCCTATTAAAATGTGACTGTGATATCATTGGGGGGGGGCATAAGCAAGCATGATAGATTAGCTAATGGATATTCAATAAGGCACCACGTGCCAAGTAATAAAACACCTCCCTAACTTCATGCTTCGATCAAACACTACTTGATTACTTACTCCCAAACATGACCTACATATTAGGGAGTACGGGGCAAGTAGTAGCTGTAAAGAGACATCAAACATAGGGATAATATTATAATACCAAAATATTATCCCCTCCCTAGATCAAATAGAGGGGCAGGAACACACAAGCTAAACATAATAATTGTTAATAATGAAAGCAATAAGTGATTTAGTCTTGCAAAAAGCAAGCTACCTAAAAAATTAGTCTGGCACAATACGAATGAACAAAGTTGTGGAGACTACAAATAAACAAAGGCGGGAAGACTAAATAAAAATCAAGCCAGCTTAGAACATTAACAGCACTACGTATAAAAAACAAGCTACCCTGAGGGAGGGCATCGCCATGTCTCCTGGAAGGGGGAGCACCGTCCTCATTGCAATCATCGGCAATCCCTTTATAAACCCATAAGAAGTCGTCATGGAAGATAACGACCACTCTCCTAAAGCGCATGACGACACTGACGAACCGTCTTTCCCATAAATCCAAGGGTAATGTCTTGCGCCTGCTTGTTGCATTCATTGAGAAATTCGGCGCTGGCCATGAACTCCTTCACTGCTGACTCTTCAACATCAGCTAAACTCTACTTACCGGCTGAGGAGCCTAGGAAGCTTTGGTCACTTGAGACCTCCTCTTAGAAGTCCTCAATGGTGGCTTTACACTTTGCTTCCCACTCCTTAACTGCATCTTCAACCTTAGGACATTTTGAAATAAGTTTGTTATTTTTCTTTGTACAATCCTAGAACTTCTTCTCAAAATGCTCATACCCCTGACGGAGGTGGTGAGACAGTTGGATCAACTGAAAAATCAAGAGAAAAGAAGCTTTAAAAGTGGGATCACCCCTTGTAAATGATAAAACAATGATACAAAATTACAATTAAGCTCACCGGCCCTCACCTGCAGAAATCTCCTTATCTACCTGATCTTTCGACAACATGTGTAACTGTTGAGAGTCGTAATCATTCACGATCGGCCTTACCAGCGTCATGGGGTTTCCACGTCATCTGTATCCCAGAAAGACTGAAAGGTGGGGTCGCGGTTCATCCCAAAATGGAACAGCCCCTTGCCACGACCAGAGGTACCATAGCTCGTGGGAGAAGCATCTTGGTTATGCTTTGGGAGAGGGGGAGCTCGGATGTAGGTAAGCTTGGAGGAGTGGCCTCACGCCTTCTCTGTGCCTCCCTCCTCCATCGGTGCTTTTCCCTTGGGATCCCGAGAAGAATGCCAATAGGGGAACCGTGATGACCCTTGGCAGTCAGCCCTGCCATCAAAGAGTCAAAGTCCAAAGAGCTTGGTGCCACGGTGGATGGTGATAAAGCGAGCATCCCCTAATCTGTGCCTTTGCCTGCTGAGCGCCTCCTCACACCTGAAACAAGATACCCCAACAAGTAAGTTGGAGAATTTAGATTATGGTCGCCACTTGCGAACATATAAACATCAAAAACAATATCAAGGTATGGTAAGAACGAATTACCTCCACGGTATATCTGCCGAATATCATAGTGCTTCTTAAATAGCCCCTTTCCCCAGAAAATCCAAACGCAACTGGCGGTGGGTATTATTGATCCTCTGACGGGCGAGTCTGTCACACCACTGAATGGGTGAAAGAATAGGCAATCTCTAAGTGGGGAAGTAGAAGAACTTTGTCTTCCAATTGCCATTAGAACTAATCTTCCCTTCTAGAAATCGATAAGGGGATGTTAGATAGAAATGCACGAACGGTCCTCCCGAGCTCAGGACATCGAAGAGAGCCTGGAAGGCCTGCTCATATTTAGGCCAAGAGCCCGAAAGCGCCGAATGTGGCCCTCAAATTGGGGCAAGCTGTTGGGTGAGAACTGACTGATGCACACCTGATAGTGGGTCAAGATCATCCCCAACAAAGGGTCGCATGAGAAAGTGAAACCCATGCAAAAATACTCTAAGTATAGGGTCGCATAGCCCCTTGGAGGACTCTGGATCCTATCATGGGGTCGGGGTTTCACCACCCTGAGATCTGGGGAGAATATCTCAAAGAGAGTCTATAGCTCATTGTCAGTAATAGTTGAAGAACAACTGGCTATATCTTTCTTACGGTCCTGCACTGACTTCCCATTTGGGGAATCGTTTTTCCATTCCCCCCGTTCCCTATAGTTGTCAACCAAAGACACTAAGTCTTCACTCTCTGAGCCTCCATCGCTAGACGACGATGATAAAGGTCTCGCAACATCTGTTAAGAAAGGAGGGTGAGATACTTAAAAGAAACATAAGTACATGGTAGACAAAAATCGTAAGGAGAAATAATAGCCCAAGGCGCCCCGCGGTCACCGCGAGGCGCACGACACCAAGTGCCTCACGGCAACCGCGAGGCCCCGTGTGCCTCACGAGCCGACACTTGTTGGAAATCGATCCAGGGGATCGGGGTAGCACAAAAAGCTTGATCGATTCGCCATGGGCATATGCAAAAACCCTATTACGCGACAAGTTGAAAAGAAATCAAAGATTCAAGAGCAAATACTAGATGAAGAGCTAGAGAAGGATAAAGAAAGATATTCTCCTTTACCTAGATTAGTTCTAACCATGAGTAAGATAAGAGCTTCCTAGAGAGATTCCTTCATTATTCAAAAGTTTTCAAGTGTTGAAAGAATGAATGAACGGTGAAAGTAAAAAAATTCTCACCTTTCCCCTATTTAAAGAAAAGTAGGTGGAGAAACATTTAATGCCTCCACCCTAGTCCAAGTAGGACTATATAGTGCCGCACACAGTGTCGTTCATACTCCCGGGTCTAACATCCGCATAAACTCGGAAGTGGGGGGCATATGATATGTGCTAAAAATGTCTAAGGGCATTGCGGTAATTTAACTCGTCACAAGCTCGAGTCGAGATCCGCTAGTAATGTACTAGTCAAGCCCAACAAGGGCTGACGACCCAATAAGAATACTGAAGTTGTTTTATTAGCTTAGAAGTAATGATATTAGGCCTAGTGGGCTACTAACAAAGTAAAGCCACGACCCGTAGCTCGTTATTAGCTCCCTATAAATACCTCAAAGGAGCTGAAAAAGACTCATTATCTACTCTCTCCAGAAAAATCCACTGGCTAAGATTGAGAGTAATCCCAATAAAAAACTACTAACAGACTTGATCCCATCATCTCAGGTACATAGGCAGTTCGCTATCACGTAGTGCAGTCTATAAATTCACCAACCCCAACCTAGTTTGTCGTGTTGGATCGGCTCCTTCACCCCACGTGGTCAATCATGTGACAAATTCTATCTAGCGAATTTTACTATCATCAAAATATAATAATTACAAATGCCATTTTATCATAATTATTTAAGTTCGAATTACCTAAATTATCCTTTTATTTTTCATTTTTCATTTTTAATTAAATTTTTCAATGATAACCAAAAAATTGAGTCAATTCTATTTTATTAATACAGATAATTATCTTTCATTTTATCTTTTAATAATTTCTTTATTAAATTTGCCAATAGTGTACTAATATCTTTTAAACGAAATAAATATGATTTAATATTTATAGAAAGAAAATTTCGATGATAATCATTAAAATTGAATCATCTTTTTTTATGTTGTAAATAAATTATGTCAAGAAAGATATGTAATTTTTAATATTTTTGTTACATATTCAATATCCCGTGCCTTGGAACGGGGTTACATCTAGTAATACTATAGAGTAAAATGATAACATCACTATATCTATTTTACTTTTCTCTTTTTCGAAGAGTGTGTTGTAAAATTATTATATTTTACATGTTTAAATAAATATTTCAAAAGTTTAAAATTCAAGTCATAATATTGTTGTTATGATGGTCAATGTGACAATAATTTTTATGTTACAAAATTGACTCATGGCCATAAAGTTTGAGAATGTTACATCTAAAAATTTAATTTTAATTAATTATTTCTTGACTACTACTTTTGTATTGCCTATAAAAAGCCCCCTCTCCTCAACTTTTTAAGAACAACTCTTCAAAAAGTTTAATTTACCACTACCAAAAAATCTCTCTTGTTTTATTCCTAAGTTCTTGGGTAAATATTAGTTGTTCCTATTAACCTCAATAGTTAGCACAAACTAGTTGAGAAGTGCTTGTTGAATCCTAGGAGGATAGCCACTTAAAACCTTTGTGCCGAGATTACTATCTCCGAGGGGTGGAATTAATCCTTTAGGACAGTGCTAGTTACGCCTAAAGCAATCTAAATTATTGGTTATATTCTTCAAATTTTATAACAATCTAAAGGATTAATGGAGTCTATAACCAATGTCAATCCTACTATTACCAATGATACTCCCACCGATGTTGATACTCCTACCAAACAACCACCATTTCAATATGCACCCAACAAACCTTTTCCCGACACTTCAAAAATTGAGATATTTGAAGGCAATCATTTCAAGAGGTGGCAAGAAAGGGTTTACTCGACTCTTGATGTTCATGGAGTTGCGTTTATTCTCAATGAGCAAAAACCAAACGATGGAGCACCAAACATTAATGTTTGGACATATGCAAACAAAGTAAGTCGTCACACCATTCTTAGTACTTTATCTAATGAACTTTTCGATGTTTATTGCCCATATAAAGAAGCAAGACAAATTTGGGAAAGTTTGGTGAAAAAGTTTACTGCTGAAGATGCCGGGCAACAAAAGTTTGCTATTGGTAATTATTACCATTGGCAACTGACTGATGAAAAAGAGATCAAAGCTCAAATAACCGAGTACTACAAACTAGTTGAAGACCTCAAGTCCGAGAACATTATCTTACCTGATGAGTTTGTAGCGGGTCTCTTGATTGAAAAGCTACCAGATTTGTGGAGTGACTACAAGCAACAATTGAAGCATAAAAGAAAGACCATGACTTTAGACGATCTCGTTGTTCATATAATCATTGAAGATCGAAACCGAAAACAACGAGATATAGCAAAAGGTAAGAAAATTTCTACAAATGCTAATTTAATTCAAGCACATCCTCGTAACAACTACAATAATAAGAATGGCAAGATGGTTAGGAAAAATAATGCTTCTAACCATGGTTACAAACCCAAACCTAATAATTTGAAAAGGAAAGGAAATTGCTATGTGTGTGGACATCCTGGGCATCATGCTGCCCAATGTAGAAAACGAAAGTTTGGAAACAACAATCCTCCTAACAACAAAGTTAACTTAGTTGAGGGAGAAGACATTATTGCTGCAGTTGTTTCTCAAGCTTTCATGGTGGCCAATGTCAATGATTGAATAATAGACTCTAGTGCCACAAGGCATATTTGTGCAGACAAAAATGTTTTTACCTCCTATAAACCAATAGGAGATGATGATGGGGAGTCTGTTTATTTGGGTGATTCAAGTACCGTAAAGGTTCTTGGCAGAGGAAAAATATTCCTCAAACTCACATCGGGAAAGATATTGGAACTCAAAGATGTGCTTCATGTTCCAAACATGAGAGCAAATTTAATTTCTGTAGCACTTCTCGGGAAGGCTGGAGTGAGAGTTTCTTTTGAGTCTGACAAAATTGTCATGACTAAAAATAATGCGTTTATTGGGAAAGGGTATTGTAACCAAGGTCTTTTTGTACTCAATATTTTCAATGAAAATGTTTCTAGTTCTGTGTATTTTATTGACTCTTATAATTTGTGACATGGTAGATTAGGTCATTTAAATGCTTCTTATATTAAGAAAATGAATTCGTTAGGACTAATTAGTGAAATTGGAAATGCAAATACGGATAAATGTGAAATTTGTTCTGAAACTAAAATCACTAAAGAAATCTCATAAATCCGTTGAACGAGTTAGTGTTTTGTTAGAACTAATTCATACTGATTTAGGAGATTTAAAACAAACAATGACAAGAGGAGGTAAGAAATATTATGTGACCTTTATTGATGATTTTTCTAGATATACCAAGGTATATTTGCTTAGAACTAAAGATGAAGCTTTTAACATGTCTTATAAAGCTGAAGTAGAAAATCAATTAAATAGAAAGATTAAACGAGTTAGATCGGATAAAGGTGGTGAATATATTCTTATGAATGATTTTTGTGAAAAACATGGTATTATACATGAACTAACTCCTCCTTATTCACCTCAATCTAACGGTGTAGCTGAAAGAAAAAATAGAACTCTTAAAGAAATGATGAATGCCATGCTTGTTAGTGCAAATGCACCTAATAATTTGTGGGGGGAAGCTATACTTACTGCATGCTTTATTCAAAATAGAATTCCTTACAAGAAAATAAATAAAACCCCTTACGAACTTTGGAAAGGCTTTTCCCCTAATCTTAAATATTTAAAAATATGGGGTTGTCTGGCTAAGGTTCTTTTATCTGATGATAAAAAAAAATCGGTTCTAAAACATCTGATTGTATGTTTATTGGTTATGCTGAAAATAGTGCTGCATATAGATTTCTTGTGATAAAAAGTGATGTACTTGATTGCAATACTATTGGTGAAACAAAAAATGTAGATTTTTTTGAGAATATATTTCCTTTGAAACGTGATCATGTAACTTCTTCTACTAGTTCATCTAATATGCATATTGATATACCTTCAAGTTCTAGCAATAATATTGACAAAGATATTGAACCTAAAAGAAGTAAAAGAGGTAGAAAAGCAACTAGTTTTGGTGATGATTTTACAATTTCATGGTTGACAATGATCCAAAAACATTTAAAGAAGCAATTTCTTCTAGTGATTATCGTTTTTGGAAAGAAGCTATAAAAAGCAAAATAGATTCTTTGAAACAAAATAAAACTTGGAGTTTAGTTGATTTACCTACCGGCGCAAAACCTATTGCATGTAAATGGATTTTCAAACGAAAACTTCATCCTGATGGAACTATTGATAAATACAAAGCAAGACTTGTGGCAAAAGGTTTTACACAAAAACAAAATATTGATTATTTTGATACTTATGCACCTGTTGCTAGAATTTCTTCCATTCGCATATTGATTGCTTTAGCTGCTGTCCATAAACTTGTTATTCATCAAATGGACGTAAAAACTGCTTTTTTAAATGGAGAATTAGAAGAAGAAATTTATATGTGTCAACCCGAAAGTTTTGTTGAAGTTGGTAAAGAAAATATGGTTTGTAAGTTAAAGAAATCATTATATGGTTTAAAACAAGCACCTAAACAATGGCATGAGAAATTTGATTCTACTTTGTGTTCAAATAATTTTGTTAGTGTTGTTGTAGATAAATGTGTGTATACAAAATGCAACGATAAAGATTGTGTGATAATTAGCTTATATGTTGATGATATGCTTATATTTGGCACTAACATTGATATTATAATTGAAACAAAAGAATTTTTAGCTTCAAAATTTGATATGAAAGACATGGGTGAAGCTAATGTAATATTGGGTGTGAAAATCACTAAAGTCGAGAGTGGTTTAATATTATCACAGGAGCATTATGTTGAAAAAATTCTCAAAAAATTTGGACATTTTGATGTCACTCCTGTTTCGACACCATATGATGTTAGTTCTCAACTAAAGAAAAATAAAGGAGAGAGCATAGCTCAATCTGAATATGCTCAGATTATTGGGAGTCTGATGCATCTAATGAATTATACGCGTCCTGATATAGCGTATGTCGTGGGCAGATTGAGTAGATACACCCATAATCCTAATAATGAGCATTGGTCTACTTTAAAAAGACTAATGAAATATTTGAGAGGTACCATGAACTATGGTATTCTATATAGTGGATTTTCCGCTGTATTAGAAGGATACAGTGATGCTAACTGGATCTCTGATTCAGATGAGACCAAATCCACTAGTGGATATGTGTTCACCCTTGGTGGGGGTGCTGTTCCTTGGAAATCTGTCAAGCAAACAATCATAGCTAGATCCACAATGGAATCAGAGTTTGTGGCACTTGAGCTAGCTGGAAGTGAAGCAGAGTGGATAAAAAAAATTCTTAACTGACATTCCTTTAGGAATGAAACCAACTCCCTCTCTTTCTATGCATTGTGATTCTCAGGCTGCAATAGCCATTGCGAGAAACAAGTCCTACAATGGTAAAAGCAGACATATAAGGCTAAGACGTAATGTGATAAAGCAGCTGCTACGAGAAGGAATAATTTCCATAGATTTTGTGAAATCAGAGAGAAATTTAGCCGATCCACTAACTAAACCATTGGGAAAGAAATTAGTTAGTGAAACATCGAGATGAATGGGACTACTACCAATTTAAAAGTCTATAGCAATGGTAACCCAACCTATGTGATTGGATAAACTCCATGAAGTAGGTTCAATGGGTAATAACAAGTTGTTATTGACTAGATAGCACTATCAATTTTAAAAGTCCATTCCTAGATAGTGCTTGACTGCTAAAGTTATAAGGTGAGTTAAAACTCTTAATGACTGCCATAGCCCAACTTTGGGTGATGTATTTAGAGAGCAGTATACATTTGATGGAGTCAGCTATATGAGTGTAGGAGTGGGGCCGCTTCTATGAGATTGTGGTGGAATCTCTAAAGCACTCATGAAACTTGGGCGGGCGCAAGGCCGATAATGTGCCACACCGCGTTGAACAACGAATATAGATGATATAATGTGGATATTAAGTCTTCAAATTCTCATAGTAAAACTTTGGTTCATAGAATACATATGAGATTCACCAATGTTTTCGAGAATTTTGGTTTAATGTTCTAGGTCTAGTTCAAGCCCAAAAGGCACTAGATTCAATACATTATATTATCGTTAACCCAAGAAAATATTGATCCTTTTGAAATATGTGGGGGATTGTTGTAAAATTATTATATTTTACAAGTTTAAATAAATATTTTATGATGGTCAATGTGACAATAATTTTTATGTTACAAAATTGATTCATGGCCATAAAGTTTAAGGATGTTACATCTAAAAATTTAATTTTAATTAATTATTTGTTGACTACTACTTTTGTATTGCCTATAAAAAGCCCCCTCTCCTCAACTTTTTAAGAACAACTCTTCAAAAAGTTTAATTCACCACTACCAAAAAATCTCTCTTGTTTTATTCCTAAGTTCTTGGGTAAATATTAATTGTTCCTGTTAACCTCAATAGTTAGCACAAACTAGTTGAGAAGTGCTTGTTGAATCCTAGGAGGATAGCCACTTAAAACCTTTGTGCCGAGATTACTATCTCTGATGGGTGGAATTAATCCTTTAAGACAGTGCTAGTTACGCCTCAAGCAATCTAAATTATTGGTTATATTTTTCAAATTTTATAACAGAGTGTCTAAGTGAATAGCACATCATGAACCTACTTAGGTTTGGTCTTACATTTTGCCAGCTCAAGAAGAAAAGATTAATCAAGTGGCAATTGCACTGAAATCAAGGATTTTCAATCACTCAAGGCTTCACCACAAAAAAGCTACTCATAACATAATTATAAAATCTGTTTCATCCAATTCGAGCATGTATCATATCTCCCTAAAAACCTCAATATATAGTGCAGAATGCACCACATATTAAGATTAGAATGAAATCAAGTATTTTCACGTATCACCATCACGTACTTTGACATTCACAATCTTACTTAAAAAATATCCAAGTGAATGATAAGTAATAGATAGTGACTCTATAATTACCTTCTTTTATCCAAAATAAATAAAAAAATAAGTAAAAAAAATTGCATGTCAATTATGAACAACCATAGTGATGTAACACATGTTTTTGGTATCTCTGCAAGTGATGGTCCTAAAAGTGCAAGCACTTGTTTTTGGTGCTTGCTAAATATCGTCTTCTCATTTCCAGAATTATCCATCTTCCTATCCTTTCTTCTTCCCTTTTTTTATCATTACTCTCTCTATATATACACACACATGTATATACATACACACAACAAGAAACATCGCTCCATATCACTCCCATTCCTCCACTCGCTGAGCATAATTCTGTTCAACTCTATGGTGAGTTCTTACTAAATCTCTCGCTATTCATCTTTTTTTTTTTGAATTAATGTGATCAATTAGGATAAATTAAAGTTACTGTATTTTGCTGTATTTGTATTTATCAATGCATTCGGTGATGGGTTTGAGTGTGGAGACAAATCTAAGTGTCAAAGGAAGAAGAAATTGAGCAGAAACGGCGCCCAGGCGCAGCCAGACACGCGCCTAGACGTGGAAAGCTAAAGAGAGCCGAGACGCAGAGCTTTGGCTACTGTTTGTGGCGCCTAGGCGTGGCCATTATGGCGCCTAGGCGCTGTCACTTCGGCGCCTAGGCGCGGCCAGGCGCGCGTCAGACGCTGTGAGCGTTATTTTGACGCGGTTTTGTGTTATTTTGACAAGTTTTGAGTTACCTACTCGAATTAGGTCATTGTAACTTACAGCTTGCTTGGTTCTAGGAATTTGACAAGGAAAGGAAAAGGAAATGGAAGGAAAACCAATTTCTTTTGTTTGGTTACTAGAGAAAAGGAAAAGGAAAAGAAAATGGGAGAGAAAACTTAATGTTAATTTGAGTCAATTTCTTTTCCTCACCACTTGATGAGGAAAATGGTGGAAAACAAGAAGTTTTTCCTTTCCTTTTCTTTTCTTCACCAAAATCCTTGAACCAAACAAAGCGTTAGTCTCCAAGTGTAGAACACATAAGTAGATGAATTTTTCTTCATTGTAATAGTATCTCTCTCACAAGAATAATAAAATCTCTCTAGCATAGGTCCGTGGACGTAGGCAATTTGCCGAACCACGTAAAATCGCTGTCTTTTTTTTCTTGTTTTTCTTTACTTTTAAGTTCGTTTATGCGCATTGATTCCTAACATTAGGTTCGATGAAAAGAAATATGATTTCCGCGTAATTCGCATGCATTAGCTGTAATTTTGGAGAATCAAGTTGTGTGAAAAAACTTCTAACAAATTGCAATTTTATATATAAATTGATTTAATATTCACTGCAGCGTGCGTATTGTTATATTTTTCTCTGTTAAATTTCTATTGCTTTAGAAAATTGTGCGTGAATTGGGAGTAGAGATAGTGGTGGAAGAGTAGGGTTTGCAAAAAGTAAGGCAAGATGTTTCTATTTGACTATTATATATGTGTGTATATATAATTGATTTCTTTTTACATCAGGTTTTGACTCAGTTTAAAGCAACCAAAAGAGCAAAATTTTAGACTCTACTCATCACTTTTTCAAGATCCGATTGAGATTTAATACAAACTCAAGATTTCTCTTTATTAATCCATGGATTGAAAGGACCCCTTTTACACGGGCTTTCTGTTATCTGATTTTGACTATTTCCTTCTCAACAGTTTCTCAGCTATTTTAAGTCACAATCCTCTCTTTCTGCTCAGCCTTTATTTGGCCTTTGTTAATCTTTTTATTTTTTTCCTTCTGTTATTAGTCTCTCTACTTTGTTCTGTGATTAACAAAAAGGTATGAGGCTCAAAGCTGTTCCATCCAGTGTAGAATGCTCTTTAGCCGCTTCATCTCTCTTTACCTCAAGAAAATACAAAATTTATTCATTTACACGCTTTTAAGAAGAGAAGTATGAGTTTAATTCAAGAATTTTATCACCTGACTATACTTTTAATAAATTAATAGGTTGTTTTGTAAGTTAATTTTTGTTTAAGTACCAAAAAATTTGTACTTCTCTTATTTTATTTTAGCCTTGCAGACCAACTTTGGTAATGTTTTTGTTTAAGTCTTGTATGCTATTTCATTATTATGTATAGACTGTTTAGTAGGACGATTTAGTCCAATATTTTAAATTTTTGCAAAATTTTTTATTATGTTATGTAATTTTTGGATAAATAATTTTTGTTAAGCATGGCTTTTACCTATGTGAAAGATATCATTAGGTTTAGTTAGACAATGTTTAAAAAATTACACTTATATGCAAATATTCTGAAATATTTCTTTTTAGTTAGATAAAAAGAGTAAACTGCACAAAACCGTCCAAAACCGCACCCTTGGTTTTATTTTTTAAGATGGCAATTTGAGATGTCTCTACCAAAAACCGCACTTGACAATTCGGTTTCAAATTAAAAAAAAAAAACAAATTGCACCATGAACACCTCTACTAGAAAGCACGTCGATGATGGTTCCTGCGGTTGCAAGAAATGGTCTTCCTAGGATGATCGGTATTTTTGAATCTTCATCCATCTCAAGAACCACGAAAAGGAATTTAAAACTTGTTCACTTTCACAAGCACATCTTCATTAATCCCATGGGGCGTTTTATTCTCCTAGCTGCCAATTGCAAGGACATCGTTGCGTGTTTGAGCTTTTGAAAACCTTGTTTCCTGCAAATTGAATAAGGCATTAAACTAACACTAGCTCTCAAATCACAAAGTGCTTTATCAAAGCGAATTTTGCCAATAGTTCAAGGAAGCGAGAAACCCTTGGATCCTTTAGCTTTGGAGAGATGTCGCGTTGGATTATAGCGCTGCATTCTTCATTCAAGGAGATTGTTTCCACGTCTTCTAATTTCTTTCTGCTGCTCGACAGCTCTTTGAGAGACTTCACATAGACATGCATTTGAGTTAGAACATTTACGAATGGAATGTTGATGTGCAACTGTCTAAATATTTAGAGAAATTTTTGGTGTTGCTTATCCAACCTTGTTTTAATGATTAATTCTGCTAAGTTTGGTCAAGTTTATTTAGGTAAAAGGAGGAAAATATTTTTAAAAGTAAGAGGTGATGTCACTGTAATTAATTATATTTGTTAATACTAGTAGGAAATGAAATAATTTCACTTAAAAAGTCGAATTGGAAAACAAATCCCATCAATGTGAGCTTTAAAAATATTATTTTCAACCACTCGACTAAAATCGTATTGCAATTTAAGGCTGTGTTTGGTTTTGTTTTGGGCTGAGTTTTTCACCAAAACTCAGCCCAAAACTTATTTGGTTGTGTATTTTTTGGCCAAACATGGGGCTATGTTTGGCCAAATATTTGGCCCAAAAAAAATTTGTCTCCCCTCAACACTCTGATGTCAGAGCTTCTCTCTCTCCTATCTCTCTCCAATCTCTCTCTCTCCCCCCTCTGTCTGCGCTCTCTCTCTGTCTCCTCTCTCTCTCTCTCTCTCTCTGTGTGTATTGTTGTGTGTTTGTGTGCGTGTGTGTGTAATTGAGTGTGAGTCAGTGCGTGTGTGTGAGTATTGTGTGTGTGTGTATTGTTGTGTTTCCTCTCTCTCTCTGTCTCCCCCCTCTCTCTCTCTGTATTGTTGTGTGTGTATTGTTGTGTGCGTGTGTGTATTGTTGTGTGTGTGTGTGTGCGCGTGTGTGTATTGTGGTGTGTGTGTGTGCTTTCGTGTGTGTGTGCGTGTGTGTGTAATTATGTGTGTGTCAGTGCGTGTGTGTGAGTATTGTGCGTCTGTGTGTATTGTGTTGTGTGTGTGTGTGTTTTGTGTGTGGGGGGTGGGGAAGATGACACTGTTCCCCACCCCCCTTTTTTGCCTTTTTCTTTTCTTTTTTATTTATTTCCCACCCTCTTTTTTGTCTTTTTTCTTTTCTGTTTTATTTATTTATAAAATAATATATGAATAAATAATTATTTAGAAATTATATAATTATAAAATAATCATTCATATATATTATAATAATTCAAACTTATATTATAATATACTTTTCAATCATCAATTAATAATTAAAATAACTTTTTCAGACAAAAGCTTACATGATTTAACTACTACAGTATTTTTTGTTACCTCTGAAAACAAAACCAAACACATTTTCACCAAAATAACACTCAAATGTTACTTCAAAATAGCTAATTCAAACACATTCTCGCGAAAAATGATTAAAATACTAATTTTTCAAAACAAAACCAAACACATTTTCACCAAAATACACAACTCCCAATAAAATGTTTCACCAAAATTTTCACCAAAATCACCCTCCAAAATAAAACCAAACACAGCCTAAGACTTTGAAGGTGAATTTTTCAAACGCAAACTTTTAGTAATCACACTTCCACCCCTAAACTAATTTCTTTGTTCTAAAGGTTATCCATAGTTATATCTTAATCCAAAATCAATGAAAGCAATTTTCCTTCGCAAACTTTGAATAACTTAAAAACATAACTAAAACAGGATAATAAATGAATGTCTCGTTTACGTGGAGAACATAAGCAAAGATCGTGAATACTGACATTTGATCTTAGGAATTTCATTGGGGAGAGAGTAAATGTCAAAGATGGAAAACTTCTGTTGCGATTTTCCCATACAAAAAAGCAAAAAAAAGGGGTAACTAGAAATGTCTAGAAACTAAGTACAAAGTCTTACAAACATGCATATATAGTTCTCTTGCAATTTACTTCACTAAAAATTCACATTCCATACATACCTTATTCCTCTCTGATTCAAATTTTGAGGAAATTGAGCTTAGGTGGCGTGAGTTAGCGAATAATCGGCTCTCGAGTTGCTATATCTGGTGAAAAATATTGGGTTGATTCAACATAAATCTGTCCCATACATTTTGATTTATCATATTTCAAAACACTCGATGATATCAAATGTAGCATAAAATATATCTGAACCACCTCACTTAAAATGAGAATGTACCCCGAATACATTAAAAATTTTATGGTGAAATTCAACAATGGGGTAACATGGACTTCAACTACCCGCTCCGTCTTACTATCCAATTCTTAAGTCCATTTTTGGATTGGACTTAAATAATGTATGGGCCATAAATTAGGCTGAAAAATGATGACAGAAAATTGAATTTAGAAAATTAATCCTTCTAGTGTGGTGGTATCCGACTTCACTTTTGTGTAATTTCCGAGGTGCAGTTCGAATCAGAATCATTTTATTATTTTTCCTAATGATTATAACCAAAATCCATTTTGATGGCGCAACAAAAAATAATATTCGTGAAAGATAATTGACATAAAAATCAATCATTCTGGTGTGATGGTATCTCGCTTTACTTCTGTGTGATATCCGAGGTTTAGCTCGAAAGATGAAAGAAAATTAATCAATCTTTTGTTTTGTGATGCTAAAGAGGTTCAAATCTGAATTGACTCCTCTAAAAGTAAAGAAAATATTAATCTCCTTTTTTTATTATAATTCTAGAAGAAAGAGAATTTCCTGACCCGACAAACCCGGACCGATTGTTTTAAGCATGGGCCGCACAGACCCTATAAAACTCCAAATAAGGAGAGAAAGATTATAATTTGTGGCCGTCTGAAATTAAGCGGAAGGTCTCTCATATAAAGTGAAAAATGATACCATTTGGCTAACAAACCTTGAGAATTTTAAAAAAATAATACAAAATTAAATCAAAATTAAGAAAATAATACACAAAAAAATAGTGCTCAGATAATAGCACATTCCGCGCCACGTAAGCGCGGAATCTGCCAGATTCCGCGCCACGTCAGCGCGGAATAGAATATATATTTTTTTAAAAAAATTCAAAGGCATTCCGCGCCACGTCAGCGCGGAATGGCAGTCGGTCAATTGACCGACTGACATTCCGCGCTGCCCGAGCGCGGAATGGCAGCAATTTCTATTTTTTTTTAAATAAATTTGGCCCATTCCGCGCTGACTCAGCGCGGAATGGCCAATATTTTTTTTTGTTGTTATTTATCTTTTGGTTTTTTTTCTTATTTCCCGCTCGTTTTTCTCCTTTTTTCGTGCATTTTTGAGTTTTGACTTGAACATATAAATTGTAGACTTTCATATAGACTTTGTAACCACACAAGAATGGACTCATTCCGATACCCGAGTGAAGAAATATAACAAGTAAAAATGACACATTAAAGTAATTTTTTAAAGAAAATAATAACGTTATCTATGTTTCCGGTTCATTTTTCTCCCTTTGTCGTTCAGTTTTGAGTTTTGACTTGAACACATAAATTGTAGATTTTCATATAAACTTTGTAACCACACAAGAATAGACTCATTTCGATACCTTAGTGAAAGAATATGACAAGTAAAAAAAGACACACATATACGGATTTTTCAGAAAAAAATATTTTGTTATCGTCTTCGGGATGATTTTTCGACATTTTTTGTACATTTTCAGGCTTCGACTTCAACACAAAAAATGTAGATTAACTCACAAAGTTTGTAACGGTATGAGAATTGATTCATTTCAATATCCGAGTGAAAAAATACAACATGTTAAAAAGGAATGGATTTTTCCGAAAAAAATATTTTTTCGTCATCTTCGGGATGATTTTTTGACCTTTTTTGTACATTTTCAGGCTTCGACTTCAACACAAAAAATGTAGATTGACTCACAAAGTTTGTAACGGTGTAAGAATTGATTCATTTCGATATTCGGATGAAAAAATACAACGTATTAAAATGGAACGGATTTTTCGGAAAAAAATATTTTTCATCATCTTCGGGATGGTTTTTCGACATTTTTTGTACATTTTCAGGCTTCAACTTCAACACTAAAAATATAGATTGACTCACAAAGTTTGTAACGGTATAAGAATTGATTCATTTCGATATCCGGGTGAAAATATACAATATGTTAAAAAAGATATATATATACGAATTTTTTGGAAAAAAAATAATTTTTCGTCATCTTCGGGATGATTTTTCTACATTTTTTGTACATTTTCGGGCTTCAACTTCAACACAAAAAATATAGATTGACTCACAAAGTTTGTAACGGTGCAAGAATTGATTTATTTCGATATTCAGGTTTAAACATACATTAAATTTAATAAAGATGTTATTAAACATGTTGTATTTTTTCATCCGGATATCGAAATGAATCAATTCTTACACCGTTACAAACTTTGTGAGTCAATCTACATTTTTTGTGTTGAAGTTGAAGCCCAAAAATGTACAGAAAATGTAGAAAAATCATCCCGAAGATGACGAAAAATTATTTTTTTTCCAAAAAATTCGTATATATATGTCTTTTTTAACATATTGTATATTTTCATCCGGATATCGAAATGAATCAATTCTTATACCGTTACAAACTTTGTGAGTCAATCTATATTTTTAGTGTTGAAGTCGAAGCCTGAAAATGTACAAAAAATGTCGAAAAACCATCCCGAAGATGATGAAAAATATTTTTTTTCCGAAAAATCCGTTCCTTTTTAATATGTTGTATTTTTCCATCCGGATATCGAAATGAATCAATTCTTACACCGTTACAAACTTTGTGAGTCAATCTACATTTTTTGTGTTGAAGTCGAAGCCTGAAAATGTACAAAAAAGGTCAAAAATCATCCCGAAGATGACGAAAAAATATTTTTTTCGGAAAAATCCGTTCCTTTTTAACATGTTGTATTTTTTCACTCGAATATTGAAATGAATCAATTCTCATACCGTTACAAACTTTGTGAGTCAATCTACATTTTTTGTGTTGAAGTCGAAGCCTGAAAATGTACAAAAAATGTCGAAAAATCATCCCGAAGACGATAACAAAATATTTTTTTCTGAAAAATCCGTATATGTGTGTCTTTTTTTACTTGTCATATTCTTTCACTAAGGTATCGAAATGAGTCTATTCTTGTGTGGTTACAAAGTTTATATGAAAATCTACAATTTATGTGTTCAAGTCAAAACTCAAAACTGAACGACAAAGGGAGAAAAATGAACCGGAAACATAGATAACGTTATTATTTTCTTTAAAAAATTACTTTAATGTGTCATTTTTTACTTGTTATATTTCTTCACTCGGCTATCGGAATGAGTCCATTCTTGTGTGGTTACAAAGTCTATATGAAAGTCTACAATTTATATGTTCAAGTCAAAACTCAAAATGCACGAAAAAAGGAGAAAAACGAGCGGGAAATAAGAAAAAAAACCAAAAGATAAATAACAACAAAAAAAAAATATTGGCCATTCCGCGCTGAGTCAGCGCGGAATGGGCCAAATTTATTTAAAAAAAAATAAAAATTGCTGCCATTCCGCGCTCGGGCAGCGCGGAATGTCAGTCGGTCAATTGACCGACTGCCATTCCGCGCTGACGTGGCGCGGAATGCCTTTGAATTTTTAAAAAAAAATATATATTCTATTCCGCGCTGACGTGGCGCGGAATCTGGCAGATTCCGCGCTTACGTGGCGCGGAATGTATTATTATCTGAGCACTATTTTTTTGTGTATTATTTTCTTAATTTCGATTTAATTTTGTATTATTTTTTTAAAATTCTCAACAAACCTTGGGTAAAATATTAACCTTTGAATATATCTTTCTTATTATAAACCTAAAAAGTTCTTTTTTGTTGTTTAATATCAAAGGCCTTCATAAATCGAATTTTTTTTTTTTTTGCTTAATAGATTTTGGATCGGCCCATTATGAGGGCCCATAGCTTCCTTTAGTTACCGGCCCATTAAGTACAAAAACAAAAAGGAGAATCCAATATCTCACCAGCAATACTGGGAGGCAAAACCCCAAAATTAGGATTGCATTTAGGGTTTTCAGCATTGAAGACCTGTGGCAACTTCTTAGAGAAGATTTTTGTGATCTCTTCTCGAAATTGGTACTCGAATTCGTCGCCACAAACTGTTACTTACTCTGAATTTGTTTCAGTTTTACGTTTGTTTATTCAATGTTTACATTTTATTATTTATGAGCTTCATATGTTGTTTTGAATTTGTTGCATTGATGAATAGGGTATAAAATGCAGCAAGTTGATCAAGTTAAGGAGAGGCCTCTCCCGGTGAACATGGGAGAAGTGGTAATTTCTCTCTAACCCGGAGAATTTATTATTTGCTGATCAAGTTTTCTGAAATTGTTTGATGAATTGTGCACATTCTAATTTTCATTCATTTCAATTTCTTCATATTATGTTTCTAAAGGTATGTGCTTGTTAATGGAGGTCTGTGAATTTTTCTTTGTTCCCAAATTTCCTGTTTAATGCTTTCAGAAATGCACTCAGGGTATCTCATTCTGTTTATAGGATTAATGAAATGCATAATTGGCGTCACATGTTTTTCAGAATGAACACCAACCATGGCTGAATTTGATTAATTCCTTGTTGAAAATGTACCTGAGTTCTTGTTCTGCGATAAAGGTGGCTATGCTCCTTTACGATAGTATTAAAACTAGAGATAGGATCTTAATGTATATGTTTCTTTGTATTTCAGTCGTTAATCAATGTAGAGGAATCCATGACTCGTGCTCCGAGTTTCTTATCTGTGCATCTTTCCGTTCGCAGAAGCTAGTTTCTTATGGTTTTAGGTTGGTTTCATTTGCGAGAGGAAGTAATGTTACTTTTTTTGTCATGGCATTGATGGTGTTTGGTTTATGAAACCATAAGAGCAAACCATGTCACTTCTATTGACATATAGCACGGCCTACAATATTGTTGTAGATGCAGAGCATGGTCATTTAGATAGTGTTAAAAACTTGGGATAGTAAGTTCAAAGCCTACATGATTGTGGCATGCTTTTTGCAATCGTTTCTATAAGTATATAGGTTCCCCTTTCTGGGTTCTTTCATTCAGTGGGTTGGAGGGGGGCATGATGATGTCTTTTCCATCTGTACTTCGAATGTAGTTCAATCTACTTATGCTTTGCTCTCTGCGTCAGAATTTTTCCCAAGGTGAGGACGGACGTTTGGAGACTACTCGTGCAAGATGTATTGGCTCTTGCCTTCTAACAGTTATCTCATACCCTTTACGACTGTCTTTGGAATGTCTCAGTGACGAAACCCTTTCTTTCCTCCTTTTCAGTTTCAAGTGTCCTTAAAAGACATGGAGAACTAACAGAGCGGCTTTCCAGGTAAGCACTCTTTAATCTCTCGTGCTTATGTCGGAATTTTTTATGGTTAATCGAATGGATTTATTAGTAAAGAATGCTCTGCATTAGGACTATATATGTTGTTGGTTATTGCCTAAATTTGTGTATGAGCTTGTACCGAGTATGGCTGTATTTGGGAGCTCATTTATTCACATTACTGGCTATCATGATCTAGTATTTTTAAATGATCTTAAGTGCATGATGCGTAACTTCTTAGCTAAGATTCTGGAAGGTTCATATAGTAATGATTAAGGAATAATGTGTGTCGAATGTAAATAACATGCCCCAATTAATAGTGCAGAACTAGAAGTTCTCATGCTTGGATCTTGCATCGGGAAGTTGTTTAATGCCCAATGAGTTTTGCTTGAATGACAAACTGGGCTTGATCCTTCCCTTCTTTTTGATTATGTACCATTATCTCAGTACTGTTTTTCAATTGATGAGAACACCCCATCGTATACGGGCCTCAGATAGGTTTTTCAAGTGCACAATGGATGGGCTTGGTCTGACCTCTTGGGCCTTTGGGCGTGGATCATGTGCAGGATTATTTACAAACTTTATGTTTGAACTCTGTAACCTACACTTATATATCTCTTCAACTAAAGAATTTATTAAGAATTTTTTCTCCATTACAAGGTACCTTTGATGCATGAGTATGTTTTGTTTGAACTCTCTACTGAAGTTTGTCAGCCATTTTTACAAGAAAACCCTAGCTTTAAAGTTCTGAAGTTGGCTGTATCAAGCTATATATTTGGGCTTCCAATTGAGAAGAATATGCCAGAATCTTGGTTGGGCTCTGCGTCAGATAATAGATATTAATATTCGGGTTTACTGGTTCTGCCACACTATAAATTCACCAGATAGTGATCCAGAAGGTTGAAAAGATAAATTTGATTGACAGCTATCTCGACATGCCACATGGTGATATGTTAACTAAGTCACAAGGCACAATAAATTTCTGTTTGAATTCGCGCTTCTTTGTCTCTGTGTGGAAGTTTTGACTATGTAGTCAGGTAGATGTTCTAAAACTTGCAACTTTTTAGGGACTCTGATAAGACGGTTTTTGAGCGTTTGCAAAGGGAATTTGAGGCTGCGCGTGCTTCTCAAACTCAAGGTAGT
The DNA here is from genome assembly GCA_019426215.1 of Buddleja alternifolia. Taxonomy (NCBI): domain Eukaryota; kingdom Viridiplantae; phylum Streptophyta; class Magnoliopsida; order Lamiales; family Scrophulariaceae; genus Buddleja; species Buddleja alternifolia. Next base: position 1,123,484 of record CM033407.1, on the reverse strand, counting down.
TGCTTATGTTATGCTTCAGGCTTAAGTACCATTCCCCCTGTATCTGCAGAGATTGTTGCTAGTTCCCATTTTTTATTTTTCTTAATATGTGTAAATCATTGACTCATTTCTGCTTTCCATCTTCTTTAATTTGTGTATTAAGCAAAATATCACTGGTTGAGAAGCTGGAAGAAACCAGTAAAGGTGAAAATTGTCACTGGTTGTGAAGCAGGAAAAAAAAAGCGTCTTTTTGTTGTGAAGAAGGAAAAAAAAGCTTCTTTTAGTTGTAAACTTGTAAATGTATAATAACACGGCACCATCCATCTCATTCTGCAAACATGTCAATATTAGTGTACCACTCGACCATTTTTTGAAAAAGAGAAAATAAACAAAAGTCTCAGTAAAAAAAAAAAAAAAGAACTTTATAATAGCAAACATGCACATCGTGAGTTGGAAGTAATATTTGACATATGAATATTAACTGAAACTCAGCGCAAAAAACCCCACCCACAGTTGGCTGAAGTCGCAAACCCCTATTTGGAAACAGTTACTCCAAAAAAAGTAGTAACAAGTTTTCCACCTTTTGCATGTGCAGCTTTAGTTTTAATTATCTTCCTATACTTTCTTTGGCTAGACACTGCACAAAGTGGATCAAACTTGGTAATCTGGAAAAGATGAATTATGATAAACATAGCTGCTGCATAAGTTGAACGATTGAAACTCGGTCGTTCTGACTTTGTAGTTTCGGGTGACGAAACACTTTCTCAGTATTGGATTTATTAACTCTTTAGTTTTTATATACTTCAATGTATAAATGGACTTCCTTTTCATTTGAAGGACATTAGTTGGAAAAAAGTCTAGATAAATGCTTTGTTCTTAATTCTAATGCACTCTGGTGCTTCTGTTTGTCATCCGCACTAATACAAAACAAACAAAGAGGGATATGCCTACCACCACTCCAACAGTGTAGTTACATTACGTGTCCCTGATGCCAATATGTTATCTCCTAGTTGGTATACACGTGATGATCTCTACCAATGCTTTCAATTCAACTTGACATTCTGCTTTGTGCTCGCAAAAGTCTCAATTTTATTTTGTAATGAACAAATTAAATTTATATATTTATAAGCCCAAGATATGGAAAAATATCATTTCTACTTTTATCATGGGTTCTATTCTTATAATGACTACTATGGAAGGATACCCAACTTTATTGTTATTCTTGAGACACAAATGGAAATTGGTTCTTCTAAAATTATTGGAGATTTGGAGTGTGTTGTTTTCTTGGGGCTTTTAAACTCACATACACAATTGTTTTACTTTGAGCCATATCTCTTCGTTTTTTGGGTCTTTTACTGAAAGGTTCTTATGCTGGTGCGGCGTCTTTGAATTGCATTAGGTAGAGGAACATTACTAGAAAAATCTTCCTCTTGAACTTAATTGATGTGCTTCATATTTCTTTGCTTATGTGTGAACCGTTCTTGTAATAAGCTTAGTATAGGATTTATCTTAATTATCAAAAAAAAAGTATAGGATATATCTTCTCTCATCAGTCATGCCCCTTCTCACTCATGGTTATTGCTGGTTCTGACGTAATATTTGTTATATTGTAGAAATATGTTTAGATGGTGAGCAATGGAATGATGGATTGCTAGCCACAATAAGGGAGAGGGTATGATTTTACCAAGTTCCTTGATTGATTATAGTTCTTTCCATTTCTACTGTTAATGGAATTAGAAATGCGAGAAATTGAATTAGAGATTGCCTTGTAAAAAGTCCTGTATGGACTTATCAAATTCATCTTTCTCTTTATTTTGATTAATACAAATTAATTTAGTCACAGATTTTTTCTTTGTACATGGATGGAGTCTGCTTTACCACTAGGTATATCTGATTTTATTTTGAAACATGAACCAACCATAAAACGAGTGTGGTGTTCATCAAGTGTGATCAAGATCTTCCGAATATAAAGATAAAAAAAGGATACTTCTGAGGAGTATAAATTGTCTTTATGGAGGAAGAGAGGATGAAATAGCCTAATACAAGTAAAAAAACAGCAGTTACCTTTAGTGCCAAGAAGAAGAATATGTAACGGATATGAGAAACATTAAATTCTATATCATCATACAAAATCTTCATTTAAGTTATTTTCCTGTAACATTTTTTTTTTGATTGCATCTTTTGTCACGTTTGAGGCCCATCTCTCAATTTAAGTAGTAGTTAATTGTGCTTATAGTTCCACCTGGTCCATTATGTTTAGCTTAGTTACCACTTAAAAGCTCATTTATTTTGGTTATAGATACGTATTTTCAGCTCCTACTATGTGGGATAGCTAACAAGGTATTGGAATCACCTTCATCAGGCTAGGCACGCACTGTACTGTATGAATGATGTAGCATGGATTCAGTGGACTCGCATTGAATCCACATGATACCATATGTGATGCCATTAGGACCACCCTTTGGCCAATATGCGATTTGAGCTGTTCGTAGAAGAAGTAACTTCTTTAGCTTATTTCCTAGGAGGTGTACAACTTAAACCCACATCTCCTACTTGTAATTTGGTGTCTTGATCTCTCCATGACAACACATGAGGGGTTAGGGACCATTGATGGGCTCATTAGCATGTATAATTTGTATGCTCGAAGAATAAATTTTTCATATACCAGTACAACTTGAAGAGTAACTTGGGCTTAATATTCCTTATGAGCTAGAAGTAGGATTATAGGTGTACTTGTGTCGTAGCATCATGTGTGCGACCTGTACATATAAGGGCACTCACGTGCCTATGAGCACAATGTCAGGCTGACATCACAGGTAGAAGGAGCAATTAGGTTTTTTAAGAATGACCATTCCTCTTACTAAATGCAGCATAAGGTAGAAATTAACCACACCAAATCCTTTGTAACAATTTCTTGTTGCGTTGTCTGTTACGCCTATAAAAACATGTCGCGTTTCAACGATAAATAGCATCATTCACCATCTCCTAACAAAACCACTTTTGAGTTCTGAGGACTTTGTCTCCATGTTAGATCTCATTCTGTCTCCATTTCATAAATAACATGATCTATCTTTAATTAATATAGATCGACTCTCTCCAGTCCAAATTTTGTTTCTACCTAAATCGTGTCTATAATTGTTAAATTATTATTTTTTTGTTTAGCTTGCATTTTCAGATCACAGTAGACTTGACTAAGCATGTTGTCATGAGTGGCAAGTCTTAAAATTGGGAGAAGAAAATTCCTTTTTCAATTATACTTAATCTAGAAAAACAATCAATTACACCATTAGTGTATTTCTTTTCGAAATATTAATTAACTACAATATAGAAGTATACATCTAATGAGAAGACTAAAATGAAACTAGATTAATAATAACATTATCAAAAACCATCAGGTTTGGGCAGAAAACTCACCATGATTTTCTTAAAGTTCAAACAAAGTAAATATAATGATTTTACATTCATCATGCAATATTATTAGTAAAAATCTCAATAAATTAGAATTCACGTCCCTCCGTCATTTCTTAATTGTTTTGCTCATCAAATAATCACAAACTCCCTTAAAACCTACTGAGCATCCCAATCTCACAAAAGTAAACCATCATTTTGATAAGAAGAACTAGAAGAAAAATCACCCAATGCCACCTGAAGCTATGTATTAGAAGAAGGCACTCTTATTAATAGTTTATCGTTTTCTCATGAGCACTAGTAGCTTTGCATAGTACCCAAGCCAAGTTGGAATGAAGAAAGTGAAGAGAAGGAAAGCGGGGTGAGAACGTCAGATTGAATGTAATGAAGAAAACTATGCATGGAGTGAGAATCTCAAAAAGTGGAAATACACGTTATAAAATAGAGAGAGAAAGATAACTATCTATACTATTTATAAAGGGAAGGGAGAAGACCTTAGAGAAACCACCTTGATTTGCCAATTCCATTGGTATATCTAGGGGTGACCACGAGCCGAGCTCGAGCCTAGCCTGGCCAAATGTCTGGGCACCAAGAATTTCGAACATGAGCCTGGGTCGAGCCAAGCTCGGGCTCAGGAAAAAATAAAAAATTAATTTTTTTTAATTAATATATATATTATTATTAATTTTGTATTAATATATATATATATAATTAAATATAATCATAATAAATATTTAATATATTATTATTTATACATATATAATATTATAAGATATCATGTTATATGTATGTATATATTAAAAAATAAATAAAATATTATATTATATATATTAAAAATTAAATAAAATAAAATATCATTTTTTTTCACGCTTGCGAGCCTTCGAACATGCGTATTTGGTTCGAGGAGGCTCGCCAAGCTCACGAGCCGGCTCGGCTTGTTGGTCACCCCTAGGTATGTCACCTTGCATCCTCTAAAAATTTGACAAGTGTCAAAGATGGTTTCTTCTGCTCATCTCATTTAATTTCTCTAACACATGTTTTTTCTCTCTTCCTTTCTCTCCCCTTTTTTCTCTTTCTCTTGTGCTAATGTCAAAGATGTTTCTTCCACTCATCTCATTTAATTTCTCTTTGACACGTTTTTTTCTCTCTTCCTCTCTCTGCCGTTTTTTCTCTTTCTCTTGTATAAATCTAACTAGTTATAACAATTGATCTAAAATCATAGGTAAAATTTATGCTTGCAATATTTTCATGCAACATTGTTATATTGACAAAATTTCATATTATAAAAAAATAAATGAATCAATATATTTATTATTTTTAAACAATTAAGCACATGCATCGAGTGTGCCACCACAGCTAGTATTAAGTAGAGAGAGAAGATGTTATTCATGGAATTTGTTACATAGGATATGGTGTGGAAGTTAAGGAACTAAACTAACATTGACATTTTGCTGACAATTGTTTGACACCATTAGGGTCAAAGTTTTTGGTGTAATTTAATGTTGTGTAATAATTGGTATGTTGGTTCTAATGGATTCTCTATTAAATGGTTGAACTTCTTGAACATAGTGAAGCAATAGAACCTTGAGATCGTTATTAGGAAAATACTCGAATTTTTTTATAACCAACATAATTTGTTAAGTTCTAGAAGGCAATTGCGAAGAAGTACTTACATTTGATTACTAAGTTAAGGGAGGTCATGAGGTGTTTTCCACAAAGCAAAGCATTCGTACATTCATGACATGAATAATATAACTATTATAAGAATCAATCTTTTGTCAATGATTGATGTTTTAAGGAGAGCCGAGGTTGTTCAAGATTAGGCGGGTAGTTTAGACTGATGTCTTAGTCTTATTTCACATTTGAGTTGGGCACAATATGATCAACTTTGAGATATCTGTAAACGAAACTCATTTTAAATGTACAGCTAGTGTCACGTTTGCGGGTGTAGTAGTGGTATAGAGGTGATAATTTCATAGAGAAAACTTTAGTAATTGAATTTTTTGTTGTATATCCCTGTTTTGCCTCTATCCTTTCATTCTGCTGCTTCTTTGGTCCGAGAAATCCTTTTTGGATATTGGTTTCCTTATTAAATACCATAATGGTTTTCTATTTTATGTCAGGTTCACATGGAGGCTGAAAGGAAAGCAATGCAATTGCCAGGGGATGGCACAATAATGCCAAATCTTCCGTCTCTTGAAAAAATAACTTACAGAATTGGAAATAAAGTAAACTATGATTTATGACTCTTTGCTCACTTGGGATTCGTAATTAATATTATACTCTGGGGATCTGTTATGTTATATTTGCAAAAAGTATTGATTTTTTTTCCTGAAGAAGGAGAGCTAGAGGACATTTTAGACCAATGTCAACATGTTGTTTATATGAAGTTCAATGCTCTTGAGTCTTGACTCAGTCATTTTGTATGTATAGTACAGTAAGAGTTGCCAAGCAACCAGCAAAGAATGGCGAAAGAGAAAGAACCTAATCCCAGTTCTTAGCTTGAAATTAATTTATTGCCGGATGGCATTAGAACAGTTTGATACTCTCTAAGACAATGAGAATTCCGGGGTTAAAAATGGATCACCACAAACTCCATTTCACATAATGTATAGGTGGTTGCTATTTTGATTAGTCCCCGGCAGTCTGTACAACAAGTTTTAAGTCACATATTTATTGTTTGCTTTTTATTTATTTATTTAGGGGGGTTGAATGGCGTTCACAAACTGGCATTTAGTATGTGAACTTGGAAAAAAATTGTAAAATTCTGTATTTAATAACATTGACTTCTGATTCTTTTTGGGTTTTGGGGTGGAGATACTTGTATGCCAGTACCTAATCCTGTAACAGCTGTCTTAAACTTTAAAAGATGCAGCTGAAATTATCAGCGAGTTCAAGAAAATTAACAATCTATTACATCTTTATTTACTATTAATAACAATTATTGGCAGCTATTAATGATGCCAACTAGGGGGGTTGATATGCCTAGACATCCATTCCAGTTTGTTGTAATCTTTACAGTAGCTTTAATGACTGTTGCAGACCTGGCTTCTTATGCAAAAACTTTGAATGAACAGATGATCTGTTGCTTGGAAGGAGCTAGGATTGGCATCCAGTATGAGACAACATTTGCAGGTAATTAAGGGATTTATAAATGCATGTATTGCTAACCATCCCTGGTGCCGAGGTTTAATATTCACTTCTAAAAACAAAAACTAGCTTTTAATGAAAAAGGTGTTTCAAAGAAGATTTCTCCACGTGTCTCTTAGGTCGAACTACTATTAGTGGGTCCAACATGATGGGTCGATTTTCTTCTGTATATATATATTATATATTTGCTTTGATTTAGAGGAAGTAGTCTTAGAATCCTGTACTTTATTTCTCTTGTTAACTAAATTTTTGCTTGTGCCAGATTTTTTAATTTATTTGGTTATATCCACTCTATGCTAGAACTAGAAAGTTTCTTATAGTCATGGTTTAGTCTATTTACGGTTTTGGCGATAATCGATATCCAGTTGTAGTTAATTGACATCTGAATATGCATTTGCCCTATACTCGCTCTCAGATTCTCTGTCGCCTTTCATACTTCTCGATACCCTCCCTTCTGTTTCCACCAGAAAGATACACCTTCGTTCTATTCTAGTTTCTATGAACTGAAAGAAAAAGATATTATTTGCTAAAGATTTCATTTTCCAATTAAGTGTAAACATAGAAATATTCCAAAATTTAAATGTTTCTATTATTAAGCATAAACATTGGGCTTATTAAAAGCTATTAGTATATATTACTCAAATATAAAACACCCAAGGGGCTTTAGTTCACACGGCCCCACAATTTCGGAGTCTGTGAGTGTTCCTTATCCGTACATTCTTTCTGGGACTTAAAACTTTCGACTTCCAGATTACCTGACTCTATTAGTTCTCTTTTACTAATTTGGTGAGTATCCAGAATCTACATTAGGCATTACTTTGGAATGGAATTCCGTGGATAGGAAAGCTTCTCCTTGTACAATGAAAAATTATTAACTCCTTCCAATATTGAATTTTACAGGCGAAACTTGTGAGCTTTTCCATTGTATTCTTGAAAGCAAGTCGTTCCTTGAGAAAATGACTGTTCTTGAACATACGATTCCATTTTTCTTGCCAATACGTGAGGCGGAAAATGATTTTCTCTCTTCAAATGCAATGGTGAGGTTAGCTGCATGAGTATCTCATTTCATGTTTTGATCATGCATAATCTAAAAAATGATTTTCCTATTTCGTTCCAGAAATTCATAGACCATGCAGGGGACTTATTGCAGGCTTACGTCGACAGACGAGAGCAGGTATATTTTTCTTTATAGAAATGTCTTCAAGGAGCTTTAAGTTATTGCTCTAAGCATATGCATAGAATATTATATCTCTCACACGCTCTTCTGTTTCTTTTTTTAAAAAAAATATACATTTGTCTATCATGAGACATGCTTTGGATTCTAATTTTCCTTCTAAACAGTGCAAGTTTGTCAAAAACATCTAACATTAAATAAAAAGGCATCACTTTTAAGATAGAGAACATGATTCTCTCTGCATCATTCTTCTCTCTCCCCCTTCGCGTGTGCATACACATCTAGAGTCCAAGAAAGGACAGTTATTCAAGGTGGGAAAGGCTTCTGTCAATAAATCAACAAGTCTCCCTCTCCCCCCACATGCATATTTGTGTGTGTGTATATACACACACTATATATAGATATATGTATATGTATATGTGTGTGTGTGTGTCGCTGCCCGTGTCCCTGTGTGCTTGCACTAGGCGCTTGTGCTTAGTCTGGAAATGGTATCTTGTGAAAACATTAATCGTTGTCTAGTGAATTTTCATAAGAAACCAAAAGAAAGGTTTTATGCATTCCGGGACATGATAGTCAAATGTTTTCTTTTATTTTTTTTTTGATAATTATAGTCGAACTTAATTTTTTATAATGGCTTTTACTCGTGCATCCATTGAAAAACTTATCGAAATTGTATTTTGGGCGTGCTAGAACCATTTGATCCACACATTTCTTGGTTTGATATAGTTGTAAAAAGTACTTCATGCAGTGTTGGGTCATTTCTCGTTGATTGCGAATATTCCATATAATTTGATTAATCTACTTTCTTCAAAAGAAGCATATAGTCAAATCTTAAGGACACGAAAATGTCCACTCATCATGGTTTCTATGATATTTTTATAAAGTGGAATTTGAATATATTTGAGAACTCAACCAAAATACAAATTCTTGTTTTGTTTCAAAAAATTTCAGTTTGATGATGTGTGAAATTATTTATCAAAAAAAGAGGATGCGTAAAAATATTGCTTTGTTTCTTCAATTGGAAACTATTTTTTGGTGGCAGAATCTTTGTGCAAGTATTTTTATTGATTCAGCGTATTACTTAGGGATGGCAACGGGACGGGAATGGGACGGGTTGGGCAGGACTCATTTCCCGTCCCGTTAAAAAAAAATTGGACCCGGACCCGTCCCGGACCCGGTCCTATCCCGGACCCGTCCCGGACCCGGTTATTTCCCGGCGGGTCCGGGTCCTTCCTGTTGGACCCGGCTGATTTGTTTTTTAAAAAAAAAAACTTTTTTTTTCTTCTTTTTCTTCTTCTTCCCTACTGCTTTTTCTTCCTTTTTCTTTTTATTATTCTTCTTCTTCTTCTACACAAACAAACATGTCCAACAAAACAAAAAACAGTTGAAACATCCAACATAAATTAATTAATTTTACAGTAAACCGATAATTAAAATAAAAGTCACATAATTTCATCATGTCCATTTATATATATATGTCCATCTACCAAAAAGAAATAGAAAAATAGAGAATAAAGTATTAGGGTTTGGTTGATATAATTATTATTATATATATAAAATTAAAAAATATATATTATACTACCGGGACGGGTCCGGGTCTGGGTCCGGGTCTGGGTCCGGGACGGGAAATCCACTGGACTCATTTCCCGTCCCGGACCCAGCCGGGTCTTGAATTTCGATTCCCGGACCCGGACCCAGTCCCATTTTCTTGGACTCATTCCCGTCCCATTAGGGACGGGTTCGGGACGGGTACTCGTTAGACCCGGTCCCATTGCCATCCCTAATATTACTTGGCAGAACCACTACACAGATTACATAAATTCTAAATGTTTTGGAAATCCTACAATGACACATGGTTTCGACTACACGCTCGCTTGTTCAATTATTAAATTACTAATTATTGCCTTTTATCAATTTTGTGAGACATGTTGCCCATTTCTTTTCTTCTCATCTTCTTTAGATTTTTTATTTGAGTTTTATTTTAAATAAAGAAAGTCCTGCTGAAGTCTCTATGTAAAACTAAAATCAAATAGTTTTTGATTATACACATAGTTCGAGGACTAAGATAATCTTTCTCGAGTGAGTTGTTTTCATCATCTCATAACCAGCTTGTTAAATTTATGTTTGTATTTTCCAATCAGTCCAACCATCGTCATAAAAATACAATTGCTATACTAGCTGATAATAGAACTCTAAATGAAGAATAGCCTCAGCTCCAATAAAAACAGTTGTATGGACATATTCTGTTCTCTTGATGGATTTGGTATGCAATTATGTGGTGCATCAGGAAACAACTCTGCGTTAATTTGCTTTCAATGAATTGCTCTTGACTTGGATTACATGCATCAATGACTGTTCCTTATTTTTCCATTTTTTTAAAATGTGATCTTGAATAATAAGCACTTATTATTCTCTGATTTTGTTGTTCTTTTTCAGGTCCGTCTCATAAAGGAGTTGTATGGAAATCAAATCGGAGAACTTTATTTTAGTCTTCCATATCATATGATTGAATTTGTGCTTGCAGATTTTGATTGGTAAGTGAAGCGTGCTTCTTGTGCTGTAATTTACAACTGTTTCTTAGTTTTTAATTTCAATTAGTTATTATTAAATAAGGGAAAATTACACTGGGTACCCTTGAGGTATTGCCTAATTACGGTTTACACCCCCTAGTTCAAAATATTACATTTAACATCCTGTAGTTTAATATATTGATGTAAGGTTGGGCAAAATCCTCTAATGTTCATGAATTAATAAGGTTTCTCAGTTAATCCTCATATTACACCATAAATGCTCATATTACACCAAATAGAAACACAAATGCAAGAAATTCAGTAAGTTCAAGAAGTTCTAAACCTAACAAATAACACCATAATTATACTAATCCTAACATATACACTCATACTGTTTACCATACATAACAAATAACACCCATAATTATACTAATCCGTACAACCTTATATCAATATATAAAACTACAAGATGTTAGATGTAATATTTTAAACTAGGGGGTGTAAACCGTAATTAGGCAATACCTCAAGGGTACCCAGTGTAATTTTCCCTATTAAATAAAGCAGGCATACCATTCCCTCCGCCCATACCTAAGTGCTATACAACATACTTATATGCTGTCAACGTGTCAAGCGCCCCTTAGTTGATTGTATTTCATTGTGGACTTTTCTCCCTTGTGTTGTAGCATAAAGAACACTTGACATTCGCTATCCATAGATGCAGCTTAACCTCAGTCCTTGAAATTTCTGTCTCACAAAAAGCTCCTCAGTCATTTTCCAGAACTCGATACTTCCGGCTTTACTGATCGTTTTCTAAATTAGTGCTAATAGTACATGCTGCACCTTTTTGTCAAAACTCCAAAGCGTATGGACACTTTAATTAATAGGGATGATTACATGCACACCCCTCATTTATCAGGTAGAGTACCACCCCATGAGGTTTTGCATTTTACCAAGACACCCCGTGTCAACTCCTGACAACTCGGAAACAGGGGATGATTTGTAATAACTGAGAAGGGGTGAAATTATAATATGTTTTCATTGATAGGGAAAGTTATGGTAACTTCTCGAGCCTCGGGGTGTTTTTCGTAATTATGGTCTCACGCATGGGGTGTGTATGTAATTTACCCTAATTTATATAACAGATTCAAATTTGGATTCTAGAGAACATCATCATTTCTTTTTCATCTTTCATTGACAACCTTATCTGATATTTCTGTATATTAGTTTAGTTTTACATTTAGTAACTTCTTACAGAAGTGATACAATGAATTAGCCCCCCCACCCCCGCACGCCTTTCTTTTAGGGAAATATGTGTGAAATTTTTTTTCACTCTTCTCACTTCTTAATGATACTCTGAGTTACACTCTCCAACCATAACCATGTTTCTAGTAGTATATAGGTCTTGTCCCCTGATATTATTTATACATAAGCACACAAATTTTCCTCATAATCTTCAGGATGACTACTTGGTGCTTGCTTTTTCAAATAATGTTCTTGTGTTGATTCATTCTATAACAGCAAGGTCACAGTGAGCCTTAGATATGCGGATCTTCTTGCCACTCTTCCATCGGTGGTCAGTGTCCTTGCATGGCCAATGCAGCAACCTAAGAAATCATGGGGTGGTGTAGCACCCATAAATAGGAAAGAATATGGACCCCAACCAATTCCAGCTCGTTTGCTATATGCAGAGGAAGCATTACGATCAATGAGTTTACCTGAAGGTTTGTTTTGCTTTCTTGTAGTCCACAATCATTTAGCTGCCTATTTTTATTTTAGGGCGACTTTCACTTTACCCTTGGAACAATGATAATATATACTTTGCCTCCATGTGGTTCTTGGGTGGGCCAAGGCAAGTAGAGCAGGTCCGCCAAGACCATTGATCATCCCCCTAACCTACTAAATCCAATGGTCTTTTTGGTGGATGAATCCAATAAAAATGACCTATTTGCTCCCTCCGACTACGAAAATATATTTTAAGGATAATTACATACACCCCTTCACTTTTTGTGTAATTACCACGATCCCCCTGAGATTTTACTAATTACCAAGACTCCCTGACAATTCGAGAGTCTTAGACAATTTGAAAATTATGAGGTGAAATTGTAATTTGTATTTTTTTATTGAGATGCGAAATTGTAATATATTTTTTTACAGAAGAAGTTATGATAATTTCTCAACTCTTCGGGTATGTTTCATAATTAGGGTCTCGCAGGAGATGCCTTTGTAATTTGACTTATTTTATTTTTCAATCTCCTCTTTTCAAAATATTTTATTTTATGGTGCACAATAACACTCGAACACACGACCCACTCACCCTAACACTTGAATGCACGCTTGCGTGTATCTGTGATTGAAAGACATGCGTTAAGGCCACTAATGTTTTCTTTTTCTTTTTTTTTTTTTCGGCCAGCATTCGCAGAGATTGTTTTGCACATGCCTCAATCTATTAAAGAAATATTCCCGGAGCAGAATTCTGTTTAGCGCTCATATTCTGCTTGATGGAGGATATGGTGGTGTTGTAAAGGATAATGATAATCGAGCCGTGAGAGCATTTACGATTTTGGAGATTTTGAGGATGTCCTATAGGGTTTAAAGGAGCAAATGGGGAATGGGTTTGCAGTGTCCCATTATGTATATACTACAGAACTACATGATGCCTCCTGATAGTAAAAGGCAAACTGACATTCTTTTTTTGATTGAATTGTGAGGTGATTTTTTCATGACTCCACTCTGAATTGTACATCTTTAACTTTGATCGTGCTTGTATGTGAATTTTGTCCCTTGTATATTTTTCTTAATTCCATTACTGGAAAGATGAAAACATTGCTATTCTTATGGTAATTGAGATCTAGTTTCTGGAAAATTCAAGTCCGAACTGAGCTTGGTCGAATCCAATCATATGTCAAGTGAATTACACTTGTACAGGGCGATAGACCAAATCGTAATGCTTGTATTATTGCACACACTTGTCATGTAATTGGTGTACAAGGATTAGTGACCAATCGTACGTCTAGTACATTTCACTTATTGGATTACTAGTTGGACATGGTCAAATTCAGGATGAAGGAGAATTTTTGTTAGTTTTTGGAGAGTGATCAATCATAAGGTAGTGGTTATTTGATTGGTGAGACTAATCGATCATAATGTTGGTGTTTTGTCAGATGATTAGTTGAGTGTAATCAAACCTTGTACGAAATTTGTGGTATTAGAAAGAATGATGATTAATAGTTTTCTTGCTAAATCTAGAGAATATCCACTTGAAAGTTGAAACTAGTCTAGTACGGGTCTTGCGTCAAAAAGGCTTGTATAATTTTTAATCAGCTTCTTTTTTATGGTACTTTTTCGTTAAAACGGGCTTTTGGGGTCAATTGGTTTATACAATTGTTTTTTCAAATGTCGTGATTTTTTTTGTTTAAATCTAGCTAAAACAAATTTCACATGTACCAAAAAAGAAAAAGGAAATTGCAATATTGGTCTCATAGAATAGGACTTGTTACAATCTTAGTCCCCTTATTTATAAATTTACAAAGGGATAATTACACCCACACCCCTCAATGATGGGGCAATTACACAAACTTTTCCTTACTAATTGGTAATTACAAACACATTCCCTCAGGGGATCTATTTGTAAGATTTACAAGGGGTGCAATTGTAAGAATTGTTACACACCCAAGGGGTGAAATTGTAAGAAATCTTTAACATGAGGGGGCGTGTTTGTAATTATTAATTAGTGAGAAGAGGTTTGTGTAATTACCCCATCATTGAGGGGATGTGAGTGTAATTATCTGCAAAATTAGTTTTACAAAATGCATATTTTTGCAATTAGACTTGCTAAGCGGCCCGCATCTAGTTTAGTTAAATTATATCTTCCTTAATTTTAATGTTTTTTTGAGGTTACAAGTTACAAACATATTATTATTTGACAATTCATTTTTTAATATCTCAATTAAATATAAATTCATATAGCTTTTGAATATATTTAACTAATTTTATCTGTAACTTAAGCTACAACATTATTCTTATGAAAAATTACACAAAGGCCCCCTAACTTATTGTGTAATTACGAGGAACTCCACTCGCTTTTCGAAATTACCATGGAACCCCCTGCCATGTGCTGCCTATGATTTTTGCTGTCTGAACTTGTAAAGTGACATTTTTGCCCCTGTTTTTTCCGGACTAGAAGAAATAAAAAAATAACTTTTGGTCCAAACTAAAATACCCCCAAATATATTTGTTATTACTGATTATATTAGACGGTGTAAATGTAATATAATTATATTTGAGCAATTATTCTCCTTCCTTTTTGTTATTTACTTGATTTCAATTGTACTTTATTATATTTTTTTAGGAAAAATTACACTCAGACCCTAATTTATGGTGTAATTACACAAAGTCCCCTCTCGCTTATTGGTAATTTTGGATCCAGATTTGGATTACACAGGCACACCCTGTAAATTTTTTCAGGCAAAAAACTGGTGACGTTAGCAAATTAATTTTGAATAGGCATTTAACTGATTTTTAAATAGTTAAATGTTTTTTACTCTTTAAATCAATTAACATTCAATTTGAAAATAAAAGAATAAATAATATTTAATTATCTTTTACTTTCTAAATAAATTAACAATAAAAAAAATAATTATTTCAAATAAAAATATTTCAGAATAAAAAGCATTTGACTAACAATCAATTCAAAAATAAAAGAATAAAAATATTTAATTATTTTTTATATCTAATTAATAATTTTAGTTCATAGTGAGTAACCATCTTTATTAGTTATTATATTCAGAATATATATATATATAGGGATAATTACACTGGGTACCCCTGAGGTATTTAAATTACAAAAAATATCTCCTAATTTAATAAATTACATCTAACATCCATTCCGTTTATTCCGTCTAACGTTGAACACCTTCCGTTAGGGTCCCGTTAAATTTTTAGGTGAACTTCCAAAAATGCCCCGGACTTTTTTTGGACCAGAAGACCAAACTTTTCTCGGACAATTATACCCTTTTGGTAATATTTGTAATATTTTATAAAAGTATAGGTGTTATATGTCATGTTGTGTATGTAAAGTATATAAATAATTATTTATAATTAAAAATTATTATCAAAAAAATAAAAAAATTATAAATTATTAAAATTATAAAATAAAAATATTATGTGTAAAATATCATTTCATTCTTTTAATTAAATCAATATATAATAGTATAGGTTATATAATAGTTTATATAAATTAAAATTTTATATTTTAGATTAATTTATGAAATTTATAAATAAATTTAAAAATTGTATTTTAATTAACTAAATTTCAAAAATAAATTATTAATATATTACTTTATAAATAAATAAAAAAGTAAAGGAAAAGAAAAGTGGGGTGGGTGTCGTCTTCTCCACCTACCCCCCCCCCCCCCCCCCCACCAATGTAGCGCACACACACACACACAAAATTACACGCGCACGCACACACACAAAGCCACGCACACACACAAACATACACAATTACACACACACAGAGTCACACACACACACAAGCAATTTTTAAGATAAAATATACATATACATATATATATAAGTATTTTTCTTTTAAGTTTATTTTTTTATTTTAAAATTGGTATTAGAAGTAAATATAGAGAGGTAAAGGGGCAATTTGGTAATTGAGCTTTTTTTTCTTTTTTTTCTTTTTTTAAAGACAATATTCAATAAGGGCATTTAGGTCTTTTATCACTTTTCATCCATTTTTACATCAATACATGAAAATCTTGGATGTTAGATGTAATTTTTTAAACTAGGAGATGTTTTTTATAATTAGGCAATACCTCAGGACCCCCAGTGTAATTATCCTATATATATATAGATAGACAAATAGATATATACTTATATATATTCTATTTAATATTTATTTAATTTATTTAATTAACTAATTTCAATAAAATATGAATAACAAATATTATAAATAATCTAACTTATTAAAATTAATTATACTTAATAATTCATCAAACTAAATAAATCACTAATTTTATTTTTAAATTCAAAATTTAAAAATAACAATAGTTACATATAAATCGAGATTTATTTTTTATTAAAAATAACAGAAAAATTGAAAACAAATTCAAAAATATTATTATCCTTTTCATTTGCATTTTCTTCTTCTTCTTCTTCTTCGTCTTCTTCTTCTTCTTCTTCTTCAACAAACCCTAATCACCATCTCCACACCACCACCACCTTCTTCACTCCTAACCCCAACCATCGTTGGCCAGCCATCTCCATACCACCGTATAGTTCTCCAATCTCGTCGCTGGTCCAAGATCCGGTGAGAACCGTCCCCCCCCCCCCACCAAAACCCGCGTCCCCTCTCCCGCACCCCCACAGATTGCGACCCTCGTCGCCACCGCTGCTTCTCCTGCGACGCCTAGTGTGTGTGTGCGCGCGCCTGTGTGTGTGTGTGTGTGTGTGTGAATTGTGCATGTGTGTGGTGTATTTTAAGTAGAAGGGCATTTTAGTACTCGCATAAAGGTATACTTTTCATGATTTTTTGTTTTTTTTTTCCTAAAAAAAATAGGGCAAAAAAGTCATTTCTCCATTTCAGTCAGGCAAATTGAAGGGCAGCTAGATCATAGAGAGGTAGTTGTAATTATCAATAAGTGAGGGGAGTTTGTGTAATTACACTATAAGTTAGGGGTCCAATTGTAATTTTTCCTATTTTTTAATATTACCTTATTTTAATTATCCTTTTCAACTAATATGAAACTAATATATGCTGATAATTAAGTACGAAATATATGGACAAATTAATTATTGTTTACTCCTTGAATGAATCAATACGAACTTAAATATTTAACTAATAATGAGTAATTATTTTTATAAATTATAAATTTTATTTATGTTTATATATATATATAATTTAAAAGTTATTTAAATTATTCAATTAATTAAGTTTAATAATTAATTTGGGAATTTTTTTAATTTTTCGGTCAATTTTGCTGATGTGGGCTTACGAGGTTGCTGAATAGGATTAAAAATGCCACCATTTAAGCATGTAAGTTCCAACTATGCAATAAATTTAAATTAATAAGAACTAAACATTTTAAAATATTATTAAAAGAAAAACGCCATCATCTTCTTCACCCAAAAAAAAAACCATATCACCAATTTTGGCCGAAAATTTAGGTTTGAAGCTTTTTCATCCATGGATATAGGTTTGAAGTTTTTAAGCTTCATGGAACCAAGTAGGGATGGAATATGTGGGGAGATAGGGGGCGTCTTGTGGTGGTGGTGCGCGATGGGGCAACGGTGGGGAAGGGAAAGGTGCTTGGGACTGGGGTGGGAGGAGGAGTGGAGTGGTAAATGAAAATCCTCTAAAGTTCTAATTAGAGGAAATGTAAAGAATATGTTAGTTAAATATTTTTCTATTTTATTTATATAAATTTTTTTTTACATATAACAATTTTCAATTTATTATGAAAATATTTTAGTTTTTACAAATAAAACATAATTTTATAAAAATATCAAATTTATTGAAATTCTTTTGTAAGAAATTATAATCGGTATATAATTTAAAATACTGTTTGATTAAATTAGTATTAAAATTGTAAAAGGTTATTATTTTATACAATTTTTCACTTGGCGCACTTGTGCTTTTAAGGTAATAATGTAAATATTATTTCAACGTTATTGTGATAATTTAAATATTAAATTTTTTTGTTGTTACTAATAACAAATAATTTTTCAAATTAAAAATTAATTTTAAAATATATTTCTGTTATATTTTTATACACTTTTTAATGTTATTATACTTTCAATATTTATTTAATATTTTAAAATACGTTTTTTCCATGTGACTATGCTGCAACTTAATGGAATTAAAAAGTACCCACCTAAAAATATAACAGAAATATATTTTAAAATTAATTTTTAATTTGAAAAATTATTTGTTATTAGTAACAATAAAATAATTTAATATTTAAATTATTTTTTTCCTCCAAAACGATGTCCAGGTGGCACATTTACCACATGTGACACACACATTAAATCAACATTAGGCAAAATTGATCGGAAAATAAAAATTTTCCAAATTAAAAGTTCCATGTCAGCATTTTAAATCCAAATTAGACTTTGCCGGTTAAATTTGGATTAAATTCGCAAATTTTCCATAGCTGTTATCCCTAAATTGTCCGTGTAACAATATACGGGACCAATGTTGCCACTCCCCTATAATAACGGAGGTAATTTAGCAATTCGCCAAAAGTATTATAAATTAAAATCAAAATCAAGTAAATAATTGAAAATGAAGAAGAATGCTTTCGAATATAATTATATTACATTTACACCCCCTAAACATTATCAGCAGTAACAAATAACCCCTAGGAGTATTTTGGTCGGTCAAAAAATTGACTTTACAGTACTAAGTTGACTAGGGACAAAATGAGGTTATTTGAAAAAAAAATTGCTGGCATTAGCATTTTTTTGCCCGGAAAAACTGATAGTGGGTGCCTGTGTAATCCAATATTGCGTCTAGGAGGAGGGTTATGGTAATTTTGACAAAGGAATGGGAGTTTGATATAATTACATAATGAGTTTGGTGTGTCTATATGTAATTTTCTCTTATTGTTGTAACCATGGTCTTAAATATCCTCCGATACCTCATAATTTCCACCGAAATTTCAGATTTTCGGGGGTCTCGAAGCGAAATCTCACATTCGATCCAATTTTGCAGAATATCTATCGAAATTTCCCGATATTTACCGATATTTTCGATATTTCCCGAAATCTTGAATTCTTAATAAACAATACTTTGTCAAATATCCACCGAAATTCCCGAAATATCCCGAAATTTCCCGAAATTCCCGAAAAATTAATTTAATTATTTTTTTGTTGTTTTTAGAAAATAAAATAAAATAAAATATATTTTGCTTTTTTGCTTAGTTAATAATGTATAGTATACATTATTCATATAAACAATAAGTATTATTAAAATAAATAATGATTAAATATTTTATATTCAATAAGTATTTAGAAAATAGAGGAGGGTGTCGTGAAAACATGATTTCATTAAATTATTTTATAGAAAAGTATGTCCTATCAACGAAAATATATAATCCTATAATTGTTGTTGTTTTTCACGATTTAAACAAAATTTAAAAAAAAAAACAAACATAAGTATTATTAAACTATGTTGTATATAAAATTATAAGTGTTATTTTTATGAAATTCGAGTATTTTTAGTCATATATTAAAAATTAATAATAAAATAATAATAAAAGTTCACGAGCATATGAACAGCTATAAGTGAGCTCGAGCTCCACTCACCAAAAAGCTCGAGCTCGAAATAGCTCGAGCTGAGCTTCAGTCGAGCCGGCTCCCCATGCTCATGAGCCGGCTCGACTCACCTTACACCCCTGGGCGGGAGAACCTATCAGAAAGTGATGAAATTGTTTATATCTTTGAATGCTAGAGAGAGAGAAATTGATTATATATTTATTTTAGAGCAGGAGAGAGACTCATGAGAAAATATAGCCCTTTGACCATGAAGGGAAAAAAGAGAATTACATAATTTTGCTTTGGCAAGCGGATAATTGCTCTGGCTATATCATTAGTTAATATAATTTATCACTCAACTTTTTTTCAATTGATTCCTATTGAATTTATATTTTTGATAAAATTCTAATGAATTAGTATTTTTTGTATTGGTTTCAACTATAATAATAAGAGTTTAATTTTTATTTTTATTTTTCATTGTCTTTAATGCTAATAACTTTTTGATCTTTATAGAAATATCATGTTAATTTCAGTAACTCAAATTTTTTTGGAGTCCATCAATATTAAATAATAATATTTACTGAGATATTCATTTGACTGATAAGTAAGTTTTGCACATTTTTTTCCTTTCTATTTCATTGATAATATGTAAAATCTACGATAAAGTTGTAACTAAAACGTATAGGATAAATTTCACTGGACTTTTATGCACAAAAGGTGGACATAATACTATATGGATAAATCTCTTAAAATACCATAAAATCGTACCGAAATCACATGATACCGAATGCAATGGTATTGGTTTCATAATTATAAAAGAATCTATCGTATTGGACTAATATTACAATTTTTTCTAAAAGAAATAAAAGTATCTTCTCAAAAATCATGAAGTAGTAGACATTATCCAACTAGAAGGTCATGATTCAAACACACTTGTTATGGTAGTTCCCGAATAAGTCGTATATGTTGTTGAGAGGGTTTTAATCTGACATCTTAGTGAGTTTGTAGTGATCAGGTTATTGGTTACTTTGTAGCTACGACTCAATTTGGATATTTCACAACAGTCCTCATCCAAAATGTTTGTAGAAGTAGTTCTTGAACTTGTAGCCTGTATTGTTGGGGCTTCTGATTGTCATATTAGTTAGATTATGATTATTGACTTATCCTTCGATAATAGTTATGACTTGATTCAACTATATCACATCGATGGGGGGTCATTATAGTCATGCTCAAAATGTTAAGGTATGAATTTTCTTATTGATAACTAATGAGGTTTATATAAAGAGTACAAAGAAAATAGTAAATAAAGAAATATCAATAGACATTTAATGTTCACTTAGCCTCAAGGTTGATTCTAATGTTTGTATTTGGCACTTAGCTATTGAATTTGATATTTCTATTTTATATGTTGGCTTGCTTGATAAAAATATAATTTTTGTCGCACTTTGATGTTTTCTATCCCTTGACATTTGCCTTCAGATTCTTGTTCTCCCTATTTTTAATCAATTCATTTTGTTAGGTTAATTACAATTTACAACAACCTTTTATTTTATGTGGTTTGTGTATCTTATGTAAGTCAAAGACATTTTATTGCTTATAGGTCGTATTCGTTTCAATTTTTAGTTAATTGTAAGAAAATTTTATATTTTAACTTCATATTAAGATTGATATTCTCAAAGCAGCAAGGACTAATGCTCGAGACTCTACGGTGAATCTGCTATTTTACAAGGATGTTTGATTTTATGTATCATTTTAAATAGGGAAAATTATTTTTATAATGCTTTAACTTGGTTTTCCTTGCGTTTTAGTCCTTTAAATTAATGAATTGCAAAATTGATCCGTTATCTTTGAATTTTTTGTAATTTTAGTCATTTTGTGCTTATAAAATTGGTAAATTTAGTTCGTGGCATTGTCCCCCTCAAAATGGTATCCAGAAGACGATCTAACCCGTAAAAACGAGAAATTAGAATATCCGGTGATACGGCGGTCAAGTAAAGGCATAAATTTATGAAAGTCGAATTTTATTTTGGAAGCATGTTGGGCCTGATTTATTTGTAGTGATTATGCCACAAACTAAATTTATCAATTTTGGAAGCACAAAATGACTAAAATTACAAAATGTCAGAAGATAACGGACCAATTTTATAATACGTCAATTTAAAGAACTAAAACACAAGAAATGCCAAATTAACGGACTAAAAAAATCATTTTTCCATTTTAAATATATACATCATATGCAAAAAGTCCACGTGTATATTTAATAAAGAAACATACGTGATGTGCATATTAAAAAATATCAGATGCAAATGAAACACGAAATGTAACGAAGAATTTTGTGTTGAGGTGACACCGACCTTTATTAATGATTGTACTTTTTGTTTTTGTTTTTGTTTTTTTGACAATGACACAAAGTTGATGATTATATTGATATTATTGATTGATTTAATCGTAGGATTATCACTTATCTAGAATGAATAGTATCTTTTACTCTTTGGATTATTGTTTTCTTACAGTTTTTTTTGCCTTTTCTAAACAGAGTTTTTTTTTTATAATTTTTTTCTAAATATAGTTGAATTTCCACAATATATGATAAAAATCTTAATTTATGTTATGTTGTTACCGCGTGCACGTCTGTGCAACAACTTAATGCCAGCTTTTTTGTATTTAGAATATATATAACTTTATTGTGTAATACTTATTGCAAGATAAAGTCACCAATCATGATGGTCTAATTGTTATGTCTTTAGCTTTTAATTCAATGAAATTCACGAGTTTAAATCTTATTAAACATGTATAGATCATCAACCTAATATGAGCAGACAGTGATTAAATCAATAATATATTTGATCAAGTATGAACTATAACTATTTTATAACGTGTTAATAGAGTTTAAAAAGCTCTGATGAAATAAATATTTTATGGCGAATAAGTTCTTTTAATTGGTAACCAATTTTACTAGAAAATCTGTTTTAATTTAATAAAAATAATTAACAAAAACCAGAATATAGTGTTTGATGTTAAATATATTAAATATCTTTGTATAGATTTAGGATATCTTTGTATCTTTTTTATGTTTATCTTTTACCTTATTTATAGTTTAGGGTTTCTTGTCTCTTGTATCTATATATACGTTATTCATCAATACAAATTTCCTTACGAGGTTTTCTCTAATCTAACATGGTATCAGAGTCATGGCTTCGAGCCATGGTATCTCGATCCTTAGCTTCCTCCACTCGCCGTTCCCCGTCCGGCGCCTCTTCTTCTCTTCTTCTTCTCTTTTCTTTCCCCTCTCTTTAGATCTGTTATTCTGTTTCTTTGTTGTCTTCTCCTTCTTCTTCAAGTTTTCCAAGATTCTGCTCATTTTTGGTGTTGCAGATTTAATTTAATATATCAAAAAATCAATTTCAAAGATTTTTTTTTGTTCTTTTTTGAAGATTTTTGGCTGTTACTCCGCCAAAAAAAAAATTCCTAAAATCTTCTCATATATACATATATGTATATATACATACATACAGAAATATTGATTGATGTTGCCTCCTTATTCGGCGACTTCACCACTGCCTCTATCTCTTCTCTTTCTCTTTCTTTTCTCTATCTCTCAATTCTACCTCCGTCTCTCTTCTCTCTCACCCTCCTTTTTCTTCAAATCTGCAAAATTATATACTCTTTCTCACATGCCAAACATGGCTGCCATACAAGAGTTGATGGGTTTTCATCAATGTTGAACATGATTCAACAACTCGTATGCCAATCTGGCGCACTCATTGTCAACCGTCCGTAACAACACGGAATCGAACAAATAATATAGTGAAAGTAAGATCGTCTCCACAGGGAAGGTTATCAAGTACCAAACAAAGTTTATCTTATTATTTAGACTATCGATTATCAAAGATTTGAGATTTTAACTAATTAAGCATAGATTTATAAAAACAGAATTTATTATGAATAATAAACACAAATATAATTAAAACGAATAATCAATTAACGAAAAGCCTAGGGATTAAGATTTCATCAAGGTATTTCTATGGATTATTGATTTTCAATGGATTATCATTCTTGTTTAAATTAAAGGCCCAATTTCCTTAATTACATGAATACTCTCCCGAGATCTTCATGAGTACCCACCTAAACTAATTAACGTCACTCCCATGATCAAAAACCAATTTAGATGAATCCATTAAGTTTTATGAATATTGTTTAACTAGTCTCATGCAAAATTACCAATATCCCTATTAAGCAATTTACACATGTCTATTAAATCCGAACCAATAAACTAATTCACCTCCCGGTACTTCTTAATTTATCTTAAATCATGCAATTGGTGATCAATCAATTACAAGCATTAAACACTCATTAATAGATAAACCAAACAAGAAATCACATCCATCAATCATCAATAATCCAAATCAATACACAAGACTACATCTTAAACCCTAGAAAATAATTTAGCTATGCATAATTAAAGAAAAACAAGAAATAAATTGCATAAACATAAAGTTACTCATGTTCAACAATGGAGGATTGGAAGAATACAACTTGAGAAGATGAAGCTTTTCTCTCCAAGAACTCTCTTCAAGATCTCCTTTCTCTCTCTAGAAGTCTTCTCCAAGATCTACTTTTTTTGTAAGAATGAATGAAAATTAATGCTCTTCCACCTCACTCTAGCCTATATAAATGTTTTTGCCATTTCTTTTTAACTAAAAAAGAGTCTTAGATACATAAATTATGCCCATCCAAGTCATAAAATCGGCCCACAAAAATTCACAGCTGCACAGCTGTGCAGAATATCTGCACAGTTGTGCAGTTGCCTGTGCAGAATATCTGCACAGTTGTGCAGTTGCCTGTGCAGAATATCTGCACAGTTGTGCAGTTGCCTGTGCAGAAATCTTCCTCTTCATTTTTCTTCAACGAAACATTCTCGTTTGGCCTTTCAAATGCATTTCTTCACATCCTCTTGGATAGCCTTCATTATTCTTGTAATAAATACTCCTTCAACTCATCAAAATCATCGCTTTTATGCCTATAAAAGCATTGAAACGACTTAGAAATCAAAATACATAAATTAGGCTAAAAATAAAGCAAAAGACTAACAACAAGGCATAAAATAAAGATAAATGTGAGGTAAATCATAATGAAAATATGTAAAATATGATACCTAACACTCATATCCTTCTCTCTCACACAAATCGGCTGACAATAGCTTTCTCCTTTCTCTGCAATTTTTATTTTCTTTTTTGTTGCATATTTTTTAGTTTTTTTAAAGTATTTCCTAGATTTAGGTTCTGCTATTTTTTATTTTCTATCCTTCCACCTCCGACTTGTGGCTGAAAAAAAAGAAGATTTATATCCAACACCAGCCGCAGATCTGCTTGTTTATTATTTATTTTGTTTGCTTGATTTTATTTGTTTTTCTCAAATCTCTAAGCAGCCTTAATACATGTTGCCATCTCATCTCCCTCATCTTTCGTTGCCTGCTGACTCCTCTCTTTCATTGCTGGAGGCATTTTCGGAGCAAAGTACGAGCAATTCTCTACCAAAGGACTCCGTCTCAATTTTTTTGGATTTTTAGGTCCAGTCTAACATTCAAGACTCTCACGTTTCGACTGCGGGGGAGTGTTAAATATATTAAATATCTTTGTATAGATTTAGGATATCTTTGTATCTTTTCCATGTTTATCTTTTACCTTATTTATAGTTAGGGTTTCTTGTCTCTTGTATCTATATATACGTTATTCATCAATACAAATTTCCTTACGGGGTTTTCTCTAATCTAACATTTGATTCAATTGAGAAAATAGAAATCGTCGTTTTATTATGCATTGATGATGGCCAATCAATAATAAATTTCAAGTAAAGAGTATGACTTAATTGTTAGTGTGTTCTAGAGCCCAACAAATTTTGGCAAAAGAAACATTTTAAGATCAGGATAACCAGATAACACTCATGGATCAAAGTTTCATTTCTAACATGTGTTTCGTTTCTAACATGTGTTTCGAGTCATACATATTGGAAACGTTTCGAAAACAACACAGAAAATTGGTAAAATTAAAGATACATATCACAAAAATCATAAAATAAATAATAATCAATTCTTTTTGTAACTTTGTGCGTATTAGTTTTTTTTTTTTTGGTTCAACCATGTTAAATAACATCTAATGTTATCAATGTTCAAAGTCAATACATGACGTTTGATCCTTATCACAACTAACTAATACGGTAATCATTAGAATTAACTATGATGAATTTAATACCTCAAATAAGTAGTCTACAATATTATCAGATATATTTAGTATATCTATGTACGCATATCAATAGTAACTACATCATGCTCCAATTTGCATGAAACAAACAAGACAAACTTATATATATATATATATATATATATATAGGTTGAATTTAAGTATTTAGAAGTCATATTAAACTACATAGCACATATAATGAAATTTGCATTGGTAGTAATAAACATACCTTTTATGTCAATCATCACCAGCACCCGGAATGCGTTGTATAATGCACAAATATCCCCAAATTCATGTATATCTTTAAGTTACTTCTGATTTTTCTTTATTTTTCTTTTCAAGTGATTTTATAATCAAAGCACACAACTATTGATTTTCATTGAAATTCGAACTATGAGTCCTAAATTCTATATTATTAAACCGAAAAAAAATAGAAAATACTTTAGGCTTCATGTTACCTGCTTCCATGAATAACACTTATAATACCTTAAAGAAGGGAAGTTTCTAAAAACCATAACTGAATGTATAATTCAAATATGGACCTCACAACTTTAGACTTCGTACAAATTTTTTCTGATTCACGACATGAACTTGAAATCGCTTGGTATAAGCAACAACTTCATCAGTAAAATTTGATCATATATCTAACAAAATTCTCGCATGAAATTTAACACATGTAGAAACATATTTGTGTTACGAGAGATTTAATCCACAACATATAATTACTGCTTAACACTACAAATCAAAATCATGATTGTAGATATTTGTTTGATTTGAATTTATAACATGAATAATCTCAAAAAATACTCTTAATAATTATTAAACTCATAAACATATATTATATCGAAACAACATAAAATTTTGAGATGAAATGGCTGCACCAATAGGCAATAGCCAATTTAATAATTTGATGATCATCAAAACAAACATGTGTATTCTCATAATTGAGATTTAGTAATAAGGGTTCAAACTTAGACAACAGTACTAGATTACCATATCAATTTGAACTTTATATATACCATGTCTATTAACGTCACTGACCAGCAATAACGATGGAAAAATGGAAATTACTCGCTCAATAATTTTTGATAAGTTATAAAACTGACAAATTAAAATAACTGCTTAATTTAATAACACTAGTAAACTATGCATTATGAAATCAAGTATTGTGCAAATGAGACCTCATAATTTGATTTGTATGCATGTCAAGCAGTCACTTGTAATTTCGCATTAGAAATATTCATGGTATCAAATCAGAAAATTAGCAATAGATGAAAACTTTTAACAACTGCTTTATAACAAAGACCTGTAATAACAGTACCTGGAAATCTTGAAAAAATAATTATTAGCACAACTTTCATTTTCAATATCCAATCACAAATTGTATGATCTTAAATTATCAGAATAGTTTTAACTTTCCAAAGCCTTGCCTTTGTTAAACAAATTCACATTTTCCTCATTTCAATATTTTGATAATGATGATGGTAAAATTTGTCAATCAGAAAATATCACGTGATTTACCATATGGGGAGGGAATCCGGTCCAACTCACAACAAACTAGGTTGGGGGTTGAATAATTTATAGATTGCACTTGCTGTTATGCAAGCTGCCTACGTACCCGAAGAAATGGGATCAAGTCAGTTCGTAGTTTTTTGGTGAAATTACTCTCAGAAGTAGACAGTGGATTTTTTTTCTGGGAGAGTAGATAATGAATAGTTCATCAGCTCCTTCCTCATAGTCGAAACGTGAGAGTCTTGAACCTTGAGACTGGACCAAAGAAATCCGATCACAGAGAATGTGAGAAGAAGACGGCGATAATATTAAAGGCGGTGGCGGCTCCTCCAAGTCCTCATTTTCAAAGGGTGAGCGGCAACAACTAACAAAATTAAAAGTGGCGGCGACTAAGTGTGGCGGCCCACAGCCAAAGAGAGAAAGCGGCGGCATAAAATAAAAAGAGGGCACTCCAAGTCCTCGTTTTCCAAGGATAAGCGGAGGAGACATAAAATAAAAAGACGGCAGCTCCAAGTCCTTGTTTTCCAAGGGTGAGCTGCGGCGGAGACATAAAATAAAAAAGAGGTTGTGGGGGCCATAGGT
Source organism: Buddleja alternifolia (assembly GCA_019426215.1). Classification (NCBI taxonomy): domain Eukaryota; kingdom Viridiplantae; phylum Streptophyta; class Magnoliopsida; order Lamiales; family Scrophulariaceae; genus Buddleja; species Buddleja alternifolia. The sequence goes on along the minus strand of CM033407.1, from coordinate 1,095,672 downwards.
GGCGAAGGAGAGGCGGCGGGGGGCAAAGGTGACGGAGGCGGCGAAAGGATAAAAAAAATTTAGATAAAGGAAAACTAAACTAGATAAGGTGCGTCAGATGGGGACGACGACTTGAGGGTGACGACGGAAGTGAGAGATCGAGAGACCATGGCTATAATACCTTGTTAGATTAGAGAAAACTACGTAGGTAGCTTGTATTACTGAGTAACATATTTATAGAGATACATATACTTGGTAAACAAGAAACCTTAACTATAAACAAGGAAAAGATAAATACAAGGAAACATAAAGAAACCTAAATTAACATAAATACTAAAAAGATATGGAAAGATATTAATATTTAACATATAAGGAGCTGGAAGTGGGCTGTGGACCGTGGGCTCAATCTTAGAAGTAGCCCGTCAGACTTGTTAATATGCCCATTACTTAGCCCTTAGACTATTAAAATAGCTTAACTAATTTTACGGCCTTATTAAAGTAACGGGCCATGTTCCAAATGGGCCGTCAGCCCCTTGGGTTTAACTAGTATATTAACCGCAGACCTGATCGGCTAGTGGCGCCCCGGCCCGAGCCATGAGTAGATTAATTACCATAATGCCCCTAGACATTTTTGATGCACATCAGATAAACTCATGAAAGATTCCATCTTTAACACAAGAAGCTTAATATGTAATTTTGAAAAACTTGGATAGAATGTTTAAAGCTTTTGGCAATACTTCAAAAAAAATTCAATCTATTAACAATAAACCACTTTGCTTTTCTAATTCAAAAACTACTATAATCTGATTTATTTTCAATACTATAATCTGATTTATTTTCAAGTAAGTAATAGATGGATTATGCACAAACTTTGTTAATTAGCAGGAATCTATCACACTAGTTAAAAACACTAATTCAGAATTGCAACCACACATACATTATAAGTAAAATATTTTGTGGGTTAACTAAATCAACAGAAAAATATAAATTTTGAGGCGTGATTCACTTTCTTAAAGAAAATATTGCCTCCCACAGACTTGAGAACAAGTTTTCTTTAGGATACATCAAAGCTCTCTAAACTATCTCAAAGGATTATCTAAAATTACTTAGCTTTAATTGCAGAACAATGTATATTTATAGATGATAGAAATATGTGTTGGTTAATAAATGGGCTATTTGCAATTTAACTCCTTGTGAAATGTCGAAATTGTAGAAAAAACCCTGTGAAACAAAAATAGGCAATTTACCTCCCTATGAAAAAAAAATGAAGCACACTGCCCACCAAATCTATTTCATCAATATTAATAGATGTAAAGACAAAAATACCCTTATTGTTAAATGGTATTTACAACGTATTTTCCTATTTAATTTTTACTATTATTATTTTACATTAAAAAAATTATTTTTTTTCCCCATCTTCTTCCCCAACTCATCCCAAAACCCTAACCCTGATACACATTCACCACCACCATCAATCCTCACCACCTCATGCCACCGTCCTCTTCTGTCCATCACCGCCACTGCAACCACCGTCGATCGCTTCCGTACCCGTCGACATTTCTATACCGTCCCATTTTTTGCCGGTAACCCACCCTCTTTAGATCAAACTCATTGCTAAACACATAAATCAAAATTATATTTGGTCATAGCTAAACTCCATAGCCAAGCTCCATAGCTAAACACAGTCAAATTCTTTGAGGTTTTAACTTTCAAATCAAAATTAAACCCAGAAATCGTAATTAATTGAAAAATAGTAGTGAGTTCTTTGGCCCTTAAAATATAATTACAGTTAAACTCCATAGCTAAGCCCTTAAAATTGACCCATGGGCTTCTGAAAATTTCTACAAAATCCCAACTACTTTATAACTACAGCGTCGCTTCGTTCTACCTCCATAACTGCTTTACCTCCGATAGAGATGCGGCGGCGCTGTTTAGTTCTCTGCCGCCATAGCCTGGTTGGGCACTTACATTCACCGTCGTCGCCTGGTTCCGCACCTACGTTCGCCTAGCCGCCGTCGCCTAGTTCCCGACCTACGTTCGTCGTCCTATTTTGTTATTTGTGTGTATGTATATATATATATATGCATATATATATATATACATATATAAATATAAATCTATATATATCTACCTATATTGTGTATATATATATATATATCTACCTATATGTATATATATATATACATATATAAATATAAATCTATATATATCTACCTATATTGTGTATATATATATATATAAAATAAGTTTATATCTAATATTTAATTTAAAATTTAAAGTTATAAGTATATATTAATTATGAAAATTTAAATAAAAATATATATAAAATAAATATATTTAAGAGGATAAATCTAGATCATTGGTCTTCATTTAAGATGTATGGTTGATATTAATTTGGTTAAATAATATATAAGTATTTAATCTCAACCATCGATCTTTATCAATTAGATCCAATTGTTATTAGATATGGACAAAATGGTCTTATTAAGTCAAAAATCTCATAATCAATCTCAAAATGAGCAAGTGGCGCGCATGGGGAGTTAAAAAAAATAAATTCTTAGGGAGGTAAATTGCCTATTTTTGTTTCACAGGCGGTTTTTCTACAATTCCAGCATGTCACAGGGAGTTAAATTGCAATTAGCCTGTTAACAAATAGACACATTGTTTAATCATAACTCTGTAGAATTGTTGAATAGATACAATGGTCAATTATAACCATCATCATGCCTCTATGTATGTGTATATGAACAGACACATCTTTCGGATGGATTGTGTACAATTATCCAACAATCCCCCACTAAAGGTGTCTTTAACACAATTCTGCAATTAAAATCATTTGACGTTCATGCATCAATAAAGGTATCTTTAAAGATTAAACCTCTATCTAATATAGAATTTTAGGATTCTAATGAAGTTATTGGTGTCCTCGAATTAAACCAAAACTTCATGTATTAGACTCGAAAATAATATACACATGATATCACAAATTCCTTTGAGATGCGTTTATCAACTCTTGCACTATTATGGCCTTGTGTAAAATCCCATATTTATGAATATTTCCAAGAGTAAAACCCGTAAACACTTGTTTAAGCGGCACCACTTCATGGTCACATAGGTGAAGTTGATTTTTATGTCTTTGTTACTTTAGACATTCTAGTACGATAACTCCATTAAGAGACTAACTCAACCTTTCACAGCACTGTAACAACAGCAACACTTTTTTTTTTTTTGTTATTATTATTATATGAATGGGATTCTCTACTAGTGCTCAAACACATTTCAGTGACTTGTTATTACCCTTTAACCTTTATAATTAGTTTTGCCAATTAAAAAATGGGTTACCATTACAAGTGCCTAACCAGGGTTCTACTTTAACCCCATTCCTCCGGACGTCAGTTTCACCATATCTCTTGATAATGTCTTAGTAAAAGGATCTACCAAATTCTTTGCAGATTTTACATATGTAATGGTAATTACACCATTTGTTATTAGTTCGCGAACATAATCATGTCTTAGGCTTATATGTCTAGACTTCCCATTATAAATATTGTTATACGCTCTAGACATTAAAGCCTCACTATAACAGTATAAGAAAATGGATGACATCGATTGTGGCCACAATTCAATATCAAGCAATAAATTTCTCAACCATTATGCGTCCTTGTTTGCCGCTGCAAGAGTAATAAATTCAGATTCCATTGTGGAATGTGATATGCATGTTTGCTTTTTAGATGCCAACTTATAGCACCTCCTCTAAGTGTAAAGACCCAACCCGATGTGGATTTATCCTCATTCACACTTGTTATCCAACTTGCATCTGAGAATCCTTCTAATACATTTGGGTAACTTGTATAATTAATTCTAATTTTAGAGTTTGCTTTAAATATCCAAAACTTATGGCTTTCCAATGTTGTATACCCTGTTTACTTGCATATCGAGAGAGTTTACTCATGGAAAATGTTATTTATGGCCTTGTATAGTGCCTAGCGTACATTAAGCTACCTATAGCACTTGCATATTCCAACTGTGCAATGATTTTGTCACTATTTTCTGTTAACTTCATGTGTGGATCAAATGGTATACTAGCATTCTTTATACCAAGATGCTTAAACCTACCAAGTATTTTTTTCTACATAATGTGATTGACCAAGTGCATATCCAAATTTTGTTTTTCTTACCTTGATTCCCAAGATAGCATCCACCTCGTTTAGATCCTTCAACTAGAAACACAATAGATTGAGAGGAAATAAAGTCAAGGTCAAGTAATTTTTCTTTTCTAGCCCTTTTACTCCTTCTTGGTTCATTTGAACTATTATTTTCTTTCCTCTTTTCTATAGCGTTCTCAGTAGGAACCATATTACTATTTTTCTTTTTGCTAGATACATTTTTAACATTATCATGAATAAAATTATTCTCAAAGAATTCAACATGTACAGATCCAACTATCACATTTGTCTCTCTGTCTGAAAGTCTATATGCTTTCGAATTTTTAGCGTACCCAACAAATACACTTTTGATTCCTCTAGATCCTAATTTAGATCTTAGACGTTCTGGAATCCTATAAAAAGCAATACACCCCCACACTTTAAGATATTCCAAATTTGGTTTTCTTCTGTTCCACATTTCATAGGGTGTAATTGAAGCATTTATTTTCATTGAAGGAACTCTATTATGAATATGACAAGCAGTTAATACGGCTTCACCCCATAAGTTAAAAAGCAACATAGATTTAAGAAGCATTGCATTAATCATTTCTACTAGAGTCCTATGTTTTTTCGGGCTAAACTATTTTGTTGAGGAGTAAAAGGTGCAAATTTTTTATGAATAATTCCATGTTCTTCACAACAAGAATCGAACTCTTTTGAAAAATATCCATCCCCTCTATCACTGCGTAATATTTTTATTTTCTTATTCTTGTGATTATCTACGATAGACTTATATTCTTTAGTTCTTAACAAATACACATATGTATAACGAGAATAATCATCTATAAAAGTGATAAAATATCTTTTTGCTCCCCGTATTAACATACCAATACCATTTAACTCACATATGTCATAATGTACAAGTTCTAATAATTGTGTATATCTTTCGGCCCTAGGAAATGATTTCTTTTTCATTTTTGCTTGCACACAAATTTCACATTTTTCACTATCCTCATGCTTGTAAAATAAATATCCATGTTTTGATATATATTTCAATGACTTGAAATTTATATGTTCCAATCTACAATGCCATAGAGAAGATGAAGATTCAAGCATATATGCATTAACATAATTTATTTCTTTAATACTTAGTTTGAACATGCCATTACAAGCACAACCTTTGCCAATGAATGAACCAGCCTTAGAAACTATAACCTTATCAGATACTAAAGCATCCTTAATGCCCCTCTTACATAGAAGGCTTGCAGATACAAGATTCTTCCTAATTTTAGAAACATGAAACACATTCACAAGAGTTAACTTCTGTCCTGAAGTGAAATTCAACTCAACTGATCCCTTTCCAATAACTTTGGCTACATTTGAATTTCCCATCAGGATAACTACTTGCTCTTTTAAATCAGAGTAGATCGTTAAATTATCTTTATTATTGCATACATGAATAATTGCACCAGAGTCAAGGAACCATTTATTTGTCTTCGATGCGGTAGCCATATTTAATTTCTAATCATGCCTATTTACATGTTAGACTCCATTGCTACCAATTCTTTTGCCTCAATTTCGACCACATTTGCCTTCTCGACATTCTAAGACACGCGCTTAAAATTAACTCCAACATTTTTGTATCTGCATTCATGAATATAGTGCCCTTTCTTTCCACAATGATGACAGGAACTATTTTTCTATAAACTCTTCAACTTGTTAAATAGTTTTGATCTTTTTGGAGCATTAAACCGTTTTGAGTCTTGCTTCAGTTCACATAATCATCACCAACCATATTCACATCAGAATTGGTAACGGAAGCAATATCACGTGAATGACTTTCAACCTCAATTTGCAGATGAGTTTTTAACTATTCAATTGTGAAACTTTCTGTACTATGCAATATTTTCTTTCTATAATTATTCGAAGATGGGGAAGTTTCGACAAAATAGCCCCCACTTGAAGAGCATCAGGTACATTAACATCAAGTTCACCCATCTACAAAACTAGGACTTGGAGATAGTGCATTTGATCCAGTAATGGCTTTTTGTCATTGATCTTATACTCAAAATAATTCATAGCCAAGAATTTGTCCGTATCTTTCTTTTCGTTCTCATATTGTGTTTCCAAAGCTGTCCAGATTTCTTTTGGAGATTTCATGCGCTTGTACAGACCATATAGACGAGAGGTAAGAGAATTCAGAATGTGTGTCCTCAACAAATTAGCTCATCTTCAACCCATTTCTGCCTTTGCGCCTTGAGATTATCATCATCGTTTTCCTTTGGTTCTGGAATTGGAGTCAAGTCTGGATTAAGGATGTAGGCAAACTTCAAAGTTGTAAGAAGAAAAAGCATCTGATCCTTCTATCGTTCATAATATCTCCCATCGAACTGATCCAATTTGATGAATTCTTCTTGATTCATCATCGAAACTGTTACTGTAGCAGCAGTCCCAGATTGCATTGCCATTGGTAATATTCCTTTAAATTGTAAGTAAAATATTTTGTGGTTAAGTAAATCAACAAAAAAATATAAGCTTTGAGGCGTGATTCACTTTCTTAAAGAAAATATTGCCTCCCACAGATTTGAGAACAAGTTTTCTTTAGGATACAACAAATCTCTCTAAACTATTTAAAAGATTATCTAAAATTACTTATCTTTAATTGCAGAACAATGTATATTTATAGATGATAGAAATATATGTTGGTTGATAAATAGACACATTGCTTAATCACAACTCTGTACAATTGTTGATTAGATACAATGGCCAATTATAACCATCACACATCTCTGTAACCATCATGCCTCTATGTATATGTACATAGACAGACACATCTTTTGGATGGATTGTGTACAATTATCCAACATACGTATGTATAGAAAATTTTGCAATATTGAAACTTGTATCACAATTTAAACTATATCAACTTTAATATCAGCCAAAAGTCAGTTTTAGAAAATAAGAATAAATCCAAACTCAAATTCTTTACTAACAACTTAAAAAGAAATATTAATAATAATAATAATAATAATAATAATAATTATTATTATTATTATTATTATTATTATTATTATTATGATTGTTTTCCTATGGTTGTGGGAAAGGAAGCTTCCTAATTAAATGTTGCTTCCTTTCCCGCATAATAACTATAATTCTACGAAGCATATTATTCGAGGCACAACCATATTTTTTGCATGTGCGTGTGCGTTACCGACTGGTAATAATAATAATAATCCCAATTAAATGTTGTTTCCTTTCCCGCTTTCTTCTTGCGCCTCTCATAATCTTGAAGTAGCAGTGCCACGTCACTCCCTTTGGCCAGCTCATCCCAATTCATAACAGTTTCAGCAATGCGAAGGCGTTATTCTATGGTAGCTAGATAATTTTGTGTGTTCTCTTGTTGGTGTCTTAGCTTCATGATTTCTACTTGCAATGTATTTTGATCACTTTTGAGTTTTTCAAGCTCTCCATCTTTGGTGTAATTGGCCTAAGATTGTGATGCTGTTGGTTGATGGGTATTTTGGGAATTATGCTTTCCCCTTTTGATGTGCTTCAGTAAATGCTTCTTCCCTTTTTGAAAGCCTTTGTTTGCGAATTCCCATCTATATGAATCGATCTTCCTGAACCCCTGTGATTAATTGCACCCCGTTAATCATGACATTCATAAACAAAATAGGAAAAATTATACAGAAACCTCCTCATTTATTATGTAATCACCAAACCCCCCCCCCCCCTTCATTTATGTGAAATTACAAACACACCCTCTTATGTTAAGAATTTCTTACAATTACACCTCCTATATGTTTAAAAGTTCTTACAATTTTACCCCTATGTGTTGTAAGAACTTTTGGTAATCTTAAGGGGGTAATAAGTTCTTACAATTTTACCCCTCGACATTAAGATACAATAAGTTAGGGGATCTGTGTGTAATTTTCCCAATAAATTAACCACGCCACAACATTTATCAAATTACAAGATAGGATTACAACAGCCGAATATACACATTTCTTTTGCAAAAAAATAATTAAATGGGTTCGACAAAAAAGGCAAACATAGAATTCTGAGTGAAAATTCAAATCATTATAATAAGGGGCAATTAACATTAAAAGGAGATAGCATTCCTCCCACAGAAACAGATACAACTGAGTCAGGTTTCGACATTAAGATACAACACAATCTTTAGAGAAATAAAATTGGATCATAAAAATAACAAATTGTAACAAGAAAAGTTTTCCCCTTCCTAGAACTATACGAAAATCTATACTATCAATCGCATAGCAAGTTCAAATATAAGATAGCATATATTTGAAAAATTCAAGTGAATCATATATTTATATTGCCTATCGTGCATCTATTACTCTATATCGGTCTGTTCGTTTATGTAAAACAAGCTTTTCCTTTTTAACAAATTTTGTTGGAAAGGTATGTATTGTTTTATGAGGAATCCTAGGGCTATGGTTTTTATGTACAATCTATCGTGAGGGTCCTAAAAGATGCGTTTTCAAAAGCCAGACGATTTAAATTGGAAATAGACTTATGCCCAACAAGATTCCCAAAGTTTTGAATAAAAAACTATTGATTATGATAATGCAAAGTAAATAAAACAAAAGATGGATGATTACATAGATGTTGAGGTGGTGAACAAAGTTAGAGAAATTGTTGTGGTTGAAGTGTTTAGGAAGCAAATGAAGTGAGAATTTGTGATGGTCCCAAACTACGAAACTTGTTGTTGATCAACTCCACGATATTATTTGGTCTATGTTGGGATCATCCACAACATTGTCAATCCCCATTTTATTCTTCGACTTTGCAAGCCCCTCCTCCGCCCATTAATCATAGCCACTGCCGTAGCCATTAAAACCATCGTCAAGATTCTCGTGTTTCTCAAGAAACACGAATGGCTCTTCTTTATGGCTGACCAAATCTTCTTCGCTGTTGGTATTCTCCACTGACTCATTTTCTACATAAATTACCATTTGAAGCTCATTTTCAGCCATTTGAAGCTCCAGTTTTAGCACGCAGATTATATGAAGGAAAACGTTGAGTATGTTTGAGTAGAAAAGGTATTTGGAAAGGAATACATATAAAACTTACAATTTCGACTTGCGGATGTGGGTGTCGGTGCTAGTGGTGTGATTGTGGATACGAGAGAGAAAATGCACTTTGTAACTCTAAACTATTCACTTTGTCTCATTTAGATCCCTAAACTATCAAACGTAACAAAATGGTCCCTAAATTATCAAATGTAACAAAATAGTCCATCGATTCGATGGACGTGTTTGACTTATCGTAACATGTTACTGACGTGACACTGAGTTTGACCATTGAAAAAGTTTGTCTATTCTGTCCCCTCTTGCTTTCAATAAAATAGGTTCTTTGTGTGTTTATGGTTTTGCTATTTTTTTCACCATTTGATTACCATTTTCTACGCACTTTTGTGCAAAAAATAATGCACCGATTTTGTACTAATTTCTTAGGGAAATTTACTAAAACCTCCTTAAAGTAAACATTATACCCAAAAAAATCTTTTAAAATATTTTTTTAAAATCCAAAAAACTCATTTTACCAACTTTTTTTTTTTCAAAAAGTCCAACATTTAAGGTTAATAAATTTATGATTTAATTGTACTTAGCCTTATAGAGCAAAAAAAATCAGTTGTAGTTTTTTCTAAAAATTTATTTATGTAGAAATTTTATATCGATACTTGATACTAATTATGATTCTAACTTTGCTTAAGATTTTCTTAAAAATCTCAAAAAATATATTTTAAACAATTACCATATTAAAAATAAAACAAATTATATAAAAATATTTAAAGTATTTAATATTCAAAAATAACATTTGCATTATACTATTTATCAATTTAAAAATTTAGCCAAACACGTCCTTTAAGTCGAGGGGTTATTTTGTTATATTCGATAGTTTAGGGATCATTTTGTTATATTAGATAGTTTAAGAACCTAAATGATACAAAGTGAATAGTTTAGGGATACAAAGTGTATTTTGCCCTACATTTTATAGTAATATTATCAATTACTATTAAATTTGTAATAATAATAATAATAATAATAATATAATACAAAGAAGGAAAAATTAACAAAAACTTTAATCCATGGTTAGACAAACAAAGACCATAATTATAGTATTAGTATGAGTTTTTTTTCCAAAATATTATTCCTAAAAAAAATAATTCCCAAATTAGTACTACCTGAAAAATAATTGACAAACTATTACTCTTAGTGCCATATGTATTGCCATGTGTACAAAAACTTATTTAATTGAATTTTCTTATTCTTTCTCCTAATTTCGTGGCCCACATGGAATTACTAATTTTAGTTTTCCTACTCTATAGGAAAATTCACGTCTTCCCAACTTTAGGTACACCAAGTCATTTTTATTTATTTTTTGATAATTCATGTTCACCAAGTCACGAACAAAAAAATTGTGAATATAGATTTCCATGGAAACAATTCTCTTTTTGCACCGTTATCTCCACTAATCGTTGAAATAAGATTTTCTTTTGCACCAATTATCAACACACTGACAGTTGCTGGGGCAAGAAGATTAAGTATTTTCCCCAAATATTCTTGTTTTGGGTTGCTTGAACATGAAAAATAAAAAAATTACTAAAAGCACCCTAAAATAAATTTTTATATCCAAAAAATTCATGAAAATATTTTCAATATAAAAAACCCATTCAACAAACTTTTCATTTTTATCTAAAAAACTAGAAAGTTAAGATTAATAATTTTTTAGACTAAATTCCGTTCATTCCTATCGTAATCTAAAATATAGTTTTGACAATTAAAATCAATTTTAATTTCGTTTAACATGAGTTAGAAAGAAAGGAAGGTGTCTGCTGACAATCATAGAATTGTAATTCTTATTTGTATTCAAAAGCAATAATCAGCATTTTATAAAAACATTGAAGTTGGCGGCCTATGGTATTTCGATAATATCATTTTTTAGAGCTATTTTCTTATATAAAAAAACAGTAATTATAAGTGAATTATTGTGCATCTGACTATTTATTCAATACTTGGTCCAATACTACATGTGACGTTTCCGAAATGATGCATACATAAATTGTACATATGATTTTAATTTAATTATTATAAGTAGTTAGAAATTTGTGCAATAGAAAAATGGGGAAAAAAAGACAAAAAAAAAAAAAAAAATTGGAGAGAGAGAGGAGTAAAAATGGTGAGGAATATTGTAACTAATAAATTCATGTGAGTTATTAAAGTAGTGAAAAAAAATTCCAACTAATTAGTTTTATACACATAGCAATTGGCAGTACATGTAGCATTAAAAGTAATAATTTTAAAAAAAAATTTCTAATAGCACTAGTTTAAGAATTGTTTTTCTAATATTTTGAAAAAAACCTCGTATTAGTATAGGGTTTCATTTACAGCAAAGCAAACTAACGTTTCTGCCACTCCGTCTGTCTGTCGACTGTCGGTGCACAGACAGTGTAACTTAAGACTGCCAAACCCACCGGCTCATTTTAGCACCACGCCTAGTTCACCACTATCACTTCATCATTGACACACTCACAATACTGAAATTAAACAAACCTAAAATGGAGAAATAATTGGTGGTAATTGCTATCGCATATAGATACAGATCTCTGTATCTCTACCCCCCTACTTCGATTTTACCAGATCGGTCAAACTCCAGGTCTCTCTCTCTCGCTCTAGATTTTCCCTTTTTTGTGTATCGATTTTGCTCAATTTGAATCTGGTTTCTGCATTATCAGTAACATTTAACTTTTCGTTGTTGTTCGTTAGAGAGAGAGAAAATGTTGAATCGGTCTACATTTGCTAGAAATGGAAGTTTTAGGGCTGAGAATCTCGGCCAAAACGCGTTAAAATTGATTGGGAATCTGTGTTTCACTTTATTTGTGATTGGTGTTTTGATTTTCACTATAATTGCCGCCACTTACGAGCCTGAGGATCCGTTGTTTCACCCTTCCTCAAAGATCACGAGTTTCCTCACATCCAATTCCAATGCCACTTTTAAATCTGATGTTGGTGTTGTTAAGACTGGTGAGGATTTTGTTGCCTCCAACCAGACCGCATTCAATACGTTTATTAACATCACCGATGTCGATATCGCGTCCGTGGCCGAAGAATCGGAGTCCACGGTGGCCTCTGAGAATCATAGTTGTGGGCCTGATGACCCGATTGATTGTCGCGATCCCGATGTGTTCCATTTGTTAATGAGGTATACGATTGATAAGTTCAAGGATATTCATTTCTACCGGTTTGGCAAGCCGGTTCGAGGGGATAATGATAGTTCCTGTCATATGGCGTGGCGGTTTAGGCCTAAGGAAGGGAAAGCGGCTGCATTTTACAAGGATTATAGGACTTTTAAGTTGGAGAGGTCTGAGAATTGCACGCTTAGCATAGTTGGGGTGGGGGATTATCATTCGGGTGGGAATGCTAGGAAGAGAAAGGGGAAGGGCAAAGGGAAGGGGAGAGGGAAAGAGAAGGACAAAGAAGTATTTGAAAAGGTACCGGGAAAGCCGGATGATAACCCTATTGCATTACCTGAGGTTGGAGAAACAGTAAACGATGCACTTCCCGTTGTGGAATCGGAGGGTTCGTTTAATGACGGAAAATATTTGATTTATTCGGGCGGTGGAGATAGGTGCAAGAGCATGAATCAATATTTATGGAGTTTCATGTGTATGCTAGGCGAGGCACAGTATTTGAATCGAACTCTTGTTATGGATTTGAGCATTTGTTTGTCAAAGATCTACACTTCGTCCGGTTTAGATGAAGAAGGTAAAGATTTCAGGTTTTACTTCGATTTCGAGCATTTGAAGGATTCAGCATCGGTGCTAGATGAAGCTCAGTTTTGGTCAGAGTGGAAAAAATGGCAACAAAAAGACGGGTTGAGTCTCCATCTCGTGGAGGATTTCAAGGTCACACCAATGAAGCTAAGTGAGGTTAAGGATACTTTAATTATGAGGAAATTTGGATCGGTGGAGCCCGATAATTATTGGTATCGTGTTTGTGAAGGGGAGACAGAGTCTGTTGTTCAAAGGCCATGGCATATGATTTGGAAGTCGAGACGGTTGTTGGATGTGGCTTCGGCGATTGCATCAAGAATGAACTGGGATTTTGACTCTGTTCATGTCGAGAGAGGCGAGAAGGCGATCAATAAGGAGCTATGGCCTAATCTTGATAGAGATACTTCACCAGAAGCTCTTTTGTCAACTTTGCAAGACAAAATTGAAGATGGGAGGAATCTTTATATATCTACTAATGAGCCCGATTCGTCATTTTTTGATCCTTTGAAGGATAAATACTCGACTCATTTTCTTGATGAGTATAAAGATTTGTGGGATGCTAATAGTGATTGGTACGCTGAAATGACGAAGCTAAATAATGGAAACGCAGTTGAATTTGATGGTTACATGAGGGTATCAGTTGACACTGAAGTGTTCTTGAGAGGAAAGAAGCAGATTGAGACGTTCAATGATCTCACTAAAGACTGCAAGGATGGTGTTAATACGTGCACGTCTACTGCCTAATCCATGTGGACGAGGTTCGGAACTTAATTTAATACATTACGCATGTGTTTATTTTCAGGAAATTTTTGTTTTCGTTAATGAAAGGTTAATTTAAGAAGGTTTTAAGAGTCTTTTAATTATTTAAAAGATACGTCCGATTCGTTTAATTTGTTGTATCCTGTAAAACTGAACTAGTTGCCATCTTCTGTCAAATTTGCATGTTTCTGTTCAGTGTTTAATGAACCAATTTTTGGTGTGAACAAGTTTCTCCATCAAGTCTTATTTAATTTTTGTAGAAACATTAGCATATTAAAATAAATACTACTTCTCAGCAGAGTAAGGGTGAGCTTTGGCCCATCGGCTGAAAAATCCAAGTATATAATTAGAATGCAAACACTATTTTGATGAGTTCTATAACCCCGTTTGGACTTTGTTGCATTACAAATTCGCAACTTGACAAAGCTGGAAATTCAAGTTTTCGCCATAATCAATTCTGCTAAAACTATAATCAATTATCCAACAGCTAGGCCAAACTCACCCCCCTATTGTATTATTTTTGATTGAATACAAATAGGTCTTATTATATTCATGGGTGGTTGTAATTGTCGAGTCCCGGGAGTTTGATTGAACACATTTTGAATTTAACTGAACTTGTCGACTATGCTCTTCAATTTTTGAATGGAGTCTTCTTCACAAGGAAAGAGACACACTCTAGATCTTGAGATAGCTAGCTTGGATATTTTGAGTCCCATGAAGACAATTTGTGAATTTAAACGGAGCAAATCTGAGAACGTCTGATAGGTCCAACCCTCCTTTGCTCCGTCCATGCTTTTTCCATAGCCGGTTTTCGTACATAATTTATGCATTTTCGGTTGTAAGTTATGAGAATGTATAGATTGTAAAGAGAGTTGCAGGCTTGTAGTTGTAGCGCTCCTTTTAAGGTTAAACAAGGTATTTCAAGTAAAAGTTGCAGCACTTGGAAGTTCAATTCTTTCATCATCTCTACGTAAATTAAGTATTATCGAGCTTGAGCGCAGAGATGTCATTTTATACCCTCTAAAGGTAGGCATTTACGTTACAAACGACATTGATGAATTCTTACGCATAATGGTTTTAATAATTATTTTTGTTCACGAGTAACATGAAATTTAACATTTGATCAAAAGTAAGAAAAATGAATATATCAATCATCAAATCCAAACGATTCAATGTTCAATAAAGTCTGGTTCAAGTGGTAAAATTGAAAGCCAAACTATGTATCTTTAGTCACCGTGTTATTTGAGCACTTTGATCCCCTTCTTCGATGTAATTATTGAGTTCTTTAGTATCGAGTTAGTTATTCAATTCGCCCTAACTCGTATAATTAATCACTAAAAAGACCAATGCAAAGAGTAAATTATATTTCAATTTTTTGCATCCGCAAAAGAAAAAAATAATGTTAAAGAAAATCTTACTAGACCAGGTCATATCACTCATTCTCATCTAATAATAGTATACAAAAATAAATAAATAAAACAGTTTTTTCTGGCCTAAAATTTAGGATCTACAGCAACCTCAGAATTTAAATATAAACAAGAATACCATAACAAGTCTCAAATTTGTGTAGGATGAACAATGCCAAAACAATTCATCTCTTTCCTCATTCCTTTCAAAAACCAGGATTGTCACATTACACAACCTATAGCATTTTCTCAGGTAAATTACGCGTATAATCCTTCTTTCCTTGATTTAGACCCTGAAGAAGTTGTCCCGGAGCCTGAGGAAACTGTACCAATTGTTGAAACGTAAATTAATCTCGTTTCTGAATTTCACTTTTACAAGTTGTTCTATGACATATTATAAGTTCTTTTTCTTTTTTTCATATTTGTTATTTGTGGGACCTTATTTAAATACATTTATAAGTCGGTGTAATCGGCTTTCTACCAACTTGTGTCGATCATTTTTTTTTCTTCATTTTTTAACCGTAATTTACAAATATGGTTAGAGAAGTATTTCTTTCTTTTTTTTCCTGAAATAATATGACAAATAGATTTCTTTGTCACCAAAAATGATAACATGTCTCTGGATTTTATATGCCTCTTGATATTAGGGAAAATTGTTTCTTTAATCCTTTTGGATAAGTCTCGTTGCAATTTTAGTACCAAATTTTACAAACTTGCAAAACTAATAAAGGACGCAATTTTTAGTCTCAATAGTTAAAATATGGATGGAAGTCGTTAATTTGTTCAAGTGCCTTGTACTTGATCAATAATAAACTTAATGGTGGCATGCATTCCATGTGCGAAATTCAATTCATTTTTAAAACTATGGGACCAAAGTGACAAAAAGAATACATCATATGGGACTAATTTTGCAAATTTGTAATAATGAGAATATAGCAATTTCCCTATGTTATTACTACAGCTTATACGCTAAATACCAATTAATCTTACCAGAAATGTTTCAATTCTTGTTTTCTTATCATTTATGCTTATTTCTAACAGGAATCTGCTAATCCAGGACAATAAATGGCTGAAGAATCAAAGACAAACGAAAAGTACGAGAAACCAAAGATAACGGTCCCTAACCTTTGTATAGACACCACAAAAACTACCTCCTTCTCGTCCTTCTCAAACCCATCATCACCGATATCCCTGAGAAAAACAGCAAGTGTCAAAAGACACAACTGTTTGTGCTCACCCACCACACATGCTGGCTCCTTCAGGTGCCGCTACCATAGAAACTTGGGCCTTACACGGAGCGGCATGTCAATCGGGTCGAAGCTCTCTGAATTGGGTCACAAATCAACCGCCATGTGCGACACGTTGGACACTCTGATCATTGCCGGGCGTAGACAGGGCTCCTCTTCATCAACTTACCTACCTGCATAATATGAAGAGATATTGTGATAGATTTGTGATCATATTTCATCCTTTTATAGATTGTGCAGTTTTCTATGAAGTTTAACAAATTTCATACCTTATAGCATGAATGGTTGAATAATTTTGCAGCAGATAATACTTTCCTAAATCTTGACTAAATAAAATCTACGATACACTGTAAACATGTGAAAAAATCAGTCATCATATTTTTATGTGTAAATCACCATGTAACTGAAAGAAACAAGATAAAACCAATCTCAATACCAAAATCCAGTTGCATTTACAATTATTACAAGTTAAATGGGCACTTCTAATGTGTATCCAATGACTTATACATGTCACCCACAACAATCAGAAAAAAACAAAAGAATACAATACAATACAACACAATAAAAACGTTTCTGCTTTCTTGATTCTAGTCTATCATGCGGGTCAGATAGACAATCAAATCTTGAGAGGGGACCCGATAACAGATCTTTTTCCATCCCGCCATGTTTTTAGCTACCCGGTTAAAGATACCAGAAGAAACAGAAATATATTGGACCAACGAATGCAAGTCAAAATTTACAACTGGAGATGGTGATAAGTATTCTTGTACCTAGAAGGCTAACCAAGTAAATATAATCTACCCTGGTAAAATGAAATAACATATCCACCTTTCTTCCCATGACGAATAATATATATAGGACTTTGAACGAGATATAGAGAAAACTGCCATTCGTTTTGCAGTCCAAACCTTCTGTAACACTATCGTGTAACATTTTTTGTTACATGCACATATGTGCGACAAGTTTATACACAGGTGGTTATAATGGGGAGAGAGAATTTTTAATTTTTTATGCACAACATTTTTCTCTCTTCACATCCTATCTACATCCTAACCACCCGTGTATACACGTGTCACACATTTGTGCGTGTAACTGAAAATGTTACACAATTGTGTTACAGAAGATTTGGACTGTTCTTTTCCTCCTGCTTTATGTGACTTGTGCAAATTTAACTCATTCAATACATCCAAGTCAGATTTTGTCCGTTGCGAAGGGAAATAATGCATTTTCATCCAGTTAGTATCGCCAATTCTGGTATTGCTTTCTCGTTTGAAGAGCAAAAGATTTTACTCAGTAGCTTCGGGTTTCACTCAATGGATCATAATCATAGGCCTCACCAGCCTTGACAAAGCGTCCCTTTACGCGCCTCCTTACATCTGCTCTTGCCTTGCGAGATTCGTATCGTACTTTCTTCTCGAATCTGTCACATTATTCAATTTTTGAGAAGATAATTTAGAACGAAATAAATCATAATAACTTCGTCCCCAGAAAACAAGGGCAGCTCCTCAAACATTTTTTAACATTTGATTACATACTGAAGGGGACCGGGTGGCTAGAAGGGACTCTTGAGCCCCACCCATACCCCAAGACATGGTACAACACAAATTCATATATATCAAACATAAATTATATACGTATTCTTAGTATTTGGCCCCTCCAAGCCAACTATAATAACTTTCAACTTAAATTGTGTCCGATTTTTCTAAAAAAATTAGTGAACTCTTTCATATACTTTGTTATGCAATCTTACTCTTATAAAACTAACTTTAAGCTAAAAATATTGCCAAAAAAATGGAAAAAGAGAACTTGTTTACTACTTGTGCATTCATTTGTACAAATAAATAAAAGTAATAAAGGATCTTACTTCCGTGCTTTCTTTTTCTCTTTGTAGCGCATGACAGCTTCACTCCTCACAGAAGGAAACAAAGAACTTTCAGGACCTGGAGGGTTCCAAGGTGGCTCTCCCATCATAAGCATCGAAGACACTCCACAATCTTGATATTCTCCAGCACTACTCTCTCCAGTAAGGCCAGAAAACGAGAGGCCGGAGTGTGCTTGACTTGTAAAACGTAAGTTGGGTTCCGTTTTGCAGCTAATAACTGAATCTACGGATACTGCATTGCTGCATGCTGGTTGCAACACATGCAATCGTCCAACTGATGATCCCTAGTAAGTATCAAGAAATTGAATGCATTAGCCATTTCTGAGACACCAATAGTTGATTAATTATGGAATTTAAATATATATATATATATATATATATATTATATAAGAAAAACGCTCTCTATAAACCTACAACAACAATAAACTATGAAGTTTGGATGATTTTTATCAATCTTTTCATGCCTAGAACAGATCCAAGGGAATTTCTCCTCGTGTCCTAGAAGCAAAGAAAAAAAAAACACAGAATTGTCTAGAGCTTCTTGAATTTCGTCGACATTGTTGCTATATCTATCAGACACACACTAATTTGTTTCATAGACAACAAAAGAAAAGAGGAAAGATCAACTCCCCAAGCACGTAACATCCAAATCTCTTTTCTTATGTTAGTTAGTTTGCTGATATGAACTTTTATTCGGAAATATAGGAAGTTGAGGATTCTTCAAAGAAAATTACCTCTGTAACTACCAATTTGACAATAAGGATCTAAGTTAAAGACAATTAACTCCTCATTAATTCAATATCGCAACAAGGATCTAACTTTACATAAGATAACTCAGCGACAATTGACATGGTAATAAAGCTTTCTGATAACTAAAAAATGTAAGAAACGAGATGATACCTCAGCAGGGAACGCACCCTGACAGCTGGATTCGGACATGTCCTTCAGCCCAAATAGTCCATCCACCCCATCATTTTCAAAAAGCTGTTCTGGATTATGATGAGCTACACCAAAAAGGTCTTCGTAGTTCTCAAAGTTTAAGTCGATCTCATCCATATTAAAATCATCATATAAACCATCATGTTCACTTTCAACAGGCGCCTTTTCCCCACATAAGAAAACCTGTGCGAGAGGAAAGACTTACTAGTGCAGTAATTGAAAAAGGAGTGTAAATAAATAACTTAACCATCAATGAGCTAAGAACGCCACAGATAACAAAACCATTAATTTTACATGTCTGTGCTCCTTTACAGAAATATATAATGGTCAACTAGTTTATGTTTTCTCATGTTTCTACAGAGTCATGCCATTGAATATTCCATTTGGTAGCTTCCACCTTAAATTAAGTTGAAGAACGAATAACAGTGAAAAGAAAATAAATGTCAATCTTGTAATTAATAACAAGTCATGAAGAATAAAGAGGGACGGATCCAAAATTAACATACCCGTCACACTAAACACTGTGCTAAGACAACAAGGAATTTGGTAGCTTCAACTGACTTCAATCAAACTACTCTATATAGGTAAATTTTAATTTTTTTATGTCCAACAAGCATGCATGCCTCGACAAAATGATGGAGACAACAGGGTCAAATTTTCAAACTCAATATACCTCAAAGGATGCTCATTTGAACTACTATCCAAAATACCCCAATTTAAAATAGTCTTCAATTTTGTCTCTTTTTTATAATAAAAAAATATGTACTTAAAGCCTGGGATATTTGATACTTACAGTTTTACCAAGTCTATGATTATGCTTTCTACTGGTATTTAACTTTTATTTGAAGTCCTTAAACATATAGGATTTATCTTGAAGGAATCATTTCTATTTGGAATTATTATTCCGGCTAGGATATATCTTTACATAAATTATATTTAAATTTTCTTAATTCAATTAAATAGATCGTCTCATATTCAACCCTTAGTATAGAACCCACATAAGACGGAGAGATAAGACAACAAAGGAAGTTCTAACTCTTTAAGTCATGAACTCACGGTAGAGCTATCATGTTCAAGATAAGAACGAACTGGAGAAAAGTGGATGACCATTGCTCTGTTCACTCTATGGTCAAGAATGGTCGGAGTGGAATTTCCATAAAGAAGACAGCAAGCCGTGACTAAGCATAAAGTCATATGACAGTTGCACATGATAACATGGTTCATCAGCTGCCTCTGCTTTGTTACAGTAGCAGACAACTCAGTAAATGAGAAGACATAATCATAAATCTTCATTCCTAGATCTCAGCAATGTTTGTCAGAGTACAATAATGGATGCAAATAGGCTCAAGTAACAATATGGATAAATCCTCTAGCTGCTAAAAGAAATTGTAAAGAAAGATTGCTACCTTAGGCATAGCAGATCTAGAAGATCCAGCCGGTTGATCCGCATTCTGTACCTTGGAATCAAACGGTGCTAATGATTCCATTGGAATCATTGATTCACTCATATCCACTTTATGCGGGTCCACCAGCAAGGATGAATCTTGAACATTATCGCTTGGCTTGTTATCAGCAATGATCATTGAACTCATTCCCTGCTCACACGTGGAATCTCCAACTGAAGGAAGATCTAAAATAAACGACCAAATTGCAGAAAGTTCTGCAGCCGAGGGGCATCCAGAGTAACAATTAACAGCTTGTTTCTTACGCGGAGGAGTCATATTAGAACCAACATGCCCCATCCAATCACAATTCTGGCAAAGGGATATTCTCTCCTCAATACATCTAACAAGAGCAGGCTGAGAATTGCATCTTTCACAAACTAGTGTCCTCGAGTGACGCTTTGCAAGGGCATTTGCAGAGTGGATAGTTCGGTCACAGGACAAACATAAACTAGCTGCATCAGAGCGACAGTACACCATGGATCTTTGCTCACCACAGAAATCACACATATAACCCATATTGCAACTACTCGTTTTCTTAATCAAACTATTCCTTGAATTTTAAAATTGACACAGTTTCCCCATACAAATCCGAACTGGCACAAAAAAACAAGTATTAAGAAAGGTTAATTGAGTCATGATGGCGTTCACTGTTAACGCGAGCAAGGTATCATGCAACAAGTAAAATCACCTCATGTGGCCAAAATTAATAATTTTTGCAACCTAAAGTACAAATTTTTCCAACAAAAGAAATATATAATTAAATAATAATAATAATAATAATTATAATAATAATATTCTCAAGCCAGATGGAACAAATTCTCTCACGATACGGAAGATCCATAACATTAGTTACCCAAAAATTGTGAGAACAAATTCTTTTCCCACACGTATCACTATAAACCATCATAAAAGAATATATATATATATATATATGAGAGAGATTCCAAATGAACACGAGTTAACTCATTCAGACTAAAAATGGTAAAAAATGAGCCCCAACTCTCCAACATGTTGGGAGAAAAGGAAAAAAACATGCATAATTGGCAGATTCCAGCTAAAGATCAAATCATTTTTCCCCAAACCTTATATGAAATCAAAAATTCGAGTAAAAAACACACGAGAAATTCATCATATTTCCTGAATAATACAGTAGTAAAACTATTAAGAGCTGAAAATCACGGAAAATAAATTAAACAAACGTAAACAAAACAGAGAGTACATAGCCACAAAAAATCATCATAAAACCAAAAAGGAAAGCTCATTTTCCAAGATTAGTGTATTATTTAGCGGATTTATAAGCACTGAATGCCACCAAAACTCCTCCTCCTTCAGATTATTACTGTAAACAACAAAGATTTACAATAACAGCGGCTTTTCTTCTGCAGCTTTCAATCACTACGTACCTTAAACCCTAACGAAACGTAGAAGAGATCGGACCTTTCCGGAAGAGAAGATTCTCTCTCTCTCGAGCTTTGTTTCTCTCTCTAGAGCAGAAGAGAAGATTGGTGTTGGAGTGAAATTTTGAGGGTTGAATTTTATGAGTTATGTGACAAAAGCTGCAATAAATTAATGAAAAAGTGCAAAAAAGTGAAAGAGAGAGAAAGAGAAAAGAGAGACAAGTAGGGTTATGAGGTGGGCCCATGTCCTTTTCATGGAAATGAATACTTATCCCCTAATCTACTATTCTCCATCCATTCTCTTTTTCTATATATATATATATATATATATAAGTCTTTTTTTTCAGAAAAAATACTATTTTGTTTTGTTATTTTGATTTATTGTCACCTTTTTTTCTTTTCTTTTTTGATAAGGTTGATTTATTGTCAACTTGAGGTAAGTTTTTGAGCATAAAATGAGTCAAAATAATATGTGCAAAGTTGATTCATTCTTGAGCATAAATGAGTAAAAATAACATATGCAAAGTTGATTCATTCTTAGGAGTTCTAGAATTCCGAATTTCGAAGCAATTTATTATTGATTTATTAGAATTTACATTGAATTCATTAAACACTAATAGGAGCTCGGTTGTTCAAGAAAATTAGGAGTTCTTAAGAATTATTCGTGTGGAATTGGAGTTTGATGATGTGACATATCAATGAATTTCGAATTTTCATATCTATGAAAAAATTCCATTTTTTAGTTAATTTTTTCAGTTTCCTCTAAAAATTTATTTTATTTCCTTTCTTTATTTTTATGAAATGTTTTAGTTCTCCACGAAACTTTTTTATTTTGTATACTTTTCTAAACAAAATGTTATTAAAGAGTACTTATGTATAAATTTTTTGGTATTGCATATTATTACGAGCTCATTGATAATTAACTTAATTTGTTATATATGCATTTCTTTATTAAGATATTGTACCGGCCTTCACTTATGTATTGTTTATATGAATTATTACTTCTACCATGACTTTGAATACCTATATTACAGTACTATAAAACCGGTTACATATTTGACTTAAAAAATTAAAGTTGTTGCTCAGATAGAATAATTAGTCTAATGAATTTGTTCTCACTTTCACAATTTTTATGCATTTTTCTAATTTTTAGATTATTCTAAAAATATTTTCAAGAAAAATCTAATATTTAATTGCTCGAAGCACAAAACTTTGGTCCATGACACACTATGCATCCTCGGTCTTCATAGCTCCATTTAGTGAAGTTTTACTCGGCTCCAGTCCAACATAAGAAGTGTTGGTACATGCAGACACGGGGCCATGGGGTTTGGTGGTGGCCCCCCTTCCCACATCAACTTTAAAAAATAAATTCTTTGCCCTAAAAATTTTGATATTCAAAATCCAACCCCCCTTCAAAAAAAAAAAAAAAATATATATATATATATATAATTAAGTTTTACCTCATATTTTTGTGTTTTCTAGAACGAAAAACTTGGCTCCGTCCCTGTTGATATGCTAGTATACATCCACATAGGTTTTCCTATGTAAAAAGCATGCAATATTAATATGTTAGAGTGGTATTTACAAAAAAATTCAAAATACTGCTTAGGGGTGTTTATAACAACCGAGCATTCAGTTAACCGGTCAAACCGGATCGAAAATCGAGAATTCGGTTCAGCTTTTGATTTTTGTTTTTACATAAATTGGTTTTTGGTTCGGATTTCGGTTTTTCGATTTGGTTCAGTTAATCGAAAATGGGATTTTTTATTTATTTTTTTATTTATTTTTATATAGTATAATATAGATTAAAACTATAAAAAGTATGTTTCCTAGTGACAACTTATAGGAAAAGAAAGAAAGTGAATTTTTTTTATAAGTTGGGTTTTTTCCAAATAATGCAACCGAAGCTAATTTTTCCTTTTTTTCAACTTTTTTTTTCTTCAAAATTTCGGTTTGGCCAAAATCGAACCGAACCGAACTTTAGGATTTAGTTGTCAGTTTGTGTTTTCGGAAAATCAAATTTTTGGTTCGACTTAGGATCGAACTGAACCGATGAACAGTCCTAATACTGCTTTTTCTTTTAAATAAACCTATCCTCAATAAATCACTTTCTAATATGTCTCTAGTTTATCAAAATGCAATTCATTTTAAAATTTACTTTTGATAATTAACGCAATTTCAATGTGTGGATTAGTGTTCATATGTCAAAAAGTACATCGAATTTGTTATAAATTATAAGGCTTACTTTCTTATTTATTGATTGAACGTGGGGGTACAATGTGGGCGGTATTAACTAACTATATAAAATTCTAGATAATTTAAATTAATATATAGGAGACTAGGACTGTTGAAGTTAAAGAAATAGAATATATTTTCCAGTTTACTAGCTTACTAATTTGAGTTATACTTTACTTCCTCTATCCGGAATTTATCACTCTTGTCTCCTTTTTGAAACATCTCAAATCAAGTTTCCACTTCTTTAAAAAAAAAATCTATATTACATGAAGATTATATTTTTTTTTTGGGTTCATCTAAAACTTAGTATATCGTCAAAGACGCAAACTAAACTCATTATCGCGGTAGAGAATTTTATGGAAAATGTTCAACAAATTCAAATATTAGACAAGTCGATATAAATGTCATTTAATTTTGAATGATAAAAGCTTTTGGCATAATCATTCTTGCAAAATTAGTATAACTTTGTCACATCCATGTTAGGTCCGAATTAAAAGTTATTGTCAAGCCTAGTTAGTTAAATATAAAATGACAAAATCGGCATTTAATATATACAAATATATTATGAAATTTTATTCAAAATCATGCTAAGAAATGATTAAGATACAAGAAACAAGCAGTATAAGAGTAAAATTCAAATATGTGAAAAATATTTGAGACCAAAAAATATAGTCTATTTTTATATTATTTTATTTGTACCTGCTTCTAATATGTGAAAAATATATTTTGTATGAGTCACTAATAATTAATATTTTGATAAATTATTTACGTTTGTATTTTTCAATAGTGTAATATTCAATTAATAGTTATAGTAATCTCAATGTAATTTTTCGAGTTTCAAATAAATAACAATAATTCTTTTTGTCAAAAATAAAGTATTAATTGGCAAATATAATATGGGATGTTGGTGTTTATGCCCTTAGATGACACAAGAGAATAAATTATATAGGCATGGTACTTGTAATTAAACTTCTTTTCTATAAAAAGGCATTTCTATTATTTTACCTTTTGGCATTTATAAGTGAGCTTGCAATAATTAGTTCACGAGATCAAGGCGAAGCTTTTGCTTCTTATGGGTTAAGAAGAATAGCACTAGAAGCATTCGGTACTTAATCCCTAAACTCGTTCTCAAGTTTTAGAGAGTTTCGAATGGACATCGAAATTGGATAGGACTTGTATGACTTAGGTTTTGACATGAAAGTGCTAGTCGAACACTATGGATAGTGAGAGTTTATGTCATAGACACATCAATGGGACTGGTGAGTTCAAACCTCGTATCGTTCTGTCACATGAGTTTTCACTCTATAACAGTCAATTGCAGAACTAATTTGTTATGATAGGTGCGCGTGAACTTTAGACCTGAGAAATCACGTTGAAGATGCACTTGTGATATTAAGTCCGTCATTAGAGTAGTTAGATTCAATTTACCCGTTGGTAAAATCAACCTCGAAGTGCAACTTGATAGGCAAGTGGTAGTTTTAACTGATATCAAGATGAAATTTATTCTTTCATAAGTGAATGACAATATCTCCTATGCAATCATAAGTGAGTGAGGTCAAAAGACTTTGGCTAAAGCAATTGGAGCTACTCGTGTTGGACACTAGAGTAAGTTCAGTGACCTTGACTCATTATGACTCTAGTATATAGTTAAGTCATGTGAGTTTGACTGAACCATAACTCTCACTTGATCGGGATATTAGAATAAAGAGTTTATACTCCCACGGTATTCACAACGGGAAATGTTTCAGAATGATCCATTTTTTCAATCTCATTTGGGTTTCGATATAGGGCACGTGACTGGATAGGTGTCACCCACATCCTATAGTTCCTCCCATTGCCATATGAGACGAACCTAATGAGTCACGCATCAAGGAATAACATAAGAAAAAATAGTCGATTTGATTAGTAAAAAATGATAAATTATGTGCAAAAAAATCAAACTACTCGAACTCAACTCGTGTTCGGCTCGATTAAAGCTCATTTGAGCTCGACTCAATTAACAATCAAATAAGCTCAAACACAATTTTTAAAGCTGGTTCGATTAAACTCGACTAATTTACAACCCTCGTAATATGAGAGCAAGAGGGTTAAATACCCGACAAAATTTCTTACATTATGTTGCCCATATTTAAAGTTAAAATTTGTGAGAATCGGCTAATTGAGCAAGAAGAGCAAAGTAGAGATTTTATATGGACTTGCTCTGGCATTAGGAATATGCCTTGGCATCATCACCAGCCACTCCAAAATATGTCAATATTGTGGTTAGAAAATAAGATTAATTACTAAATTCAAATTTATACACGAAAGTATACCTTTTAAGTTTGAATTTATTATATTTGTTTTGACTTTCAACAATTTCGATTCTAAAATGATGTGGGACGAGTTAAAGAGTTAGGTTAACATTTCCGTTAATACATTGTCAAGGGTTAAAATTGCATAAACCCGAATTAGCCACTAATAGTAGATCTAATTGTGTGTAAGTGATCATTGTTTTCAAATTACTAATATTTTGTTGAAATCAATCAATGTGACAAACTTTGATCAAAAAAAAAAAAAAAATGTGATAGACTCGCCCAATAAGCAACAATAATTACCTTCGAACCTTTTTTTTGTCACAATTGCGCCCAAGTCCCCCTTCTCCTACTCTTAATTAATTATATATATAGTGTCAAATAAGCTGAAAATGTGAAATAAATACTAATAATATAGTGTCTGTTATGAAATAACCCCAAATATTATGAAATATATACAAATATTCTAAAGTAGAGAGACTAGAGAATTAAGAAAAAAATTCTTTCTTTGATTTTGGTGTATTTCTCAATACAATGGCAAAGCCTATTTATAGGCACAAAACAAGATCAAATATTGATTACAAAATGAAGTAATGGAATTGTAGGTGAATCCACTAAATGAGATATTGGAGTTGTAGGTGAATCCACTAAATTATGTATTGGAGTTGTATGGACATCCACTTAATGAATTATTCATAACACTCCCCCTTGGATGTCCATCACTTAAGAATATGCCTCGTTAAAACCTTACTAGGAAAAACCCTGTGGGATAAAAACCTAGTGAAGGAAAAAGAGTACATAATTCTTTCAATACGCAATCAGATGCTGCCTCATTAAAAACCTTACCAAGAAAACCCAGTGGGAAAAACCTTGGTTAAGGAAAAAAGAGTGCAGCGCGTATTATCTCCCCCTCATGACAATATCAGTCAAGATCTTTAAGTCTACGCACGCCAATATTGTAGACTAGTTTTTCAAATGTTGCTGTAGGAAGTGTCTTGGTGAACAAATCAGCAAGATTATCTCTGGAACGGATTTGTTGAACATTGATATCACCATTCTTCTGAAGATCGTGAGTGAAAAAAAACTTTGGTGAAATATACTTTGTTCTATCTCCTTTAATGTACCCTTTCTTCAATTGTGCGATACATGCAGAATTATTTTCATATAAGATCGTCGGGATCATTTTTCCAGAACATAAACCACAAGTCCCTCGAATGTGTTGAATCATAGATCTTAACCAAACACATTCTCGACTTGCCTCATGAATAGCCAAGATTTCTGCATGATTAGATGATGTGACCGATATAGTTTGTTTCATAGATCGCCATGAAATGGCTGTGCCACCACATGTAAATAAATAGCCCGTTTGTGAACGACCATTATGAGGATCAGACATATATCCAGCATCTATTTAACCCCATTCCAATGCCTTCATGTAGGGGAAGAACTATATCTTGCTAATAGATTAACAGCGAATGCTATATTAGGTCGAGTATGACAAGCAAGGTACATTAGTGCACCGATTACACTTAGATATGGTACTTCAGGACCAATTAGTTCTTCATCACTTTCTCGAGGTCGAAAAGGATCTTTGTTCTCATCTAGTGACCTTACGACCATAGGGGTGCTCAATGGATGTGATTTATCCAGGTAAAACCGCTTTAGCACCTTTGATACATAAGCGCTTTGATATACAAAAATTTTGTTCTTTAAATATTCAATTTGCAACCCAAGGCAAAATTTTGTTCTTCCAAGATCTTTCATCTCAAATTCTTTTTTTAAACAATTAACAGCTTTTTGAATCTCTTCAGGAGTTCTAACGATGTTTAAATCGTCAACATAAACTGTAATTATAACAAACTCATTTCTAGATCTTTTCATGAAAATACAAGCATAAATTGGATCATTCTTATATCCTTCCTTCAACAAATATTCACTTTGAATTATATGATCTCATCAAAACGTTTCTCCTTATCTTGGAAAATACTCCCACTCAACTATCATTTCAAAAACAATTTGACATCATATATTCAACATATATTTAAATAATTTAAATAATACACTTGATCACATCAAGTTTCTCATGTTGAATACAATCACACATACTAATGCTTTAATTTGATTTCATCAAATAAGCATACTCAAGTACAATCAAATAATACATATTAAACGCAATGATTTAGAATCATATTTTATAAACATGAATGTATTCATGTATTTAAGCACTTTAAACAATTTGATCACATCAAACAATCAATGCTTTAATTTAATTGAATAATGTTCTCGAGAACTTCAATTATATGCTTCAGGCATATTAAATCCTTCAGGGATTTTCATATATATATCATTATCAAGCGAGCCATACAAATAGGCTGTAACAACATCCATTAGACGCAAATCAAGTTTTTCATGCACTGCCAGACTTATTATATAACGAAAAGTAGTTGCATCCACCACAGGAGAATAAGTCTCCTCGTAATCTATGCCAGGTCGTTGCGAAAACCCTTGGGCAACAAGACGTGCCTTATATCTTACAATTTCACTTTTTTCATTTCGTTTTCGCACAAATACCCATTGTATCCTACTGGCTTTACATCTTCAGGTGTACGGACTACAGGTCCAAAAACTTTTACATCTTCAGGTGTACGGACTACAGGTCCAAAAACTTTTCGTTTGTTCAAGCGAGTTTAACTCTGCCCTCATTGCGTCTTTTCATTTTGGCCAATCATTTCTTTGTCGACATTCATTAATAGACTTTGGTTCTTGATCCTCATTATCATTCATCATATTTAGCGCTACATTATATGCAAATTTATCATCAACGTTGACTTCATTTCGATTCCATCGTTTCCCGTTCATAACATAATCGATTGATATCTCATTATTTTCACAATTTTCAGGTACCTGAGGTTCTTCTGGAACCGAAATATTAGTTATGACTGGGGACTCTTCTGGAGTTATTTTATCCTCGATTAGACCATCTTGATTAGCTCCTTTTCTTTTTCGAGGATGACTATCTTTGGAACCGATAGGTCTACCACGCTTCAGGCGTGCAGTAGACTCATTACTTTGACCTTCAGGGACAACAATTCTTACTGGAGCATTAACAGATGGTACATGTGACTTAGTCACTTTTTTTTAGGTCAGTAAATGCGTCTGGCAGTTGGTTAGCTAAACCTTGCAAGTGAATTATCTTTTGAACTTCCAGTTCACTTTGTTTTGTTCGAGGATCAAGATGATATAAAGATAATTCATTCCAACTAATTTTCTTTTCCAGCTGCTTATTTTCTCCCCCTAATGTTGGGAAATCTGATTCATCAAAATGACAATCAGCAAATCGAGCCGTAAATAAATCGCCAGTCAATGGCTCCAGATACTTTATTATTGATGGAGACTCGAATCCAACATATATTCCCAACTTCCTTTGAGGACCCATCTTAGTGCGTTGTGGTGGAGCAATTGGAACATATACCGCACATCCAAAAATTCTTAGATGGGAAATATTTGGTTCCTGACCAAAAACCAAGTGTAATGGGGAGAACTTATGATAACTTGTTGGCCTTATGCGAATAAGTGCTGCTGCATGCAAAATAGCATGTCCCCAACAAGAAATAGGAAGTTTTGATCTCATAAGTAAAGGTCTTGCAATTAATTGCAGACGTTTAATAAACGATTCTGCTAGACCGTTTTGTGTATGAACATGTGCTACAGGATGTTCAGCATCAATTCCAATAGACATACAATAGTCATTGAACGTTTTGGAAGTAAATTCACCCGCATTATCAAGGCGTATCTTCTTCATTGGATAATCAGGAAAATGTGTTCGTATTCTAATCAATTGAGCAAGCAATCTCGCAAACGCCAGTTTGCGAGTTGATAACAAAGATACATGTGACCACCTGGTTGATGCATCAATTAAAACCATAAAATATCTAAATGGTCCACACGACGGGTGTATTGGTCCACAAATATTGCTTTGAATACGTTCCAAAAACGTAAGAGATTCACTTCCTATTTTTGCTTATAAACAAGCAGCACATGAGAAATCATTCGATTGAAGAATCTACTGGCTCTTCAATGGATGACCACATGAATTCTCAATTATATTTCGCATCATAATTGATCCGGGATGGCCCAACCGGTCTTGCCAAATAACAAACTTATTTTGATTCGCAAACTTCTGGTTTACGATAACATGTGTTTCAATAGTATATATATGCGTGCAGTACAAACCGGAGGAAAATGCAGGCAATTTTTCCAATATACATTTGTTACCAGATATTGTATTAGTGATGTAAAGATACTCAATATTGCCATCACTTGTTGTCTCAATATGATATCCATTTCGGTGGATATCTTTGAAGCTTAGTAAATTTCTTTGAGACTTAGTAGAATATAATGCTTCATCAATATAAAATTGCGTTCCTCCAGGTAACAATATATTAGCTCTGCCGGAGCCTTCAATTAATTTTGCACTACCCGGTATAGTATTAACATTGGCTTCTTGCATTACTAAATAAAAAAAAATATTTTTTATTCTTGAGAATGGTGTGAGTTGTTGCACTATCAGCGAGACATATATCTTCATTATTGATGTTGTTGCTGATCGAGTAAATACTCATTCTTTTCATAAATAAATGATTCATTGATGAAAACTACACATTTAATTTATATTTTAAAAACTACTAAAAATAAGATTTATAAAATTGATTATGAACACTTTCATCTCTAATCAAGTGATCACTTTCTTTCTTTTTTTCAATCAGGATCAGCAAAGAAATCAACAATATCTAAATGAGTGTCATCAAATCGGCCATGATCAGAATCGCCTTCTTCAAAAGCAAAATTTGTTTCTATTTTCTTTCTTTTACTTTTTAGCGATTCTTGGTAAAGGTCCACAAGATGCTTTGGTGTACGACAGGTACATGACCAATGACCTTTACCACCACAACGATAGCATAAATTTTTCACAAATTTGCTATTTTGGCCACTTTCATGTTTCTCTTCATTATTTTTCCACTTCTGGTGGAAAGATGTATTCTTTGAATAACCACCACGATTTCCATAACCATATCCACGACCACGTCCACGTCCATGATTTCTTTAATGATTAAAATAGTTATGTGCTGCTACTTTCACTTCAGGGAATGTAGCAAAACTAGTTGGACGGGACTCATGATTAAAATAATTATATATTTCTCAACACATTCACTTCAGGGAATGGAGTATAGTTATTTGCATATATAAATTTATATATTGCTCAACACATTCACTTCAGGGAATGGAGTATAGTTATTTGCATCAAGATGAATTTCAACATCTAACGTCCAAGAAAAATAATTTTTCCTCGTAATATCAAGAGTCACAAAGTCAAGTTTTTTCAAGATTCATCAATATAATACTATTATCAAAGTATAAATGAATAACATAACAATCATTCAACTTCTTAAAGTATTTTCAACATGATAGGATTATTCAAAAGAATAATACTAATCAAATATATGCATATATACATATGTCTTCTTTCCAAATATCAAGAGAATTATTGCATATTTCTATTTTTGTTAAATATTGAAATATACATACCTTTTCTTTACCTTTTCTTCTTGCTTTGTTTTAAAAATCTTGTCCATCAATTTTCTTTACAAACTCATAATAACTCACGAAAATCTCTCAATGGATTTTACATCATACGTTGAGTACCCTATGTATATCTTTAGCCAAATTTCAAAATGATTAACACCTTGAGACGGATCGTGCTGATAACGTGTTATGAAATAACACAAAATATTATGAAATATATACAAATATTCTAAAGTAGAGAGACTAGAGAATTAAGAAGAAAATTCTTTCTTTGATTTTGGTGTATTTCTCAATACAATGGCAAAGCCTATTTATAGGCACAAAACAAGATCAAATATTGATTACAAAATGAGGTAATGAAATTATAGGTGAATCCACTAAATGAGATATTGGAGTTATAGTTGAATCCACTAAATTATGTATTGGAGTTGTATGGATATAAGTATTCATAACAGTGTCAAATAAGCTGAAAATAAAATAAAATCCACGCACTGGCGCAGACGCATCAGATCTTCGCATCGCTCCGTAATTCTCTAACGGCCGCTCCGCCGCCGCCGTCACACACTGAAAACAGTGATTTTTCACACAATCCTCTCGTTGCACTTTCTCCGATTAGCACAGCAACAACAAATATTACACCACCGGTATGCATAAAACAGCGCAGGGGTGGTTCACGGGTGGCCCTAGCAGCGATCTCGAGCAAAAGCCGTCGTCTCTGCTCGCCGACTGGAACGCTTACGCCGCCGCTTCCGATGTCGCCGATGGAGATCCGTCCTCCTTTGATCTCGAAGCCGCCGTGCGGACCGCCAACGATAAAGTCACCTCCACTTTCAGCGTGTAAGTACGAAATGGAAAACCTAATTTTTTTTTGTTGTTGTCGCGGATTGGTTCTTAAATTAATTGGTGCTAGTATTAGTGTTCGGATGATATGTTGTTTTGATACTAAAGTTTGAAGAATTTATTGTTTCCGTTTAAATTGTACATAATGTTTACTGTTTAACACCAAATTGAAGTCATAAACAGTGTGGCGTTTATATGGTGTTAATAATTTGGATGCTTGAAGATGTCATCAAATCTTTCTCCTTTCAATTGTGGACCATGAAATTGCATGTCATGACGATAGAAGCCAAATTGGTGTGCTACACGACCTCATCATACTTGCTAAATTTGTTATGCAATCAATGGAGCTGCTCAATGCGCATGTTCCACGCTATCTTACTTTTGTAGCAAACTTTTAGTAATTGTCTACTGTCACATATGAATGGTACATTTTTCACATTATCTTTGGCCATTCGTACGGTCTTCCTAGATATTGCTTAGAAGGTTTTTGGTGGTGGATAATCAGAGAAAACATTATCAAGCTATTTATATTCAAAAGACTAGTGAAAATTGAAACTTTTGTCACCAAAATCTGTGTGATCCTCGTCTTACTCGTGATAATTACCTTCAAACATGCAGTTTTCTCATTCTTTTGACCTACATATTTCAAGTATTTTATTTTTATCTTTGCTCCTTTGAGCTTAAATAAGGCTTTAAGCTTGAATATGTGTCTTAGAACTTAAACTTGGCGCAAAAAAAAAAAAAACTTAAACTTGCACAACCTACTGGTTTGACTTGCCTGAATTTGTTTTGTTCTCGATGGGTCGAGAACTTATTTAGTTGGCCTGTTATTCAGTTATTTTCATTGTAATCACCAAGAGGAAAATTAACTTTGCTGCTCTGTGTGGCATTGTGGCATCTAAAGATAAATATCAATGAACTAAATCCTTATCTTTTGTTGTTAATTGTGTTAAAACATATGTGATTCAACTCTCCTTTTTTCCTTTATCTTGAGGCAGGGTTACGAAAGGAGTGAGGGAGTTACCTGGGAGCTTCAACTCTGCCACAAGCAATGTCCCTTCCGGAAAGTATCTTATGTACTTCGGGTTCTTCCTTGCTGCCGGAATCTTCTTTATCTTCATTGCTTTCACTATATTCCTCCCTGTAATGGTGCTGAAGCCTCAGAAATTTGCAATCTGCTTCACCATTGGATGCGCATTCATAGTTGGTTCATTCTTTGCCCTGAAAGGTCCAAAAAATCAGCTATCCCACATGTTATCAAGAGAGGTTTGTAATCAAAATTTCTTTTAGAGAGTTCCTTTAAGTAATCTTTTTCATCTTGTTTCCATTTCCATTTTAATTTTTTATTTGCTCACTCTGAACTCTTTGATTGCATTTATTTTTGTTTCTTCTTCAGAGACTTCCTTTTACGCTGGGATTTGTTGGTAGCATGGCTGGTACAATTTATGTATCTATGGTGCTTCACAGTTATATTCTTTCTGTTCTTTTCTCGGTGCTGCAGGTAACCATACCTCTTCTATTATTATTTTTATTATCATTATTAAAACTATTATGTCAATTATTTCCCAAGTCTCCCGTTGCTTTACGTGGTTGTGTGATCTGACAACGTGGTTTGATAACAAATGACGTGAAACACTTCTTACACACAATTTTATTTCCTAGAACTCAGTTCCGTCACTTCTATTTTTGAATTTACTTCCTGGTTTCTCAAGTGAGGTACTTTCACGAATGTGCACTGATTTGAATGTCATATTTTTTAAGAGCAAGTTCTTAATATAACTGGTTTTTCTGATGTATTAACCTAGCATGTATTTGCACATCTCCACTGCATTCGGGATGGGCACGGGTAGCCATTTAGACTCCTTATTATGGCCGTTAATGATCCTGTAAGCCGCCCCTCCCCTCCTCTTTGGTTAGCAGTGTGACAGTTTACATATAATGCATGCTTTCTTCTTGTTGGGACTTGAAATTCAGGCACTGTCCGAACTTTGACTTGCATACAATAGAAAAATATTGTTCTTCTGCAATTTCCTCAAATTGATGAGGGAGATGAGCTATCACTTTGTAATTACTGTAGTTGGACTTAGACCAGTGTATTCATATGCATTTATTGGGGCTTCATTAACATGACTGTTGAAGCAAGCGAGGCCTATTGACAAGAAAAGTATGCCGAGAAGGAAACAATTCAAAACTGACATTGCCCTTATGTCTCAAAGTAATTGCTCCCTTTATTAAGAGTACAAAATCAAACTCTTCAAACCTTTGTCTAATTATCATATTGATTCCTCGATAGGTTTGATGTCGCTGAACTTTATCGAAGTAATATTTATAGATATTGACAATAGTATTTGTTTTGCACCAAGAGAAGTAGTCAAATTGACGGGTGTTTTATCAGCTTGACTGGAAATTCGGTCAAACATATCAAAATGACTGAATTTTTGAGGTATTAGCAAAATAACTTGAAGGCGCCATCCTTCAATTTTACATTTTTTTCGGACTTCTAATTTGAAGGCGCCATCCTAGATGGCGTCTTCAAATTTGTAATTTTTTTTCTTTTTGTCTGTGTGGTCAAATCATTTTGATAGATTTTTTCTTTCTTTTGCGACCTTTGACAGCAAGCATTCACTTGTGCAGGTGAACGTTGGATAATAGTGAAGGCATATATTGTTTTTTTGTTAAGTTTAAATTGATTAATCTGTTGCCTTCTCTATATATTCTATATCATTTTATACTCTTATCTTTTTTTCAAATTTTTCTACACTCTATCGTCTATCTATTTTTGCTTTTGAAACAAAAATCACAGTAAAGGACAGGAAAGGAAGTCCATTTGGTAAGAAATTTATTATTTCAAAAATTTTGATTTATTTACATTAAAAATTTACATCAATTTTATCAATTTAAAAATTTTCTGCTCAATCGATGAAATTGATGTAAATATTCAATGTAATACAAAACAAAATTGAATTATCAAAATTTCTAAAATAATAAATTTCTTACCCAATGGACTTTCTTTCCAAATCAAAAATAGATAGAAGATAGAACAGAGTGTGATTTTTTTTTTTGATAAGAAGATAGAGTATAAAATGATATAGAATAGATAGAGAAGGGTAGAAAATTAATCAATTTAAACTTAACAAAAAATGAGATAATGAAAATCTGCCTTCAATTTACCCAACGTTCACCTGCAGAAGTGAATGCTTGCAGTCAAACGCTATAAAAGAAAGAAAAAATCTGTCAAAATGGTTTGACCACACAGACAAAAGGCAAAAAAAGAAGATAGAAAATATATTCAATGTTTACATCAATTGAATGTAAATACATTGAATCTGTCAAAATGATTTCTGAATGATTTGCTTTTGTATTACATTGAATGTTTACATCAATTTTATTTATTTAAATTTTCCGCCCATTCGATAAAATTGATGTAAACACTCAATGTAATACAAAGCAAAATTGAATAAATCAAAATTTCTGAAATAATAAATTTCTTACCAAATGGACTTCCTTTCCTTACTGTGATTTTTCTTTCTAAAGCAAAATTAGATAGAAAATATAGATAGAGTGTAATTTTTTATTTTTTTTGATAAGAAGATGAAGTAATATATAGAGAAGCTAGAAGATTAATCAATTTAAACTTACCTAAAAAAGAAAGAAAAATCTGCCTTCAATATTACCCAACGTTCACCTGCACAAGTGAATGCTTGCAGTTGAAGGCTGCAAAAGAAAGAAAAAATCTGTCAAAACATATTTTTAATTACATAGACAAAAGGTAAAAAATAATAATACAAATTTGAAGGCGGCATCTAGGATGACGCCTTCGAATTAAAAATCAAAAAAAAAAAGGTAAACATTGCTTCAATTTAAAATCCAAAAAAATGAAAAATTTAAGGCGATCTTGGATGGCGCCTTCATGTTATTATGCCAAATGCCTCAAAAATTCGGCCATTTTGATAAATTTGACCGAATTTCTGGTCATACTGATAAAAACCCTCAAATTGACACATCAACCAGAGCAATAGGGTACATGTTATTGAGACATAGAGAGTAGTATTTTTGAATTAAAAATGAAACTATAATCTGAAGTTGCGTTTCTATGAAACTTTACTCGAGCTGAATATGAGATTAACTCTATCACGAGCCATTACACGTGCTGCTGATATTTTGGTACTGAATCTTTTATTTGTAACGTAAGGAAGCAAGTTTTGTTTTCATCTCTTGTTACTGTTGAACTTTCGTAGGTGCTTGCTCTCTCGTACTATGCAATCTCCTACTTTCCTGGAGGATCGGCGGGGCTGAAGTTTCTGTCTTCAACTCTCACTTCTTCAGTACTCAGATGTTTTGGAAGATGACCATGTTTTGTACGGCATTCATTCATTCTACTGTATAATTTATCTTGTGCTTTTGCTGCATTATATTCTAGAAATGCACATAGCTGGCTTGGTATTATGGAAACATTTTGATTTCATCTAACAATTTTTTATTCTCAAGTATAGAAACACATACCAGCACATCAAATCCAAAGTCATGATAATTTTTGTCGATATAGCCCCCCGGCTAAGGTCCTGAAATGAGAAAACTGTTGTACATTTCTCCTTCGACCTGAACGGCTGGATACCAGGCTGTTTTGCTAAAATCAGCATGCTGCTGAAGTAGCCAAGCGGTGGTGACAACTGACAAGGATTAATCCGGTGCGCATTGTGCTTGTATATAAAGTTTACCTCTCTTACCATGAGAGACAGTTCGACTGTTCAAGTAAAGCTTATTTAAACATATTATGACTTCTTACATTTTTTAAACTCACAAGATTTTGATGCTGTTTTAGCATTTAACTCTTCAGATCATGCTGTTATAAGCATTTTGAACGAAGCTTATAAGTTAATGTTCAAATCTCCTAATACTTTTCGGGACATCTTGCACCCCTTATAACGAGGTTATATGTACAAGTTTCTATTATGCTTTTTATGGGTCATTGACCAAGTGGTGTTAGTGTGGTTGGTTCATCATATATAGTTGAAATAAGGCGAGCGAAGTGATTCTTAGCACCGTGGACTGTCTTGAATAGACTTGGTCCACCCAAGAGTTAACCACTTCTGCGGACATCTCACATCCTTCAATATCAATATTATAAGGAGTTTATAAGCACAATCATGGATTTTCCAACACATTTGATAGTCCAAGTTTGATTTATATCAAATATATAATCAAAAAAATATTTTATACATTTATATGTACAAGGAACATGAAATAAAATAATTTCCGTAGTAGAAATCCAATCTACAAGAGGTAAACAGCCACTATTGCCAATCGACAAACACTGCTCATCATTGTGTTACTTGCAAGCTCACGGTGAAACTGTGATGTGTATTACGTGTGGTCTTTACACTCGTATGAAAGATACAAGGCATAGAATACCTTAAAGGTCATTGGACTCAATCTTGGCAAAAATCATCCAGTTAGCTGTTCTTAATTACGAGATAATTGCCAATTGATGGGATGTCAAAAGAACATTTTGATAAAGATGTTGATCTTTTACCTGTTTCACTAAAGAGATTTATAATCCCGTCATTTTATGTGGATGTAATCAACGGTGATGTGATCGATCTAATGCTTGGGTAACATATAAGATTTATTTTCTAGTGTGCTTTGCCGGGACGGGTTATCAAGTTGAGCTATACCTCGGAATGAATTTTGGTGAAGGTGACATTTACTCCACAACGCCTTTTTAATCACCAAAAATGACAAAAATACATGCTAGCACATTCCGGCTTATTAGTTAAGCTTACAACCATCTCAACCGTTGTAACATTCCGGCTTATTAGTTAAGGACGTTTAATAAAGAGGCCATCATATTACAAAAAATCAGCAAAACATTAGTCAACAGAATGTAGAGGGAAGTAAAAAATTATGAATATTGAAATTAGGAGATAG
Source organism: Buddleja alternifolia (assembly GCA_019426215.1). Lineage (NCBI taxonomy): Eukaryota > Viridiplantae > Streptophyta > Magnoliopsida > Lamiales > Scrophulariaceae > Buddleja > Buddleja alternifolia. Next base: position 1,056,799 of record CM033407.1, on the reverse strand, counting down.
GACATGAGACTCAAAAGAAGAAACATTAGACCATGAAAATTTGATTCTCATTGCTCGAATCCCAAAATATATCATACACTAGTTATATAGAATTATTACTAAATTGATACGAAGAACGCGTTGAGAACTAACCAACACCAAGCAACACTTCTATAAAGCATCAACACTTCTAGGTTTTCCGCTCATGTCCTCGTTTTATCTTACTCCAAATATCTACTTTGTAGACCGATTGGGCTGTCAATCTTCTTTAAACTCCAAATATATACTTTGTAGACCGATTGGGCAATGACAGCCGCACCTCAATGCATAACTCACTAGTTAAGATGCCAGAAACGACACTGTTTATTGTTTTGTAGAAACATGTGTGAGTCCGGCAACCAGTCTAACACATGTGAATCCCACTACATGTGGTCAGATGAGAAGGCCATCCATTGAGCCCAAAACTTTTTAAACAAAAAACCCCTGATACATTGTTTTACTACATGAAAAAACAGAATGTACAAGTTCCTGACGTACATATGGAACTCAACCCCATCATAAAGTGCCAATGTGCCTATTTCCCAGCTAAACTACAATCACTAATATGTGTGTAACAACTAAACCACAACACAACATATGCTGCGTAATTGCCAAAAGCTCAATCATTCTAAATGAATGCAATTTTTCATATATGAACGTATTCATACCATATCTCCAATGTCATTGGGACTCTTCTCAAGTTCTTCTGCAGCTGCGCCCATGTCTTTTCCAGTCCCTCTTCCAAAGAAATTCCGTCCATGAGGTCCACCAGCCTTTGAGGAACCAGTGACATGCTTAACCACAAGACCCGTCCGGACAGCTTCCACATACAACACCTTCACCAAATTCTTGAAACGTCGTCTGAACGTTGGTAATCGGGACATTGAGCCAACGATTCCTTGCAACCTATTCAAACAAGGCTCTCATAAGATCCTTCCTATTTTGGTGGTAACAAAGTGAGATTATGAACGATCAACATGTGATAATATCCTCAGTTCACTTTATAACATCAACATAATGCCATCATGATGACATCAGCATTTTACTTTATCACAACATCATAACTACCTTATCCTCACATGTAATGATGTCAACATTCAACTCTACGAGCATTATCATACTCCCATTATAAAGGGTCACAACCTTACTTGGATGGTACACAATCTCATCTATAATCGACCAATATGCCAACTACGGCTACTATCTAAGTTGGGTAATTGGCCGGTGGATGATACATAGAGGTGTCATTATCTCAAATCTCACGTAAAGATATCATAGTCATATCTGGTAAGTCATAGAATCAAGCACTACCCAAGTGGGGTATGAACTAAACGCTAAACCATATCATAGACTCAAATGTTTTTAGGTTGTGTTGCGATCAATAGATTTGTTGGATTTGAGGAATTAATTTGAAGGAAAGATTTCACATGACTCCAAATTAGGTGGATTTGAAATCCACCATAATGATTGGCAAATAGCTCAAAATAAGCTCTCCGAGGGACTTGAACTTCATTGAAACTTGGAATCATCCAAACTAGCTTACTCAGTGGAATTGTCGGTGAATGAAATCCATGGCTTTCAAATCCTCCAATCCAAACACAACCTTTTAGATTGGGATAGTTTTCGGTGAAAATAAGAAGATAAAATTTGTACGAACCTCCTAATCACAGCTTGTAATTGAGCTCTTCTCACTTTGTCATCGGATGGGAATCCAGTGTCATCCCATTCTTCTGGTCTATCATTTTTGCATGTTAGAACAAGCTTTTTCAGACAAACTTCCTCGTTTTCTCCAAGTTGCAATCCCTTTATTTGCTCCTTCATAGTAAAGAGTGGCTCAATAAACCAGTCAAACACTTTATCCCTCGGCAAGTTGAATCTTGTTAATTCCACTTGGTCAGCTGCAAGTCGAACATTATAAATCACCACATCTCAAGAGCCAGACAGTAACAAACAATCATCGAAACTGTTGGAAACATACACATAATCAAACCAGGACAATCTGACTTTGCTGATGTAATAAGACATTGTAAAATGGACCAAGCGGGAAGCTTTACGCCCAGCTTCTTGCAGTTTCCTTTCATAATACAGTCCTGAATATCTCCGACGTTTATCAACCCTTCTTGAAGGAGCAATTTTCCATTCAATTCGCAAGACTTGAACAGCCAATCCCATACCTACAAGAGACGAAGTCAGAATTCTCAGTCGCTTTGGAGGCAAAATCGCTATTATATATATTTCACATGGAACGACAATTTAGGAATTTGGAGGGACAATATTTTGAATTCCACTTCATTTACGTGCAAAACACGAAGATGTTCTTTTTTTTTATATATTTCTTTTTGGGGGTGCGGTGGTGGAGTGTCCCACCGCGTCTGGGCCCCCTACTCGTTCCTTCATCATACTTCGATAATGGTTTTTCATTTCCCACGACAGTGTTCTTAAAGTGTGCCAAAGATCACTCACCTGCATCGGTGTATATCTTTGAATAGCTTGTTTTAATGTTCTTGATCCTTCTGAAACTAGCTTTGGATTGCGTGATCCTTCTCTCTCGTTTTTGTTATCAATCGACTTTCTTTTCTCCAGCCCACTGGAAGGCCTCATGTTTCTGCGGTACTGAGGCCTAGCTGTCAGAAGGATTCAGTAAATCAAAATCATTGTTCATATTGAGACTTTACTCATAATCAAGCATAGGAGTAGGAATTCGGAATGCTAGTCTTAGATGATACCTGGGAAAGCATGAACCCTCCGTTAAATAAAGTAAGTCATTAGCATATTCGTCAAACAAAGAAATCACCGCCACAATGTATGCTAATCCCATCCGAATGGAATCTTCCTGGGTAAAATATTGTCCTTTTAATATTCATAATCAAGAAAGTAACGGAAAATTTATAACCCCTTTTCTCTTCATTTTATCCGGCTCTATTTTCTCAATTTTCTTTCTGTTTCTTTATTTTTTTGGGGGGGGGGGGGGGGGGGGGGGGGGGGGGGGGGGGGGTCGGAGAAGGGGATGGAGAGTGGTTTTGGGGGAGTAAGAGTAGGGGTGCACATGAGCTAAGCTCGTCGAGCCTTTAGTAAATGAGCTCGAGCTCAAAAATAAAAAAAGAGATATATATTATAAGTTTCTTATTAGTATCATTCCGAGCTTGAGCTCCAGATAAAATGTTATTTTTTCTGTATCTGCTCGTAAGCCTATGAACAGGTATAATTGGCTCAAACTCGAATCAAGCCGGCTCATCTCGATGCCCACCGCAGGTTAGGAGAGGAAGAAAGAAGCAGACAAATGTAAACCTGATGAATGACGACTCCAGCGTATAGACCGAGAAAGAAGCTAGAGAAGAAAGCAGCGAACACAGCTCCGATCACAGCTAAAGGCCATAGGAAAATTGCTAAACCGGCAAATGGCACACATACTGTTTCCAGAAACGGACCTTCCCTGCCAATTAAATCCTCTAAGAGCCTCTTCCATCCCCTGAACAACATGTATGGGCTTTTCCAAAGAGCTACTGCTGTAATAAGAGGAACATCTACAAAAATAGCAAGAATAGAAACCAAGAAACATCCTGGGAGCTTCGATAACCTGAAAAAGAAAAAATTAGATGCCACAAACACATACTTGTTATAACCGTAAAAGCTAATATATATAGATCAGTGAAAATTCTAGTTTCTCACTTTATGTCAATAGGTTTCTCGTCTTCATGCACATCTTCACTCAGTTCATCCATGTAGGAGAAGTAAGAATGGAAGCAAAGATCCGTAAAATCTCTAACTACTGTACAGCTGCTTTCGAGAGTAGAACGGCAACCATCCTGATAATGTTTGAACCTTATATTTCATTACGCCTTTTAGAGTGAAAATAGAAAGAAACAGAATGTTAAAACAGTTGAGGACAGGAAAGAAGCAGTCCACACATTGGTCAAACCACATTAACTGAGTCCCATATGGTAGATCACCATTGAAGTGTTTTCTTTGGTAAAAACATGGCTTATAACTAACTTCCATGAAGATTTCGATGATAAATGAAAGAAGTGAGAGCTTATTGTGATTTTAAACTATTACCCTTCGAAGTGGTGATTGAGAGCAACCGGAGCCACATATATTTTGAAAATTTTCATTTTAAGAAATACAATCTTATTTTGGACGTTCCTGAGAGGAAATTTCAGCGATAAATTCGGGACAAGAGGAACATATTTGGCCGTAGAGGACAATGGTATGTAATAGAAACAACTGATTACCATAGGAGTTCACTTAAAACCCCACAAGAAGATAATGGGAATTGCAGGTTTATCTAGCAACACGCTGAAAATTTTGAGAAAACATTAATATTGCTATCCCACAAGCAACAGGAACTCATGAGTTATAAATCTTGTTCTAGAAACAGAAAAGGAAGAAGTAAAAGCCAAATTGGAGGCTCACCGAAAAGCAGTGGCGCCATTTCTCAGTCACACTTTCTCCAACAGCTTCAAAAGTTGCAATCAAGGGAGCGAAGAAGCCATATCCTATCCCACCAAGGATGCTTCCAGCGATAGCAATGACGGGCCAAATGCTCAACGGCACAGGCAATAGAAACAACACAAAAATCTTCAAAATCCAACCAAGCCTCTTGCTTCTGTTTTGAAGGTATAAAAGTCACCACCAATCAATGTTGTGCAAATATTGAACTAGATGAATCTATGGATGTTAAAAAAATAAAAAGAAAAACTAGAAGCATTACAACGGTAAGTGAAGCGTACTTTGCAACACAGTAGTAAGTCAAAAGAAAATGTGCTGGCCAAAGTCCCACCACGACTGCTGAGTTTCCAACTGCTATAATTATCATCACGATCGGACATATCATCAACCCTGCTCAAGCATCAATTCTGTGACTATATACTAAAACTAATAATTAGCGCAGTTAATTAATAACAAAACCAAAAAAAATGATCTTTAAAACGAAATAAAAACACTTGGACGCATACTATTCAAAAGCTGTGATATAAATCTACTGCAAGCCGACATCCAAAAAAACACATCTGATGCACTTGGTCAAATACATTGAATTATTGGTTCTAGTTTTATCTGAAAATCGATGCAAGATCATACTCCTTTCCCTTCCCCTTGCGTCATAGTTGGATTCTGTATACTAAGTATAATAGATTTGTATACCAAGCATAATAGATTTATTTCTAGTATCTTATTTATCTCGAAAAGGACAAAATGAAAATTGAAATGAAAGATAAGCCAAAGTTCAAACGCTTAAAAAACTTTCTTGTTCAGGGAAATAAAGTAGTATATTGGTACAATACACCAAACACAATCATCACTTTCATTGCAAGATTGTCTATCTTGTGATATCTTGCGCAATACTATCTTCAGATGAAGTGCCAACTTAATCATGAACTACGAACATATATATATATATATATATATATATATCTTGATATAAGAAGTATGAAAAGTCCTTTCCATGTGCAAGTTATAGCCCACAAGAGTAAATGGAAACTGCCCCTTATTCCCCAAAATGAGAAACCTATTCTTTGGCCAACACATTGTTTCCGTGTGTCCAAAACTCATTTAAGTTTGAAAATCATCAAACATCAATCAAATTTGTTCATAGTGTAGGACCGGCCCCTTCATTGATGTGCTAGGAGTTTAAAAATGAAAAAAAAATAAAAATAAAAATATTCCCCTGCAAAGCAACAACACAAATCATCACAACCATTTCACTATCAATCTTCGAATTTCTTGATAGGTAATTGTTTGAGCTCTCAACAGTCGAGGCCTCGTAACAAGGTCCTCGGATCAGTACACGTTAAAATAGAACAAAATCTGTTCTGCTAATTAATAAGAAAAAAAAATGAAGCATAAATGAGAAAAGAAATTAATGGCGGAAATGTGTAATTAATTTTACTAACCTTTGAGAAGGCCAAGTATGAGGAGCAAGAAAAAGAAGGGCAAGAAGGAGACGAAACTCCATAGCTTAGCTACAAATCCAATCGGTACCTCCATGATCTGATCTGATTCAATGGAGGCAAATTCAACAGAATATATACATATATATATATATATATATGTATATATGAAGAAGAAAGCAATTTACTTAGGAGCCATGAAATGAGGGCATGTTTCTTTGATTTGATTTAATAAAGTCTAAGTGTGTGTAAGTGTGTGTATATATATATATATAGAGAGAGAGAGAGACATATATCAGTACAGAGAGAAACGGGAACGGGGGAAGCGTGGCAGTAAGGAGATGGGCAGTAGCGCCACGTGTAATTGATTCTACCGAAAGCAGATTTTAATTAAATGATGACGCATCCCTCCCTCCCTTTGGCGGGAACCTGTCCTTTCCCCCCAACATTGCAACCATGAGCACTAGCGGCCGACCAATTTTTTAAGTGGGCCGGGTCAACTGGGCTTTGGCCGACCGGGACCGGCCCACTTCACTGTTTACCCGGGCCTGGGCCGGGCCGGGTCAATTTCAATTTTTTTTTATAGAAAATATAAAAACTCAAATTGGGACTAAACGGATTTGACGTTGGCCTCAAAATTGAGTCATCGGTATTCAAACAACTTGGTTTAGGAAGTTACTTTTGCCTAAATTTCAATTGAAGAATATTTAAGTTTAAACTAAGAAATAAAATTAACTTAGCGTAATTGTTCACACTGTGTAAACAAAAGAAACCCTAAATTTAAATTTAAAATTAACTTATAATATTCAAAAAATTAGTTTAATTTCAATTTCTTGTGCGTTTACATTAAGCCAAAAAAAATAATAATCTAAATGTAGTAGTATTTACATAAAAAAAAACTACAATAATATTATACTAATCATATTGAAAATGTGTTCATTCGTCTTTGTAGGCTAAAGAGAAGGGTCCATATCTGGATTCAAAATTTTGAATGTATTTCGAATAAAAGTCTTCGAAAGTGTCTTCTTCTTCAAGTGGTGATTCGTCGTTTGACGTCCTGACAATATTATCATCGTCTTCAACTTCATCAATGTCATTGACCATCAATTTGGGTTTGAAATCATCCCGTGCGAATTGCTTCTTCCTCCATTCTTGATCAAGCCAATCCTTGTAACATACACAAATTTTATTAATCGTGGATTTAGACAATTTCTTTTATCAATAACGGTCCTTTCACCTACACTAAAAGCATTTTTGAAAACTACAATAGACAATTGAGGTGTTAGTATATCACGAGCAATAGAAGAAAAAAATAAAACCTTTTTACTTTTAAGTTTCCACCATTGTAGAATATCAACTACTTCATTATTATCTTCAAGTGGCATTTGTAGGTAGCACTGCATTTCATATGTTGACCTTTTTGTTGTTGTATGGGGTCTTTTGAATTATTTAACATAGAAAAAGGATTATGGGATGATGTATGTCTACTTGATAATGTGGGCATATCGGTGGATGAAGATGTAAAGACGAATTAGATTCATATTATCTAACAAATTGTTTACTTCGCTTTTTTCGTAATCCATGTCTAGCTTAGCGGAGTTAATAAATGTATAATATTGTTCAACTAAGATAAAACAACCCTCTTTTTTACACCTATGATCAAATTTACAACTTAATTTACATATTGGAGGAATCCTAGAATAATATTTCTTCCATTTCGATTCCATTTCTTTTATTAATCCTTCTACATTATCGTTATATCTATTTTGAGAATACATTTCAACTATTCTAAGCATATTAGCTAACATAATATTAGAGATATTGTAGTAACAACCGGACATAATTGAGTTACTTCAAGAAACGCCTCTAATAAATGAGCAATTGCATTAACAACACCCCAATCTGCGTCATATATATATTTCGTCCTATTTTCCCAATGAAAGTTTTATTAGCAATTTCATTAATTATTTTACAATAAGGATGATCATCGGTCAACATTTTATAGATAGAGTTCCAACCAACTCCATATCTAAGTAAGGAGCTCTATACGTCATATTATTTCTCTTGACTAGATGCTTATATTCTTGATGTCTCAAACTTGAAGACTTAATATGTGATATACAATTTCTAATTTTTTGAACATGTATTTTAATAAAATCTAAACTATCTTTAGTACATAAATGCATAACATGACATATACATCTAATAGGAAATAATTCTCCATCTAAAATTGATATAAATTCATCTTTCATATATCTAATAGCGGTACTGTAATTGGTTGCATTATCAAAAGAAATTGACATAATTTAATTCTTTATCCCCCCAATATTCACAATCTAAATCTATTGTTTTTGAAATTTGGTAACCCTGTGTCTATGCTCTATTGATTGAAGTCGATTATTCTTTTTTCTAAATAATAATCTTCATCTATCCAATGTGCAATAATACAAATATAATAAAGACAACTCCTACCTCGCCATATATCCGATGTAAAGGAAATTCTAGAAGTTAATGTCGAAAATTTTATTTTCAAAGCATCTATTTCATCTTGATATTGATTAAAACCATTTTTATAACATGTATTACGTGAAATCCATTTAAATTGTGGTTGAACACATTTTCATAAAATTTTCAAAAAACAACTTTCCGGAAATGGTAAAAGATAATTCTGCTTGTATAACTAATTGGGCTAAACCTTTTTCTCATTATTTCTTCATTATATTCAAAGTTTGCAATGGCATGCTTATTTCTTTGATTCATTTGTGCACACTCGATCCCTCACCATCTAATTGTATAGTTTTATTTCCTAGTGCTTGCTGTCAAAATGCCTACTCATAGTTTCGATACCCCCGTTTTTTTAAATGCAAAATCTTGATTACATATCCGGAATATAACTTTTTCTTCTTCTTTTAAATGTCTAAAATAAGGCCAATATTTACTATTTTTAGCCCTAATTATTTTATTACGTGTTCTACTTCTAGTCGATGGTTCTTCTTCCCCTACTTGTTCCTCATTAATTTCATTTTATTTTTCATTCATTTGTGAATCCGAAAAATTAAAAGTTTCAAGGTGTAGAAAACATTGTTCTTCAGTGAACGGCAATTTATTTTCACTAGACATGTTTTTCTAAGAAAATTATAATCACTAAAATAATAGTCATTAAATAATAATCACTAAGAAAATAATAATCACTAAATTTAAATTAACAACTAACAAATATTAATCACAAGATATTATGCAATAAATTTAAAGCACAAAATATTAAACAAAAAATAATCGCAAAATTAAAACGATGTTAAGAATTGAAGTTAGAAACTTCAATTGACGATTGATCTTTGGATGATCCCATGACAAATTATCACATTCTAATTCCAAATTGTCAATTGATCAGGATCCAATTTTCAATTGTCGATTGATCTCCGAACATAATTGTAAAATATAAATATCGAGATCTGAAAGAGATTTTGTTGGATATTGTTGGTTTTATAATTAGAAATGCAAAAGATCACTCCTATTTATAGAAAAGTACATACAATAAAAGAATAGAAGAAGAAAAAACAAAAAAAAAAATGTAATCTTGAGAGTCACTATAAAAAAATAATACATTAATGACAAAATATCAAGTGACAATGTAAAAGTTGTCACTACTTGTAAATTTTTAGTGACAAGTTTTTTCGTTTTGTCATAAGAATATGTTTTACATATTTAATAGTGACAAGATTTGTATAGAAGTTGTCACTCTTGATGCTTAGTGACAAGAAATTTGTTTGCACTAATGACAATTAGTGACACACCTTTAGTGATAACTTAGTGACAACAATTATAATTGTCACTCTATTTGTATTGTCACTATACATGTATCACTAATTATCAATAGTGACAATTTTAAAAAAATTATTGTCACTAAAAATTCTTTTTGTGACAAAGTAAAACTTATTGTCACTCATCATATATATCTAATGACAATTTTAACATTGTCACTTCCAATCTTGTTAATAACATTACTTTTTGTTGTAGTGAGTTGACTACGATCAACTTTGGAGTTGACCATTGCCGATGGTCATCCAAAGTTTGGAGTCCAGCGCTAACCGTTGCCAATGATCAGATTATTAATTAAATAAAAAAAATTAAATCCATGGGGACAAGGGGATTTGAACCCTTGTCCCCATGGTGGTTGCCTTTGTTGATATTTATGCAATCAGATGACGCAAGATGATATATTGTTTAGGGCACTTTTTTGTAATTAAACTTCATATTAATATATAACACATTTCTGTTGTTTTACTTATTGGCATTTGTAAGTTTGTAGACAATATTTAGTCCAAGAGATCAAGGCGAATCTTCTACCCCTGGGTTAAGGAAAATGGCACTAGAAATATTTGGTACTTGGCCAAGTTAGCTGTGAGCTTAGATCGCTATAGACCACGATTTTAAGTTATGACATTTATTTTCATTGCCAATACTCAATTTTCTTGTAGCGTTATACAATCATAAGTAAGTAAGGTCAAAAATCTTTGGCCAAAGCAATTGGAGCTACGTGTGTTAGACACAAGAGTAAGCTCGGTGACCTCTACTCATTATGACTTGAGCATATTGTCAAGTCTTGTGAGTTTGACTGAATCGTGACTCTCACTTGACTAGGATATAAAGATAAAAGGTTTATACTCGTTCAACATTCACAACAGGAAGGTTTAGAATTATCCTTATCTTTCATTCTTAATTAGGTTACGATGTGGGTCAAGTGACTGGCAAGATGTCACCCACATTCTTTGGTTCCTCCCAATGCCATTTGAGATGAATCTAAATAGTAGCATTTAAAGGAATTGCAAAAGAAAAACAAAGAGAATTTTTTAGAGATGGAGCTAGTAATTAATTACTCATTAGATGAGATAATTAATTAACTGATAAGATTAATTTCTTAGAAAAAGAAATTAATAGATTAATTTATATAAGTAATTTGATTGATTATTAATTTATTGAATAAATAGATAATTAATTAAATAAACACAATGCCAAATGGCGCCGGGGTAGGCGTATATGGGTGGACTCCTAACATAGGCATAGGCCTTGTGTTGGCTTGGTGATCAAGTCATGTGATAGAAAAGTATATCATATGTAATTTTTTGACCTAGTTGACTTCATTATCATATTAGCCTCCAAGAGAAAAATTTCCTCCTTTCCTCTCAAGCTAGCCGTTGCCCCCTCTGAGAAAAAGAGAGAAATTTTCTTCATGCTTTTCTGCATGATAATTTAAAGACATTTACACATTTGGTGTTCGGATCAAGAATAAAGAAGGTTATTTTGGATTGCCCGAAGATAGGATTTTAGTCAAGTTTGCGATTTCAAGAATTCACGAGGGTCACAACTTGCTAGGATCTCGCAAAATGAAAAAATCTCCAACCACTTCGCTATGAAGAGTAAGTCTTTCATATTTATGGTTTGAATTTGCAATTCAGATGATGACCATATGGTAATTTTGTTTTAATTTTCAGTTGCGTATTTTTCATTATATCGATTCCCAACAGCCTTATGAACAAATAACATAAGACAAAGGGATTTAGCCTTTGCGATCCTGAGGTGGGCATAGATCAAGCTGGGTACATAAATCAGGTCGGGGTTGGCTAAAATCGGCTCGGCTAACCAAATTTTATGGGCCGAAGCCGGAGCCGAAGCTAGGTCGAACAATGATGTGGGGGCCCTAAGCTGAAAATGGGCTGGTCCGTAGGTTGGTGGGTCGGGCGGCCCAAACACTAGTCACATTGCCGCATACTTCATTAGTGTGCTTAACAATTTACTAGTAGTAGAAGAACATTCAATGCGTGTGCATGCACTGAAAAATAGAAAACACAGTAATATTCACTATATGTCATTGCATCTAACATCTAACATAGATCAATAAATTATTAATGCAATTGACATACTTAATAGCATACAAAATAATACCCTACTTTTTCAATTAATAAAAAATAGAAATATGTGATAGCAAAGATCGAATTCTTCTGTGTCCTTCTCCTTCTTAATTTTTTTTTTGTTGGTCATATCCACTTTGGCCTATGTAAAAGAACTCTGCCAAAAAGAGGGCAATAAGTTCACTTTGGAAAAGTCATTAAAAAATTTATAAAAGAGAAGAAGAAAGTACGGAAAATCTAAAGTATGAAAGAGACTGTAGATGAGAGAATTTACACAAAATTGAAATACAAAACTATGGAAGGAAACATTGAAGAATGATACAAAATAATGGAAAATGTTGTTGGTGAATGAATTGAAGTCTGAGTTTCATGGAGATGCAAAATCTCTGAAAATACTTGGGTACGCCAGTCTGGGTCCCACAGGTGCATCGAAAGAATATTTAAATACTAAATAACTCCATTTCATTCAAGCAAAAACAAACCTATGGGTAATAAAAGGGAAAATTGCACAAGACTCCCCGGTGATATGTGAAACCTGCGCCAAATTTTCCCGTGTTAAATTTTTTGCGAATCACCCCCTTGTATTATTTTTTATTCTGCATATCCCCCATTTTTTGGTGTTTTTTTCATCATAAATGTCAATCCAAATGCATTTTTGCCCCAAATATATTTATAATAGTTAAATAATTTAATTTGGGTTGGATATTGAACATTTATGATGGAAAAAAACACAAAAAAAAAAAATCGTAAAAGGGGGAATTTGCAGAAGAAAAAATAAAACAAGGGAGTGATTCGCAAAAAAAACAACATAGGGGAGTTTGACACAAATTTCGCATATCACAGGGGGTCTTACGCAATTATCCTCTAATAAAAAGCTCAAATTAAAAGCTAAAACAAACATGTGGTGCCATATTCACGAATCATGCTTCCTCTTTTTTGTCTTTGTACTTTTTTTACTATCTTTTTCTATTGCAAAATTTCTTCTTTACTATTATTATTATTATTCTTTTTTTTTAATGATAAACTTTCTTTTTTATACTTGAGAGGTAAATGCAAATCGAAACAGCTTAGAAAATTCAATCTTGTGCTTTTGCTATTGAAATAACTTTTAGGATATTTCATGTGGGCTCAATTACATTTGCATATTGATTCCAATCTTCATTTTCTTCTTCTTTGCATTGATTTTTTTGTGAATATGAATTCATAGTGTATATATTATTCTCATATTGTGTATAACAAAATATATTTTACAAGAAATATCGAATATATCGAACAATGGTAGTTACTTTAAGACGTATTAAATGATTGAAATATAATAAAATATAGTTTATCGTGTATACAAAGCGTATGTGCCCGGCTTCTCGGGATCGGGCTGCAATGCCTCGTGATCCACTCTTGGCTAAGCACTGTGGGGTGTCGCCTTCTCAGTCTCGCTTCCTTTCTTCCTTGGCCTGCTCTTTGCATGCCCTTTCCAACTGAGGGTCAGTCCGTCTGATATTCCAATGGGAGCCTTTTCTCACTCTGGGATTTCCATTTACATTATACACAATATGAGAATAATATATACACTATGAATTCGTATTCACAAAGTTGGCAACATCTTAATCACATACTCTACATATTCATAAAAAGTAACATATTCTATCTGACATCTCAAAAATTTAAATAGGTGAAGAAACAATTCTGAATTGGGTTTTCTCTGAATAATCAATGCACATGAGTATTAATAAAATGAAAAAAGTCAACCTTCTTCTACATTGTAGATGTCAACTTGTGGCTGCAACGATGAACTTTCACGATTCCTCGTATTATGAAACTCTTGAATTAAATCTATGATGGAGACTAATTTGAGCCTAAATAATCTGATGTAATTTTTGGAGAATAAAAAACACAGATTTTGTTTTTTTGCTGAGAGCGAATAGAATGTAGGGAAAACTTGGGAAGAAGAAGCAACTTTGATTTTGATTTTTAACCTTTTGTTTTATCTGTTTTTTTTTACACCTTTTCATTGAAGGGATTTACGTGGAGATTTAGGCCCTAATTGGTTGGAAACTCCTACTATGAAAAAAATATTTTTTAGAGATTTTTTCTCTCAATAATATTTTTGGTCGGCATATCATCAAAAAAGTTTTAGAAAAAATCTCAAAATTCTAGCTAATTTTGAATTCTTGCAAAAAATGAGAAAGATTAGATTTTTGCTATTCATAATATGGGAAAATTACACTGGGTACCCTTGAGGTATTGCCTAATTACGGTTTACACCCCCTAGTTCAAAATATTACATTTAACATCCTGTAGTTTAATATATTGATGTAAGGTTGGGCAAAATCCTTTAATGTTCATGAATTAATAAGGTTTCCCAGTTAATCCTCATATTACACCATAAATGTTCATATTACACCAAATAGAAACACAAATGCAAGAAATTCAGTAAGTTCAAGAAGTTCTAAACCTAACAAATAACACCATAATTATACTAATCCTAACATATACACTCATACTGTTTACCATGCATAACAAATAACACCCATAATTATACTAATCCGTACAACCTTACATCAATATATAAAACTACAGGATGTTAGATGTAATATTTTAAACTAGGGGGTGTAAACCGTAATTAGGCAATACCTCAAGGGTACCCAGTGTAATTTTCCCTTCATAATATATAGTTCACCCATCGACTAAAAAAGTTTCTTCCGGCTATTTCTCAACACCGATAGTCAAATTAATCATATATTCTAATGCAAAATAATGCAACGTGCAAAATAAGATCTATTTTTTGATGCCTAAATCGATGAATGTGGCTAAGATATGTTTATGAAAAATTATATCTACACATCAATCCAAACAATTTCTTACAACCAAAAATATTTCACATCAACCATAATCATTACATGTTTTTCTCAAAATCAAAACTCATTCAAACATACTTTTAACACTACATTTCTTATCTTTAAAAATATTTTTTTCTCATTTTTATCATGAAAAGAATTTATTTGGGATAAATAATCGTCCAATTAAACCCTTATATTCACTTGTGAGGCCATATTCTTTTTACTTGAATGGAGTATATTTAGTATTTAAATATTCCTTGGGTACACCAGTGGGGCCTAAACCTGATGCACCAAAGTATTTTCCTAAAATCTATGGAAAGTTTTTGTTTTACTAAACTACCTAAAGTGGGGGGTGACAAATGAATAAATATAAAGTAACTGTTTGGCTTTTAAAATAAAACTAAAAAATAAGAGACCAAATATTTTCCTACACCAAAACACATTTGGCCCTCTTTGAAATAGTCTAGATATTATAAACAAAAATATTTATTTACTATTGTATAATGTTAAAGGGTAGTACAAACAATTTTTTATACATAGAGGTGGTGGATGTTAAAGTTTAATAAATGAAAGGAGGTCCTTGCCAACGATGCAAGATGCTTCAAGGGAGGTGGATGCAAATAGAACAAATAATTATTGGTAGTCAATGAGAAAAATGTCATGAAGAATCAGTGGCGGATCTAGAAATTTGGGTTAGTAGGGGCACCAGGGACGGAGCCAGAATTTTTACTGAGGGGGGCGAGATTGTTGTGATATAGCTATACAATTTGTTTTTTTGCCAAATAGACGAAGGATTTAAGAGGGGGGGGGGGGGGGGCGCCCCCTGCGGTACGATACTCTATATTTATGGAAAAAATATAATAAGGAACTAGGTTCAATTACAACTTTTGACATACTTTATACTCTTATATCTCTTTCGTTATAACCAGGATTTTGGGTTTTGGGGGATGGGGGGAGGGGCGAGCTGAAAGTAAAGGGAGAAAACGTGATATCAACTTCATGTGCGTCTGCCACCGTCAAGAATCATAGCCTAAGTTATCAACTTCACCAGTGTTGATGCTGATGGAAATTAATTGATTGCCTCGAATCTTTGAACTTCATGATAATCACGTAATAAACTATAAACTATAAGCGTACCTGAGTCCATAACTATGAATTTTACCGAATGCTTATGTCTTCCACTTACGCACGCCGTAAGATCTTTCTTCGGACGATGGGATTCCAGAGAGAAAGGAGGCTTTATGAACGAGAAGTTCTAATTTTTTGTCGTACGTCAAATGGGGACCATAACCCCTATATATAGATGAAGTAGGATTTATTTGCAAATTAGCCCATCATAAATTCCAATTCAGTCCTCAAGGTTTCTACACATTTTAAATATGACCCCATACCCAATAAGATGACTTGAGCCTATAAAACTTAATCGGATCACTTTAATCAAGGCCCAAATTTATTTAATATATGATATACAATTCAAACTGCAGTGCACACACATCTGCGTACCCGAATGCGTATGAATGTGATATGCACATAATATAAGTCCACCAAATAATTCTAACAATCTCCCAGTTGGACTATATATGTGCACAAACATAGTATCTTATAATTTTATATCACACATTATAACTTTAGTAGCTCGAGCAACCTAGCTTTATAAAGTCATCTAAACCAGTCCTGTCCATCAGCCATATCAACACAAGGATCAAAGAGACTATCGCCACATTCATCATAGCTAAGCCCAACAGTGGTCACATGCATCAATACAACTAACGACATTGACTGAGTATGGGATGTGTAGCATGGAAATTACATGTAATGTGATCTAACATGCCTATTTTCAATTGGTCCAACCTTAAGCCTTATTGAGATCAAAACTTTAACATTCAGAGTGCAAAATTGAAGAACTTTATGCTTAAGCAATACCAAAAGTATGCATACATGCCATGACATCAAATCCCAAATATTGAGCAAACACATATTACAAACTCCCACTGAATCTAGACATTGTTTAGTTGTACAACACCCATACGAGTAGTGCGCTCGTGAAAGACCTTCGGTGTCAAGCCCTTAGTGAGCGGATCCGAAATCATGGAGTCTGTCCCAATGTGCTCAATACGGACTTGACCACTCTGAATCCTTTCTTTAACAACAAGAAACTTCATGTCCATATGCTTGGATTTAGAAGAACTCCTATTGTTATTGGAATAAAGGACTGCGAATTTACTGTCACAAAATAACTTTAGCGGTCTTTCAATATCATCTACTATACGTAGCCTAGTGACAAAATTCCGCAGCCAAATTCCTTGATTTGATGCCTCATAAGTTGCTACAAATTCTGCTTCCATGGTGGAGGAAGCAATGAGTGTCTGCTTAGCACTCCTCCAAGAAATTGCTCCACCAGCAAGGAAGAAAATGTAGCCCGAAGTGGATTTGCGACTATCCTGGCATCCCGCAAAGTCGGAATCAAAATACCCACTGATCTCAAATTGATCCGACTGTCTATATGTGAGCATGTAATCTTTTGTTCTCTGTAAATACCGCGTAACTTTTTTTTTAGCTGTTTTCCAGTGATCCATACCAGGATTACTCAAGTATCTGCCCAACATCCCAACAATGAATGCGAGATCTGGACGAGTACAGACTTGCGCATACATTAAACTCCCTACAGCCGAAGCATAATGGATATCCTTCATTTCCTTAGATTTCAAATTATTCTTGGGGCATTGATTGAGACTAAACTTGTCTCCCTTAGCCACTGGGGTATCTCCCGATTTGCAGTCCTACATGCCAAACCTCCGAAGTACCTTATTGATATAGGCCTTTTGTGATAATCCAAGAATACCCAAAACTACGATCTCGATGTATTTGGATTCCTAATACAAAAGATGCATCGCCAAGATCCTTCATCTCAAATTTCTTCGAGAGAAATTTCTTAGTTTCATGCAATAAGTCTATATCATTGGTGGCAAGTAGGATGTCATCCACATAAAAAATCAGGAAAATATATTTACTCTCACTGAACTTATGGTATACACAATCATCAACTGCGTTTACCTCAAAACCAAATGATAAAACGATTTGATGAAACTTGTGATACCATTGACAGGAGCCCTGCTTGAGTCTATAGATGGATTTCATAAGTTTGCAAACCATTTCCCTTGAATCTGAAGAAACAAGGTTTTCTGGCTGCACCATAGATATCATTTCTTCAATGTTTCCATTTAGAAACGCCAATTTGACATCCATCTGATGTAAGTCTAAATCAAAATGTGCCACTAATGCCATAATAGTCCTAAAAGAGTCTTTCGAAAAAACCGGAGAGAAAGTCTTTTTATAGTCGATGCCCTCCTTTTGAGTAAATCCCTTAGCGACAAGACGAGCTTTATATCTTTCCACATTGCCATGTGAATCCCTCTTGGTTTTAAATATCCATTTACAACCAATAGGTTTTACACTCTTTGGCAATAAGACAAGATTCCATACGTCATTGTCTTTCATTAATTTGATTTCCTCACTCATGGCATCTATCCACTTTTGAGAGTTAGAATTTTCAATGGCTTGATGAACAGTGATTGGATCATTTTCCATCATGCCAATGTCTACCTCATGTTCATTGACAAATACTATGTAATCATCTGAAATCGCACTTTTCCTCTCTCTAGTGAACCTCTTTAATGGCATTGGTTCTTGAGGTTGTTGAGTTTGTTCTTCAGGGAGAATTTCAACATTGTCTTATTGTCCCAAATGTTGTTGTTGAACTGTGTCAGGAGTGAAATCCTGATCATGGTCAATAAAAACTGTAGGAAGAGGGATAATAACTGATTCATCCTCAAAGACAAAGTCTCTAACCTTATACTCCCCCTCAAACTCAATATCCTCAAAGAATCGGGCATTTCCCGTCTCAAAGAATGTTCTAAATATGGGATCATAAAACTTAAACCCCCGTGATCTTTCAGAGTATCCAACAAAGTAGCAATTGACTGTTCTTGAGTCCAATTTCCTTTCGCTTGGCCTGTAAGGCCTTGCCTCAGCTGGACAACCCCAAATGTGTAAATGCTTTAACACAGGTTTCTTACCCGTCCATAGTTCATAAGGGGTTTTGGTCACTGCTTTTGTTGGAACTCTATTTAGGACATAAACTGCGGTCTTAAGTGCTTGTCCCCAGAGTGTCATTTAGTGCCACGCGAATCAGCGTGCGGGGTTTCATTAAGTGAGGTAACCGTATCAAGCATATATAGGTTATCACATCCTGATAAAGTACTGGATCCGATAAGTTTAGAATCATAATAGAGACGACATCCATTGTGACCAAATGAATAAACATATCCTTCTTTGTCCAAAACACAAATGGAAATTAAGTTTCGTTTAAATGAAGGAACAACATATGTCTCATACAAGTCCAAACAAAATCCAGTCTTAAGTGATAACCTAAATGTCGCTATTGCTTCAACCTCCACTGAATTGCCATTCCCCATATAGATGAATCTTTCAGCATCACTTGGATTTCGGCAACTCAGGCAACACTCTCTTTATACGCCAAGCGTGATATTTGGCACAATATTTCTTAAAATGAGAAGGATCCTTACAGAAGAACCATAATGTATTCGAATTAGGTCCATTAGACCTCTTTAGTTGCTTCTTCTATGGGTCTGAGACCACAATTTCCTTACCCTTTCTTTTCTTGTTAATGCCTGAGGAGGACACCAATGAGCACTTTCAACCTTTTTATGCCTCAACCTCACTTCCTCTTGCACACAATGTGAAATGAGCTCGTTAAGAGTCCATTTCTCCTTTTTGCAGTTGTAACTGACCACAAATTGACTGAATTGTGCAGGAAGAGATATCAAAACTAAATGCACGAGCAAGTCATCCGACAGCTCTACCTTAAGTGCTTTCAGTTTTGACGCCAAATGAAACATCTCCAAGATGTACTCCCTTATGTTACTTTTGTTTTTATACTTCATGGAAACAAGACCGCACAAAATGGAACTTGTCTCCGAATTTTCGTTCTTGACAAAGCGTTTTTCAAACTCCTCAAGGAACGCCTTAGCATTAGTCTCCTCAGACATTGTGCCCCTGAATGATTCTGGAATTGCACCCTTCATGATCATAAGACTCACGCAATTTGAGCGGTCCCACATCTCGATTTCCCTCTTAGGATCAGAGGTACTTTCAGCCAGATGATCAGCAGGACGCGGCTCCCTGAGTGCAAGGTCTAGATCCATGCAATCGAGAACGATCATAACGTTCTCTTTCTAGTCCTTAAAGTTGCTTCCGTTAAGCACCGGAATGGAGTTGATATTGGCAGATACAGATGCGGTAGAAGTATTAACTGAATTGAGAACAAAATAACCAAATAAACTGAAACTTTAAACAGATAACTATAAATAGATTCAAAATGACAAACCCCATCACAAGAAAATCGGTATAACATTGATTCTAGTCTTTGGACAGAGAAACAACTTATAAATGATTTTCTTGGCGTAGCGATCAAACATTTATAATAAAATCCAGTCGGATGTCAAGCCTTTCTTTGGACCGACTTAACACCCACACGAACACGTCATAATTATCACATGTTTACCACCACACATGTGTTTGAATCTCGGCCAAACAATAATAACCTTCCTTTGGGCCGGTTATTATCCGCATGAAAATCACACACACAAACACTTTAGTATTTCTCACTCGAATAATCTACGCAAAAGAGGTTACTTTGATAACATATTATTTCAATTAATCGATTTGAATTACCAAGCATACTTAAAATTAAGCAACTTTAGATCATTAAGAATCAAATCATAAATTTCAATTTTCAATTTTTTTTAAACGGTCAACGTTCAACGGTCAATAAGCTTGACAATCTTGACTCTATTGACCACAAATGACAAGCTTTCACACCAATGAAAATGAAAGAGAGAGGCGGTGAAAAAAAATTGTGGCACACATTGCCAAAGTAAAGGATTATTCATTGAATTATCCAAAACCTTATCATCATAATTCATTGAATTATCAAAAACCTTATCATCATAATTCCTTGAATTATCAAAAAACCTTATCATCATAAATCATAATTCATTGAATTATCAAAAGCCTTATCATCATAATTCATTGAATTATCAAAAAACCTTATCATCATAATTCATTGAATTATCAAAAACCTTATCATCATAACACACAAGCATCCATCTTATTCATTGAATCATGATTATGGGAGAAACTTCATGAATACTCAATCATTTCATGATAATTACGGGAATATTCAATACATATATTATATGTATAATATAATAACATATGCCATAAAGCCATAACAACATACAGACATGTAAACCTCCAAGAAAAAGATCATAAATCCATTTACTTTCATTATATAGGCGGTGGCAGAGAAAGCAAAATTCATCGATGTTTTTAATGATGAAGGCAAACACGGCACCGCCTTAAGCTTCAAATAGCAACATGATGCATCTTTAATTCTCTTCACACATGATATACATATAAATGCATATATCACAAAACCAAAATAATAACTATTCATCTCATTAGAAATGCATGCACTAATTGAAACAAATCCAAATTTCAATTCATAAGTTTGATGAATCCCACATACAACATACACACCACGAACAGTGGCTTATACGAAAATTGAAATTGATTCATCAAGGTCATATAATCGCAGCGGAAACCAAAATTTTCATGGATTCGATTGAAGGTTTGAAAATTAATCGGAAAATCATGAGTTCTTCAATCAGGGCTCTGGTACCACCTGATGGAAATTAATTGATTGTCTCGAATCTTTGAACTTCATGATAATCACGTAATAAACTATAAACTATAAGCGTACCTGAGTCCATAGCTATGAATTTTACCGAATGATTATGTCTTCCACTTGAATGTACGTCGTAAGATCTTTCTTCGGACGATGGGATTCCAGAGAGAAAAGAGGCTTTATGAACGAGAAGTTCCAATTTTTTGTCGTACGTCAAATGGGGACCATAAGACCTATATATAGGTGAAGTAGGACTTATTTGCTAATCAACCCATCATAAATTTCAATTCAGTACTCAAAGTTTCTACACATTTTAAATAAGACCCCATGCCCAATAAGATGACTTGAGCCTATAAAACTAAATCGGATCACTTTAATCAAGACCCAAAATTTATTTAATATATGATATACAATTCAAACTGCAGTGCACACATATCTGTGTACCCGAATGCGTATGAATGTGACATGCACATAATATAAGTCCACCAAATAATTCTAACAGATGCCCGTCGTTAAAGTGTTTATTAGTTTCTAACATGAAATTACATACATTTTGGAGGGAAATAAACTGTTGTGCATGTTATTATGAGAGCCGACGGTAAGGCACTCTTAGCATGAAGACTCACCCTGATATTGGGTGTACTTAGTGATAGAATATGAAGAGGGAGAAGATGAGAATATGTGTATGTATTCTGTATAATAGTGTAAAGTGATTTGTATAAATGATACGATACAAGTATATATCTAGGAATTAAAGGGCCTTGAGCTATACAAATGGGCCAAGCCTATGTATAATAGAAAGGGGTAAAAACATAAACCTACCCGAACTTTTCGAGTTTTGACACTTTTTTATACAAACTTTTTTTTCCACACTTTTTTATCTCAACTTTTCAGATTTTACACTTTTTTATCTATTGGCATATTCGGCGGAATATTCCGGCGAAATTTCAACATATTCGGCGGAATGAGATAAAAAAATGTAAAAAAAATAAAATTTGGATAAAAAAGTGTAAAGAAAAACAAAATTCGGATAAAAAAGTGTAAAACAAAGTTTGTTTATTCATTTGGAATATGCCAATAGATAAAAAAGTGTAAAATCCGAAAAGTTGAGATAAAAAAGTGTAAAAAAAAAACGTTTGTATAAAAAAGTGTCAAAACTCGTAAAGTTCAGGTAGGTTAATGTTTTTACCCCTAATAGAAATACACACCAACATTTATTTAGATCATAAATGATTTACTTCAATAAACATGGACCCAATTATAAAATAGGGATAATTACACTCACTCCCTCAATGATGGGGTAATTACACAAATCTCCCCTCACTAATAGATAATTACAAACACACCCCCTCATGTTAAAGATTTCTTACAATTGCACCCTCTGTGTGTATAACAATTCTTACAATTGCACCCTCTGTAAACCTTACAAATAGACACCTTGAGGGGGTGTGTTTGTAATTATTAATTAGTGAGGGGAGGTTTGTGTAATTACTCCATCATTGAGGGTGTCTGAGTGTAATTATCCCTAAAAAATAGTTATGCTTCAAATTTGGTCGACCCGATTCACAACCGGATCTTTGCAGTCCCTTATTGATCTCTGCACAATCACAATGTCATTTGAACATACATATTATTATTCAAATTAGCATATGCCTATGGCAGTACGTTGGAATTGATTTATAAATTAACAAATATGTTTCTTGGAATCCTATTAATTAGCGAAGCTTTCGAAAATCTGATTCCTCCGTATTTGAAAAGCTACTGTTTGTCATTAATGCTCATGTCTTAGTTTTTTTTTTCTTTCTGTGTGTTCGATTGGCTCTAGGCTCAAATTTAATCATTTTCTGAAAGATACAGCACTAAAATTATTAAAGAGATTTTGAGCTTGATTGATGATTCTTCAATAGTAAATATCAATATCAATATCAATATCAAGGTATTTGAGTTTGATACATTATATATTAAGACTTTCAAGTTTGTTCAAAATTGATATTAAATCATGTTTAAACGCAATTTAAAAATTTGTTTAAAATTAAGCTTAAAAGACTTTTAATGTTATAGAACCTAGATATAATTTTGGTTAATTCTTTTTTGAAACGTTTTTAAATTAGGTCTGATTTCTTAAAATGAGAATTTTATTCTTAAAAAACATTCACTCTTTTGAGTAATGATGTTAACTACTAACTCGTGCTACATTAGTGACAATATTGTAAATATAAACATTCCCATTTTCAACTCTTAAAAAAAAAAATTCATGTCATTTTCGAACTAGACCGACAAACAAGAAAAACAAGAAAGGTGGCTTGGAAAGATTTGATTGAACCAAAATTAATTATACAGAAAGTGAATTATATTTGTCGTATGAGTGATATAAACTCCACGGAGATTGATTCATCATAAAGGGAGAAAGGGAAAATTCAACTTTTATATGATTTTTTTTAACAGGGAAATTCAGTTCACCCCTATAAATTCCACCTCTCATTACTAACCCCCTTTAAACCTAATAGAAGGATTATGCCTTTTAGAAAATTTACATGTGTAGTACTTTGCCCAAAATCAGTATAGGTGAATTTTGTATTGTAATCTCAACCACTTGTCAGATTTGTATGGTCACGGAAGTCAAAATTTATATATCTTTGCATTAAAACCATGTTTGTTTGAGATAATTTTTCCTTGAAAGCTATAATTCATTGTCTCAGAATTCATGGTCTTCAAGAACGCATGAAGCTAATTTTACGAATTTAGGTTTTCATCCGATCATTTGTGGCGTCAACTTACATGCGTAGCTAGTTTGAGATGATAAATGAGAGTCAATGACCTTACAAGTGCAGAATGGCAAGCACAAGATTGAAATTCTGGCGAAAATACCATATGAATATTGGCTTTGGGGTAGAGTGATAGACATTTAAATTTTTTAGATGGAATAATCTCTTTTTAAGATTTTGAAGGGGTTTAGTGTTGAACGATGGAATTTAGAGGTGAAGTGAATTTTCTCCAAAGAAAAATACTATCGAATTTGGCATATGATTAGTCAGGCATGAGCAAACCCGGTCCGAATTTGAATTTGAGTTTTATATCATGAATTTATCAAATCCTCTAATTAATTATGAAAAAAAGTCCTTTTTTCATTTTTTTGTTTACAATGGGAAAAAAGCCCCTTAATTAAATTACTAGCTATGCATCATGAGTTGACATCTTGTCCTCGAAATAGGAGCATATGTTCTACATCTAGATGTAGAAGCTCCTAATAACATGCCGACCACTTAGGACTTCACTCGTAACCGAACAACAACCAAAGAAAAACACTTTGTTACATCTTTTTTCACACACATAAAGAGCGTGTGTGTGAGAGAACCACCCAATGAGAGGTGTTGAGAGAGTTGGAGCCATTAGTAATAATACTCCATGCATCACTGTTTTTGCTTTCATTTCTTTAGCTATTGTTGTATTGGCTCTGATAACAAATGGATCCAAAAATTTGTCATTGTTTTCTCTTCCATCTTCTCCATGGACATGGACTCCTTCCTCTTCTTCGTCCTTCTTTTCCGCCTTCTCCTTCAACCATTCTTCTCCGCCGTCTCCATCGCCGACAAACCCTAAAACAGCTCTATACCCTACATTCAAAGTATGAGTACTTTCTTCACTTTCTATTTGTTTTGATTTGTTATATTTTGTGTTTACGGTTTCTCATTTTTGATTTATCCTAGTGGAATTTGTATCGAGTTCAAAAGTTGATGTTGGGGACAAAAGAGTCATTCTTGATAACTTTCAAAACTGATGAGTTCCAGAGATCACCAATTTCTAAATATGGGGCTCACGCGTTGAAGCATGAGATCTACTGAAATTCAAACCTCGAGAGCTCTAAAGAATGACTGAAGAGTTAAAGAAGATTCTGACTTGAATAGAAAAGTAAAATATGACTTATACTACATGTAGAAAAAGATTGATTTCTTCCCTAAATTACTTTAAAAAAATGAATGTTTTCACGTTAGCAGTCGCACGACTATCTATGCAAAACCCTTTTTGAAATCTTTCATTTATTAATTGTGAGGGTTGTCGTTGTTGTTGTTATTCTGTATTTTATTTCTATTACTCAATTTGTTACTCTGCATGAGCGACACAAACACTATTACTAACCGATACAAATTTGAATTTTTTTTAAAGTGTACAAGTTACGTATCTAAATTTAAAGAAATAATATTTTTAGATATGTAACATGTTGTCTTGGTTATAGTTGATGTTGCGATGATTCTTCAAAGTGCAATAATTTACACAAATTTTCACAGAATGCGAAAATGCAAAGGGCGGTGGCGAAGATGGTGGAGGAGTTGGATAGAGAAACCATGTTAAGAAGAGGAAAGGAGAGAGATAAAAGGATTGAGAGGATTGAAGCTGGCCTTGTTAGGGCGAGAGCGTTGATTAGAGAAGCGCTTACTAAAAGTCGCATTTCACCTCCACTTGTTGAAGATGGAGATTATGTTCCTCAAGGGGAAATCTATAGAAATGCTTATGTCTTTCAAAGGTAACTATATATTTCCCTAATCACATTTTCCTCTATTATACAATGTTGTTACATTTATCGTAACTAAGTTTGAAACTCACTAAAAACATAAAGCTTGCTACTTCATGTAAATGTATTATGGACGTCGGTCTGGTAGTTAATCTCTGACTTTCTTTTTTAAACGGGTTTGAACCTCATTGAATACATAGAGTTTGCAACTTAATGTGAGTGTATTATGGTTTGGCATGCAGTAACCTGATTATAATGTTTGATTCGGTAGGATCAGACTTTTTTTTCTTTTTGCTTCTAATATATTAGTGAAGTTGCGGTGATTAAATTGAACTATATGTTCACACAAATTTTGGCAAAAAAAAAAAAATTATTTAATTAGTTTTTTTTTCATTGGAATAATCACTACAAATTTTTCCTGACTTTAACCTCTTATATAAGAGAAGAACAGACATGATTCATGTCTTAAGACAATTACATAGAAATTATCGTTCGAAGAACAAATATGATTCATATCTTAAGACAATTACATAGAAGTTATCGTTCTAAAGAAATCGAGCTTTTAGTATTCAAGTCGGTGGTGTAGGACAATAAGAAAAATAAATGAGAATAAAACAAAAGAAGATGAAAAAAATCCTATCAAGTTAATTTAATGTCAATAATCATCAATTCAAAGTTACAAGTGAGAAATTGAGAATGTAGCCTATGTATGTTGGACTCTATAATAAAGAGTTACATAAATCTAGATAAATTAAACGTAATCTCGTGACAAGGCACATTATACTGAATATATAAAATAAATATTTTAAAAAATATATCTTTTATTTACATAATTTATTTATTTATAATCTAATTTTTTTTTGTAAAATGATTCACTTTTAATGATTATCATTGAAAATTTTCTTTATATGAGCGTTCCAAACATACCTACTTCGCTTAAAATAATAATTGGCAAATTTAATAAAACAAATACTAAAAAAATGATCTTTATATGAGTAGTAAATCTTACTAATTAATTTTAAAAAATCAATAATACATGATTGATAAGTTAATCAAATAGTTATTGAAAATGACTAATAACTATTATTGATAAGCGAAATATATATAATTATCTATATATAAATTAATTTTTTATTTGAATTTGAATTATACCGGTAACTACATATTTTGAATTTTGAAAGTTTGACTATTTTAGATAAACATAGATAACTATATTTACTCGAATTCAATAAAAGAAATTATATAATTACTTATGTGGCACAATTGAGTTCAATTAAGCTATCCAAATGTGTGCTTATTTAAATCGTCTCAAAAGTTGTATTTATTATATATAGATATGAAAAGAATGCAAAAGCAATTAAACTTATTGATATAATTATCCTATTATATCTACTTTCTAATAACTTATCATATCCCTTCACATTTCATCAATAGAGTTGTGACCTAATTAGATATGATAATGTTAATATTTTATTTATTTTGTAATATTATCATGTGCACATCCAAGTGTCACACATCTTAACATTGATATGAAATTTTTCTACGTATACATCTATTAATTAGTCATTATATCTTTTAATGTGTTGGAAGTGATTACTATCGTGTATATATTATGTCACATTGAGATGGAAAATTCTAAAATGGACGGGGTGTATTGGAGTCGGTTCATCTAATATTATTAGATTAAGGTGAATTAAGTGCTTTTTAGCATCTCATCCATGTATTTAATGGTATTTAATGAACCGACTTCATTAGACGCAATACATATTAGAATCACCCCATTGAACAAATGGGTAAATTAAATACCCAAGTCTTTCTTTAATTTTATTAGAGTTAAATGCTTTGTAATTGATGAGATTATACATGCATGTTTTATGTACCGACTTCGTTGATCCTAATACTTATTAGAATCACCCCATTGAAGCAATGGGTAAATTAAATACCCCCGTCTTTCTTTAATTTTATTAGAGCTAAATGCTTAGTAATTGATGAGATTATATACGTAAGACCAACCCATGTGGATCTAATCAATCTTTGTCACGACAATTCAACATTACCAAATTGTTATTCAACTACACATTAATGACTAGTGACCATCACATGACCTTCTTTAGTGTAACGATGAACCTTGAAGTTTGTACATACTTATATTAGATTTTTTGGATAGTGGTTTGGTAAAAATTGAAATCATATCTAGCAAAACTAATTAATGTTCTAATTACTTTATATATATATGTGTGTGTGTGTGTAGTATGTGTCTGTATAATATTGAGTTTCAACTTTAAATACTCTGAAAAGTTTACCTAAAAAATGGTTGATTTTATTTTATTTTTGCAGGAGTTACATGCTAATGGAAAGCATGTTTAAGATATATGTTTATGAAGAAGGGGAACCTCCTTTGTTCCACAATGGTCCTACCAAAGACATATACTCTACTGAAGGAATATTTCTTGGGTTAATTGAGTCCAATACTCACTTTAGAACTTATGAGCCTGATGAAGCTCATGTTTATTTTCTCCCTTTTAGTGTGGTAATGATACTTGAGCACCTATTTGATCCAATTACACGCGATAAGGCCGTTCTTGAACGTGTCGTGGGCGATTATGTTCGTCTAATATCTACCAAGTATCCATATTGGAATAGAAGCCTCGGAGCCGATCATTTCATGCTCTCGTGCCACGATTGGGTACATATGTTTAGTCGTTAGTGCAAGTGCTTTCATATTTTGAATAAACTTATTTTATAAGATTACGAAGATTAAAATTACTTGTCAATGTTAATGCAGGGCCCACGAGCTACATGGTACGTGCACCGATTATACTTCACTTCCATGCGAGTGTTATGCAATGCAAATACCTCAGAGTTTTTCAACCCTATAAAAGATGTATCATTTCCAGAGATCAATTTCCGAACAGGAAATATCACTCAACTAACATCAGGATCTTCAAACCGCACAATTTTAGCATTCTTTGCAGGCCGAATGCACGGCTTCATCAGGCGGCCTCTCTTTCGACTATGGGAAAATAAAGATAGCGACATTAGAGTCTTCCAAAAAATACCGGAAAATTCATCTTTATCGTATAACGAAATGATGGAGAAGAGCAAGTATTGTTTGTGTCCGAGCGGGCATGAAGTGGCTAGTCCTAGGGTTGTCGAGGCAATATACGCGGAATGTGTGCCGGTTTTGATATCCGAGGATTATATCTTGCCTTTTAATGATGTGCTTGATTGGGATAAATTCTCGGTTCGAGTTTCGGTCGAAGAGTTGCCAAAGTTGAAGGAAATTTTGATGAGAATAGGAAACGATGAGTATACGTTGTTACAGAAGAGAGTGAGAGAGGTACAACGACATTTTGTAGTAAATGATCCACCTAAGAGATATGATGTTTTCCATATGACCATCCACTCTCTATGGTTGAGAAGGTTGAATCTTAGAATCAATTTTTGATTGAATTAGTTTTTTTTATTTATATTTAAACATCAATGCTTAATCACATTTAAATTAAGATTAGGTTGACTTTGGAAATTAGAATACAAATTATGAATGTGGATTGGATATGGAGCACTTTCATTTTACCAGACAAAGTTATAATCTTAAAAGAAAAAAAAAATCTCTCGTTGTTTTGCAACAAAAACATATAAGTTGGGAAGGAAACTTTTATGAATGAATATCAATTGCTAAAACAAATATATTGCAAATTAGGATATGGAAAAAAAAGAGATCGAACTTAGACCAATCGAAGGTAATTGAATCTGAACCTTATTTTTAAATCGTGACTTGAATTTCACGTGAATGCGTCTGGTCTTTTATACTGATAATGTAAGCAAATTTAAGGAATATTCAAAGTACATAAAACAGAACTACATTGAACTATTACTAAGGTAATTATGATTTGTGAGGTCGTAGTGATGGGTTCCCCTTTTGAACAATTTTAAGAATGTGATTTTAACATTGCACTATAGCATTGAGCTCCTATAATTATGACCACTTAATGAATTGATGGTGGTGGCAGCGTTGGCAATGTCAGTAGAACACTGTCACCTCAAAACGACGTGTGAAACAGGAAGAGCACAACAGTTAGGAGGTGAAACGGGGCTACCGCAAGAGGCTCATTTTCTAGAAGATTATCTTTGTCCATAAACCCTAAATAGAGTGTCTTTTTTCATTCACACCTTGAGGCGATAAAGCATATAATTTAGTACTATTGTAACCACCAAAGAGTCATTTGGATGGAAGGTTTACACTAGCTAGCAAATTGTGTCACATGCATATTGGTGTTTGGTTGGCTGGCCACAATACTCCCCGTAACCCAAGGCCCAGTTTTGTGACTCTTGTTTAATGCTATTTCAACTCACCTTTTTAAGTGAGTTTCACTATCATCTCCTTTTGATTAAGTTGGTCAAATTGTGTATTGACTACTTTACCCCCTACTATATGAATCCAACTACAGGTTCTTATTTAGTTTTTTATTATTACACATCTCTCTCTCTCTCTCCCCCTTCCCAATTGTGATATCAGCTCTCGCTCTCTCTCTCTCTCTCTCTCTCTCTCCAGTTGTGATATCAGCTCTTTCTGCCTCCCCCCTAGGGGTGTAATCGAGCCGAGCCTGGCCATTTTTCCAGGCTCGAGCTCGAGCTTAACTACTCCAGAGCTTGAGCTCGTCGAGCCGTGTTTCGAGAGCTCGAGCTCGAGCTCCCAGGCTGTAGAAATAGCTCAAGCTCGAGCTTTCAAGCCCGAGCCGAGCCAGGCTCGCTAGCTGAGCCCAGTTTGTGAAGCAAAATGATTCATGTCAAGCCACAGGTGGTTCGCAAGAAACAAAAATCAGAAAAATAGATCTCCATTCATTTGAAACAAAAATTAGAAAAAACAACAAAAAATTGATTACAAGTGAAAAGCCGGCGGTTGTGGCTGTGCGCGGCTGTGATGCGAGTGTCGGTGGTGGCGCACGAAAATTGCAGGGCTTCAGGCGATACGAGCAGAGGCGGCACAAGTTGGGATGGGTGACTCATGAACATGTGGAATTGTGGGGCTTTAGGCGGTGGTAGTTGATGGGTGGTCTGCCACCGGCAATTTGGCATGAGGCGGAGAGAATGGGTGGTATAATTTTCCCATAATTTCTTTACCCCCTCTGTTAAAGACGCTGCTATGATGGAGAATTTTATTTTTTGAAGCAGATGTGATGTGGGTAGGTGAAGAGTTGATGAAGAGTTGAAAATTGAAAAGTGAGATACTTTAATTTCTAATGTTTTTACTTATTTAATTAGTTTTACTATTAACTAATAATATAAAAATATAATAATATTAAAAATTTAAAAGCTCGCGAGCCGGTTCGCAAGCCTCAAACAAGTGAAATTGGGCTCGAGCTCGGCTCGACGAGAAGCTCGCGAGCTTGAATCGAGCTCGATTCGAGCCGGCTCGTTAGGCTCGCGAGCCGGCTCGGCTCAACTTACATCCCTACTCCCCCCTTACACCTTCAACCACCATTGAAGAAAAAATTGGGGATCAAGCTCGTGTTGAATCATTTGTTCAAATCCAACCCACATCGGCGAGTATGTTGTTTACACAACGATATCATTACATTATTTTTCTTTTTTTCCAAGAAGTTGTATACGTTTTGTGATTTTGGTTACAAGTTAGGATTCAGCGTGTTTAAACCAAAACATAAAAAATGTTTACATTTCCTAAAGCTGCAATGGTTCTGTTGTTTTGATTTGTTGCATTCTTTGTAAAATTGGTTGTACCCGTGTGTATATGCCCTAAATTTGAAAATGGCTTTTGAGGAAGTATGATTGTGTGGTTCTGTTTACCTTTCATTGCATGTTTATATTGATTTTAAGATTTTTATATGTCTTTTTGAGGCCGAATGTGTCGTAATCAATGAAATGAGTCAATAATATTTGTTCTTGCCTTCGATATTCCGTTTGTGTGAAGTTATGTTATATATTTTTTACATATAATTATGCAATGTTACGTGCTATTTAGATATAATCACCCATTTAGTCAATGAGTTATTATATTGCCCCCGATGCATTTTTTTTACAATTTTGATTTTATTCAATCGGTGAGATATATATACAAAATGCTTGGTAATGTTACTCGCTTAACCAGTTTGCTATTTGAATAATTGCAGCTTGAATAATGTCTCGAGTAACCTAGAAAAACTTAGAAGTGATTTTGGTTGTTGAGGAGATTATTTCATGAACCAAATTATTTTTTAATATAATAATTGCCCTGTTGAGTGACGAAAGATTAGGTTATCGTTCAAAAAGAGAACGTATAGTTAGGTATATTATGGCTCATCGAATGCCAAATCAAATATCACGTGTTTATCGACTAACGGCTCACAACGACTCGAATTGTCTTAACAACTTGAGAATGAACATGAGTACATTTGCTAGATTATGGTATTTGTTACACAATGTTGGTGGGTTGTCTGATTCAAAGTATGTTAGGATAGAAGAAAAATTTTGTTTCTTTTTGTCTATCTTAGCAAACCCCAAGAAGAATGTGACAGTTAATTTTGACCACGTCCGATCAGGCCACACTATAAGTGTATATTTCAATGTTGTACTCGTATCTTTGCTGAAACTTGTTCCAATTTTAACTGTGACACCAAAACCAGTGGATGAGGAATGCTCTGTGGCAAGATGGAAACATTTTAAGGTGCGACAGTCTCTACACAAGGGGTCATATTTTTTCAATCATATTTTATAATCAAATGTGAGTAATTTATATCTATTACATTTATGTGCTTCTCAACATGATAGGGATGCTTAGGCGCATTGGATGAGACCTATATTGATGTACAAACACCTCTTCTCGACAAACCCAAATATCGCAATCGTAAAGGTGGAATAAGTGTCAACGTTTTGGGAGTAGTCGACCGCAATATGAACTTTGTTTATATGTTGCACGGATAGGAGGGGTCCGTTGCCGATGGCCGGGTGCTGTGGGGCCCAGCTAGTAGGGCTAACAGACTTAAAGTTCCAACTGGTGAGTTAAATATTTCTTTTTTAACTGTCATATAACAAATACATTTGTCCATATTTTTCTAAATGGCCCAAATTTATATTTAGTTGAGTTTCAATTAAACAGTATTATTGTTTGTACTTTTTATACAGGACAATACCACTTATGTGACAATGGTTACATGAATTGTCCGGGATTTCTGGCACCCTACAGTAGTATAAGGTACCATTTGGATGAATGAGCTGAAAGTTGTCGTGCTCCCCAAAACTCAAAAGGATTTTTTAATCAGAGGCATACCAAATCTCGCAATGTTATTGAATGTATATGATGTATAATTTAATGGAGATGGGAAGTTTTGAAGAGTATGACATTTTACCCTTTACTTACTCAAAACCGAATGATCTTATCTTGTGCACTAATACATAACTTCATTCGTCGTGAGACGTGCACTACTACATAACTTCATTCGTCGTGAGACGGAGGTGGACCCGGTGAAGGCATAAATCTATGACGATCATCATGAGTTGTATAATAATGTTCAATCGGCTGAGGCCGAATTTGTTGATACAATAGACCCATCGAATGATTGGGTTGTGTGGCGTGACAATCTTGCGGAAGAAATGTTCAATGAATGGACTGGTGGCCATTAGACATGGAATTTTGTTTGTTTGTTTATGCATTATGATTGTTGATGATGTTGTACTTTTTTAATAATTTCGTGTGTTGTGCAAATTGGTATTGATATGTGTATGCTTTATTGTACTTTTATTAACTTGTTTATGACGTTAGTCTTCGATTTAATGTGTATTAAGCTCTTATGTGATTTTCACGAGTGTGCACCCTGTTTGATTTTACCATGTGCATAAAAATTTCGGTTGCATTGTTGAGGTTGAAATTAAGGATTTTTGGTATGTATATTTCCCAGTCATTGGCAGATACTAAAAATGGCTGCTACTGGGAGTTACACAACAAGTTGTAGAGGGAGAAAGTCTGCTGCATGTAGGAGAATGTGGACTAGACCGGAGGAAGATGTGTTGATTCAAGCACTCAAGAAAATTTTGCCTACTAGATGGAAGGCTGATAATGGGTTCCGCGTGGATTATTTAAATGTGCTGCAAGACAAGGTAATGAGGTGTTACCAACTATTGATCTTCGTGCTCAGCCGTACATTAGTTCCAAAATGCACTCATGGAAGAAGCAATATAATACATTACATGTGATTTTTGGGGCTTCTGAAGTTGGGTGGAACTCAACAACAGAGATGATTGAGACAGAGAGTGATGAGCATTGGGAGGCTGCCTGTAAGGTATGATTTTACTCAAGTTTGTCCTCAAACATGTCTTTGTATGGCACTTTTGTCAATCGAAAAGAGTGATTACTTTGTAATGGTAATGAATAAAATTGGCTTTGATGTGGACTGAACCTACTGCCTGTGTTATGAGATACAAGTTGTGGCCTTACTATCACTCTTGGTGTCAAATATTAGGGAAAGACCGGGCAATGACAACTGGGCTGAAGACTTTTATGATGCATTTGTTGGTGTAGTACATACCGAACCCCAACCCCAATCACCTCCGAAAATAAACTTGGAGGACACGGAAACGCCATACACTCTGTTACTTAAGGAACTTGCGACAACCCCTATTTGTGAGCCCCGGAGTATCACTACAACAAAACAATTGGCAAAAACCCTCTGTAACTCCAATGACTCCTTCCCCAAACCCTTAAAATGCTCACCTTTTGTTGGTCCCAAGTGGCATACGAAAGGGTCTAGAAGGGGAGGTTGAATAGACCCTGAAGTCTTTTTCGACTTCAAAAGATTTCGTACTAAAATGGTTTTTGGACGCTTGAAATGTAGACGCTTGACTGAGCGTTTACTTTGAAATATAGACGCTTTGGTTAAGCGTCTGATGAAAACTGGTTTTTTGGAGCGTTAACTTAGACTTCAAGATTTGAATACTTTAACCGAGTAGGCTTAAGCGTTCAGTTCTTTAATCAGTGTTAGCACAGCGGAATGATTTTTGTAGTCTTCTTTTAAAAGCTTTAGCGTCACAAGAAGTTTATTAGTTGCTTAGCGTTTGATTGTGTTTTACTTAATTAGTTTATGCAATGATATGATAGATAAAGGAATTGACTGAAAAGTAAATGACACAATATTTGTAAGGTTCGTTGGGTGGTGTAATCCCAACTACGTCTTTTTTCTCCTAGAACACTTGGAGGCAATCCACTAAAATGATTCTCAAAGAATCACACAGAATCTTCTACAAAATAGGGAGAGAAAGATATCGATGACTTGAGCTCCTTGATCACACAGATTTCTGCTCCAAATCACTTCAATCCACTTGCTTCTTTCACCCAGAAATAATGCAAGTATCCAACTTCGACTTCACACAGATCGCGAGGCTTGTATGGGGTTTTCTAAAATGATTTGTTTGATTTTGATGAAGTTCAAACAACTGGAAATATCTCAGTAGTAATGTAGTTTCTTCGAAAAGAATGTTTGAGATATTTGTTGACTGTCTCAGGAGTTGAAGAAAAGCAAAGAGAATGTTTTCTTGAGCATTCTGGCTTTTCTGAGAGTTTAAGGAATGAGACTTCAATGCAACAGCAATTCGGCTTGGAGATTGATTGTATGTTTGGCTTGTTATTGAAGTCCTATTTATAGGCATTCTTGGAGAAAGTGTCCGTTTGACACATGCACAGGTGCGTGTCTCTCACTTCCGCGAGTGAACAACTTTAGTCCTTTTTCCTAAAAATCTGTTGCACAAAAGTTGGTGCTGCAGTCTTTGAATAGTTGACAGTCCAATAGGGTGGCTTCTCTGTACGTCTGACAGTGCTTATCACATTTAATGCTCTTATCAGCATTTAATGCATTTTAATTAAATGCCCGTTGGCATTTAATGCACTTGAGAATATTTGCATTAAACTCCTTCTGGACTTTAGAAATAGATTCAGGTGAAATCAGTCATTGATAGACGCTTATTCAATCCTTGAATTACTTCACTCCATAAGGTGACGCTTTGAATAGCTGGTCATTCTAGACGCTTGGAATCTTCATCTTTATTCAGACATCAGGCGCTTGAGTCTTCAAACTATACTTCTGATAAACTCACCCAGAACATATCAGGCGCTTAGTCTAAGACAACTTAACCTAACAATCTAAAATAAGAATAAAGCAAAGCCTATTACAAATCTAACGCTCCAAAGCTGAAAAACAAACTTACATATTTTGGGGTCTAACAGAAAAATCCTAATTGTCATCATCAAAACATCTAACATGAAATTTCTAACAATTTCCCCCCTTTTGATGATGGCAATACTTACTCTTTTATAGTTCAAGAGTTAGACAGCCAAAATAAAAGTTAGCTTTGATTAGATACGGTTAGTTAAGGTTAGTTACGCTTCAACGAGATGTTTCAGCTGAAAAAAAATGCATTTTATATATAAGTGATTATAAGCATTTTTACAACTGAACAAACAAAGATATAAGAGACAAGAATATAGATAATGCAGATCAAAAGGCTTTAACGTCTTGGTCTAACTTTGTATCGCTTGGGCATTTCAGCTCGGATAGCTTCAGTTAGATTATCTTCCAGAGTC
Source organism: Buddleja alternifolia (assembly GCA_019426215.1). NCBI lineage: Eukaryota > Viridiplantae > Streptophyta > Magnoliopsida > Lamiales > Scrophulariaceae > Buddleja > Buddleja alternifolia. The sequence goes on along the minus strand of CM033407.1, from coordinate 1,020,298 downwards.
ATCATCGCTTCATGATCTTTGTTGATTATGAGCTTATTTTCTTCTTTTCGTCTCTTCTTGAAAGCATTAAAGTGATTGTCCTAATCAGTTGGGTTAATACCAATATACCTTAGGCAAATTCTGAAAGATTGGATGAAGTCAGTCAACTTCCTCTTTTCAGCTAAGATTCTTGGATCTGTAGGTTCTGGAATAGATGTTCTTTGAAGAGGGATGTCAAACTGTTCAAGCAGTACCCGAGAAGGTATTGGTAGATTTGGATATAGTGCTTGTGGGGTTTCTCTTAGCGTTCTACTAGACGCTCCAGCAGAAGCACTTACCTCAGAAGCAGTTATCCAAGAGGGGAGATTTAGCGCAGAAGGAGAAGGAAAAACTTGACGCTTAGGAGACGGAGGCTCTTGAGCTCTTGAACTAGACGCTTTCCTCTTTTCTCTATTCTTCTTCTTTTCCCCCTTATTGCCATCATCAGACTTTAGAACATGATCTGTGAGTAAACTGACCTGATGAGCAATCTGAGACATAGAATCTGTGATGTCGTCCAGACGCTTGTCGAATCGTTCCTGCAAGGCGAGGAGCTTGGCGCTGGTAGCATCATTCAGAGAAGTCTCAAGGGTTTCAAGGCACTTTTAAAGCTCTTCTTTCATGGCAAGTTGGTTTGCTTGAGTGGCATCATGCATTTCTTGAAAGTCTTGTTTGTACTCACCAACAGCCGCTTGAGCTGAACTACGCATATGAGCAATCTGAGCGCTCATAACGTGAGTCTCAATTTTTGCCAAATCTTCTTTAATCCAGTGAAGGGATTCTTCATTCTGAGTAGCATGAACACTTATATCCTCCAGAACGGATTTGAGCAAAGGACCAAAAGATTGACTCTCATCTGATTGAACCGCTTGAGGAGTCGGTCGCTTGAATCTGGATGAGTGTTTTAGAGAGTCAAGGGGAGCTTGATATGCTGGATCAAAGGCAGTACCTCGTATGTCAAGAGAAAGATCCTCAGCAATATCATCAGCAACGGGTTCAGGAGCGTCAGGAAGATCCTCTGGTGGAGACGCTTGAACGGGTTCTTCAGCAGACGCTGGAATACTTGTGATTTCATACGTGAACGCTTCAACTGACTTAGCAGGCGCTTTTGCAAGCGCTGACTCAGGTTGACGAAAGTCATCGAATTGGAAGTTCCAATTTGCTAAATCGGCATAAGAAGTGGACGCAGCTTCCAAAAGTTCAGTGAGTCTGGTTCTAGTCATACAAGTACCGAAAATGAATGTGCGAAGGGGACTATCAATGGCCCTGATGTGCATTGGACCAATGATATCTAGCACATGATTCGGAAAGACTTTGGACGGCGCTTGACAGATGGAAAAGATTGAATCTGGGCAGTAATGTCTAGAAATCCAATCAAGCAGTCAGAGGGAAGAGACTTGAGACGCTGATCCTCAGGCACGTAAGTAGCGTAGTACTCTTCTAAATATGGATAGATCACTTGAGCTAGTCCCTGATTTCTTTCAAGCAGTGAGAGGACAAACTCATAATGATTGAGTACTTCTTTGCGGATAGAAGGGAGCAGAGGATATCCTCGAAAAGAGTTGATGACAGAGCCGTTCCATTGTCGGAGATTGGCAATGAAGATTTTGTCGAACAGAGATAAGGGAGTCATAATCTTCACCATCAAATTGAAATTATTCTCGCAGTGGCTCGGAGCGAAATTCAAGCATGATATAAAAGAGGTACCACTGGAAGATGTTTGAGCGTTGAAAAGTAGAGGAGTAATGGACAATCGGTGAAGCTCTTGACGCAGACACTGCTCAATTTGATGTCTAACGAGTGGGAGCTTTAGAACAGGTCCAACTCTCTGTTGACGCTGCTTTAGACAATACTTGGCGAACTGATGCTTCTTGTCATGCATGCCTATGCCAAATAAGTGGGAGCTTGGACTAACTCTGAGAATGTATATTTGTTCCCCACATACGCTTCAACCCAGTTAACTTCATTCATGCAGTAATCTGTTCCAGCATTGACCATAGCGCGAATGCCTTCATGATGAATATCTCTGATAGATTCAAAGCGATATCTATCAGTCTGATAGTTGGCATTCCAGACGCTGTCAAAATATGCATCGGCTTCAGTCTGAATCAAATCTGTCATTGGTTCGAGACGCTCACCGGCATGAACTGCTTTATTCTTCCACAGGCGAAGTGGATTGACTGAAGAGAGATTTTCAATACTATTAGCAGTCTGAGGAAAGTGTGTGTAGCCTTCTCTGTTCAAGACTGACTCTGATGGATTGAGAAGCTAGGACGGAGAGGCTCATACACCCGAATATTGTAGTCTCTTAGAGAGAAACCGGTGGGTTTGCTGTGGCCATAATCGAGATAATATGCCAAATCCACATCACATCTAGGAGTTCTTCCTCCTTGTCTGTCTTGTTGAAGAATAAGAGAAGACGGTATTTGACCAGGGGTTTTTCCAAGTTGAGTGGCCAGATAATACTTCCTCTCAATTTCTGTTAGTTCAGCGTTAAACACTGTATCCCTGATTTGACGGTCAGAATCAATCAACAGGGCAATGTCATTCTCAGCAGCAATGTATCTTTCTTCATTGTATCCTGCAGGAATGAAATCTTCTTCGAGCGCTGGGGGCATATAGTTGATTGAATGATCAATTGTCTTCAGCGTGTCGAGTTGGAAGAAGTGCTTTGGCTTTGTAACGTCTTCAGCAACGCTCTGACCTTCCGAGCGTGCCTATGTTATAGCTGGAACAGGGATTGACGACTGAACCTCTTTGAGAGCAGGTTCCTCATGTTCAATTGCAGCAACTTCTGCGGCAATGTCTTTGGCAATCGCCACAACTTTTGTCATCTCAACATCTAGGTGGACATTGGTTGACGCTTCAGCAGCAGCTGGAGCTAAAGCTGTAACAAAAGAACTATCCTCTATAAAAGCAGGATCTTCTACAGATGTAGGAATAGGAATACTGTGGTAAGAAATAAACTTACCTTGAGAACTTGTCTCAACAACAATACTTTGAGCGCTTGGCTCATCAGCAACTTGAGCGCTTGGCTCAACAGTCTCAAGCTTTTCAGGAACAGGAGCAGCCCGACGCTTGCTTGTCCTGGAGCGCTTGACTATTTTCTTAACGTTGACTCCTTCAACGAGCTTAAGTGGTGGAGCGGGAGGGTCAACAGCTGGTTCTTCAAAGTCTATTTGTTTGATGACCCCTTCCAGCTTCCTCCTCTTGAGAGGTAACTTGTCCTCAGCATCCTCATCAGTTTCCTCATCATCCTTTTGAGGAGAAGGGACAAATTGAGCCTTCGGCTTTCTGGGAGCCCTCTTCTTTGTTGCAGCCGGACGCTTCATGGCTTCTTTTGGCACTAGACGCTTCACAGCTTCTTCTGGAACTGGACGCTCCGCTTCCTCATCGGACGCTTGACGTACTTCCAGACGCTCAGATAGTGGTTTAGCAGCACCACCAATTTTGGGAGGATTGAAGAGATTATTCAGAATCCTTCTTCCCAGCAACTTGGTCTTATTCAACGGGAGACCAGACGAGTATACACACTGTGATTTGTACAGCAGGTCACTTAGAACAAGCCCATAAGGTTTATTCGAGGTGCTTAAACAGTCTCGAAACCTTCCAAAAATGTACTCACTCCAGTTGATCTTGATGTTGAGGAGTATAGCAGTCATCATCTGAAATTGTACTGGGTTCACCTTATCAAAGGTTCCCACTCGGCATTCTATGATCTTGCTGCAAAAATCAGCCAACAGTCGGTATTTGGATACCAATTCTTTCTTTTCAAAATACTGAGTGTAGGGTACACCGTCGTACGCACTCATGGTTGTCCATGCTTCCTTGATTTGTTTTAAAGTAACACAATCCAATGCCTCACCCTCATTTGGAAGATTGAAGTTCTCAGCAATGGAGGCAGCAGACAAAATAAATTCCTTGGGAGGCTCCTTCTTGGATAGAGGAATTAGACAAGAGATAGACTTCTTGTTCTCTGAAAGTTTAGCAGTCTTCCAGAAGGTGTCGACTTCAGTCGGAAACAGATAGGAGTATTGGGTCAAGAAAGGTTTAAGCCTAGCTTTGACTACCATGTCCATCATGTCTGTTAGATTGATCTGAGGTTGTTCATAAAGGAATTTCCAATCGACAACAAGGCTTTCAGTAACCTTGATGGTAAGTTCGGCAGAAGTAGACGAAGATTTCTTTGGTGCCATTTTTAGTGAAAGAGATGAACTGAGATTTTCTTTTACTTTGAGAGAGAGAGAATAAATTTTGCAGATATGTTTGAGTAAGAGTAAATGGTTTTTCTGCAGAAATTGTGTTTTAAATGACACAGCAGTTAATTTTTGAAACTTGTGTTCTCTTGTCTCTGTAGGATTCAAACACGTGTAAAGAGTTTTAATCTCAGCCATGAATTCATTAAATGCGGACGCGAGTTTTGTGTAATAGAGAGAAGTTACATTTGGTAATTCTCATATATAAAGATTTGACATCTGAGTTAAAATTTTAAAAACGTTTGGCATTTTCAGAGTGTAACGCACGCGCCTGTTTGTACACTGACACGTACACAAACACGTGCTATCTCTGAACCGTCATTTTGGAAAAGTTTTTGATTACCCGCCAGTTTGATGTGATAGAAGCATGTGAATAGAGTACACAATAGACTTTTGAGTCTATCCACTACTTCAAGAAGCGTGTAAAATTTATGCATGACTTTTAAAAAAAAATTTATATTAAGTGTTGAATGAAATAGTTTCAACGGTTAACTTGATACCATTGGTTGGTATAACACTTCTTGGTATTCTTTATAACTGTTGTAATATAGACGCTTAAAGTCAAAGTCCTTTTTTTTTTTTTTTTATGTTTGAGCGTCCAATATTTTATGTAGAAATGATACTGAGCATTGATAATCATGCATCTGAAACTTTTGATCATTGACGCTTACAGTTATGTTCAAGTACAATTTTAAGGTTCCCCCTAAATTTGATAACTTGTACCATTTGTTTTGTTTTTCAAAGAAAGCTTTTAGACATAAATCAAGTGGATTCCCCCTAAATTATATGTCTAATAAAGTATGATGCTTGATGATTAAGCGTTTAAATCAATCATACCTAGTTCACTTCTCAAAGTGAGAAAACGTTGTTCGTTGAGCGCTTTGGTGAAGATATTTGCCAATTATTTGTCAGTTCCAATAAAGTGCATGGAGATATCTTTCTTTTGAACGTGGTCACGAAGGAATTGGTATCTAATGTCAATGTGTTTGGTTCTGGAATGAAGAACAGGGTTTTGAGTCATGGCTAGAGCGCTTTGATTATCACAATGAATGGGGGTTGGCCCTAGGATTGTTCCATAATCTCTAAGTTGTTGCCTTATCCATAATACTTGTGCACAACAACTTCCTGCAGCTACATACTCAGCTTCGGCTGTGGAGGTAGCTATGGATTGTTGTTTCTTGCTATGCCATGAAACTAACCTATCACCTAGAAATTGACAAGTACCACTAGTGCTTTTACGATCTATTTTGCAACCTGCAAAATCTGCATCTGAGTAACTAATTAATTCAAAATAAGAATCCCTAGGATACCATAAGCCCACATTCTGTGTGCTTTTCAGGTATTTAAGGATCTTCTTGGCAGCAATTAAGTGTGACTCTTTAGGATCAGCTTGAAATCGTGCACACATGCATACCGAAAACATAATATCAGGTCTACTGGCAGTAAGATAAAGAAGTGATCCAATGATACCTCTATAATTAGTGATATCAACTTTCTTTCCACTTTCATTTTTATCTAACTTAAGCGTTTGACTCATTGGAATTTTTGAATATGATGCATTTTCCATACCAAATTTCTTAATCATATCTCTTGTATATTTAGCTTGGTTAATAAATATTCCATTAGGGAGTTGTTTAACTTGTAATCCTAAGAAGAAAGTTAATTCACCCATCATGCTCATTTCAAATTGTTCTTGCATCATTTTCGAGAATTTCTCACACAGACGCTTGTTAGTAGAGCCAAATATGATATCATCAACATAAATTTGGACTAAGAGAACATCTTCGTTATTGGTAATTTTAAATAACGTTGTATCAACGCTGCCTTTTGAAAAGCCTTTACAAATAAGAAAGATAGAGAGAGTGTCATACCATGCTCGGGGTGCTTGCTTAAGCCCATAAAGTGCTTTGTCTAGCTTGTAAACCATGCCCTTACCATGGTAGTTGAAGAAACCTGGTGGTTGCTCCACATATACTTCTTCTTGGAGTTTACCATTCAGGAATGCACTCTTCACGTCCATTTGATACACCATGAACTTGTTGAACGCTGCATATGCTCGAAACATGCGGATTGCTTCAAGATGAGCGACAGGAGCGTATGTCTCATCAAAGTCAATACCCTCCTCTTGGTAATATCCTTGAGCTACGAGTCTGGCCTTGTTTCTTATCACAATACCGTTCTCATCCATCTTGTTTCTATAAACCCATCTAGTTCCAATGACTCCTTGGTGAGTTGGTCTTGGTACTAGCATCCAAACCTTATTTCGTTTAAACTGATTAAGCTCTTCTTGCATAGCTTCAATCCAACTTGGGTCGCTTAGCGCTTCATCCACTTTCTTAGGTTCCATTTGAGATAGAAAGCTTGCGAACATAGCCTCATTGATCGTAGCGACTCTAGTCCTAACAGGAGCTTCAATATCTCCAATAATCTGCTCAGGTGGATGATCACGCAGCCATAATCTATCTGGTTGGAAGGGGTTAAGAGGTTGAACAGGCGCTTGACGAACATACGTTTGATTATCCTCTTGCATAGGCGCTTCAGGTTCACAATTCCTTGTGTGCTCTTGATGATCACTCTCTTCATGATCATCAGCATTTCTTACATGATTATCCAGAGTAATCTCACGAGTAATCTTAGGAGAAGGACTGAGATCTCATCATCATCGTCACTGTCATCATCAATTGTAACCTTAGACGTTTGATGACATAGATCTTCAACTCCTACATCATTCATATTAACTTTACTCGGTTCTTGGTTAGCATTATCAAAAACAACATGAATAGATTCCTCCACCTTCGATTTGATCTTATTGAGGATCCGAAAATTCTTTCCATTCTTGGAGTAGTCTAGAAAGATTCCCTCATCCGCTTTAAGATCAAATGTCTTTAGACTTTGGGAACCATTGTTATGAAAATATGAAACATTTGGCTTACGTCCCTTTCACAGTTCATATGGAGTTTTCCCATGCTGTTTGTTGATCATGCAACGGTTTTGAGTGTAACAGGCAGTGTTGATTGCTTCGGCCCAAAACCTAGGAGCGAGCTTGGATTCTGCTAACATAGTCCTAGCTGCTTCCTTAAGCGTTCGGTTCCAGCGCTCAGCAACACCATTTTGTTGGGGAGTTCTAGGAGCTGAAAACTCATGATGTATTCCATTTTCTGCACAAAACTTCTCAACAATCTTGTTAGTAAACTCAGTACCGTGATCGCTTCTTATTCTTGCAACCTTAAGATTTTTCAATATTTGAAGTTGCCGAATAAGCGTTGTTAACTTGTCACATGTTTCATCTTTGGATGAAAGAAATTCCACCCAAGTAAATCGAGAGAAATCATCTACTATCACCAAAGTATACTTCTTACCGCTTACACTGATTGTTTGAACAGGTCCAAACAAATCCATGTGAAGTAGTTCAAGTATTCTAGAGGTAGATAAATGAGGTTTTCTCTTGAACGATGATTTAACTTGTTTACCCATTTGACAAGTGTCACAAAGGCGATCCTTGTGAAATGGTCCATTTGGTAATCCCTCTACAAGATTTTGACTTATAAGCTGAGAGATTGTCTTAAAGTTGAGGTGATTCATTTTTCTATGCCATAACCAACCCATTTTAGATTCATTTTTAGCAACAAAACATGTTGGGTTGTTATCAAGTGTTGAACCCCAATCTACCAAATATACGTTGTTAGTTCTTTTTCCTTTCAATTTAGTAGACTTAGTCTTAGCGTCATTTATATAGCAACAGTCGCTTGAGAATATGACTTCAAAGCCTTTATCACAAAATTGACTTATGCTTAATAAATTGTGCTTTAGACCCTCAACATAATAAACATCACTTATCATGATGTTCTCCCTATGCATAGTACCTATACCTTTGGTTTTACCTTTGGAGTTGTCACCAAATACAACCTGAGGACCATTGGCAGCTTGATAGTTGATCAGAAGATCCTTGGAACCAGTCATGTGCCTTGACGATCCACTATCAAAGTACCATACAGATGTATCGGCTCTAGCTCTAGGTACCTGCACTCAAAAAGGGAAGTTCTATTTCTGTTTAGGTATCCATTGTTGCTTGGGTCCTTTAACATTAGTAACTCTATTAGTTTGAGTTAGAACTTTAGGAACCCATATTTGCCTAGTCTTCATTGTAGGAATATTGGCCTTTTTGGGTTTCACATTGTGTTGTGTGTGCTTTTTGGGTGTATAATAATAATATCCTTGATTATAATGGTAGTCATAATCATAATCATCATAGTATCGATAATATGATCTTGACTGTCTCGAATATTAACGCTGGTATTTCCTTGGCGCTGGCTTGGGTTGCATTTTTGGTGTTGGACGCTTAGCGCTTGATTCACAGTGGTCAGACTTATCTTTAGTCTTTTGAGTGTTTGGATAGACCCGTCTTTGTGAATCATTTGCCTTATCCTTACCCTTGCCTGAGTTAGCTTTGACTTTCTCATTTGGCCTCTTACCATTGTCACTAGGTTAATTTTGTGTTTGACCTTGTGAACGTTTTCAACAAAGATAACACCCTTTCCTTTGTTGTTTGCCGTCACATTAGATTTATTGGGTTGTTTACCTAGTTTATCGTATCCTAAACCGATCTTCTCACCAAATAATCTAGTTACTTCAGTCACATTATCCAACTTTCTAGAAGCTTTTGATACATGATGAGATGAGCTGCTCTGATTTAGCAAGTCTAGCGATCAAATCAGCTTCTCTCTTGACTATTATATCAAGATCGCTTTTAATTGAATAATTTCACTCTTAAGCGATTGGTTTTTCTCAATGCACTGTTGCTGAAATTGCAACTCTGCTTTGAGCGTCACTTTATCTCTTGTGAGTGATGAGATAATAGGGAGATCATTTTGATATATTTTGGCTGCTTCTTGACATTCATTGTAGTATTCTTTGACTTTGTCAAGTAATTCATCATAAGAGAGAGGAACAGATAATTCAGTGTTCACCTCAGGAGACGCTTCATCATCTCTGGCCATGAGACAAATAAGCGCTGAGTCATCCACTGGCTCACCATCATCACTGCTCTCCTCTAAAGACTCCAAATCTTCAGGTGCGGACGCTGGTTCTGATTCCGCTAGCAAGCCTTGTTGACGAACGTTGCTCCTGAATTGGTTTCTATTCACATAATCCTGCCTTGAGGGCTTGGATACATTTGGATAAGGGCAATTTACCTGGTAGTGCCCTGGTTTCCTGCAATTATAACAAAGATTAGTTTTCATCTTTTGTTCATTTGATAACCTTGCAGTGTGTGGTTTTGAGACCACGGACGCTGAGAGATTTTGAGTAGACGCTTGGTATTGAACAGGCGCTTAGGGTGAAGTAACAGAATACTGAGGCGCTTGGTACTGTCATTGTACTGAAGGGGGTGCTTGATATGAACTTTGTCCTTGATGCTTAGGACCATTTCCTTTCTTTTCATATCTCAAGAACTTTCTGAATCTATTTAGCAAGGCCAACTCTTCTTTTTCATTTATGTCTAAATTCTTTCCTTTATTGCCCGATTTGCCTTTGATTGATGCTATAAGCGCTCCAGATTCAATCACCGGACTACTCACAACATCACTAGCAGAATTCAACTCGAACTCAAATGCTTTGAGCTCTGAAAAGGCGTCTTCTGGAGTTAGGAGATCCAGCATATTTGATTCTCTCATAGCAGTTGTCTTCATCAGGAATTTACTTGGTAAATTTCTAAAGATCTTAACCACCATTTCTCGATTCTGCAAATTCATTCCCAACGATGTAAGTTCTCTAACTAGAGCTGTAAATCTTATATCTAATTGCTCTAAAGTTTCATTGGGTAGCATCTTAAATCCGTTAAACTTTTCCTTGGCAATGGAAAGTTTGTTTTCTTTGATCTGAGCTGAACCACCACAAATTGTAGCCAACTTATCCCATATTTCTTTAGTGGTTTTGCAAGACTTGATCTTGTTGAATAAGTTGTCATTATCACCAATAGCCGTATATAGAGCGTTACGACCAACATTGTCCAAATTAGCTCTTCGACGCTCATCTGGAGACCATTCTTGTTTTGGTTTTTCAACTTAACCATCGGGAGTTTCTTCCGTGGCTCCAGGCGCTCTTGTGATAACTTTATATATTTTGATTGGACCATTTAAAATAATATCACACATGTCATCATCACATGAACAGAGATATGTAAATGCTTTGACTTTCCATGTGTCAAGATTTGACTCAGTTAGTTTGGGAGCTTTAGCAAATTCCATGTTTAGAATCTAAAGCAACTAAGTTTCAGAAAGGATCTAAACAAGCAGTTATGCTTAGAATTTTAAAATTTCAATTTTAACCGCTCTGATACCACTTGTTGGTCCCAAGTGGCATACGAAAGGGTCTAGAGGGGGAGGGGGTTGAATAGACCCTGAAATCTTTTTTGACTTCAAAAGATTTCGTACTAAAATGGTTTTTGGACGCTTAAAATGTAGACGCTTGACTGAGCGTTTACTTTATAGACGCTTTGGTTAAGCGTCTGATGAAGACTGGTTTTTTGGAGAGTTAACTTAGACTTCAAGATTTGAATACTTTAACCGAGTAGGCTTAAGCGTTCAGTTCTTTAATCAGTGTTAGCACAGCGGAATGATTTTTGTAGTCCTCTTTTAAAAGCTTTAGCGTCACAAGAAGTTTCTTAGTTGCTTAGCGTTTGATTATGTTTTACTGAATCAGTTTATGCAATGATATGATAGATAAAAGAATTGACTGAAAAGTAAATGACACAATATTTGTAAGGTTCGTTGGGTGGTATAATCCCAACTACGTCCTTCTTCTCCTAGAACACTTGGAGGCAATCCACTAAAATGATTCTCAAAGAATCACACAGAATCTTCTACAAAATAGGAAGAGAAAGATGTCGATGACTTGAGCTCCTTGATCACACAGATTTCTGCTCCAAATCACTTCAATCCACTTGCTTCTTTCACCCAAAAATAATGCAAGTATCCAACTTCGACTTCACACAGATCGCGAGGCTTGGATGGGGTTTTCTAAAACGGTTTGTTTGATTTTGATGAAGTTCAAACAATTGAAAATATCTCAGTAGTAATGTAGTTTCTTCGAAAAAAATGTTTGAGATATTTGTTGACTGTCTCAGGAGTTGAAGAAAAGCAAAGAGAATATTTTCTTGAGTATTCTGACTTTTCTGAGAGTTTAAGGAATGAGACTTCAATGCAACAGCAATTTGGCTTGGAGATTGATTGTATGTGTGGCTTGTTGTTGAAGTCCTATTTATAGGCATTTTTGGAGAAAGTGTCCGTTTGACACATGCACAGGCGCATGTCTCTCACTTCTGCGAGTGAACAACTTTAGTCCGTTTTCCTGAAAATCTATTGCACAAAAGTTGGTGCTACAGTCTTTGAATAGTTGACAGTCCAATAGGGTGGCTTCTTCGTACGTCTGACAATGCTTATCACATTTAATGCTCTTATCAGAATATAATGCATTTGAATTAAATGCCCGTTGGCATTTAATGCACTTGAGAATATTTGCATTAAACTCCTTTTGGACTTTAGAAATAGATTCATGTGAAATCAGTCATTGATAGACGCTTATTCAATCCTTGAATTACTTCGATCCATAAGGTGACGCTTGGAATAGCTGGTCATTCTAGACGCTTGGAATCTTCATCTTTATTCAGACTTCAGGCGCTTGAGTCTTCAAACTATACTTCTAGTAAACTCACCCAGAACATATCAGGCGCTTACTCTAAGACAGCTTAACCTAACAATCTAAAATAAGAATAAAGCAAAGCCTATTACAAATCTAACGCTCCAAAGCTGAAAAACAAACTTACATATTTTGGGGTCTAACAGAAAAAATCCTAATTGTCATCATCAAAACATCTAACATGAAATTCCTAACACCTTTGATTCCACACTCTCAGGTTCGCTTCAGCTCCTATTTTAATCGTGTTTATGTTTGTACATGAATTTTTCATGGGTTCGAATTTATTTTTGCAAAATGCAGTTGCCTGTATCTACAAGGAAGCACATTTACGGCGCTAAAAAGCTCATGCTCTTTGCTCAGTATTCGCAGTCGCAAGACATCTTTACAGCTCGTCTTTAAGGTATTATGCCTAATTTGTTCTTATAAAGTAATTTATGACTCAGATATAGTAGTTTTTACGTAATGATATTATGTAATTAAGTCAAATGTTTTTCTAGGTGTGTATGGTGTGTGTGTGTGTTTTTTTCCCAAAAATAAATAATTTAGTGAAGAACATAAATAAAACTATAAAACATTTATCATACATCAGATTACTCGATTTATTATCAATAGCGTATATTAAACTCACCCGAACCATGTTTTATTCAAGCTTCATCTGGTATGCCACAATCCTAAAACTTACCAATGGTCTAGTTCATATGCTGAAATGGTGTGTGAATGGAATGAGCATTTTTTGGTATCCGAAAATGTTTGAGTAGAACGATGTCTTCTTTATTGTGATATGATGCTTTTTTCACATCTATTGAATTAATTTTTCCATTTCTTTACGAAATTTATTTGGGTGACACTGAGACACAGCGACACAATCTTGTCTTCCTCTATTGTTATGCCACCATTACAGTCTCAATGTTCAAGTAACACAAATTAAACACACTTAGTCAGATTCTCATTTTTCAACCCATTTTCCAAACATCCCCAGTTGTACCTTTTTTTTACTACCTATCCAACTTTGTCGTCTTCCTCTAAAGCCCAAAGTTACAATTTGCAAGGCGACAAACCCTCTGTAACTCCAATGGCTACTTCCCCAAACCCTTAAAACGCTTACCTTTGATTCCGCACTCTCGGGTTCGTTTCAGCTCTGATTTTAATCGTGTTTATGTTTGTGCATGATTTTTTCATGGATTCGAATTGACTTTTGCAAAATGTAGTTGCCAGTATCTACAAGGAAGCTCAAGTACAACGCTAAAATCTCACGCTCTTTGCTTGGTATTCGCAATCGCAAGACATCTTTACCACTTGTCTTCAAGGTATTATGCCTAATTTGTGCTTGCGAGATATTTATAACTCAGATATAGTAGTATTTACGTAATGATATTATGTCCTTGAGTCAAATATTTTTCTAGGCGTGTATGTGTGTTTTTCTGGGTATGGATGTGTGTGTGTTTTTCTGGGTGTGTGTGTAATTAAGTTAAATTATTAGATTCAGATTTTTTTCTATTTTACATAGTGGTGTGTTTTTTATTTAATATTGTCTTCTTCTGGTAATTCTTTAGCTTATGATATAAATGTAAAGGAAATTATTATACTTAATTAGTCTTTTGTATCTTGATATAATTTCATTGCCCCAAAGGAAAATGAGATAAAATGTCTCAAAAGCCATGAACTTGTTGAGATTAAAAAAGATATTAAACACACTTAGCCTGATTCTCATTTTTCAACCCATTCTCTAAACATCCCCAATTGTCCCTTTTTTTACTACCTATCCAACTTTGTCGTCTTCTTCTAAAGCACAAAGTTACTATCTGCACGGCGATAAACCCTCTGTAACTCCCATGGCTCTTTCCCCAAACCCTTAAAATGCTTATCTTTGATTTCGCACTCTCAGGTTCGTTTCAACTCTGATTTTAATCGTGTTTATGTTTGTGCATGACTTTTTCATGGATTCGAATTGATTTTTGCAAAATGTAGTTGCCAGTATCTACAAGGAAGTGCAAGTACGGAGCTAAAAAGCTCGTGCTCTTTGCTTGGTATTCGCAGTCGCAGGACATCTTTACCACTCGTCTTCAAGGTATTATGCCTAATTTGTGCTTGTGAAGTAATTTATAACTCAGATATAGTAGTTTTTACGTAATGATATCATGTAATTAAGTCAAATATTTATCTAGGTGTGTATGGTGTGTGTGTTTTTCTGGGGTTGTGTGTGTGTGTGTAATTAAGTCAACTATTAGATTCAGATTTTTGTCTATTTTACATAGTGATTTTTTTTAATTAATATTTTCTTCTTCTGTTAATTATTTAGCTTATGATACAAATGTAAAGGGAATTATTATACTTAGTTGGTCTTTTGTATCTTGATGTAATTCCGTTGCCCCAAAGGAAAATGAGATATAATGTCTCAAAAGCCATGAACTTGTTGAGATTAAAAAAGGATATTAAACACACTTAGTCTGATTCTCATTTTTCAACCCATTTTCCAAACATCCACAATTGTACCTATTTTTTACTACTTATCCAACTTTGTCGTCTTTTTCTAAAGCACAAAATTACTATCTGCAAGGCGATAAACCCTCTGTAACTCCCATGGCTCCTTCCCCAAACCCTTAAAACGCTTACGTTTGATTCCGCACTCTCAGGTTCGTTTCAACTCCGGTTTTAATCGTGTTTATGTTTGTGCATAATTTTTTCATGGATTTAAATTGATTTTTGCAAAATGTAGTTGCCAGTATCTACAAGGGAGTTCAAGTACAGCGCTAAAAAGCTCGTGCTCTTTGCTCGGTATTCGCAGTCGCAGGACATCTTTACCACTCGTCTTCAAGGTATTATGCCTTATTTGTGCTTGTGAAGTAATTTGTAACTCAAATATAGTAGCTTTTACGTAATGATATTATGTAGTTAAGTCAAATATTTTTCTAGGTGTGTATGGTGTGTGTGTGTTTTTTGGGTGCGGATGTGTGTGTGCAATTAAGTCAACTATTAGATTTAGATTTTTGTCTATTTTACATCTTGGTGTTTTTTTTATTTAATATTGTCTTCTTCTGGTAATTCTTCAGCTTATGATATAAATGTAAAGAAAAATATTATACTTAATTGGTCTTTTGTATCTTGATGTAATTCCATTGTCTCAAAGGAAAATGCGATATAATGTCTCAAAAGACATGAACTTGTTGAGATTAAAAAGGATATTAAACACACTAAGTCTGATTCTCATTTCAACGCATTTTCCAAACATCCCCAATTGTACCATTATTTACTACCTATCCAACTTTGTCGTCTTCTTCTAAAGCACAAAGTTACTATCTGCAAGGCGATAAACCCTATGTAACACCAATGGCTCTTTCTCCAAACCCTTAAAAAGCTCAAACCCTTAAAACGCTTACCTTTGATTTTGCACTCTCAGGTTCATTTCGACTCCGATTTCAATCGAGTTTATGTTTGTGCATGATTTTTTCGTGGATTCGAATAATTTTTGCAAAATGTAGTTGCAAGTATATACAAGGATGATCAAATACGGCGCTAAAAAGTTCGCGCTCTTTGCTCGGTATTCGCAGTCGCAAGACATCTTCACCGCTTTTCTTCAAGGTATTATGCCTAATATGTGCATGTGAAGTAATTTATAACTCAGATATAGTAGTTTTTACATAATGAAATTATGTAATTAACTCAAATATTTTTCTAGGTGTGTATGGTGTGTTTGTGTGTGTGTTTTTCTGGGTGTGTGTGTGTGATTAAGTTAATTATTAGATTCAGATTTTTGTCTATTTTACATAATGATTTTTTAATTAAATATTTTCTTATTTTGGTAATTCTTTAGCTTATGATATAAATGTAAAGGAAATTATTATACTTAGTTGGTCTTTTGTATCTTGATGTAATTCCGTTGCCCCAAAGGAAAATGCGATACAATGTCTCAAAAGTCATGAACTTGTTGCGATTAAAAAGGTTATTAAACACACTTAGTTTGATTCTCATTTTTCAACCATTTTTCAAACATCCCCAATTGTACCTTTTTTTGCTACCTATCCAACTTTGTCGTCTTCTTCTAAAGAACAAAGTTACTTTAAAAAACATGGCAAGGACTAGTGTGTTCTTCACGATCATGTTTGTTGCCATGAGCTTTTCATCCAATGTTAATTCTACTATTTCATTCACAATATGATAAACAGAACGCATTTACAAGTCAACTCATGTTCATGTCCCATTTTACCAATAATATCACCAAGTCTTGCATCAGTATTGTCAGTGAAATTGTTTTGTTCATCCATAATTGTACCTATAATTCCATCTGATTGGCCAACTGAGGTTGATGTTGTTGGGAAAATATGAAGGGTGTTCATGGAATTTGATGTATAATTAATTTTTTGGCTACTTGGTGTTGATTAGGAATGTAATCATACAAACTAATATGGTAACTTTATTGTGTAGGTTTTTTTTTTGGTTTAATATTTATGTAACCACAAAATGTGAGTGGTATTTCTGTATGATTTTGTATGATTATCTCTCAATCAATGTACTAAGGATGATTTCTACTATTTGTATATGTAATGGCAAAATCTATTTTGTGGTGTTTGTGGTTGTTGTTACCAAGATAGTGTGTATATTGTGTTACTTTGTATAGTTTGCGAAATTAATTTGTCTTCTTTTAACTTGATTTAACTATGTAGTTGGCCATTGGATTTATTAGTGAGAACAGCTGAGAAAATGGATGTTGAGCCATTACATTTCACCTAAAACTAAAGAAATAGGTCAATGGTAATAATGATACTTCATTAAATTCTACGCAAAATTGAAGTCCATTAATTTAGAACGTTGTGTATAAATTTTCGTATTTTGAACATAAAATTGGAATTTCACTAGAGTTGTTCATAATGTTAAGTGAAATAGTGACTAGTATATAATATCAATCAAATTTTAGAATTTTGAATCGAAAATTCCGTTTTGACTATAGTACATACCAGCCAAATATTGACAAATATATATTAGAAATAGAATTTTAGAGTTTTGAACCAAAAATTCGGATTTGACTGTAGTACTGTTAAGCGAAATATTGACAAGCATATACTATAAATAGAATTTTGAATATTTTGACTATAATACATACCTGCGAAATATTGACAAGTATATACTAGACCGAGAACCCGCGTTACGGAGGACAAAGCAACATGGAGTGACAAAAGCAAAATTTTGATATACATATGCAGCTTGCTCCTCCATAACTCTGGTCTTCATCTTTTATCATATTATACGAAAAAATTATGGTATGGCAACCAAATATGAATGAATTTTCGAATATGTTTACAAGTGTAGAGTGTAGACAAGAATGCCACATATATATAAGAGGACTGTGCCCATTTTTTTTTTAAAGGTGCATTTGTTAGGTAGTTGAGAGTTGGATTTATTGGTAAGAATAGATGAAAAAATAAGTCTTGAACCAAAACATTTCACCTATAAACAAGCACATCGGTCACTAAAACTAAAGAAATCTATCCATGGTAATAATGATCCTTCACTAAATTTTATGCAAAATTGAAGTCCATTTATTTAGGTGGTTGGGCGTTAGTTGTATGACCATATTAAATGTTGCTACAATAAGTATTTTGTTATTATTTTTTGTTACCAATTATATCTATATACCCTTTGTTGTCCATTGAGGAGTTGCGTATTATTTTTCTACCTTTCAATATCTTATTCAAAAATCAAGGATGGACAGTCAAGTCCCAGATGCAGAGGGGTGGTCGGTTGACTAGGAATGATTTTTCAAACGGCTCCTTCACGAAGCTCGTGATCGTAATGAGATTATAGGTGGGTAATTGCAAACCAACGTGGCCCAGCTCTGCGCACAAGAATGAGTAAGAAGTATGGGGGATTCACTGTATATTGGTAATTTTAAAAATATTGGGAGGACGTGTCAATTACATAATAAATAAGGAAGTGTACATGTACTTGTCTTTAAATGTGGGAATGGTGCGGTGCGTGAACAATATTTATTGTAGTTCAAGTTAAAAGTGGGTGCTGAGTTAGGTTTTCGGGTTCGGTTAGCATCAGTGCAGAATCGTTTCAACATGTTACATCGCCGCTGCAAAGTCTTCAATGTCATCACGGCAGAACCCAGTTTTTTGTGGAATAGGAGAAATAATTGGATAACAGCGTCCAAGGCAAAATTGGATGGTTTGATTAACATAATATAATTTCTAATTTGATATGTTCATTATCTATGAATAATAATGTCCATATGTAATTAATATTATGTCGCATATATCGTAATATACTACGTATAATTACGTAATATATTGTCCAACACTATGGTATAAATTTTTTATTGTTCATTGTAGCAATACCCAGATGCAAAGAAGTACCAACTACATGAGGTCTACCTTTTCGGAGCCCCAAAAGGGTCAGAGATGACATATATAGATTACCAATGTGACTATTTCAAGCAGTTATTAAGATAGCATGCCTTAGAATCTCTAAGGGCTCGGCTAAAATTAAGCAAATTTTTCATCTTGTTTAATTTCTATCCCCGAGTAAATAATTCAATATCCATTGCATAATTCATAATTGCTTTGACTAGTAAATATTTCTATAAAAACATACATATATACACACACACACATACATGTATGTGTACTCTAGAAAAGCCAAAAAGGCATGGAGATTTTTTTTTAAAAAAAAAATCTTTGAAATACTCTTTGACGTCTCTGGAAAAACTTCCCAACTAGCGGAGCGAATGTTTACAGCTTTCCTTTTACAGTCATCAGCATTTTGACTGCCTATTCTTGGATGTTTACTCCTACTCTTTTTGTACTCCCTTGTCAAAGTGACTCATTTATCAACCGAAACGACTCCTATTTCGTGTTTAGAGGACTGCATCTTTTGCAATTCCACCAAGGGTAGGGTAGTCGAAGTTGCTCGAGAGAACGAAGATGTTCTATTGCGTGAGGAGTGGTTATTCTTTCGACTCATCTGAGTGGCCATATCCCTCCTCGAAACAGCATGGGATATATTGATGGCAGCATCTTTAGTGCATTCGTATATCTCATCTATATATAAAACATACAAAAATAATTCATGTGGATTCAGTTGTTTGATACCATTGATGATATGAAATTACTAAGTAATTATGATCATGGATATTATTATGTTTGACACTACCAAAACTGGGAACATGTCTTTTTACTCAAATATGACTTAAAGATAACCCTTCTATATTTTTATAGAATTTTTATAGGATTTTCTCTCATTTTTATGCCATATAAAAACATTTATTAGGAAATACAAATAGCAGAAGTACAGTAACACACATGGGGTTTTTTTTGGGTAAGAAGGTAACACACATGGTTTGTCAAACATATAAGGTCCAAATGAAATAATAAAACATGGTTCCAACATAAATGTGACCTTCTGGAATGGAAAGCAAAAGCCGAAAATGACCTCATACCTCGTTGTCCCTGCAATGATAATTGACTCAGCATTTCAGAACATTCATATATACTAATTGACCTCTCCAAGCAAGGCTGTTTGCCTCTAAGGAAATTTCCACTGCCTTCACAACCTCCATATCAAACCGACAATTATAATCAACTTTTCTAGATTTGATTTTGGAATCAAAATAGGCCTTAGTTCATCATGTGAATCAGCCATATGGGTCATTTATTTAATATGAACTTTGTGTGCTTTTGTATGTTTTTTTAAAGATAGTTTGTATGTTTATAAGAATAAGCAAAAAATACATTTACAAAATTTTATAACCAAATTATACATATTAGGTCTGTTATTTTATATGGACATGTATATAAACATACGAATTTGTGTTCTTTAAAAATTATAACATATGCTAATTGCAAATTTCATATAATTAATCCATACAATCAAATGCATTTTTTTTTGGTCTGCATAATCAAACGTAGTTAGGCTGGTAGTACGTATATGTTGTCAATTACCCAAAAAAAAAAGTAATGTATGAGTGGTCATCTAAAAAAAGCTTTGTGTAAGCCTTATATCATTTTAAAAGAGAATATTTTGCATGCTTTTCACCATTTCTTTACATTCATATAAATATAAATATATATATTTTTTATAAACCAAAATGAAGAAAGATATATAAATATATATATATATATATATATATATATATATATATATATATCTGTGTGTGTGTATACATGTATATCACATAAATTACCACTATTTGGATTGTGATTTGATGTTGTGGTATACTTTGCCCAAAAAAAAAATATCAAAAAGTATTCTTTCATGACCATTGGATAGTCGTTGGACAATATGGACAAATATAACCTCCCCCATTTGGTTATATATATTGTTATGACAATTCACGAAATAAGAGCATACAGATTAAAAACACACGAATTGACGTGGTTTGGCAATTACCTACATCCACGGGAGTGGAGAGAGTATTTTACTATTGATCAAAGACGTACAAATTACAGTGAATGTAAAAAGCACTGAACTAAAACCCTAGCCCCTGATTTTTTCCTAAAATACATGAGTACCTTCACCTTCTTTAGAACTGGCCCTTTTGATAATAGGCTTGCTGTATAATTTTGGGCCTACGACTATAGGACATATCACAACATATATCATATGGCATATAGAGGAATTCATTGCCACTCGGTATGCTTATATGACTTATTTCTAATACCTTACACTTTTATTAGTACACCAAATAATTCACATAGCACAAGTATCAATTCTCTCACAAGATTTCTAGTAGTGGATCCACATCTGCATCGTCGTCGTACGGTAGTCATCGATCAAAGAGCAGAATGGGCATGAATGGGGTAAATGTGGATGTGGAAAAGAACCACAAATCAGGACCGCATGGACGAAAAAAATTGGGGGCGTAAATTTGTGGGTTGTGTCGATTGGGATGTAAGTCTTTGTTTTTTGGTTACAATGTACTTTCATGCAAGATAATACAGTCATATATTTATTAGTCTAATTGCAATTGCAAAAATCCGGTGGGATTGATCCCCAAATTTGCGACAAAAGGAAGGAGATTGGAATAATAGTACTCACACGTCTCGATCAAAGGGATGAAATGATGAAGGTGGTACAAGCTATTAACGAAAAATTGAATGTGGAGAACAACAAGTTGCATGAAGTCACATTGAACTTAATTACATCAAATGATGAGTTAAAGATGAAGTATCAAGGCATGGAGATACAACCTTGTGGCCTTCAATCTAAAATATAGAAACGCAAAGCATTTAGTTGGCTTTACAAAATTAGTTTATGTGTTGCCTTTGCTTTTTGGATCTATAATGTCACTATCTAGAAAACTAATATGAAATAGGAAAATGAAAGTAAATTAGTATATTTCCCTAATGCAGTAAAATACTTTACTAGTTGATCTTGTTCATCTGTATTTGGTCCGCATGCATAATTATTTAGACAATTTATGTGTTTTGAATAGATATGTCTTTGCACTTATATTCGGGTGTGTTGTGATACCAACACAAAAAAATTGCATGCATGCATGCATTTACCAATTGGGGAAAATCATAATAAACCCAATTTTCAACATTTATCTAACAAACCATAATATGCATGCATTAAAAATTAACACAAAGTTGATCAAACAGTTTATAACATTATCAAATACAAACCCCCAAAACATCTGTTCACCTAAACCCTAAATGTTAGGAATTTCATGTTAGATGTTTTGATGATGACAAGATAGGATTTCATGTTAGACCCCAAAAGAATGTAATTTTACACTTTCATAGAATATATGTATAAGCGTTTGAAAGTTTGTTAGTTTGTTTGGCTTGTAATTTTTATCTTTGTAGATTTTAGACTAAGTGATAGATACTATGTCGCTAATAGAATTCTAGGTGAGTCTATTAGATATGAAATTGAAGATCAGCGTCTGAAGTCAAGTGAAGATGAAGATTTGTCTTAAGCGTTTGTCAAACGCTTAAAGACTATTTCAGGAATTATGAATCAAGCGCTCAGATAATGTTCTTAGCGCCTAGCTAACGCTAAAGGACTGGTCCAGGAGTGTTAAACCAAGCGCTCAAGATTACTCAAGCGATTCACCTGAAATATATCCTCAAGTTGTCAACGGTCATTTATTTCCAACGGAAATAAATTCAAAGTGCATTAAATGCGACAAAACAGTATGACTTGTGGACAAACCACCTTTGTTGACTAGACTGTCAGCTTTTCAGAATTCAAACCTGCTCCTGTCCAATAGGAATCAGCAGAAATTAAGGAATGTCAGAAAAGAGACTATTTGAAGCTCCGCGTGAGATACACCGCCTGACTTGTGTCCAACGGACAATTTCCAAGAAACCCTATAAATAGTTCCCCTCAGCAAATTCAAAGAGAGAATGAGTGTGCGAAGAGCCAAAACTTTGCTGAAATAATTTGAGAGAAAAAGCTTCCAAACTCCATACCCAATTGGAATTCAAGAAAATTAATTCTTTCAACAAGTAGTATTTTTGTGTAAGAGAAGCTTGTTGAAGAAGATCTTTCTTGAAGCTCCAATATCCTTTAAAGCTTCTCAAATACATTCCAGATAGTCACCCGATATCTCAAACATCTTCCAAGAAGAACCCTAAACTATTATTGAGATATCCCAAGTTGTTTGAACTTCCCAACATCAAACAAACCTGTTACAATAAACCCTCAACACCTTTCATCTGAGTGAGAAAGATTGTTGACTTCCACAAGCAATATTTTTTAGTAAGAGAAGCTTGTTGAAGAAGGTCTTTATTGGAGCTGAAGTCTGTGTGATCAAGGAGTTCAAGGCCATCTTGGAGAAGATCTTTATTGGAGCTGAAATCTGTGTGATCAAGGAGCTCGAGATCGTCTTTCCAGAAGTAGAGGATTGAAATGGCTTGTAGCAGAAATTTGTGTGACCAAGGAGCTCAACTCATCCACATTCATCTATTCCTGTTTCCCTATTTTGTAGAAGTCTCTGTGTGACTTTTCGAGAATCAATTTAGTGGATTGCCTCCGAGTGCAAAGGAGAAGAATGACGTAGCTGGGATTACACCACCCAGTGAAAAAGGCAATCAATTTAGTGGATTGCCTCTGTGTGACTTACAAATATCTTGTGTCACTTTACTGTTTTAATACTTTGCTCTACATTTGCATATTATCTTGAAAAAGGCTTTAAAACAGTTAAGCGACTATCTTGGTGAAAAAGAGAATGCTGAGCTTTCAAAATAAGCTTCAGCGTTTGACAAAGCGCTGAGCACTTCTAAGCGTTCAAAAAATTTTTAAAAGGAAAGCAACTAAAGAAAAACTTTTGTAACGCTAAAATGTTTTCAAGAGAAGACTTTAAAATACTTCCGCTGTGCTAAACCTGATTAAGCGATTGAGACATTACCCTACTTTGGTAATAGTTGAAATCACTAAGTCTAAGTTAACTTTATCAAACCAGTCTTCAAGTAAGTGACTAGTCAAGCGCCTACACTTGTAAGCGACTAGTCAAGCGATTACTATCCTTAAGCGTTCAAAAGAGATTTTAATACGAAACTTTTTGAAGTCGAAAAAACTTCAGGGTCTATTCAACCCCCCCCCCCCCCTTCTAGACCCTTTCGTATGCCATTGTGGGACCAACACTAAAATATTTGAATTACATTCTACATATATATAACCGATTACCAAAAAACAAAAGACATCCACGATCATAATTATCCAACCTCCCAACACAAGACATCAATCACGCACACCCTAACCGACCACTAACCTTTCCTAATTTTATAACATCTGTACTAACACTGCCACCTGAACGACCAGTTATAACAAATGATAAACGATCACCGCCTTTGATTTTGTGATCCCTAACAAATGAACTCCAACCATTGCTCATCCACAATGTGCCTTTATCTGACATCCCATCTCTGGATTTTCACTTAATGCCCACCTCAACTTCAGTCCTATTCCACACCGGTGTTAATTTCACTTTGTTTTTTCCCTTCAACATGTATGCCTTCCACGCATGTGTAGGAATGCACTGCAATGCATTCAAAACATGTCAAAACCACCAAAATAATAGAGAAAGATGTATTTAATTTGGTTAGGTCATCAATTTGTCAGGGGACATATCAAAGTTGCCAGTTTAGGGTAGGCATAATCACCCCTCTTCCCGCTTGAAGGTACAGTTACCATGAAGCCTTCTTTTTCTTCACCCACATCATTATCATCTTCATTAGGAACATCATTGTCCTCACTGCTATCATCATCGCAATCTAAAAAAACATATAGGCACTTTGAATCAAATTTGAAACTACCAATCTAAATGGCAATGGGTTAAACATAATATAAAGTTAAAAGGTATACATACCGTCACTAGTCACACGCTCCGCATCATATTTTTTGGATGACCCACTCGGGACAATTATAGTGGCATTGAACAACATATTACCTCTAAGGTGAAAGTAAAATGAACCTCTCTGAATTCCAAGCTGTGAATTCCTCGAAAGCGCTTCCACTTACGATGCTGCAACCAAGGATTAAAATTTCGTTTCGATGATAAGTTTCGAGTTCTTAAATATAAGAAACGTATCGGAAATGTTTCGGAAACATCATGGAAAACTTGAAAAATGTTAGAAACAAGGTAAAAACGGTGAAAAAAGATGTAAAGAAGCAACACTAGAAAAAATTAATAGTTGTGTAAAATATTTATACATCTACATTAATAATCGATCAAATTACACTAATAAATAATGTGATAACGTTTGATTCAAGTTTAACATTCACATAACATATAACCAATATTATTTTAGTAACTTAAATTATGAAATAAAAAATTCTAAAAGTGTTGTCGTGAAAAAAATGAAAAGTGGCAATGTTTGATTGAAGTTTAGCATTCACAGAACATATAATTGATAAAATTTTAGTAACTTAAATTGTGAAATAAAAAATTCTAAAAGTGTTGTCGTGAAAAAAATAAACAGTTAATATGGCTGATACCATGGTTTCAAACTCATCTACAAATTATATGAAAAAATTACTTTAATCGATAATACAGTAATATTCATCTTGAGTCGCATGATAAAAAGTCATTTCTTGGTGAAATAAATATTCATTTGGTTGTTAAATTTATTACTCTTCATTTCTTCTTCTTCTTCTTTTTTAACTTCTTTCCCTACATTGAGAGATTTGAGAGCTCCATTGTCTTTGTGATAGAGTAAATCTTTTTGAAAAGAAATTACCAAACTCTCAATGTTTCCATGGAAACGAACATGGAAACCATGGAAATATTGAGAGTTTCCATGGAAACGTTAAGAGTTTCCTAGGAAACAATGTAATTTCGAAACTACATGGTAATTTCTTTTCCGTAAGTTGAAAAACAGAAACTTTGCGGACGTTTCGGTGGAAAAGAAAAGAAACTTTGAACCATGGCTGCAACACTGACTTGTCTTCACCCCGCTCAACCCCGAAATCAAAACTACCTAGGATAGTTCATAAGAGCAATCGATATTGAACGCTCAACCGATCACGTTGAACAAAGGAAGTGGGGATAAACTGGAAAACAAAATACAATATTGGATTAAAGAAAATGGAAAGGTATGAAAATAAAATACAAAAGGTTATGAAAATAAAATACAACATTAGACCAGTCTGTTCTCCCAACCAGGAATAATTAGAATCTTACGCCAAATCAACTTGGTCTTCCTAGCGCTTTGCATTGTAGTACCTAATTTCAATAAACTATTAAATTCTAACAATCCAAAATATGTACGACATAACAATGTATTGGTAAAAGGTTAACAAATATATAGATTGAACTCTTATTTAAACCATTAACAAATAACTAAAAAATAAACAATATATATGATCGATAAATAATATTCATTAGTGAACTACGCCTTTATAACAATATCATAAAACCTAATAATGACATTCAACAGATTGAAGGCCCAAACTAGCAAGTGAAAATGTCAAGTGCTAAAAATAAAGTGAAAGTTCATCAAGCAATCGATAATAATTTTATAAAATACGTACTTTAAATTAGTTACTTACTTTTATGGGTTTATCCTCTACCAGACAGAAGCATTGAAAAAGATTTGTGAGTTACGATTCTTTTTGCTAGAACAAACAATTATATAAACTATGAACCACTAACTTTTCATCACAAATCACACATTGAAAATATACCATAACTAGCTATACAAAAGATACGTCCAACAAGAATAAAAATCATAATAAAAGAGACAAAAATTGTGCCAATATCGTTAGGGTAACTTACACTATTTTGGGGACTTGATCTTGTCGATTACTGCATATAGACAACAGAAACAACGTCAATTGTATGCTTAAATATATATTATAACATGAACTAGTAAAAAAATTGAGTAAAAATAATTTTTTACCTTTGTGCTACTTTAAAAAAATGGAGAGGGGGGAGGATTGTCTGATAGTGATACGTGGTGGCGAAGGAGAGTGAAATATTGTGTATGACGTTTGCTTGGGTAGGTGGGAAGTTGGGGGGTTTTATTAAATAAGGGCATAATTGGATTACTCTAAATAAGGAGGGTTAGAAAAGTCTTTTACAGCTAACCCAACCACCTTAAACAGCCCAACCAAACACGAAATTAGCTTGGAAGACATGGGCCCAAAAAAGCATCCAAACAAAATTTAAAAAATGGGTATCTATTAATCTATAGTTTACAACACATTGCCAATTTAAACCCATATAATCCCAACCCCCAACCAAATGAGCCCCAAGTGAATTAAGCTAAGCATTTTTCAGAAAATAGCAACAAAAGCAAGGAAATTTCATACACTGTTCAATGTAAAATCATTGTTCTGCTTACAAGGATTGCTAGAACAAGTAAAAGATGAAAATAGAGATGAATGAAAACGGAAATACAGAGAATCCAAAATGTTTAACAAACAAATAATTTTCACACGTACTGAAATTATGAGCTGAATTTTGTTAAATCCATCTCAGTTTCTCTTTCCTCCAACAAACCTCAATCCAACCGTCATTTTTTCTTCCACATGGACCCTCCAGATTTAAGCTCCATTGACACTTCTAATGTTTCAAACATGGTAAATAATGCTTCAGCCCTTACTTACTCACTTAACTCCCCAAAATACCATTCACTTAAATATTTAAATTACGCGTGTGTTACAACTATAATTGTGTGTAAAATAAAACATGTAATCGAAGTCAAATTTTAATCAAATTGATAAAGTTCAATTTAGAATTTACTGAATTTTTTTATAAACTATGGATTATTGTTAGTGGATCTGGGCCATCAACTATTTGATCGGGTCTAATTCAAGTTAGGTTCGAGAACCTTATCAAGCCCAAGTCTGGTAAATATAGGAAAACAAATTTTTTGGGCATAGCTTATCTAAAAAATTTATTACTTTTGTTTTATAAAGATTTAGTATGTAAACTCCGTAGGTCCATTTATGGACTCAAGAAAGTTTCCTGAGGCTGGAACCTACATTTTGACGGAGCCATAAAAGGGTAAGGTTTTATAAAAACATTGTAGAGGCATCTGTATACAAGAAGGTCAGTGGGAGAGCTATAACATTCCTATTATTGTATGTGGATGACATCTTACTCATAGGAAATAATGTAGGAATATTGCAAACAACGAAAGTATGGTTGTTGACACAATTCTCCGTGAAGGATATGGGTAGGGGTGGGTATCAGGTCTATTGGGTTCGGGTCTACCGAGTTTCGGGTAGCCATTTTAGCTACCCAATTGATACCCAAAATATTCAGGTACTAGAAAAAAAATAGGTACCCAAAATTTTGGGTTTCTGGTAACCGATCTCTTGCAATCTATTGAAACAAGCAGATTGCAAGGGTGAGATAGGTGAACAACCTCTGTTTTGATGCCTATGTTTAGTTTATTTATTTTTATTTTTATATTCAAATATAATTTAATAATCCATTTAAAACAAATGATTTAACAACTAATCAATTCATTTATAATTTATAACAATTAATCAATAATTTACCACAAATGAAATGAGAATTAACAATAGATAACTCATTCGATTAAACTAACGTTAAGTTCAACACCAAGTTAAATATCGATCTAATTACAAGCCAAGCGCTAATAATAAATGTAAATCGTCTATTACATTTAACAACTAATACAAATAAAATTATGACTCAATTCAAAATTTTGAAATCAACCAAAGACTTTAGTTCACTTGCTATAAGTATTTAAACTTATATATACACATTTTTATTTAATATTTTGGGTACCCAATGGGTGAATCGGGTAAGATATTCCTACCCGATACTCAACCCGAATTATAATTTTTGGTTCGGGTACTACCCGATACCCAAAATTCTGCAAAAAAATCCAACCCTATAGACCCGAACCCGATCAGGATGGGTGAGTACCTGAAAACCTGACCTGAGCGCCATTCCTAGATATGGGAAAAACATCCTATGTTCTCAGAATGAAGATCCACCGAGATAGAGGAAATAGGATGTTGTGACACTCCCAATCCTTGTACATAGATAGAGTGCTGAAAAGATTCAGCATGGAGGAATCCAAATGACGATTCCTACCAACCAGACATGGTGTTCATCTTTCCAAGTCTATGTCCCCTAAGATGCCAAAGGAAAGAGAACAAATGTTGGGCGTACCCTATGCTTCAGCGATAGGGAGCATTATGTATGTTATGCTATGTACATGGCCTGATGTAGCGTATGCTCTTAGTGTGATGAGTAGATATCAAGCAAATCCGGGTGAAGAGCACTGGAGCGTCGTGAAGGTAATCTTGGAGTACTTCAGGCGTACTCAAGATTTCTTCTTAGTGTTCGGCGGAGGAGAATTGGATTTGGAGTGTTATACTGACTCAAGTTTTCAATTAGATTTATATTACTCTAAATCTATGTCTAAATATGTCTTTGTACTCAATGGTGGAGCGGTAAGCTGGTGGAGCTCCAAGCAGAAGATGACAGCTGAATCTACCACCAAGGCTGAGTACATTGCAGCTGCCGAAGCTGCAAAAGAAGCTATTTGAATGAAGAACTCCATCCATGAGTTGGATGTCATTCCCTCTATTGTTAATCCAATGTGTGTATGTATATTGTTATAACAATGGAGCGATAGTGCAAGCCAAAGAGCCAAGGTCTCACCAGCTTTCTAAGCATATTCTTAGGTGATATCATCTAGTTAGAGAGATCAATGATAGACGTAATGTTCGAATGGAATGATTCGACTCAACAGATAATGTAGCAGACCCATTCACCAAACCCTTAAGCCAGAAAATGTTCGAAGTACATCAAGATAGGATGGGACTTAAATACATAGGCAAATGGATATAGGGTAAGTGGAAAATTGTTAGTGTTAGGTGTCAGACTAGCCATTTATGGCATTGCCAAATGTGTAATAACACTTGAGTGCAGTCTTATTTTATATATCAAACCTTTCGTTATATAGCATTTATCTCTATCTATAAATCTATGCGTAGTTGATAGAGTCCCGATGATCATTGATTAGCTAAAGGAACAACCGTGCACAAGTAGGTGGTGACTATAGAATGTTCTCAAGGTCCGTGATCCTAAAATAGTTCCAAGTCATAGAGTAGTGAGAAAAAGGAAAATCATATTCTCGCAAAGGTTTGCTCGTACTGCATCTAATAATGGGTGTGCCTTGTTCCATGGGCATTGATCGAGGAACAGTGTAAGTACAGAGGGTCTGCACTTGTGTAGTGAGAGGACTGAACCACCCTGTAGGATTTCATGTTGGTTCCATGTTAAACTTGAATCCTATGCCTATGGTTTATATAGTTGAGATAATCCTTAAGACTTGAGATGTCATGGCTGCGATGGGTTTAGCCCACTGCACTTTGATCTCATTTCGAATTTTAGGAGAATCACGAGAGTGGATAAGGTTGGGTGTAGTCTAGCAGAACGATGGAACAGATGACATCGAAAGAGGGATTCATCCATGAGATTTCATATGTTGTTGCTTGACAAAGATGAGCAGTGAAAAATCTCTGGCCAGAGTATCAAAGTTATTAAGAAGAAGTGGTTATTCTTCTTAGATGGCGAAGGTCACTATGATCACAACACATACATAGTTATTTGAGTTACTGGAGTTTTGACTGTACCCAAACTCTACACTTGGATAGGAAAAATGATGGAAGGAATCGCTCATACGAAGATCGTAACTTAGAGAGGTCTTTCGTGATAATCATTTATATCTCGGTCTTCATGCCGACGTTGCTAGACATCGAATCATGATCGGTGGGAGTCTCGAGTCGAGTTTGGTGATAAGACTCAAGACCTTAATTAATTGTCTATGTGATAATTATTTAAGTCTAAGAGAAAGGTCTCATTCCTATGTGGATTAGATTCATTCCTATGTGGAATTAATTAAATGGGAAATTAATCCTATATGGATTAAATTAATTTCTTGGTGAAATTAATTAAATAGAAATTAATTAATTAGTGTAATTAATATTAAGTGTAGATTAATTATCCTGTGTTGATTAATTTATTAGATGATAGCAGTTAATTACCTAATGTAGGTGGATTAATTAAAAGTATCCAAGTAATTTTTATTTCTCGGTGAAATAATATAATTATATATAATATATATATATATATATGTATTTTTCTTATGTAGAAAAATATAGAAAATAAATATTATATAAATAATATGTATATAGAATTATATATTTGTATCTTTCCTATGTGGAAAGATATGGAGAATATAATATATATATATATATAGTAAATATATATCTTTCTTGTGTAGAAAGATAAACTAGGATATTGGATATATGGAAAGAACTCAAACAAGGAAAGGAGTTTGACAAAAGTCAAACTCCAATGAGAGAGGATAGGGGTGGCCAAGTGGGCTATAAATAAGCCCCATAGCCGCCGCCCCTCAATACATAATTTTAGTCTTGAAATTTTTCTTGTGCAGAAAAATCATCTCCGCTCCTCTTCTCCGTCAAAAGCCTATGCACTTATTTCTCATTAATTCTACATAAAACAAATTAATATAGTCTTAGCTAGCACTAAAATATACTAAGAGTTTCAAGAAATACTTGGATTGTGGATAAACTTAGAGTCACGTCAATTGAAGTGCTTGATTTATTCGGAGAGACGAGGAAAAGATTGAAAGTGAAGAAAAATATAAAGGGCTAAGGAATTTATACAATTTAGTTAACGACACAACTCGAATAAGGTATAATGGCTATACGACCCTCTCTGTATATGATTTATTGTAATTCGATCTTGATAATATTAAGTTTTATGTCATTTGCTTCCGCTGCACGAGCACAAAAACTGGTGCTAGACCGCTAGCTTAGTCCAACACTAACTACAACGGTTGAGGTTTATGTGTTTGGGTGGTGGAATATTTGAGAGTTCTTACTTGTGTATTAATGAACACAAGAAAAAGACTAGGATAATTTTGATGGAGGATGAATTTCTCTCTTGAAATTGTGCTTGTTGATGGTTGAATTCCAAACCTATTTACAGATGAGGACTTTGACCTCTACACTTAGTTGGGGAAGGATTGGAGTCTTCTATTCCATATCACTTAAGGATTAAGACTCTCTTCCATCCTTATTACTTGAGAATTAAATCTCTTTCATCCTTATCACATAACGATTTAATTCAATCCTTTCCAACCAAGTCTAGGACTCCAATAGAATAAACAAATCCTATTCCAATCTTTATCTCTTTGATAAAGATTCTATTCCTCCACAAAAAAGGTCTTTCTCTAATTAAAGTACTATAATAAAATAATTTCAACCCTTTTATTACTTTAATTAATACAATGACTAATTAAATAATAATTACTCTCAAAATTTATTAATTGGGCTTTTAATTAATAAATGTCTTGAGAAAAATTCATTATTTAATTAATCCTATAATTAATTAAATAGTCTCTAATTAATTAAGCCTTACACTTAATTAGTTAAATATTTCACTAAGAATTAATTTATCTTAATCAATTCTTTCTAGTCTTCTTCAAAGACTAATTAAACACATAACCAGAAAACTTATTCAAGTTAGTGTTTAACCCCTTAGGTTCATTCAAGAGCTAGCAGTAGGACCATTTTCCAAATGAATCTGCAATCTAAAATTGCCTCAATTAATTATTATACCAAAAAAGTAATTTGGTTATGAATTAACCATCAAACTATTTAACACTACTACAGATTGAG
Source organism: Buddleja alternifolia (assembly GCA_019426215.1). Taxonomy (NCBI): domain Eukaryota; kingdom Viridiplantae; phylum Streptophyta; class Magnoliopsida; order Lamiales; family Scrophulariaceae; genus Buddleja; species Buddleja alternifolia. The sequence continues at coordinate 988,187 of CM033407.1, read as the reverse complement.
TTCGATATCTAGCAAAGTCGACTCAACCCCTAGACTTGAATAATTTCAAGTAGACCTTTTCAGATCACGATTGTAGCGTGTGTCTCATCCTTATGTCAGATCTCCTGATTAAATATAGGACTTGGTTATCAGTTGAAATTCTATTGATTTAATCATATGATTATTTTTTTGGTAAATGATGACCTATGTCAACTGAGCAGGATCATACTCTTTCTCATTGACCGACTCTGGCTAGAGATTTCTAAGTGATTCATTTCCAAGAAAGCACAAGAGATTCACTAATCCTAAGATCAGAGACAGATCCTATCTTGAAATCATCTGTCAAGCTACATAACCAGACCACACCCAAAATAGCCCATTTTGTAATTCTCTTGGAATTATGAACTAAATTAAAGTGTAGAGGGTTATGTACTTGAGCATCTATGATTCCTCAACTAGTGAGGATCATCACATGCCTACGTGACCTTGGGATTTCATATTAGACATAGACACCATTATGAATTTCCAAAGGGGCAGTTTAATCCAGTCATCCCCTATGTGGACCCTCATATGTGCATAGGCCCCGCAGTACCCATAGAACGAGGTACTCCAAAAAATAGAATGATACATATAGCAAGTCTTGACGAATCATTGATATTCCTATCTCAATGATTCTATGACTTGGAACTAGATTTTGGATAACAGTCGTTCGAGCATGTTCCATGATCACCATTCTCGATGTGTAATCATGCCCCATAGCTCTATGTGATCCAAGGGATTTTATTACATATTTAGTAGAAAAAATAATGTATAATAAAGAATGTCATTTATTAAAGATAAAACAGAAAGGAGACTGTTCTATAGTGTTACAATATTTGGCAACCCATTGGCTTGCTGGATACCTAATACTAACATCAGTTGTGCCTAATCCATCTGCCAACACTCGATTTTTCAATGGCCAACTCGGGTCACCCACATATCTGCTCAATGCTTCCACTGAACGAGCCATGTCAGACCCTTTTGCCAAAAAAACCTCAATTTTTCAATGGCCAACTCGGGTCACACACATCTACTCGATGCTCCCACAATACCAGCCATATCACATCCTTCTGCCAAAAAATCCTGGCTCCGCGAATCTGCCTAACTGATTTTGCATATTACCTCCATAACTTCTGGCTTCACGTTTGCCCTCCCGACATCGTGACTCTGCCTCATGGTTTCTCTCTACGTGGATCTGTCTCCACAACCCTATCCTCCCTGCTACTGATATTGTCACTTTGACCCTCTAGCTCTGTGGATTTGCCTTCTGATATCGTAACTCTGCCCCTCCAGTCCTTGGCAACGTGTTTTGGCCTCTCAGCAACACGAGTCTACCTTCTGACCTCTTGCTCTACGGATCAGCCACCGGCACCACAACTGCTTCCATTAGCTTTGTGTTCTGCCCACCTGGCAACACGAATTTGCCTCTAATGTTGCGGATTTGTCTATTTGCTGACACCACATTTTTCATATGTTTTCTCGTTAACGTTAAACGGGATTAGTCTTTTTGGCTGGCAATCTAACTGGTCTCATCCTCCTCTATCATCTTCTCTGTCTTCAGCACGACCTCAATTTGTGCTATCTGCAACGAAACTGTCGAGCCTGATTATTCCTTCATCTCCTACCATCGTTCCCATGATAAAATCTACACTAACCAAAGCACTTTCCCATGAATCTAGATCTAAGACGTCTTCTAAATCTACAAACATATGGCTCTGATACCAGTTATTAGGGATAGTAGCATTAATGCATGAAGAAAATAAACAAGAAATACAAAAAATCTAAAAGATGAAGAAAAGGATTTTTAACGTGGTTCGGCAAACTGCCTACATCCATGAGCCAACACTAGATCTACATCTTTATTTGTGAGTGAATCAATCAACTTACAAGTTGAGAACTCTTATTCATAAAGTAGGAGACTTGATACTCAAGGAAACTAAAACCAGATCTAAATAGGAAACACAATCCTATTCTTAGACAATTAAGAAAAATAATCCTAATATAAGTCAACTGCCAAATCCATAGTATCAATCAGTCTCCACAAACCCATCAAAAATAATTCCTATTTGTTTGTTTTCTGAAAATTATCAAATATAATTTGAAATAAAAGACTAAATTTATTTATTTATTTTTCAGAAATTTGAGAATTATACAAAAATGTTATATAAAATAAAAAATATATTTATATGTATTTCAGATAATTTTAAAATTTTAATATAATCTAATTAAATATGATTGAAATATTTCAAATAACAATATAACTCAAATATTTTCACGGGTTTCTTTAAAATTCTAATTTTTAAACTTATTTTGTGTTTATTGTGATATATACAGAATTGCATATATTATTTATATTTTTTTTTTATTTACTATATATAAAAATCTATATTTTAATTCATTTTAAACTGAATTACTTTAAGTAAATTGAAAGGGAAAATTTCATTTTTCGTCCTTCACTTATACCCCAATTTCGGCTTTGGTCCCAAGATATCGCCCTCATTTAATTGATCCCCAAGTTACCTCGATTTCATCACTTTTGGTCCCTCCGTCAACTCCTCCATCAAATAGTTAACGAAGGGCCAATTTTCCCTCCAAAAAGCACTATTTTGGCGTCAAAAAGTCGAATTTTATTTCATTTAAAATCAGATTTTACCCCTAAAAAATCTCATTTTCTCCAATACATAAACACAAAATATGAGCTATTCATTATCTTCAACTTGAAATTTGTTGGGAATCCTGTCGGCATGCTCAGCGGAAACGAAAAAATAGATCTGGATTCCCAAAACAGGATCAATTTGTGGCTTTCGTTGATTTAAGCAAGAAAAGGATGAATACGAAAAACTTAGGCTCTGTATGGTTGTGTATTCAAAAATGAATTTTAAATTTTTATTGGGGAATGTGTATTATAGAAATTCGTTTGAAAATATTAATTTTTTTTATTTGTTTGGATGTGTTTTTGAAAAATGTTTGGAAATTGTGTATATGTGATATAAAGTTGATTGAATTAGTTATATATGTAATGATGATAGGAGAAAAAATTAGAATAATATTTTATTTATGATAAAGTAAGAAAGAGAATGTGTTGGATAGTTGAATTATGTACTTAATAAAGAGAGAGAATGAAGTGATTGAATCGATGAAATGAAGAGTAGTTATATAGGAGAATGTGTAGTATGATTTAAAATTTGAGTATTTTCTGTTGAATTTACCTTGTAGTGTGCATTTTCATTTTCTGGTGATCCAAAAAATGAAAATGTGATCCGAAATTCGTAACCATACAAAGCCTTACCTTTTCGTGTATTCAATCTTCGATCCTCCCGAATCTTCAATCTTCTCCAACGGTTCAATTGTACCGTCTCTAGATCATCACGCGGCGGAATCGACTCCGGAAATCACCATGTCTTTCTCCAAAGTGGTGGCCAGAATGAGGGAGAGTGGAAGAGAGCTTTTCCCTGCATTGTATTTCTGGTGGAGGAATTTCACGTAATCTGTATTGTTGTGTCTCTAGCTTGTGTTGGAGGATTAAATAAATCCTCCAACTTAAAGCCAAGCAATACACACCCCATAGGGCTATTGGACAATTAATTGGGCTATGTTGACCTAGTCAACTTAGTTCAATTAATTTAATCAATTAATATTTAATCCAATTAAATATATATTGATCAAATCAATATTATTAATTAATTATTATTCTAGTTTAAATGTTTAATTAACCTAGTCAATTAAATATTCAAACTAATTAATTTAATTTACCATTATTTAATCCCATTAAACAACCAATTAAATTAATTTGTCCAATTAATTAATTCGTCCTTCCAAAGGACAAATTACCAAAACACCCTCCAAATACAAGACTTGATTTTTCCCGCGTATTCCTGTATAGCACGACTCTCTAGGTTCATCTCGATTGGCAATGGGAGGATACCAAAGGATGTGGGTGACACCTAGCCAGCACCGTGGCCCCACATCGTAGCCCAATCGAGTACAAAATGACTATATCATTACGAACCTCTATATTATGAATACCGTATGAGTATAAGCCCTTCACTGATATATCCTGATCAAGTGAGAGTCATGGAATATGTCAAACTCACAGGACTCGATGCTATGCTTAAGAATCATAGTAATATGAGATTATCGAACACGAGTTAATTCATTAGCTCTGGCCAGAGACTTCTAATCTCATTTACCTATGATCACATAGGATACTTCTCGTTTACTTTCGAGACAGTGAATTTCCTATTGGCAATCACCTCACATGCTACTTGCCCATTGGAATGCACTTCGAGGTCGGCCCCACCAACGGGTGAATTTGGTCTAACTACACTGATGACAGAATCCAACGTCACAAGCACACTGTGATCGTCACTCCTCAGGTCTAAGGCTCACGCATACCTTCATAATCAGTAATCCAATCATTGACAGTCACTGAGTAAAAATCCATGTGATTGGATTACTAGAGCCGTGTTCGAATACACTAATCCCATCAATGTATCTATGACACAAACTCCCATATCCCATAGTGTTTGACTGACACTCCTTTATCTGAGCATGTGTCATACAAGTCCATATTAATCTCAATGCCCAATTGAGATTCTCCGACTTGCGAACCATTTAAGTGATCAAGTATCAAACCCTTCCAGTGCCCATCTCCTTAACTACTATAAGGAGTGTGAAAGTTTGCTTTGACACACATGGACTAGTTGTTTATTTAAGATTTATAGATGCCGTCAAGAATTATACGAACAACATACTATTGCCTTTATATTAATTAGAGGTTGCACAATATAAACTTGTGCCCTATATTCTAACTCCCTGTTGGCATCAAGGGCACATTCCCAACAAAATTCTCGTTCTTCTTTCAACAATTCATGGCCAACATCAACATATTACTGAAAATCCAACTAAAATACAGAAAATGTGGTGGGCAAGGGCACAATCAAAGTACATGTGGCAAGAGGAGGAGAACAAATGGTGTTGCACAAACCAATCCAACTGAAAGTGCAAATGAGAATGAGAATTTGAGGTTGAAGATGATGGGTAGCTCATTTTTTGTGTTTAGGTGTTGGAGAAAATGGAACTCTTTAAAGGGGAAAAAAAACTTAAATTCGACTTTTTCGTGCCAAAATCATGAGTTTTGGAGGGAAAATTGGCCCTCCGTTAACTATTGGACGGAGGAGTTGACGGAGGGATCAAAATTGATGAAATTGAGATAAGTTAGGGGTCACTTAGATGAGTGCGATATCTCGGGACCAAAACCGAAATTAAGTGAGGAACGATAATTGAAATTTTTCCTAAGGTCAAAATATTTCATTTACAGACCTATGACGTGAAAAATATTACAAATACGCCCAAAGAGTTTAATTGTTTGGAAAATTAGGGTTTATATTGATTAGGGGTATTTTCGAAAGTTCACATATTTTTTTAACTGCACCTTATAGAAACCCTAACGGAAGGTGTTGGTACGTAGTTGGACAAAATGTATTAATAGGGTGTTAGATTTAATTTATTAAACTAGAGGGTATTTTTATAATTAAGCAATACATCAGGAATACCCAATGTAATTGTCCCAATATCTTATTGTACAATCATGCATATACTATTATGTGAAGAGTGATGCTATATACCATCCATTTTGAGTCATATATTTCTCACTTCCTATGTGGCTATCCCAGTCACTTTCCAACTCATCATTCAAGTATTATTATTTATTTATGTTATCTTTCTACACTCCTATTTTATTCCTAAAAATTCTCCTCTTCAATTTATTTCCTTATCATGCCTCTAATCCATTAAATTGGATTTTATCCTAAATTAAACCTCTTGCTTTTCTTTTGTCGATGAAGATCATTGTTTATAATCTGAAAGTGACCAGAACAATGAAAGGAAAATGATGGATTCAATTTGGCATGTTCAAGATTCAAGATTCAAGATTTTTCAGCACTATTATAATTTATATAGTATTGTGAAAGTACAACCAACAAATTCAATTTTTTACATCTAAATGAAAGGAATTTGGTATCGTTTTCCTAACAAGAAATAGCCATCAAGGTTTGCTTCAATGAGTCTGCTCTCTATCGAACAACGACAAGAAAATTGATAAAGAAAGGGGTTGAATAGAATATGTTTTGTTTTATGAATTTTCTTGATAATTAACTCAAAGTGATATGCATCAAATACGGAACAAGAAAAATACATAAAATGAAAATTGAACAAATAGAAGCAAATATGTTTCTGGTTTGCACTTCAACTTCTACATAAAAATTGATCTAATGACTTTCACTTGCTCCAATATTAAAAAATTTTATTCAAGTTCGAAAAAAGAAAAGGAAGTGACAAAAGAAAAGGAAGTGACAAATAATCGCCAACAATCCTAGTAATGGAGCTCTTTTTGGTTCAAGATATCCAAGTGACAAATGATGTATTCGCCTCTTGAGTCATTTACTACTGCATTGGTATTGCAAAATAATGATATTGAGAGGAGGTGAAGAATTCTAGTTATAGAATTTAGAGATGTTGAAACAAAAAGAAGAAGAAGAAGAAGAAGAAGAAGAAGAAGAAATGTTGATTTTCAATGACAAAAGAAGAGGAAGAGTTTTGTTTTAGGAGGAAATCGAATTTGATAGGTCAGATTTGTGATAAGGAAAGTAAAAAGGAGAATTTTTAGGAATAAATAGAAAGATCAAAAAAGAAAAGGAATAATTGGATGATGAGTTGAAAAGTAGTTAGAATAGTTATATAGGAAGTGAAAAATAGGTGTGATGTGTGTAGGTTTCACGCCAATAATATATATATTAATATTAGGGAGAATATGAGTAATATAGTGAGATATGATGATTAACATAAGTGCGAGAATGTAAATAACACATGATTTAACGTGGTTCGGTCAAATATGACCTACATCCACAGGGGTGTAAAGTTCGTCTCCTTTATTTTTCTATAGTTTATATTTACTTTTCAATGGAACTCTCTCCATTAATCCTCTAGAGTGACAATTTATACAAGTTGTAGAAAACCTTCAATATGGTAAATGAATAATGTTTGACCTTTTTTCCTTAATTACGTAAAGTAATTAAGGTTAATTATAATCTTCTCAATTAGGCTAAAATCCAATCAAAGGATTATGCCTAATTAATCAGAGATCTTGGGCTTGGTTTCCTCCTCTTGCTATGGAAATCTTTGACTTTAATTGGATCTTGTCTCCAGCATTGCCATATATAGATTTGTCTTATTCCCATAGGTTCAGGTTAGTAGGTCTTCTAGGTACGCCAACTCGGGTTGGATATATTCTAGAAAGGATCCGAGTCCACTATCCCAATGGGCTTTAGCCCATTAAGTTTTGGGTTTATCAGCCTGGCCCAAGGTCCAAATTCCACCTACATCAAGGTGAATCAAAATTGGGTGGTATATAGCATTTTCCATATATGAATAGCAAACTTAAATAAGCTCCTCCATATCTCAAATCAAAACCATAATACACAAACACTTTTATAATTGTAGTTGAGTTTGAACACAAAATACATCATCATACATATATATGTCTTTAACGAACACTTTTCAAATGTGCGTCTTACCTTTCAAAGCTTGACCAACAAATCAAGAAATTTAAAAAATATGCATGTATAAAAAATTTATAGTGACTTGTAACTTATTGATGGTTTTATCTTATAATTGAGTATTTTATTGAATTTCTACTATTTCAGTTATTAAATACATATAATCTCAAATACCGAATATAGTAATTCGTGTATATATCTATCCATTTAACTGACCATATTAGAATAGAAAGTAAAATATTCATTCACATGAAAAGGTACGGTTTATATACTATTTGAAGAGTGATTGGTTGGTATAGCTGATTAATTTTTATTTTTCTCGAACTCGAAACCTTGCTCAAGCGGAACCGAGCTACTTACCACTCAGACCAACTCACATTGGTGGTGTAGCTGATTAATTAATATAGTGGTATTTGACTTAAAATTCAACCAATGCAACAAGTTCAATATTATACATTTAATTACAGAGTCATTAGAGTGGACTAACGAGCATCTTAAATCTAACTACTCTTAATTTTCTCTCCTCTCTCTCCTCATCTCTCTCTAAACTCTAATCTTCTTTTTCTTCTATATTCCTTCGCCGGAGATGGCTTGGTGAAACAATCGTCTTCTTCACCACTATTACCACCACCATCGTCGACGGGTTGGGTTGGAGCACTCTTCTTCAACTTGTACATCACATCTTCAAATCTGACAAGGCGGCTATTGATCTAACGAGACAGAGACAGATCTGACGAGATAAAGACTGGTGATGCATAAGTTTTATATAGCGTTTTAGATTTTTTGTTTAGTATTTTATTTTCTCTCTCGTATGAGAGTTTGTTTTCTCTCTCGAATGAGAGTTTTATATCTCCTTAAATAGGAGTTGCACAAAAATTTTCTTGTGTTCGGTTGTGAGTTCTTAAGATTTGTTATCTTCAAGAACTTGATAGTTAGTGTTTCAAATGTTCTTACTACATTGTTTGAGGCGATATGAATTGTATTGTTCCAAGCGTTGTAAACTTTCGATTGAATGATATTGTTAACCGTCCGTAACAACACGGAATCGAACAAATAATTTAGTGAAAGTAAGATCGTTTCCACAGGGAAGGTTATCAAGTACCAAACAAAGTTTATCTTATTATTTAGACTATCGATTATCAAAGATTTGAGATTTTAACTAATTAAAAGCAGAAATTTATAAAAAACAGAATTAATTATAAATAATAAACACAAATATAATTAAAACGAATAATCAATTAACGAAAAGCCTAGGGATTAAGATTTCATCAAGGTATTTCTATGGATTATTGACTTTCAATGGATTATCATTCTTGTTTAAATTAAAGACCCAATTTCCTTAAATACACGAATACTCTCCCGAGATCTTCACGAGTACCCACCTAAATTAATTAACGTCACTCCCATGATCAAAAACTAATTTAGATGAATCCATTAAGTTCTATGAATATTGTTTAACTAGTCTCATGCAAAATTACCAATATCCCTATTAAGCAATTTACACATGTCTATTAAATCCGAACCAATAAACTAATTCACCTCCCGGTACTTCTTAATTTATCTTAAATCATGCAATTGGTGATCAATCAATTACAAGCATTAAACACTCATTAATAGATAAACCAAACAAGAAATCACATCCATCAATCATCAATAATCCAAATCAATACACAAGACTACATCTTAAACCCTAGAAAATAATTTAGCTATACATAATTAAAGAAAAACAAGAAATAAATTGCATAAACATAAAGTTACTCATGTTCAACAATGGAGGATTGGAAGAATACAACTTGAGAAGTTGAAGCTTTTCTATCCAAGAACTCCTCTCCAAGAACTCTCTTCAAGATCTTCTTTCTCTCTCTAGAAGTCTTCTTTTCTCTCCAAGATCTACTTTTTTTGTAAGAATGAATGAATTATGCTCTTCCACCTCACTCTAGCCTATATAAATGTTTTTGCCACTTTTTTTTAACTAAAAAGGAGTCTTAGATACATAAATTATGTCCATCCAAGTCATAAAATCGGCCCACAAAAATTCACAGCTGCACAGTTGTGTGGAATATCTGCACAGTTGTGCAGTTGCCTGTGCAGAATATCTGCACAGTTGTGCAGTTGCCTGTGCAGAAATCTTCCTCTTCATTTTTCTTCAACGAAACATTCTCGTTTGGCCTTTCAAATGCATTTCTTCACATCCTCTTGGATAGCCTTCATTATTATTGTAATAAATACTCCTTCAACTCATCAAAATCATCGCTTTTATGCCTATAAAAGCATTGAAACGACTTAGAAATCAAAATACATAAATTAGGCAAAAAAATAAAGGAAAAAACTAACAACAAGGCATAAAATAAAGATAAATGTGAGGTAAATCATAATGAAAATATGTAAAATATGAAACCTAACAAATACCCCACACTTAACCTTTACTCGTCCTCGAGTAAATCCAAACAAAACAAAAACAAAAATAAAGATAACACCACTTTCGTAGGGAACACGATTGCACTTAGCATGTGCAACAAGCCGTTAAACCCCTAGGTTACCCCTAGTGGACGAGTTTTGTCTCGTGAGGATTTGCAGAGAATATACCCACAAAATTCATGACAATCGTCTATCTGCTTCACCGTGCATCAAATCAGCAACTAGTCACAACATTTATGACTCCCCACAATCATTACACATAAACCAATAAACACATAGAATCATTATTTTTCCACATATGAACATCTTTACTCTCAAGTCATCACACTAGTCCCAAACAAGTTAAATTTCATATACATCCATTCGTGCTTGATTTATGAGTTCTAGCAAGGGAACATTTCGGATATGTCAAGCAAGAACACAACATCTATCTTATTTCATCTTTATTCTTTTTTTCATTCAAAATTTATCAACTCGTGCAATGTCTCGCTAATCAAGCTTTCTATGTCACCCTTGTAACGAGTTTTGGGCCAATGACTCTCAAACCAGTCGGTTTTAAGGCACTAGGTGTCAAGACACCCCAACGGACTTAATCACTCAAGTGACAAAGGCTAGAAACGAAACTGGGTGATTTTAGCTTTCATTAACCACTGAATCAACTTTCTTTCCTTATTTTCTTCATCGATTTTTTTTTTCTTTTTCTTTTTTCCATTTTCTCGACTTTCCTCCAATATCACCATGTATAAAAAAAAATATGTAATTGCTTTTATCTCCCCAATCAATCCCTTTTACTAGAACTCGTGTGTAGTGTGTAAAGATGCATAGAAATTTTACAAATTTCAGGCTCAGCGATCAAACTCAATAAAAAGAGTATCCATGTACAGAAATCAGATTCATATGTTTATATAGTCAAGAGCTCAAATATGGGAACACAAATATTATGAACAAGTCAACCAATTTTCAGCAACAACTCAGCAAAAATTGACGTATGCCCAATTCTTTCACCATGTAACCACATTACCCCACACTTGAGCAATTCAATAAATTCTAATCACAATTTGCAAATTTCACCCCACACTTAAAATCACACATTGTCCTCAATGTAATTAAGTGAGACCGATATGCAAGAATGAAAACAACATGTAATTAAAAGAACTGTGAAATAAATACTCCCCTATGTATGTGCGTGATGGCCCGGGAGTCGGTAGGGTGGATCTCACTGTGGTGGAGGATGGAAATTCATGAACTAGAAGTAGGCTGACAACTGCCTCATCATTTCTGTCTGAGTTCGTTGAATTTCTGCCACAGTAGACTCAAGGTTGGCGAAAGCAGAAATGGGAACCGAGGTACTGCTAGTGGAATGATCATCAGATGAATGCCCTTGATTATTACCCTCTGCTGCCAGGTGAATCGGATCTCTCGGGTGTCTCTTGAAAATATACCCTCCTCGTCTGTCAAGTCTCAGAAGCTTCATGTCACAGAGATATTGATAGTCAATGGTCAATGGTCCCGGAATGGGCTCGAGATTTGTCTGATGTCGATCAAAAGCTTCTATACTTTCTGCAATGCGTGTAATCAACCCACCGAGGAGAATTGACCCTTATGCTGCCTGGAGACTTGAACCATATGTCCAAGGAAGAAATTTGTCAAGTCACACTGTTCACCACGATGGAGACAATAAAGGACACAGAGCTCCTTCGAAGACACTTTCCCACATGCTCCTCTCCCAAAAATAGTAAATGCTAAAATTCTATGAAAATACCGAAGAGTGTAATCGACAATATCCGAGGCATTAGAACAATGACCAGAGTATATCGTATTTGGCAATCGAGTAATCTCTCGCCAAAATTCAGTTTGTTGGTCCTTGGTCAATTCTGTCAGTCCACTAGTTGGCCATTTAAAGATATGAGCTAATTCCGATTTCGTGAGCGTATACGGAACATTGGCAATACAAAACTTCAACAACTCATCAACATACTCCACGGTACCCAAAAATTCCAACGTAAGTAATCGATAACTCGGTTCATTCATATTAATCAAATCACCCCATCCCAGAACAATTGATTTTTCAGTCAAATCATCATCAATAAACAGAGACAACATAGCAGCTTTGTCTAAATAACGTGATGGGGAACAATCTAACTCACTGAGAATCACATAAGCCGGTGAAGGGTTTGAGATTTTTGGATATTTGGTCAAACCTTTGTTGATTAATCTTTCTCTCTCGGTAATATTCGTCGGAACCAATTGTAGAGCCCGATCCGTGGAAGATCCCGTACCTGTTCGTTTTCTTTTGCTCATCTGTGGTGTGGGATGTCGGTCGATGGCGGCGTGGCGCTGGTAGACGACAACAACGGCGGATTGAGTTCTGTACAGCCAACGGGGTTTGTTTGAGCTTGAAGGCGGCGGAGGTTGCAAGACAGATCGAGAGACGGCGACTGAATTGACGGAGAAGAAAATTTGTGGCGGAGGTAGTGCGGAGATTCGGGTTGGGGTATGGTGTCGTGGTGTTTGTGACTCTGGCCGTAGGCAGTGGTGGAAGACAACGGCGGCGTTGAGCTCGCTGGTCGAGAGGCGACGACGGCGTGGTTGACGACGTCGACTGGATATTGGAGCGTGAGCTCGGTCGAGCTGGTTTCGGCGGAGAAGCTCCGACGGCGGTGGTTGCGAGTCCGGTGGAAGGTGGTTGAACGGCGGAGTGGGGCGACGGGAGAGGCGGAGCTGTTGCGGCGGAAGAGAAAAGAAGGCGGATCTGGTTCTCGAGGTGCGCTCGGTCGCACGTGGCTGTGTGGTGGAGTGCGGCGGCGTGGTGAATCGGAGAATGTAAGGCGACTTGGTGGAGATGAGCGGCGAAGAGGCGGCGTGGTGAATCGGCTGTGGTTGAACACGGGAGAGATAGACGAGAGAGAGAGAGATTGGGTTGGAGTGTTTTGTTGAAGTGAGAGAGAGATTGGGCTGGAGAAATTGAGAGATAGATAATGTGTTGACCGAAGTTGGGGATTTTGACCCAATTTCAAATTATTATTTTTTTTATGGGTGCAAAAGTGCGAAAATTCTGCACAATTGTGCATGAAAATTGCACAGTTGTGTACTGCGAGTTTGGATTTTGTGCGAAAATTTTGCACAACTGTGCTGAAAAGTTGCACAGTTGTGCACATAAAATTCTTCTAAGTGCGAAATTTTTGCACAGTGGTGCTAATATGAGCACAATGTGCACCTGATTTACATTGTATAAGAACCCATGCACCTCGTTTTTTCGTGTTTTGGACCTGCAACAAGAATATCTTGCATTAGTAAATCACTTGAGCACCGAAAATAAATAAAATTCAAACATAAAATATGGAAAACAAATAAAGCAAAAAGAAGAAAAACGAACGACAAAAAGAATCGAAAACTCTTGGGTTGCCTCCCAAGCAGCGCTTGTTTAAAGTCATTAGCTCGACTTAGAGGAAAATCATTGTTGGAGGTTGACGAGGGAAATCGTTTCCCCTCGAGGAATATTGTCTCCTTCAAAGTATAGCTTTAACCGTTGCCCATTCACTTTAAACACATCTGACCCTTCTCGTCCAATATCAACTGCTCCATGGGAATAAACTTTGACAACTTCAAACGGACCCGACCATCTAGACTTAAGTTTTCCCGGAAAAAGCCGAAGATGAGAATTAAAGAGTAAAACTTTTTGACCACTTGAAATTCTTTTGGTTGAATGTGCTTATCATGCCATCTTTTAGTTTTTTCCTTATAAATTCGTGCACTTTCATAAGCATTCAACCGGAATTCATCAAGTTCACTCAATTGCATCAAATCTACTCAATCCCGCTTCTTTAAGTCCAAATTTAGAGCTTTAGTTGCCAATATGCTTTATGTTCAGTTCCACGGGAAGATGACAAGCCTTACCATAAACAACCGATCCGGAGACATACCAATGGGAGTCTTGTATGCGGTTCTGTATGCCCATAGTGCATCATTAGCCTGGTGGCCAATCCTTTCGTGAATTATCACGGTTTTCTCCAGAAGATATGCTTGAGTTCACGATTAGAAATTTCAACCTGACCACTCGTCTGGGGTGAATGGAGTCGCCACCTTTTGAGTAACCCCATATTTTTCAAGAGATTTTCCACTTGTCGGTTGCAAAAGTGAGCTCTCTCCATCATTGATAATAGCTCGTGGTACCCCGAATCTTGAGAAAACATATTTTTTTAAGAATTTTGTCACCACACGAGCATCATTAGTCGGCGTCGCTATGGCTTCAACCCATTTCGATACATTCGACTCCAACCAAGATGTACTTATTGCCATAGGAAGATGGGAATGGTCCCATGAAGTCCATCCCCACACACATCAAATAATTCCACAACCAATATAGTTGTAAAGGCATCTCATTACGGCGAGAAATGTTCCCTGTCTTTTGACAACGATCGCATTCTATGACAAAAACCCTTGCGTCTTGATACATGGTGGGCCAATAAAATCCTGATTGCCAAATCTTAGCAACCGTCTTTGAAGTACTGTTATGACCCCCACATTCCAAGGAATGACAATGCTCCAAGATACTCTTAAACTCGTCAGATGGCACACAACGACGAATGACACCATCCCCACACTCTTTGTAGAAGAGGCTCTTCCCAGTAGTAATGTTTTACTTCTGCCAAGAACTTCTTCTTTGGTGATAACTTAAACCGGGAGGAAGAATGTCACTCACCAAGTAATTCACGTAATCAGCATACCATGGTATAACGTGTTTTATCCCATCAACCGTTCTTCTGGAAATGTCTCATCAATTGTATGTCCTCAACACAGTGTCATTTCCTTGTTCAAGCCTCGAAAGATGATCCGCGACCACGTTGTCAGTACCCTTCTTATCACAAATTTCCAAATCAAACTCCTGTACAAGAATCCAACGAGTAAACGTGGTTTTGCATCCTTCTTTGTCATTAAGTATCGGATTGCAGCATGATCCGTATACACTATCACCTTCGACCCCACAAGATAAGATCTGAACTTGTCAAACGCAAAAAACCACTGCAAGCAACTCTTTTTCAGTAGTGGCATAATTGACCTGAGCACTATCTAACGTTTTGCTTGCATAGGCAATGACATGACCCGTTTATTCTTCCTTTGCCCGAGAACAGCTCCTACTGCAAGTCACTGGCATCGCACATCAACTCGAAAGGCAATTCCCAGTCTGGTGAAGAGATTATTGGGGCAGATATCAATGCTTGTTTTAACCTGTTGAACGCAAGTAAACATTCATCAGTAAAATTAAACACCACATCTTTTTCAAGTAAATTACATAAGGGTTTAGAAATTTTTGAGAAGTCCTTGATAACCGACGATAAAAGCCAGCATGACCAAGGAAACTTCGTATGCCCTTTACTGATGTGGGTGGGGGTAATCTCTCAATCACTTCCACCTTTGCCTTATCCACCTCTATTCCTTTGTCTGAAATTTTATGCCCCAAAACAATTCCCTCAGTCACCATGAAGTGACATTTTTCCCAGTTCAAAACTAAATTAGTTTCCTCACACACTCTGCAAGACTTGAGAAAGATTAGCTAAGCAGTGATCAAATGACGAGCCATACACAGTAAAATCATCCATAAACACTTCCATGGATTTCTCAATAAACTCAGAAAAAATGGCCATCATACATCTCTGAAAAGTAGCAGGTGCATTAGAAAGTCCAAAAGGCATGCGTCGATACGCAAAAGTACCATATGAACAAGTAAAGGTGGTCTTTTCTTGGTCCTCGGGTGCAATTGGAATTTGAAAATATCCGAGTAACCATCTAGAAAGCAATAATACTTATTACCCGAAAGTCTTTCCAACATTGATCAATGAAAGGCAAGGGAAAGTGATCTTTTCGAGTAGCATTGTTTAACTTCCTATAATCAATACAAACCCGCCACCCTGTTACTGTTCTAGTGGGATTAATTCATTTTTTTTTCATTATAAATCCAGTCATTCCTCCTTTTTTAGGCACTACATGTATAGGACTAACCCAAGGAACTATCCGAGATAGGGTATATTATGCCAGCATCTAACAATTTCATAATTTCATCCTTAACAACTTCTTCAACTTGGGATTCAATCTACGTTGAGGTTCTATTGATGTCTTATGATTTTCTTCCATGAGATCCTATGCATGCATAATAAAGTAGGGCTAATTCCTTTATATCAGAAATAGTCCATCCTATGGCTCTCTTTCTCAACCTCAACTCCTCTAATTTTTTCAATTCAAGTTCAGACAGAGTACCACTAACAATAACAGGTAAAGATTCATTGTCACCAAGAAAGACATACCTGAGTGTGGTGGAAGAGGTTTAAGTACTACCTTTGGTTTAGAGAGATGTCGGGATACGACTCTAGTGGATCTCTTTTCCGTGAAGAAGATCTTCTTTATGCAAGTCATCATCGTTGTCTAGAGCTAGAGTCACTGTTTCAATCGCTGGATTCTCATCATCTCTAGTTTCCAACTTCTCCAACGGATCCTCAAGAAACTCCCCCTCGAATTCAATCTGGGCTATCTCATCAATCACATCCACCGAACAACTCTTCTCTAAGGCAGGCGACTTCATTACCTTGTTCAAATCAAATTCCACTTTCTCATCTCCAATGTTCAAGGTAAGCTTGCCTGCCCGTACATCAATGTTGGTTCCAGCATTAGCAAGGAATGGTCTCCAAGTATAATCGGGACCTCTGAATCCTCATCCATTTCTAACACCACAAAATCACACGGAATGTAAAATTTATCCCTTTGACCACACATCCTCGATTATGCCCAGAGGATGTTTGACACTCCGTCTGCCAACTGTAAGACATCCTTGTGTGTTTGAGTTCTTGAAAACACCAATTTCCTGCAAATAGAAAAAGGCATTAGACTCACACTCGCTCCTAAATCACACAATGCCTTAACAAATTGAACTTGACCAATGGTGCAAGGAAGAGAAAAACTCCCTGGATCTTTGAGTTTAGGAGGAATACTCCTTTGGATTATAGCACTGCACTCTTCATTTAAAGATATTGGTTTCCACGTCTTCCAATTTTCTTTTGTTGCTCAACAATTCCTTCAGAAATTTCACATAACTTGGCATCTGAGCCAAAGCATCCGCGAATGGTATATTATACGCAACTGTCGAAAAACTTGAAGAAATTTCTCGTACTGCTTTCTAATCTCTTTTGCTGCAATCTTTGAGGGAATGGAATTGGAGAACATACGGCTTCACATATGGTTTAGGTTGAACTATCTCTGGTGTAACCTCTTCTGAAGGCTCAGAAACTGGATCCTCATTATTCCTTGTCCTCATTAGGTTCCCCCGGTTGTTTCAGATTCTCCCACGGTTCTTCCATTTCTCAAAGTTACTGCATTACACTGCCCCTTAGGATTCTGCTCAGTTTGACTTGGCAATGTACCTTTGGTCTTGAGCTATAGTACTAGCCAACTGCCCCATTTTGTGCTTCAAGATTCTTGGTTGCACCTATCATCTGATCCATCTTTGCCTCAAGCTCTCAATACGGTTTGCAGTTCCGTTAGCTAGTTTTTCAATGGCTAATTCCCAAGCTTGTGGTTCTCGAGGGGTGGTCCCTGCTGATTTGGTTGTTGAAAATTCTGAGGACCATGTTGTTGGAAACCTGGAGGAAATTGTTGTCTAGGAGATTTGCTTGAGCTCCTTGGTTCCTTGGCCTCCCCAAGAAAAGTTAGGGTGAGTTCGCCAACCCGAATTGTAGGTGTTCGAAAATGGATTTCCTTGCGCTTATTCTGATTGGATAAATAGTTAGCTTGCTCGACGAGTGGGCAATCAGTAGCCATATGAGGTGCCCCACAAACATCACAAGCTAAAGTAGGCTGAGATACTGCACTGACATTTCCTTTGAGTCCCTCCATCCATGCTTAACAAGTACTTCAATGTTAGCATTGAGCAATGTAATTGTTATCTACATTGTGAATGCCCGGTGTTTCTTGGTAGCCCGACTATCACTCGTCCACTGATATGTATTGGATGCCATCTCGTCCATAAGAGCCAATGCATCACCGGATTCTTTGCCATAAACTCCCTCCTGCAGCTGCATCGATATTCATCCGGATACTATGTGACCGACCATTGTAGAAGGTTTGCACAAGCATCCAACTAGGAATACCGTGATGTGGGCTTTCTGAGTAGTTTCTTTGTACCTTTCCATGCTTGATAGAGGGTTCACATTCAGTTTGCATAAATCCGTGATTGCATTCCTTAACTGAGCAGTCTTAGCTGGGGGAAATACTTGTGAGGAATGCAGTCGACAAATCAGCCCAAGTGGTGAACTTATTTGCCGGCTGGTTTTTCAACCACTCCTTAGCTCTTTTAGATAGGGAGAATGGAAGAGTCGCAATCTTATGGCATCTTCAGTAACGCCATTCATCTTAAAGTACTCTGCAGATTTCCAGAAAATTCCCAGATGGGAATGAGGATCCTCCCTCTCAATATCTCCCTCAAATGCAGTGTGTTGTAGCTTTGAATAATAGCCGCTTCAACTCAAAGGTATTGGCTTGACAGTTGGTACCGCTATGCTGGAGGTTAAGTTCTGATATGTGGTGTAGCATAATCCCGGAGAGTTCTCTGCGCAGCAGGTTCAATCCTTTGTATGTCTTCTGCCATTCTACGATGCCTCTTTGTTGACGTCTGCCTCTTCGAAAAGTTCGTTCTGGTTCTGGATCGATTTCAAGAGCAGGTGCACTCAAAGAACGCCTGTGCATCTACCAATATTCAACCTAAAACAGAAATTAGATCAGAGCGAGACAGATAATAAAAAAATCCAAATAAAATAAAAATAAATGTCTAAACTAATAAGAATTAACTTTATTGATATGGACTATTTGTTGCTTCCCCGCAACACGTCGCCATATATAGGAACTATACTAACGTATAATTACGTAATATATTGTCAACCGATGGTATAATTTTTTTTTCGTGTTCATTGTGCAATACACCAGATGCAAGAAGTACAAATACTGAGGCTCTAACTTTCGAGCCCAAAAGATGTCAGAGATGCATATATAGATTACCAATGTGACTATTTCAAGCAGTTATTAAGATAGCATGCCCTTACAATCTCTAAGCCCCCTCGCGCTAAAATTTCCCCAAGCAAATTTTTCATCTTGATTAATTTCTACACCGAGCATAACTAATTCAATATCCATTGCCATATACTAATTGCTTTGACTAGTAAATATTTCTATAAAAACATACATATATACACACACACACATACATGTATGTGTACTCTAGAAAAGCCAAAAAGGCATGGAGATTTTTTTTAAAAAAACAAAATCTTTGAAATACTCTTTGACGTCTCTGGAAAAACTTCCCAACTAGCGGAGCGAATGTTTACAGCTTTCCTTTTACAGTCATCAGCATTTTGACTGCCTATTCTTGGATGTTTACTCCTACTCTTTTTGTACTCCCTTGTCAAAGTGACTCATTTATCAACCGAAACGACTCCTATTTCGTGTTTAGAGGACTGCATCTTTTGCAATTCCACCAAGGGTAGGGTAGTCGAAGTTGCTCGAGAGAACGAAGATGTTCTATTGCGTGAGGAGTGGTTATTCTTTCGACTCATCTGAGTGGCCATATCCCTCCTCGAAACAACATGGGATATATTGATGGCAGCATCTTTAGTGCATCCGTATATCTCATCTATATATAAAACATACAAAAATAATTCATGTGGATTCAGTTGTTTGATACCATTGATGATATGAAATTACTAAGTAATTATGATCATGGATATTATTATGTTTGACACTACCGAAACTGGGAACATGTCTTTTTACTCAAATATGACTTAAAGATAACCCTTCTATATTTTTATAGGATTTTCTCTCATTTTTATGCCATATAAAAACATTTATTAGGAAAAACAAATAGCAGAAGTACAGTAACACACATGGGTTTTTTTTTTTGGGTAAGAAGGTAACACACATGGTTTGTCAAACATATAAGGTCCAAATGAAATAATACAACATGGTTCCAACATAAATGTAACCTTCTGGAATGGAAAGCAAAAGCCGAAAATGACCTCATACCTCGTTGTCCCTGCAATGATAATTGACTCAGCATTTCAGAACATTCATATATACTAATTGACCTCTCCAAGCAAGGTTGTTTGCCTCTAAGGAAAATTTCCACTGCCTTCACAACCTCCATATCAAACCGACAATTATAATCAACTTGTCTAGATTTGATTTTGGAATCAAAATAGGCCTTAGTTCATCATGTGAATCAGCCATATGGGTCATTTATTTAATATGAACTTTGTGTGCTTTTGTATGTTTTTTTAAAGATAGTTTGTATGTTTATAAGAATAAACAAAACATACATTTACAAAATTTTATAACCAAATTATACATATTAGGTCTGTTATTTTATATGGACATGTATATAAACATACGAATTTGTGTTCTTTAAAAATTATAACATATGCTAATTGCAAATTTCATATAATTAATCCATACAATCAAATGTATTTTTTTTTGGTCTGCATAATCAAACGTAGTTAGGCTGGTAGTACGTATATGTTGTCAATTACCCAAAAAAAAAGTAATAATGTATGAGGGTCATCTAAAAAAAGCTTTGTGTAAGCCTATATCATTTTAAAAGAGAATATTTTGCATGCTTTTCACCATTTCTTTACATTCATATAAATATAAATATATATATTTTTTATAAACCAATGAAGAAAGATATATAATATATAATATATATATATATATATATTATATATATATCTGTGTGTGTGTATACATGTATATCACATAAATTACCACTATTTGGATTGTGATTTGATGTTGTGGTATACTTTGCCCAAAAAAAAATATCAAAAAGTATTCTTCATGACCATTGGATAGTCGTTGGACAATATGGACAAATATAACCTCCCCCATTTGGTTATATATATGTTATGACAATTCACGAAATAAGAGCATACAGAAAAAACCACGAATTGATGGTTTGGCAATTACCTACACCACGGGAGTGGAGAGAGTATTTTACTATTGATCAAAGACGTACAAATTACAGTGAATGTAAAAAGCACTGAACTAAACCCTAGCCCCTGATTTTTTCCTAAAATACATGAGTACCTTCACCTTCTTTAGAACTGGCCCTTTTGATAATAGGCTTGCTGTATAATTTTGGGCCTACGACTATAGGACATATCACAACATATATCATATGGCATATAGAGGAATTCATTGCCACTCGGTATGCTTATATGACTTATTTCTAATACCTTACACTTTTATTAGTACACCAAATAATTCACATAGCACAAGTATCAATTCTCTCACAAGATTTCTAGTAGTGGATCCACATCTGCATCGTCATCGTACGGTAGTCATCGATCAAAGAGCAGAATGGGCATGAATGGGGTAAATGTGGATGTGGAAAAGAACCACAAATCAGGACCGCATGGACGAAAAAAATTGGGGGCGTAAATTTGTGGGTTGTGTCGATTGGGATGTAAGTCTTTGTTTTTTGGTTACAATGTACTTTCATGCAAGATAATACAGTCATATATTTATTAGTCTAATTGCAATTGCAGAAATTCGGTGGGATTGATCCCCAAATTTGCGACAAAAGGAAGGAGATTGGAATAACAGTACTCACACGTCTCGATCAAAGGGATGAAATGATGAAGGTGGTACAAGCTATTAACGAAACATTGAATGTGGAGAACAAAAAGTTGCATGAAGTCACATTGAACTTAATTACATCAAATGATGAGTTAAAGATGAAGTATCAAGGCATGGAGATACAACCTTGTGGCCTTCAATCTAAAATATAGAAACGCAAAGCATTTAGTTGGCTTTACAAAATTATTTTATGTGTTGCCTTTGCTTTTTGGATCTATAATGTCACTATCTAGAAAACTAATATGAAATAGGAAAATGAAAGTAAATTAGTATATTTCCAGAATGCAGTAAAATACTTTACTAGTTGATCTTGTTCATCTGTATTTGGTCCGCATGCATAATTATTTAAACAATTTATGTGTTTTGTATAGATATGTCTTTGCACTTATATTCGGGTGTGTTGTGATACCAACACAAAAAAATTGCATGCATGCATGCATTTACCAATTGGGGAAAATCATAATAAACCCAATTTTCAACATTTATCTAACAAACCATAATATGCATGCATTAAAAATTAACACAAAGTTGATCAAACAGTTTATAACATTATCAAATACAAACCCCCAAAACATCTGTCCACCTAAACCCTAAATGTTAGGAATTTCATGTTAGATATTTTGATGATGACAAGATAGGATTTCATGTTAGACCCCAAAAGAATGTAATTTTACACTTTCATAGAATATATGTATAAGCGTTTGAAAGTTTGTTTGGCTTGTAATTTTTATCTTTGTAGATTTTAGACTAAGTGATAGATACTATGTCGCTAATAGAATTCTAGGTGAGTCTATTAGATATGAAATTGAAGATCAGCGTCTGAAGTCAAGTGAAGATGAAGATTTGTCTTAAGCGTTTGTCAAACGCTTAAAGACTATTTCAGGAATTATGAATCAAGCGCTCAGATAATGTTCTTAGCGCCTAGCTAACGCTAAAGGACTGTTCCAGGAGTGTTAACCAAGCGCTCAAGATTACTCAAGCGATTCACCTGAAATATATCCTCAAGTTGTCAACGGTCATTTATTTCTAACGGAAATAAATTCAAAGTGCATTAAATGCGACAAAACAGTATGACTTGTGGACAAGCCACCTTTGTTGACTAGACTGTCAGCTTTTCAGAATTCAAACCTGCTCCTGTCCAATAGGAATCAGCAAAAATTAAGGAATGTCAGAAAAGGGACTATTTGAAGCTCCGCGTGAGGTACACCGCCTGACTTGTGTCCAACGGACAATTTCCAAGAAACCCTATAAATAGTTCCCCTCAGCAAATTCAAAGAGAGAGTGAGTGTGCGAAGAGCCAAAAATTTGCTGAAATAATTTGAGAGAAAAAGCTTCCAAACTCCATACCCAATTGGAATTCAAGAAAGTTAATTCTTTCAACAAGCAGTATTTTTGTGTAAGAGAAGCTTGTTGAAGAAGATCTTTCTTGAAGCTCCAATATCCTTTAAAGCTTCTCAAATACATTCCAAACAGTCACCCGATATCTCAAACATCTTCCAAGAAGAACCCTAAACTATTATTGAGATATCCCAAGTTGTTTGAACTTCCCAACATCAAACAAACCTATTACAATAAACCTTCAACACCTTTCATCTGAGTGAGAAAGATTGTTGACTTCCACAAGCAATATTTTTGAGTAAGAGAAGCTTGTTGAAGAAGGTCTTTATTGGAGCTGAAGTCTGTGTGATCAAGGAGCTCAAGGCCATCTTGGAGAAGATCTTTATTGGAGCTGAAATCTGTGTGATCAAAGAGCTCCAGATCGTCTTTCCAGAAGTAGAGGATTGAAGTGGCTTGTAGCAGAAATCTGTGTGACCAAGGAGCTCAAGTCATCCACATTCATCTCTTCCTGTTTTCCTATTTTGTAGAAGTCTCTGTGTGACTTTTCGAGAATCAATTTAGTGGAGTGCCTCCGAGTGCAAAGGAGAAGAAGGACGTAGCTGGGATTACACCACCCAGTGAACCTTACAAATATCTTGTGTCACTTTACTGTTTTAATACTTTGCTCTACATTTGCATATTATCTTGAAAAAGGCTTTAAAACAGTTAAGCGACTATCTTGGTGAAAAAGAGAATGCTGAGCTTTCAAAATAAGCTTCAGCGTTTGACAAAGCGCTGAGCACTTCTAAGCGTTCAAAATTTTTTTAAAAGGAAAGCAACTAAAGAAAAACTTTTGTAACGCTAAAATGTTTTCAAGAGAAGACTTTAAAATACTTCCGCTGTGCTAAACCTGATTAAGCGATTGAGACATTACCCTACTTTGGTAATAGTTGAAATCACTAAGTCTAAGTTAACTTTATCAAACCAGTCTTCAAGTAAGTGACTAGTCAAGCGCCTACACTTGTAAGCGACTAGTCAAGCGATTACTATCCTTAAGCGTTCAAAAGAGATTTTAATACGAAACTTTTTGAAGTCGAAAAAACTTCAGGGTCTATTCAACCCCCCCCCCCCCTTCTAGACCCTTTCGTATGCCATTGTGGGACCAACACTAAAATATTTGAATTACATTCTACATATATATAACCGATTACCAAAAAACAAAAGACATCCACGATCATAATTATCCAACCTCCCAACACAAGACATCAATCACGCACACCCTGACCGACCACTAACCTTTCCTAATTTTATAACATCTGTACTAACACTGCACCTGAACGACCAGTTATAACAAATGATAAACGATCACCGCCTTTGATTTTGTGATCCCTAACAAATGAACTCCAACCATTGCTCATCCACAATGTGCCTTTATCTGACATCCCATCTCTGGATTTTCACTTAATGCCCACCTCAACTTCAGTCCTATTCCACACCGGTGTTAATTTCACTTTGTTTTTTCCCTTCAACATGTATGCCTTCCACGCATGTGTAGGAATGCACTGCAATGCATTCAAAACATGTCAAAACCACCAAAATAATAGAGAAAGATGTATTTAATTTGGTTAGGTCATCAATTTGTCAGGGGACATATCAAAGTTGCCAGTTTAGGGTAGGCATAATCACCCCTCTTCCCGCTTGAAGGTACAGTTACCATGAAGCCTTCTTTTTCTTCACCCACATCATTATCATCTTCATTAGGAACATCATTGTCCTCACTGCTATCATCATCGCAATCTAAAAAAACATATAGGCACTTTGAATCAAATTTGAAACTACCAATCTAAATGGCAATGGGTTAAACATAATATAAAGTTAAAAGGTATACATACCGTCACTAGTCACACGCTCCGCATCATATTTTTGGATGACCCACTCGGGACAATTATAGTGGCATTGAACAACATATTACCTCTAAGGTGAAAGTAAAATGAACCTCTCTGAATTCCAAGCTGTGAATTCCTCGAAAGCGCTTCCACTTACGATGCTGCAACCAAGGATTAAAATTTCGTTTCGATGATAAGTTTCGAGTTCTTAAATATAAGAAACGTATCGGAAATGTTTCGGAAACATCATGGAAAACTTGAAAAATGTTAGAAACAAGGTAAAAACGGTGAAAAAAGATGTAAAGAAGCAACACTAGAAAAATTAATAGTTGTGTAAAATATTTATACATCTACATTATAATCGATCAAATTACACTAATAAATAATGTGATAACGTTTGATTCAAGTTTAACATTCACATAACATATAACCAATATTATTTTAGTAACTTAAATTATGAAATAAAAATTCTAAAAGTGTTGTCGTGAAAAAAATGAAAAGTGGCAATGTTTGATTGAAGTTTAGCATTCACAGAACATATAATTGATAAAATTTTAGTAACTTAAATTGTGAAATAAAAATTCTAAAAGTGTTGTCGTGAAAAAAATAAACAGTTAATATGGCTGATACCATGGTTTCAAACTCATCTACAAATTATATGAAAAAATTACTTTAATCGATAATACAGTAATATTCATCTTGAGTCGCATGATAAAAAGTCATTTCTTGGTGAAATAAATATTCATTTGGTTGTTAAATTTATTACTCTTCATTTCTTCTTCTTCTTCTTTTTTAACTTCTTTCCCTACATTGAGAGATTTGAGAGCTCCATTGTCTTTGTGATAGAGTAAATCTTTTTGAAAAGAAATTACCAAACTCTCAATGTTTCCATGGAAACGAACATGGAAACCATGGAAATATTGAGAGTTTCCATGGAAACGTTAAGAGTTTCCTAGGAAACAATGTAATTTCGAAACTACATGGTAATTTCTTTTCCGTAAGTTGAAAAACAGAAACTTTGCGGACGTTTCGGTGGAAAGAAAAGAAACTTTGAACCATGGCTGCAACACTGACTTGTCTTCACCCCGCTCAACCCCGAAATCAAAACTACCTAGGATAGTTCATAAGAGCAATCGATATTGAACGCTCAACCGATCACGTTGAACAAAGGAAGTGGGGATAAACTGGAAAACAAAATGCAATATTGGATTAAAGAAAATGGAAAGGTATGAAAATAAAATACAAAAGGTTATGAAAATAAAATACAACATTAGACCAGTCTGTTCTCCCAACCAGGAATAATTAGAATCTTACGCCAAATCAACTTGGTCTTCCTAGCGCTTTGCATTGTAGTACCTAATTTCAATAAACTATTAAATTCTAACAGTCCAAAATATGTACGACATAACAATGTATTGGTAAAAGGTTAACAAATATATAGATTGAACTCTTATTTAAACCATTAACAAATAACTAAAAAATAAACAATATATATGATCGATAAATAATATTCATTAGTGAACTACGCCTTTATAACAATATCACAAAACCTAATAATGACATTCAACAGATTGAAGGCCCAAACTAGCAAGTGAAAATGTCAAGTGCAAGTGAAAGTTCATCAAGCAATCGATAATAATTTTATAAAATACGTACTTTAAATTAGTTACTTATTTTTATGAGTTTATCCTCTACCAGACAGAAGCATTGAAAAAGATTTGTGAGTTACGATTCTTTTTGCTAGAACAAACAATTATATAAACTATGAACCACTAACTTTTCATCACAAATCACACATTGAAAATATACCATAACTAGCTATACAAAAGATACGTCCAACAAGAATAAAAATCATAATAAAAGAGACAAAAATTGTGCCAATATCGTTAGGGTAACTTACACTATTTTGGGGACTTGATCTTGTCGATTACTACATATAGACAACAGAAACAACGTCAATTGTATGCTTAAATATATATTATAACATGAACTATTAAAAAAATTGAGTAAAAATAATTTTTTACCTTTGTGCTACTTTAAAAAAATGGAGAGGGGGGAGGATTGTCTGATAGTGATACGTGGTGGCGAAGGAGAGTGAAATATTGTGTATGACGTTTGCTTGGGTAGGTGGGGGGTTTTATTAAATAAGGGCATAATTGGATTACTCTAAATATGGAGGGTTAGAAAAGTCTTTTACAGCTAACCCAACCACCTTAAACAGCCCAACCAAACACGAAATTAGCTTGGAAGACATGGGCCCAAAAAAGCATCCAAACAAAATTTAAAAAATGGGTATCTATTAATCTATAGTTTACAACACATTGCCAATTTAAACCCATATAATCCCAACCCCCAACCAAATGAGCCCCAAGTGAATTAAGCTAAGCATTTTTCAGAAAATAGCAACAAAAGCAAGGAAATTTCATACACTGTTCAATGTAAAATCATTGTTCTGCTTACAAGGATTGCTAGAACAAGTAAAAGATGAAAATAGAGATGAATGAAAACGGAAATACAGAGAATCCAAAATGTCTAACAAACAAATAATTTTCACACGTACTGAAATTATGAGCTGAATTTTGTTAAATCCATCTCAGTTTCTCTTTCCTCCAACAAACCTCAATCCAACCGTCATTTTTTCTTCCACATGGACCCTCCAGATTTAAGCTCCATTGACACTTCTATTGTTTCAAACATGGTAAATAATGCTTCAGCCCTTACTTACTCACTTAACTCCCCAAAATACCATTCGCTTAAATATTTAAATTACGCGTGTGTTACAACTATAATTGTGTGTAAAATAAAACATGTAGTCGAAGTCAAATTTTAATCAAATTGATAAAGTTCAATTTAGAATTTACTGAATTTTTTTATAAACTATGGATTATTGTTAGTGGATCTGGGCCATCAACTATTTGATCGGGTCTAATTCAAGTTAGGTTCGAGAACCTTATCAAGCCCAAGTCTGGTAAATATAGGAAAACAAATTTTTTGGGCATAGCTTATCTAAAAATTTTATTACTTTTGTTTTATAAAGATTTAGTATGTAAACTCCGTAGGTCCATTTATGGACTCAAGAAAGCTTCCTGAGGCTGGAACCTACATTTTGACGGAGCCATAAAAGGGTAAGGTTTTATAAAAACATTGTAGAGGCATCTGTATACAAGAAGGTCAGTGGGAGAGCTATAACATTCCTATTATTGTATGTGGATGACATCTTACTCATAGGAAATAATGTAGAAATATTGCAAACAACGAAAGTATGGTTGTTGATACAATTCTCCGCGAAGGATATGGGTAGGGGTGGGTATCAGGTCTATTGGGTTCGGGTCTACCGAGTTTCGGGTAGCCATTTTAGCTACCCAATTGATACCCAAAATATTCAGGTACCAGAAAAAAATAGGTACCCAAAATTTTGGGTTTCTGGTAATCGATCTCTTGCAATCTATTGAAACAAGCAGATTGCAAGGGTGAGATAGGTGAACAACCTCTGTTTTGATGCCTATGTTTAGTTTATTTATTTTTATTTTTATATTCAAATATAATTTAATAATCCATTTAAAACAAATGATTTAACAACTAATCAATTCATTTATAATTTATAACAATTAATCAATAATTTACCACAAATGAAATGAGAATTAACAATAGATAACTTATTCGATTAAACTAACGTTAAGTTCAACACCAAGTTAAATATCGATCTAATTACAAGCCAAGCGCTAATAATAAATGTAAATCGTCTATTACATTTAACAACTAATACAAATAAAATTATGACTCAATTCAAAATTTTGAAATCAACCAAAGACTTTAGTTCACTTGCTATAAGTATTTAAACTTATATATACACATTTTTATTTAATATTTTGGGTACCCAATGGGTGAATCGGGTAAGATATTCCTACCCGATACTCAACCCGAATTATAATTTTTGGTTCGGGTACTACCCGATACCCAAAATTCTGCAAAAAAATCCAACCCTATAGACCCGAACCCGATCAGGATGGGTGAGTACCTGAAAACCTGACCTGAGCGCCATTCCTAGATATGGGAAAAACATCCTATGTTCTCAGAATGAAGATCCACCGAGATAGAGGAAATAGGATGTTGTGACACTCCCAATCCTTGTACATAGATAGAGTGCTGAAAAGATTCAGCATGGAGGAATCCAAATGACGATTCCTACCAACCAGACATGGTGTTCATCTTTCCAAGTCTATGTCCCCTAAGATGCCAAAGGAAAGAGAACAAATGTTGGGCGTACCCTATGCTTCAGCGATAGGGAGCATTATGTATGTTATGCTATGTACATGGCCTGATGTAGCGTATGCTCTTAGTGTGATGAGTAGATATCAAGCAAATCCGGGTGAAGAGCACTGGAGCGTCGTGAAGGTAATCTTGGAGTACTTCAGGCGTACTCAAGATTTCTTCTTAGTGTTCGGCGGAGGAGAATTGGATTTGGAGTGTAATACTGACTCAAGTTTTCAATTAGATATATTACTCTAAATCGATGTCTAAATATGTCTTTGTACTCAATGGTGGAGCGGTAAGCTGGTGGAGCTCCAAGCAGAAGATGACAGCTGAATCTACCACCGAGGCTGAGTACATTGCAGCTGCCGAAGCTGCAAAAGAAGCTATTTGAATGAAGAACTCCATCCATGAGTTGGATGTCATTCCCTCTATTGTTAATCCAATGTGTGTATGTATATTGTTATAACAATGGAGCGATAGTGCAAGCCAAAGAGCCAAGGTCTCACCAGCTTTCTAAGCATATTCTTAGGTGATATCATCTAGTTAGAGAGATCAATGATAGACGTAATGTTCGAATGGAATGATTCGACTCAACGGATAATGTAGCAGACCCATTCACCAAACCCTTAAGCCAGAAAATGTTCGAAGTACATCAAGATAGGATGGGACTTAAATACATAGGCAAATGGATATAGGGTAAGTGGAAAATTGTTAGTGTTAGGTGTCAGACTAGCCATTTATGGCATTGCCAAATGTGTAATAACACTTGAGTGCAGTCTTATTTTATATATCAAACCTTTCGTTATATAGCATTTATCTCTATCTATAAATCTATGCGTAGTTGATAGAGTCCCGATGATCATTGATTAGCTAAAGGAACGGCCGTGCACAAGTAGGTGGTGACTATAGAATGTTCTCAAGGTCCGTGATCCTAAAATAGTTCCAAGTCATAGAGTAGTGAGAAAAAGGAAAATCATATTCTCGCAAAAGTTTGATCGTACTGCATCTAATAATGGGTGTGCCTTGTTCCATGGGCATTGATCGAGGAACAGTGTAAGTACAGAGGGTCTGCACTTGTGTAGTGAGAGGACTGAACCACCCTGTAGGATTTCATGTTGGTTCCATGTTAAACTTGAATCCTATGCCTATGGTTTATATAGTTGAGATAATCCTTAAGACCTGAGATGTCATGGTTGCGATGGGTTTAGCCCACTGCACTTTGATCTCATTTCGAATTTTAGGAGAATCACGAGAGTGGATAAGGTTGGGTGTAGTCTAGCAGAACGACGGAACAGATGACATCGAAAGAGGGATTCATCCATGAGATTTCATATGTTGTTGCTTGACAAAGATGACCGGTGAAAAGTCTCTGGCCAGAGTATCAAAGTTATTAAGAAGAAGTGGTTATTCTTCTTAGATGGCGAAGGTCACTATGATCACAACACATATATAGTTATTTGAGTTACTGGAGTTTTGACTGTACCCAAACTCTACACTTGGATAGGAAAAATGATGGAAGGAATCGCTCATACGAAGATCGTAACTTAGAGAGGTCTTTCGTGATAATCATTTATATCTCGGTCTTCATGCCGACGTTGCTAGACATCGAATCATGATCGGTGGGAGTCTCGAGTCGAGTTTGGTGATAAGACTCAAGACCTTAATTAATTGTCTATGTGATAATTATTTAAGTCTAAGAGAAAGGTCTCATTCCTATGTGGATTAGATTCATTCCTATGTGGAATTAATTAAATGGGAAATTAATCCTATATGGATTAAATTAGTTCTTGGTGAAATTAATTAAATAGAAATTAATTAATTAGTGTAATTAATATTAAGTGTAGATTAATTATCCTGTGTTGATTAATTTATTAGATGATAGCAGTTAATTACCTAATGTAGGTGGATTAATTAAAAGTATCCAAATAATTTTTATTTCTCGGTGAAATAATATAATTATATATAATATATATATGTATTTTTCTTATGTAGAAAAATATAGAAAATAAATATTATATAAATAATATGTATATAGAATTATATATTTCTATCTTTCCTATGTGGAAAGATATGGAGAATATAATATATATATATATATATATATATATATATATATAGTAAATATATATCTTTCTTGTGTAGAAAGATAAACTAGGATATTGGATATATGGAAAGAACTCAAACAAGGAAAGGAGTTTGACAAAAGTCAAACTCCAATGAGAGAGGATAGGGGCGGCCAAGTGGGCTATAAATAAGCCCCATAGCCGCCGCCCCTCAATACATAATTTTAGTCTTGAAATTTTTCTTGTGCAGAAAAATCATCTCCGCTCCTCTTCTCTGTCAAAAGCCCATGCACTTATTTCTCCTTAATTCTACATAAAACAAATTAATACAGTCTTAGCTAGCACTAAAATATATTAAGAGTTTCAAGAAATACTTGGATTGTGGATAAACTTAGAGTCACGTCAATTGAAGTGCTTGATTTATTCGGAGAGACGAGGAAAAGATTGAAAGTGAAGAAAAATATAAAGGGCTAAGGAATTTATACAATTTAGTTAACGACACAACTCGAATAAGGTATAATGGCTATACGACCCTCTGTGTATATGATTTATTGTAATTCGATCTTGATATGTAAAAATAACTCGTCGTGCACGTTGATATTAAGTTTTATGTCATTTGCTTCCGCTGCACGAGCACAAAAACTGGTGCTAGACCGCTAGCTTAGTCCAACACTAACTACAACGGTTGAGGTTTATGTGTTTGGGTGGTGGAATATTTGAGAGTTCTTACTTGTGTATTAATGAACACAAGAAAAAGACTAGGATAATTTTGATGGAGGATGAATTTCTCTCTTGAAATTGTGCTTGTTGATGGTTGAATTCCAAACCTATTTACAGGTGAGGACTTCGACCTCTACACTTAGTTGGGGAAGGATTGGAGTCTTCTATTCCATATCACTTAAGGATTAAGACTCTCTTCCATCCTTATTACTTGAGAATTAAATCTCTTTCATCCTTATCACATAACGATTTAATTCAATCCTTTCCAACCAAGTCTAGGACTCCAATAGAATAAACAAATCCTATTCCAATCTTTATCTCTTTGATAAAGATTCTATTCCTCCACAAAAAAGGTCTTTCTCTAATTAAAGTACTATAATAATATTATTTCAACCCTTTTATTACTTTAATTAATACAATGACTAATTAAATAATAATTACTCTCAAAATTTATTAATTGGGCTTTTAAATAATAAATGTCTTGGGAAAAATTCATTATTTAATTAATCCTATAATTAATTAAATAGTCTCTAATTAATTAAGCCTTACACTTAATTAGTTAAATATTTCACTAAGAATTAATTTATCTTAATCAATTCTTTCTAGTCTTCTTCAAAGACTAATTAAACACATAACCAGAAAACTTATTCAAGTTAGTGTTTAACCCCTTAGGTTCATTCAAGAGCTAGCAGTAGGACCATTTTCCAAATGAATCTGCAATCTAAAATTGCCTCAATTAATTATTATACCAAAAAAGTAATTTGGTTATGAATTAACCATCAAACTATTTAACACTCCTACAGATTGAGTTCGATATCTAGCAAAGTCGACTCAACCCCTAGACTTGAATAATTTCAAGTAGACCTTTTCAGATCACGATTGTAGCGTGTGTCTCATCCTTATGTCAGATCTCCTGATTAAATATAGGACTTGGTTATCAGTTGAAATTCTATTGATTTAATCATATGATTATTTTTTTGGTAAATGATGACCTATGTCAACTGAGCAGGATCATACTCTTTCTCATTGACCGACTCTGGCTAGAGATTTCTAAGTCATTCATTTCCAAGAAAGCACAGGAGATTCACTAATCCTAAGATCAGAGACAGATCCTATCTTGAAATCATCTGTCAAGCTACATAACCAGACCACACCCAAAATAGCCCATTTTGTAATTCTCTTGGAATTATGAACTAAATTAAAGTGTAGAGGGTTATGTACTTGAGCATCTATGATTCCTCAACTAGTGAGGATCATCACATGCCTACGTGACCTTGGGATTTCATATTAGACATAGACACCATTATGAATTTCCAAAGGGGCAGTTTAATCCAGTCATCCCCTATGTGGACCCTCATATGTGCATAAGCCCCGCAGTACCCATAGAACGAGGTACTCCAAAAAATAGAATGCTACATATAGCAAGTCTTGACGAATCATTGATATTCCTATCTCAATGATTCTATGACTTGGAACTAGATTTTGGATAACAGTCGTTCGAGCATGTTCCATGATCACCATTCTCGATGTGTAATCATGCCCCATAGCTCTATGTGATCCAAGGGATTTTATTACATATTTAGTAGAAAAAATAATGTATAATAAAGAATGTCATTTATTAAAGATAAAACAGAAAGGAGACTGTTCTATAGTGTTACAATATTTGGCAACCCATTGGCTTGCTGGATACCTAATACTAACATCAGTTGTGCCTAATCCATCTGCCAACACTCGATTATTCAATGGCCAACTCGGGTCACCCACATATCTACTCAATGCTCCCACTGAACGAGCCATGTCAGACCCTTTTGCCAAAAAAACCTCGATTTTTCAATGGCCAACTCGTGTCACACACATCTACTCGATGCTCCCACAATACCAGCCATATCACATCCTTCTGCCAAAAAATCCTGGCTCCGCGAATCTGCCTAACTGATTTTGCATATTACCTCCATAACTTCTGGCTTCACGTTTGCCCTCCCGACATCGTGACTCTGCCTCATGGTTTCTCTCTACGTGGATCTGTCTCCACAACCCTATCCTCCCTGCTACTGATATTGTCACTTTGACCCTCTAGCTCTGTGGATTTGCCTTCTGATATCGTAACTCTGCCCCTCTAGTCCTTGGCAACGTGTTTTGGCCTCTCAGCAACACGAGTCTACCTTCTGACCTCTGGCTCTACGGATCAGCCACCGGCACCACAACTGCTTCCATTAGCTTTGTGTTCTGCCCACCTGGCAACACGAATTTGCCTCTAATGTTGCGGATTTGTCTATTTGCTGACACCACGTTTTTCATATGTTTTCTCGTTAACGTTAAACGGGATTAGTCTTTTTGGCTGGCAATCTAACTGGTCTCATCCTCCTCTATCATCTTCTCCGTCTTCAGCACGACCTCAATTTGTGCTATCTGCAAAGAAACTGTCGAGCCTGATTATTCCTTCATCTCCTACCATCGTTCCCATGATAAAATCAGCACTAACCAAAGCACTTTCTCATGAATCTAGATCTAAGACGTTTTCTAAATCTACAAACATATGGCTCTGATACCAGGTATTAGGGATAGTAGCATTAATGCATGAAGAAAATAAACAAGAAATACAAAAAATCTAAAAGATGAAGAAAAGGATTTTTAACGTGGTTCGGCAAACTGCCTACATCCATGAGCCAACACTAGATCTACATCTTTATTTATGAGTGAATCAATCAACTTACAAGTTGAGAACTCTTATTCATAAAGTAGGAGACTTGATACTCAAGGAAACTAAAACCAGATCTAAATAGGAAACACAATCCTATTCTTAGACAATTAAGAAAAATAATCCTAATATAAGTCAACTGCCAAATCCATAGTATCAATCAGTCTCCACAAACCCATCAAAAATAATTCCTATTTGTTTGTTTTCTGAAAATTATCAAATATAATTTGAAATAAAAGACTAAATTTATTTATTTATTTTTCAGAAATTTGAGAATTATACAAAAATGTTATATAAAATAAAAAATATATTTATATGTATTTCAGATAATTTTAAAATTTTAATATAATCTAATTAAATATGATTGAAATATTTCAAATAATATTGAAATTATAACTCAAATATTTTCACGGGTTTCTTTAAAATTCTAATTTTTAAACTTATTTTGTGTTTATTGTGATATATACAGAATTGCATATATTATTTATATATTTTTTTATTTACTATATATAAAAATCTATATTTTAATTCATTTTAAACTGAATTACTTTAAGTAAATTGAAAGGGAAAATTTCATTTTTCGTCCCTCACTTATACCCCAATTTCGGCTTTGGTCCCAAGATATCGCACTCATTTAATTGATCCCCAAGTTACCTCGATTTCATCACTTTTGGTCCCTCCGTCAACTCCTCCATCAAATAGTTAACGAAGGGCCAATTTTCCCTCCAAAAAGCACTATTTTGGCGTCAAAAAGTCAAATTTTATTTCATTTAAAATCAGATTTTACCCCTAAAAAATCTCATTTTCTCCAATACATAAACACAAAATATGAGCTATTCATTATCTTCAACCTGAAATTTGTTGGGAATCCTGTCGGCATGCTCAGCGGAAACGAAAAAATAGATCTGGATTCCCAAAACAGGATCAATTTGTGGCTTTCGTTGATTTAAGCAAGAAAAGGATTAATACGAAAAACTTAGGCTCTGTATGGTTGTGTATTCAAAAATGAATTTTAAATTTTTATTGGGGAATGTGTATTATAGAAATTCGTTTGAAAATATTAATTTTTTTTATTTGTTTGGATGTGTTTTTGAAAAATGTTTGGAAATTGTGTAAATGTGATATAAAGTTGATTGAATTAGTTATATATGTAATGATGATAGGAGAAAAAATTAGAATAATATTTTATTTATGATAAAGTAAGAAAGAGAATGTGTTGGATAGTTGAATTATGTACTTAATAAAGAGAGAGAATGAAGTGATTGAATCGATGAAATGAAGAGTAGTTATATAGGAGAATGTGTAATAGGATTTAAAATTTGAGTATTTTCTGTTGAATTTACCTTGTAGTGTGCATTTTCATTTTCTGGTGATCCAAAAAATGAAAATGTGATCCGAAATTCGTAACCATACAAAGCCTTACCTTTTCGTGTATTCAATCTTCGATCCTCCCGAATCTTCAATCTTCTCCAACGGTTCAATTGTACCGTCTCTAGATCATCACGCGGCGGAATCGACTCCGGAAATCACCATCTCTTTCTCCAAAGTGGTGGCCAGAATGAGGGAGAGTGGAAGAGAGCTTTTCCCTGCATTGTATTTCTGGTGGAGGAATTTCACGTAATCTGTATTGTTGTGTTCTTTAGCTTGTGTTGGAGGATTAAATAAATCCTCCAACTTAAAGCCAAGCAATACACACCCCATAGGGCTATTGGACAATTAATTGGGCTATGTTGACCTAGTCAACTTAGTTCAATTAATTTAATCAATTAACATTTAATCCAATTAAATATATATTGATCAAATCAATATTATTAATTAATTATTATTCTAGTTTAAATGTTTAATTAACCTAGTCAATTAAATATTCAAACTAATTAATTTAATTTACCATTATTTAATCCAATTAAACAACCAATTAAATTAATTTGTCCAATTAATTAATTCGTCCTTCCAAAGGACAAATTACCAAAACACTCTCCAAATACAAGACTTGATTTTCCCGCGTATTCCTGTATAGCACGACTCTCTAGGTTCATCTCGATTGGCAATGGGAGGATACCAAAGGATGTGGGTGACACCTAGCCAGCACCGTGGCCCCACATCGTAGCCCAATCGAGTACAAAATGACTATGTCATTACGAACCTCTATATTATGAATACCGTATGAGTATAAGCCCTTCACTGATATATCCTGATCAAGTGAGAGTCATGGAATATGTCAAACTCACAGGACTCGATGCTATGCTTAAGAATCATAGTAATATGAGATTATCGAACACGAGTTAGTTCATTAGCTCTGGCCAGAGACTTCTAATCTCATTTACTTATGATCACATAGGATACTTCTCGTTTACTTTCGAGACAGTGAATTTTCTATTGGCAATCACCTCACATGCTACTTGCCCATTGGAATGCACTTCGAGGTCGGCCCCACCAACGGGTGAATTGGGTCTAACTACACTGATGACAGAATCCAACGTCACAAGCACACTGTGACCGTCACTCCTCAGGTCTAAGGCTCACGCATACCTTCATAATCAGTAATCCAATCATTGACAGTCACTGAGTAAAAATCCATGTGATTGGATTACTAGAGCCATGTTCGAATACACTAATCCCATCAATGTATCTATGACACAAACTCCCACTATCCCATAGTGTTTGACTGACACTCCTTTGTCTGAGCATGTGTCATACAAGTCCATATTAATCTCAATGCCCAATTGAGATTCTCCGACTTGCGAACCATTTAAGTGATCAAGTATCAAACCCTTCCAGTGCCCATCTCCTTAACTACTATAAGGAGTGTGAAAGTTTGCTTTGACACACATGGACTAGTTGTTTATTTAAGATTTATAGATGCCGTCAAGAATTATACGAACAACATACTATTGCCTTTATATTAATTAGAGGTTGCACAATATAAACTCGTGCCCTATATTCTAACTCCCTGTTGGCATCAAGGGCACATTCCCAACAAAATTCTCGTTCTTCTTTCAACAATTCATGGCCAACATCAACATATTACTGAAAATCCAACTAAAATACAGAAAATGTGGTGGGCAAGGGCACAATCAAAGTACATGTGGCAAGAGGAGGAGAACAAATGGTGTTGCACAAACGAATCCAACTGAAAGTGCAAATGAGAATGAGAATTTGAGGTTGAAGATGATGAGTAGCTCATTTTTTGTGTTTAGGTGTTGGAGAAAATGGAACTCTTTGTGGGTAAAGTCTGATTTTAAAGGGAAAAAAAAACTTAAATTCGACTTTTTCGTGCCAAAATCGTGAGTTTTGGAGGGAAAATTGGCCCTCCGTTAACTATTGGACGGAGGAGTTGACGGAGGGACCAAAATTGATGAAATTGAGATAAGTTAGGGGTCACTTAGATGAGTGCGATATCTCGGGACCAAAACCGAAATTAAGTGAGGAACGATAATTGAAATTTTTCCTAAGGTCAAAATATTTCATTTACAGACCTATGACGTGAAAAATATTACAAATACGCCCAAAGGGTTTAATTGTCTGGAAAATTAGGGTTTATATTGATTAGGGGTATTTTCGAAAGTTCACATATTTTTTTAATTGCACCTTATAGAAATCCTAACGGAAGGTGTTGGTACGTAGTTGGACAAAATGTATTAATAGGGTGTTAGATTTAATTTATTAAACTAGAGGGTATTTTTATAATTAAGCAATACATCAGGAATACCCAATGTAATTGTCCCAATATCTTATTGTACAATCATGCATATACTATTATGTGAAGAGTGATGCTATATACCATCCATTTTGAGTCATATATTTCTCACTTCCTATGTGGCTATCCCAGTCACTTTCCAACTCATCATTCAAGTATTATTATTTATTTATGTTATCTTTCTACACTCCTATTTTATTCCTAAAATTCTCCTCTTCAATTTATTTCCTTATCACGCCTCTAATCCATTAAATTGGATTTTATCCTAAATTAAACCTCTTGCTTTTCTTTTGTCGATGAAGATCATTGTTTATAATCTGAAAGTGACCAGAACAATGAAAGGAAAATGATGGATTCAATTTAGCATGTTCAAGATTCAAGATTTTTCAGCACTATTATAATTTATATAGTATTGTGAAAGTACAACCAACAAATTCAATATTTGACATCTAAATGAAAGGAATTTGGTATCGTTTTCCTAACAAGAAATAGCCATCAAGGTTTGCTTCAATGAGTCTGCTCTCTATCGAACAACGACAAGAAAATTGATAGAGAAAGGGGTTGAATAGAATATGTTTTGTTTTATGAATTTTCTTGATAATTAACTCAAAGTGATATGCATCAAATACGGAACAAGAAAAATACATAAAATGAAAATTGAACAAATAGAAGCAAATATGTTTCTGGTTTGCACTTCAACTTCTACATAAAAATTGATCTAATGACTTTCACTTGCTCCAATATTAAGAAATTTTATTCAAGTTCGAAAAAAGAAAAGGAAGTGACAAAAGAAAAGGAAGTGACAAATAATCGCCAACAATCCTAGTAATGGAGCTCTTTTTGGTTCAACATATCCAAGTGACAAATGATGTATTCGCCTCTTGAGTCATTTACTACTGCATTGGTATTGCAAAATAATGATATTGAGAGGAGGTGAAGAATTCTAGTTATAGAATTTAGAGATGTTGAAACAAAAAGAAGAAGAAGAACAAGAAGAAGAAGAAGAAATGTTGATTTTCAATGACAAAAGAAGAGGAAGAGTTTTGTTTTAGGAGGAAATCGAATTTGATAGGTCAGATTTGTGATAAGGAAAGAAAATAGGAGAATTTTTAGGAATAAATAGAAAGATAAAAAAAGAAAAGGAATAATTGGATGATGAGTTGAAAAGTGGTTAGAATAGCTATATAGGAAGTGAAAAATAGATGTGATGTGTGTAGGTTTCACGCCAATAATATTTATATTAATATTAGGGAGAATATGAGTAATATAGTGAGATATGATGATTAACATAAGTGCGAGAATGTAAATAACATATGATTTAACGTGGTTCGGTCAAATATGACCTACATCCACAGGGGTGTAAAGTTCGTCTCCTTTATTTTTCTATAGTTTATATTTACTTTTCAATGGAACTCTCTCCATTAATCCTCTAGAGTGACAATTTATACAAGTTGTAGAAAACCCTTCAATATGGTAAATGAATAATGCTTGGCCTTCGTTCCTTAATTATGTAAAGTAATTAAGGTTAATTATAATCTTCTCAATTAGGCTAAAATCCAATCAAAGGATTATGCCTAATTAATCAGAGATCTTGGGCTTGGTTTCCTCCTCTTGCTATGGAAATCTTTGACTTTAATTGGATCTTGTCTCCAGCATTGCCATATATAAATTTGTCTTATTCCCATTGGTTCAGGTTAGTAGGTCTTCTAGGTACGCCAGCTCGGGTTGGATATATTCTAGAAAGGATTCGAGTCCACTATCCTAATGGGCTTTAGCCCATTAAATTTTGGGTTTATCAGCCTGGCCCAAGGTCCAAATTCCACCTACATCAATGTGAATCAAAATTGGGTGGTATATAACATTTTCCATATATGAATAGCAAACTTAAATAAGCTCCGTCCATATCTCAAATCAAAACCATAATACACAAACACTTTTATAATTGTAGTTGAGTTTGAACACAAAATACATCATCATACATATATATGTCTTTAACGTACACTTTTCAAATGTGCGTCTTACCTTTCAAAGCTTGACCAACAAATCAAGAAATTTAAAAAATATGCATGTATAAAAATTTTATAGTGACTTGTAACTTATTGATGGTTTTATCTTATAATTGAATATTTTATTGAATTTCTACTATTTCAGTTAGTAAATACATATAATCTCAAATACCGAATATAGTAATTCGTATATATATCTATCCATTTAACTGACCATATTAGAATAGAAAGTAAAATATTCATTCACATGAAAAGGTACGGTTTATATACTATTTGAAGAGTGATTGGTTGGTATAGCTGATTAATTTTTATTTTTCTCGAACCCAAAATATTGCTTAAGCGAAACCGAGCTACTTACTACTCAGACCAACCCCCATTGATGGTGTAGCTGATTAATTAATATAATGGTATTTGACTTAAAATTCAACCAATGCAACAAGTTCAATATTATACATTTAATTACAGAGTCATTAGAGTGGACTAACGAGCATCTTAAATCTAACTACTCTTAATTTTCTCTCCTCTCTTTCCTCATCTCTCTCTAAACTCTAATCTTCTTTTTCTTCTATATTCCTTCGCCGGCGATGGCTTGGTGAAACAATCGTCTTCTTCACCACTGTTACCACCACCATCGTCGATGGGTTGGGTTGGAGCACTCTTCTTCAACTTGTACATCACATCTTCAAATCTGACGAGGCGGCTATTGATCTAACGAGACAGAGACAGATCTGACGAGATGAAGACTGGTGATGCATAAGTTTTATATAGCGTTTTAGATTTTTTGCTTAGTATTTTACTTTCTCTCTCGTATGAGAGTTTGTTTTCTCTCTCGAATGAGAGTTTTATCTCTCCTTGAATAGGAGTTGCACAAAAAATTTCTTGTGTTCGGTTGTGAGTTCTTAAGATTTGTTATCTTCAAGAACTTGATAGTTAGTGTTTCAAATGTTCTTACTACATTGTTTGAGGCGATATGAATTGTATTGTTCCAAGCGTTGTAAACTTTCGATTGAATGATATATAAGACCGATTTTTCTTTTAAAAAAATATTATACATTTAATTACTATAAGCATGCAGAAAAAGATGCATGCTCCCAGTTGTAATTTAATTCACATTATAATTTAATTCGATCTGATTTCCAATTCCACTTTTTTTATACTAGAAATTCTTGTGAGCTATCAGAATTTTTTTAAAAAAAAAACAGTTGGGCAACTACTCTTATGTCTTATCTTCAATTATTTTTTATTTTATTTATTTTGAGACAGCAACTACTCTTATCTATGTACAATATATTTTATATGAATTCTGAAAAATTACAATTATCCCACGGCTTGGAGTATTGGGAGCTCCTAATAATGAATTGGGGATGTGTTATGCCGCCTACTATTAAAAATATTATTAATTATCCTAATTGAATTATTTAGTCAATTGTTATTTTTATTGAACTTTATTTTAGTCAATTAGTTGTATTAGTGAAGTAGTGATTTAGTGGGAGTAGTGCAGTAGAAATTTAGTGGGAGTAGTGGTAGTTATCAATTCCTTTGCATAAAATAAATTGTGGAAAGATGATGTTACGGAAAAAAAGAAGAAAAAGTTTAGTCTTGTCTTTTATTTTGGAGTTTGGTTTCTGCTCGAAAGAAACTCTCTCCTTTAATGTCCCAGTTTTTGGAGTTAATTCCTGACTCGAAAAGGAATATCTTAATACACGTTCCTATCAGGGTGAGATTTGCTATTGATACAAAACATCAATGAAAAATCAAAGAGGAGCCAAAAAAAGCAACCAGAAGGGAATCAGGAGCCCAGATAATGGCTAGGTTTTCAGCAACTTACAACACCATTTTTGTTTCCTTACGCGTTTCCGTCCATTCTGGTCGAGTTCGACAGATTTTCAATTTTTGTCATGTATCAAATCTTCAGCTCTATATATAGTGGCTTGTAAATTGTAATATGAATCCAGAAATACTAATAAGATATCTATTGTGACGTATATGTAAACAGATTTAGCCAGTCCATATTAAAGTCATGTGTCAACTTAGATTAGATTATTACTAGTTTATGTTATGTTATTTCATCTTTTGCATGGTCATATCCCTAAAAATCATTTGATTTATGCTAGCGACTATTTTCCTCTATGCTTTTAAAATCACAAAACTTGCAACTACAATAAAATGAGACAAAATTAGGTCAGGTGTAGAGTGGAAATATATACAGTGGCGTCAATTGTGTAGATTTTCTTTTTAGATGGTGCTTCTTTATAATTTTCCTTTAGTTTATACTCTGGCAACATGTTCCGGCCTCTCGGCAATACGAGTCTTCCTTCTAACCTCTGGCTCTACGGATCAGCCACCAACACTGCAATTGCTGACACCACGATTTTTATACGTTTTCTCGTTAAGGTTAAATGAAATTAGTATTTTTGGATGGCAATCTAACTGATCTCATCCTCCTCTATCATCTTCTCCGACTTCACCATGACCTCAATTCGTGCTATCCGCAACGAAACTGTCGAGCTTGATTGTTCCTTCATCTTCTACCAGAAACTGTCAAACTTGATTGTTCCTTCATCTCCTACCAGCCTTCCCATTATAAAATCTGCACTAACCAAAGCATTTTTCCATAGATCTAGATCTAAGACATCTTCTAAATCTACAAATATACGGTTCTGATACCAATTGTCAAGGATGGTAGCATTAAAGCATAAAGAAAATAAACAAGAAATGCAAAAAACCTAAAAGATGAACATAAGAATTTTTAACGTGGTTTGGCAAACTGCCAAACATCCACGAGTCAACACTAGATCTACATCTTTATTTATGAGTGAATCAATCAATTACAAGTTGGAACTACTATTTATAAAGTAGAACACTTGATACTCAAGGAAACTAAAACCAGATCTAAATAGGAAACACAATCTATTATTAAAAAGTTAGGAAAAACAATCCTAATATAAGTCAACTGCCAAATCCAAAGTATGAATCAGTCTCCACAAACCCATCAAAAATAATTCCTATGTATTTGTTTTGTGAAAACTATCAAAAATAATTTAAAGTAAAAGACAAAATTTATTTATTTTGTTTTTCAGAAATCTGAAAATTATACAAAAATTTTATATTTATATGTATTCAGAATAATTTTAAAATTATAATATAATCTAATTAAAAATGATTGAAATACTCCAAATAATATTGAAATTATAATTCAAATATTTTCACCATTTTCTTTAAAATTCTAATTTTTTAA
This sequence comes from Buddleja alternifolia, assembly GCA_019426215.1. Taxonomy (NCBI): domain Eukaryota; kingdom Viridiplantae; phylum Streptophyta; class Magnoliopsida; order Lamiales; family Scrophulariaceae; genus Buddleja; species Buddleja alternifolia. The sequence continues at coordinate 944,646 of CM033407.1, read as the reverse complement.
TTTGTTTTGTTTTTATTGAGATATATACTGAATTTCATATATTATTTTTATTTTTATTTAATATAAATGAAAATCTATATTTCAATTCATTTTAAACTGAATTACTTTAAGTAAGTTCAAGATATGTCATTTACATACCTATGATTTGAAAAATATTACACCAAAGGGTTTAATTGTCCAGAATTAGGGTTTACATTGATTAGGGGTATTTTCAAAAGTTAACATATTTTTTTAACTACATCATACAGAAACTCTAACGGGAGATGTTGGTTGTTAGATGAAATGAATCAACAATTTATTAGATATAATTTATTAAATTAGAGTGTTTTTGTTATAAGCAAAACCTCAAGAATTCCCAGTGTAATTCTCCCAATCTCTTATTGTACAATCATACATATACCATTATGTGAATAGCAAACTTAAATAAGCTCCGTCCATTTCTCAAATCAAAATCATAATACACAAACACTTTTATAATTGTAGTTGAGTTTGCCCACATAAATAATAAATACACTACTCCAGTTGGATACAATATACATCATCATACATATATATGTCTTTAAAGTACACTTTTCAAATGCGCGTCTTATTTTTCAAAGCTTGACCAACAAATCCAAGAAATTTAAAAAATATGCATGTATAAAATTTTTACAGTGACTTATTGATGGTTTTATCTTATAATTGAATATTTTATTGAATTTCTACTATTTCAGTTACTAAATACATATAATCTCAAATACCGAATATAGTAATTCATATATATCTATCCATTTAACTAACCATATTAGAATAGAAAGTAAAATATTCATTCAGATGTCTAAGACTTGTTGGTCTAGTGGTATCCACCTCCCACGTTATATGAGAGGTCCTTGGTTCGAATCCAGACTGTCATATGTTGTGACTCACCCCTCCTTTATGGAGCCAGATGGACTTTTTATGACTCAAAATTATAACTATCAACCCGAGTTTGTCGGGCTAAATATGTAGGTATCCCCTTTCTCTTGAATTGAAAAATAAACAAAAATATTCATTCACATGAAAAGGTACGGTTAATATAATGGTTGATATATAGCTGATTAATTAATAGGGCAAAATACGCTTTGTACCCCTTAACAATTTACTTTGTCTCATTTAAGTCCCTAAACTATTAAATGTAACAAAATGATCCTTAAACTGTCAAACGTAATAAAATAGTCCCTCACTTTTGATGGACATGTTTGGCTACTTTTTAAATTGATAAATAGTATAACATGAATGTTATTTTTGAATATTAAGTACTTTAATTTTTATATAATTTTTTTATTTTTAATTTGGTAATTATTTAAAGAAAAAATTTTAACTTTTTTAAGAAGATTAAAAAATTTAAAAATGTAAAGTCAAAATCAAAATTATTTTCAATTATCGAAATAAAATTTCTATATAAATAATTTTTTAGATAAGACTACAATTGATTCTTTTTTGCTTTAGAAGGCTAAGAACAATTAAATTCATAAATCTATTTACCTGAATGTTGAATTTTCTGGCAAGAAAAGTTAGTGAAATGAGTTTTTTGGATTGAAAAAGATTTTAAAAGATTTTTTCGGGTATAAAGTTAAGGAGGTTTTAGTAAATTTTCCTTAAGAAATTAGTAGAAAATCGGTGTATTATATTTGAAAATCAAAAAATAGAAAAAAAATAATCTTCTTAAAAATCTAAAAAAATATATTTTAAATAATTACCAAATTAAAAATAAAATAAATTATATAAAACAAACTTTAAAGTACTTAATATTCAAAACTAACATTCATGTTATACTATTTATCAATTTTAAAAAGTAGTCAAACATGTCCATCAAAAGTGAGGGACTATTTTGTTACGTTTGATAGTTTAGGGATCATTTTGTTACATTTGATAGTTCAAAGACATAAATGAAACAAAGTGAATATTTCTTCAACCAGACATCGAAATGATCTCATTCTTATGGCGTTACAAAGTTCATATGAAAGTCTACAATTTATATGTTCAAGTCGAAACCTAAAAATGCACGAAAAAGGAAGAAAACTGAGCCGTAAATCAGGAAAAAGTTATTATTTTCTTTAAGAAAATGCTCAAATGTTGTTTTATCGTATTTCATCAACCGGTCATCAAAATGATCCCATTCTTGTGGCGTTGTAAAGTTTATATGAAAGTATACAATTTATATGTTCAAGTTAAAACCTAAAAATGCACGAAAAAGGGAAAAAAAATGAGCCGAAAACAAGGAAAAAGTCATTATTTTCTTTAAAAAAATGCTCAAAAGTTGTTTTATTGTATTTCTTCAACCGGACATCGAAATGATCTCATTCTTGTGGCGTTGTAAAGTTTATATGAAATTCTACAATTTATATGTTCAAGTACAAACCTAAAAATGCACGAAATAGGGAGAAAACTAAGCCGTAAATAAGGAAAAAGTCATTATTTTTTTTAAGAAAATGCTCAAATGTTGCTCTTTTACTTTGTCGTATTTCTTCAACCGGGCATCGAAATGGTCCCATTTTTGTGGCGTTACAAAGTTCATATGAAAGTCTACAATTTATGTGTTCAAGTCGAAACCTAAAAATGCACGAAAAAGTCATTATTTTTTTTAAGAAAATGCTCAAATGTTGCTCTTTTGCTTTGTCGTATTTCTTCAATCGGACATTGAAATGATCACATTCTTGTGAGGCTACAAAGTTTATATGAAAATCTACAATTTATATGTTCAAGTCGAAACCTAAAATTGCACGAAAAAAAGAAAAAAATGAGTCGGAAACAATGAAAAAAACTATTAAGCCATAATTAAAAAAAAAATTAAGACAAAAGGAAATAGAAGACGGCATGCACAATGCCATCTTCTATTTCCTTAATATTAAAAAAAAGAAAGAATTTTGAAGACGACATGCAGCATACTGTCTTCTAATTAAAAGACGGCATTGTACCTGTTGTCATGTATTAATTTACTAAATTTTTTTACATTATATTATTTTGACATTTTTTTTATTTTATATTATTGTAATAAAAAACCCTGATCATATCCCTAACAATTGTTGGAAATACGTAAGATTGAATAATTTGCCTGAGTCGAGGATCGCTCTTTCCTTAAAATTTTATTTACCCCTTTTACTGTTAGAGTTACAGCAAATAAGCCTTCCAAGATAAAATAGGTAAGTATTCAAAAACAATATAAGAATATCCTTGAACTTGCACCAATAGAGAGAAAATATTTTTCTATGTTTTTCAGATGTCTTCGAATGATTTAGGGATTCAGTATATATAGACTTAGATAGGTCATTCAAAACCGTAGTGTTTCTTCATTGAGTAGCTACATTCAATTCGTGATTGTTCATTTCAAACGTTACATATCATTGAATAGACACATTCAAGTCAAAAGTGACTCTTGACTCTTCGTCTTTAACAATTACATTCCAGACGAACAGACAAGGCAACTCGTCTTCACCTATGCTAAGTTCAATATAACATTTCCCAACATGTTACTAAACTTGACTCAAGCTGAGTTCAATACTTGACATAACTCAAAGTGAGTTGACTCAACTTCAGTTCAGTCCTTGACTTAACTCTCAGCATTTGACTCACCTCAAGGTGAGTTTCAATGCCCAACACAATTGTTCTAAGTAAATTTCCAGCAAAAAATAGATCACAAGCACCAGGCCTAGCCAGGCCAGCACCAGCCCCAACCCCGGTCCGCGTCACAACACGGGTGGTGAGGTGCACCGCACCGCGAGCGAAAGGTGACTCCTTCTTATACTTTACTTGCCATTTTAAATCTTCAATGAGTAAACATGTTTATAAACATATTTTCACTTCATTAGTTTTTTTCATGTGGGACATAAAACTTTCCTTACATAAGAAACAATACACACTCCCTTTATAGATATCTAAAGGTACGACCTTTCTCTTGTCTTTCTAATATGGGATACACATTAAACAAGAGAAACCCATAGAAAATTCGAACTAACAATCATTTGATTTATGGTAGCAAGTATTTTCCTCTATGCTTCTAAAATCACAAAACTTGCAACTACAATAAAATGAGACAAAATTAGGTCAGGTATGTGTAGAGTGGAAATATATACTGTGGGGTCACTTGTGTAAATTTTCATTTTAGGTGGTGCTTTTTTATAATTTTTCCTTTATTTTATTTAACTCTCGGGTCTCTCAAAGTCCCGCACTTTTTACTCTTAAAAGTTACAGAATTATGATGTGGAACCGCGTAAAAGGTTGCAAATGGCATTGGACGTATGAAAAATGTTGCAATTTTTAAAGTCTTGCTCCCAACATTCATTCCCCAATTTCTTCATCACTTACCGATTGCCCCATTTCTCCATAAACCCTCTTTCTTTCTCTCTCATGTTTCTCTCTCTATTCTTCCCAGAAAGGGAGAAATGAAAACTGAATTTCGAATTTAAAGTCTTCTCTTGATCTGGGTTTTTCTGGGTTGCTCTTCATTTACCATTAATAGAATCAAAATTGTTTCTTTTTACATTTTTACTTTGAAAATTCTCAGTTATTGTTCTCTCTCATGGTGTCAAAGTGTTTACTTGTGGGCTACTTTTACTTCTTCTCCTATGGAATTTTCACAGTATTATCTCAAGTGGGTTTGATGATGGCTTTGATGAGATACAAAATGAAGATTTCAAAATTGAAATGCTCAATTTAAAGCACCGGGAAGAAATTAAAACTAAGATTTCTGTAATGGAATCCACAGCAAAGGATTTATACAGGATTCAATCTCTTCACACAAGGATAGCTGAGAAGAAGAAAAAAAAAGAGGCTGCCCGGCGGGCAGGCGGGCAGATTTTCGCGCCTGCCCCATCGCCGGAATCTCACACGGGCAGGTTCTCCGGGCAGCTCATGGCAACTCTCAAGTCAGGGGTGAGCATTGGGTCAGGAGAGTACTTGATGGATGTCTTTGTGGGTACACCTCCTAAACATTTCTCTTTGATTCTTGATACTGGTAGTGATCTTAATTGGATTCAGTGTGATCCTTGTTATGATTGTTTTGAACAAAAGGGGCCTTATTATGATCCTAAAAAGTCGAATTCGTTTAGAAATGTAAGTTGTAATGATCCTAGATGTCAACTTGTTTCGTCCCCTGACCCCCCTAGAAGGTGCAAAGCTGAGAATCATTATAGTTGCCCTTATTATTATTGGTATGGTGATAGTTCGAATACGACCGGAGATTTTGCTTTGGAAACTTTTACGGTTAATCTAACGATGGAAAATGGGAAATCTGAATTTAGGAAAGTTGAAAATGTGATGTTTGGATGTGGGCATTGGAATAGAGGCTTATTTCATGGGGCAGCCGGGGTTTTAGGGCTCGGGCGGGGGCCGTTATCGTTTGCGTCTCAACTCCAATCATTGTATGGCCAATCTTTCTCATATTGTCTTGTGGATAGAAATAGCAACTCAAGTGTTAGTAGTAAGTTAATTTTTGGTGAGAACAAAGGCCTAATGAGGAGGCAGGGGTTGAATTTCACTACATTGGTTGCAGGAAAAGAGAATCCCGTTGACACATTTTATTACGTGCAAATAAAGTCAGTTTTAGTTGGAGGAGAGGAGCTAGATATTCCTTTAGAGACGTGGGATTTGTCATCCAACGGTGGTGGTGGAATGATCATCGACTCGGGTACCACACTTAGTTATTTTGCTGATCCGGCTTACAAGATTATTAAGGAGGCTTTTGTAGAGAAGGTGAAGGGATATCAAGTTGTGAAAGATTTTCCTATATTGGATCCTTGTTACAATGTATCGAGTGTGGATAAACTTGATTTACCCTCGTTTGGATTTGTGTTTAGCGATGGAGCAATTTGGAATTTCCCGGTTGAGAATTACTTCATCAAGCTTGAAACGGATAATGTGGTTTGTTTGGCAATCTTGGGAACCCCACGCTCGGGTTTGTCTATTATTGGGAATTATCAACAGCAGAATTTTCACATCTTATATGACACGAAGAGGTCGAGGCTCGGTTTTGCACTAACAAAGTGTGCTGATATGTAGCATCTTTTGGTAGTGTATAGTTTTGGTGGAATGGTGGGAAAAGTGTAAACATGATAGGTTGGAGGGATGATTCTCAAAGAAAGCTATGATACTTAATTTCTCATTTTCGATAAATATATTTCATAATCTTCATTGTTCTTTTGGTGCTTCTTATGCTTCAATGTTGTTTAAGTTTAGCAACCTTTCATAATTGCATGAATTTTATGGCTTAATTAGCTTCATACCAAATGATTATCAATTTTGGAGTATGCTCCTTATCTTGAATTACAAAGATTCTTGTGTAGTAATGCAATTTTATTAATTTCTCCTTGTTGGGTTTGACGATGACTTTGGATCATTTGTTCTAAATTGACGGACAAAATTGTATATTTGGTTCTTTTTCCAAATCAAACTCATGCAGTTCTTAACCCCAAAGGGTGAAGTTAGCGACGAATTGAGCTTCACGTGGCTGTCCGCATAAACTAAGCAAGAAAATGGACCAGATGTGGCATAAAACTTAAATCAAATTCCATAAAGCACGGGACTAAAAGTGAAATAACCGTATTTTATGGGGCCAAAAATGCATTTGTATCAAATTTGATGATTCAACTTGTACTTTTGATTATAGATAGATGCAGGCAATGTGTATATGATGTAAGCCGAATCATATATACACTGAATTCGTTGATGTGAAATATAAATCGAAACATCAAGTTAAAATGTAATAGCAGTATATCATCATTTATATGTTCTTACAATTTGATATGGTGGAAGATGGCAAAACATAAAGTCCTCAAAAAGAAAATCTACTACGATGATGGTAAGAATTGTCAGTCAATGAATATCACGTGATTGACCACGTAAAGTGAGGAATCTGATCCAACTCACGGCAAACTAGATTGGGGGTTGATGAATGTATAGACTGCACTCGCTATTTAAGTGAGTTGCCTACGTACCAGATGAATATGGGATCAAGTCAGTTCGTGGATCTGTATAGGTTTTACTCTCAATCCTAGCCTATGGATTTTTCTGGAGAGAGTAGATAATGCCCTTTTTCCAGCTCCACTAAAATATTTATACGGAGCTGGTAGTGGGCTATGAGTCATGGGCTCAACTTTAATAGCAACCCATCAGGTTTAGTGAAATACCTTTTATTTAGCTCTTAGACTATTAAAATAGTCAAATTAGCTTTAGGGCCTTAACACCTTAGCGGGCCACAATTTCCAATGGGTCGTCAGCCCTTTAGGCTTTGACCAGTATATTAATAGCGGACTTGATCCACGAGTTGCGCCCCGATCCGAGTCGATGACATGATAATTACGGTAATGCCTCCTAGACATTTTTGGTGCACATCATACTTATATTAACTTAGTTCATAAACTATTTGGATGGTCTACCTCATTCCCGTCTGCATCACATGCACTGCTATCCTTTTTCCTCCACTTTTTCCCCAAAACAAGGCAAAATCGAACACTTCAAGTTTGTCAATTTGTCATATGTTTGAGGATGATCTCTTGGCTTTTATCTATTAAAATATATGATAAGAGAATAATACAGGAGATGAGATAAGGAAATTTGAGAAATAGAGTGAAAGATGTAAAAGATTTCAGGCAAAGAAGAAAGTGCCCACAGGCTGAACCTGGCCAAATTACTCGAGCTCATGCTTCAGCTCGACAAGTCTGAGAAAAATGAGCTTGAGCCTAGGTCAAGTTGAGTCGAGCTCGAGCATAAACAAAAATAAAAAAATAATTTTTTATTAATATATATTATTAATTTTGTATTAAATATATCATTATTTATACATACATAATATTATAAGATATTATATTATATATATTAATAGACGAATAAACAATTTATTTTAAATATATTAACAAATAAAAAATATTATTTTTTATTTAGGTTTGCGAGCTTCTGAACATGTATTTTTTCGCTCGAGCTCGAGTTTTCTCAAATTCGAATTGAGCTATTTTTGAGTTGACTCGACTCATTGGCGACCCTGAAGAAAACAGAGAAATGGGATGGGAAAAAATTAAAAATACTTTGTTCATTCTTACTTCAAAATAATACAAGGTATCTTCTTATGTACTTGGTGCAGAAAACGTGAAAAGGATAACAAAACCAAAGGACAAGTACTTATAACGTGTTTCATAACGAGTCAGAAAGAGGGCCATTTGAATGCAAGACTAGAAGGGGTGTTTGCAAACACAACTGCTTATGGAGAAGTGATTATAAGTGAAAAATAAGCAGAATCAGCTAAGAAGCAAAAGTGGGTAGTGTTTGCAATCATAAGCAAAAAGTGAAAAAAAGTTGCTGTGGAGTGTTTGCAATTAAAAGTGATTATCAATTAACTTATTTTTTAAAAGTACAATATTGCCCCTAAAATTAGAAAATTCATATTTTCTAGGGAAAAAAAATGAAATAAGAATTGAGTTACACGTAATTGAATCAAAAAATTGCATCAAGCATAAATAAGAATAAAACATAAAATTGGGTTACACATAAAATAAAGATTGATATAAGAAGCTTGGATCATTAACAAAATTCACTGAGAATTAATGTTTCTATTTTATCTCCTGGGGCACGGTTACATAAAACTTGACTATTATTTAAACATTTTTATATACTTTTATGTGTAATACTAATCATCAAATTATTTTCAAAGTTATAAAGGTAATGTTCGATATGCTACATATAATTAGTTCTAAAAAATATTTCTTTCCATTTCTGAATTTGGGAAAAAATTAATTTTGCAATGGAGCGCACTTGAGGAGGCGAGTACTGAGTAGGCTATAGGGGAATTTTCGTTATAATTAAATGAATAACCCATTGATCGACTAAAAATAATACAAATTATTATATCAATAATATAATCAATCATTAATTCATTATGCCAATTGTTAACTCGAATAGATGAACATGTTTCTAGTAACAGAAATATCTAATCACATAACTAATCAGTGAAAATAACACTAACTAATTAAGTAAAGAAGTTATATAAAAATGGAAAAAAAAATATGAAAGGAAGTTAAAAGGAGTCCGAATAACAGGCTCAATTAACATATTTAGATATTCCAGTCAAAGTTCACATTAATGACATGTGCTTAAAATTATTTGATCCAAAAAAAAAAAGTGTTTAAAAGTCACTATTTCTTTTGACTAAACGTTGCTATTCAAAGATAATCCTTTCAAAAGTTATACATCCCTATTATTTCTCTACAAATGACGCCTTTCTCTCTTAACTAAGTCATCACATGAGTAAATATTGCTTTGAATTCTCAACGGCAATATATTATGCTTTATATATATATATATATATATATATATATATAAGAATAGAACTCTTGCATCTCCACACCCAATCAAGCTGTGTAATCCATTCTTCTCTTTCATTTCTTCAAGAACTAGGTACGTATTTTTATTTTTATTTTTGCCTTTTTTTTGCATAATTATATTATGAAGAAGAAGCTAGAGATTGGGCTTTTTTTTATTATTTCAATAAATATTTTTGGCTTTTGAGCTTTTAATGATAAAGATTTATGTTTCTTGTCAAAAACTATTGTGTGGCAAACTTGATATGTGCTTAATTCATTAAAAAAATTAATTAATTATTCATAATAGTAAATTTCTATTATTTTATATCTTTATTTGGAATTAACTTGAAAAATTTCAAAATAACATTTTATGAAGAAACTTTTGATTTAGAAAACAAAATTCAAATCCATTTGATGATGAAAAAGAAATTAATACATATTATTTGTTTGTATTACAGTAGAGAGTTTTTTTTTGGAACTTTACTACGGTACATTGTGCTACTTGGTTTATAAACTATTAAGTATTATATATATCCATAATATACTCATAAAAATTCATTTACATATATAATATTTATTGAACATCTATGTATATGCTAATTTTACCAGTTTCTGCCACCAATTTTCTTTTTGTCATCTTTTGTTGTCTTAATGGTTTATAACTGGAGGTTTAAACTTGTATTTTGTTTGAATGTAGGATTTAATATGCCTAATAATAGATATCACAACCTAGAGGATATGTGGGATGTTGCACGTTGGACTCCTTATGAGGAGTCTCAATTTGTAAACATGCTAATCGACAGCTCAAATGGTGGCGACTTGTTCGTTGTTGGGAGGCAAATAGCTGTATTAGCAGAGCTAGCTGATAAGTTGACTAGAGAGACTGGGAAACACTTTTCATTTAAAAAAGTGGTGAACAAGTTCAAAGGATTAAGAACTCGGTATGATATTTGGGAAAAAGTTCATTTGTGGGATGGTGTCAGAATGAATCCTAGGACAAATATGCTTGAAGCATCTGACGCAGTATGGGATGCTGTATTAAAGGTTGTTTTCTGGTTATTTTTTAAGTGCATTTCAATTATTCATCTTATAGTTTCCTAAATTTGAAGAACATTTTTGTAGGAACATCCATCAGCAAGAAAACTTAGAAATGAAGGTGAAAAACACTGGATCGAATTGCAGTTTATATTCGCGGGAAGTTTTCTGAATGAAGTTGACAATGCTCAAGTTCGTCCTGTTCAACAACTACCCAGAACGAATGATATTTTAATCATTTCTGATGATGAAGCCGAGGAAGCTAATGAACCCGTTGTTGGTGCTCGAGACTCAGTGGCTGCTAATGTTGATATAATTCAAATTGAAGATTCTGATGAAGTGGATGTTAGTCACTGTTCAACAGCTGCCTCGTCCAATGCAGCATATGCGTTCAGTTGATTTGGGGAAAAAAAAGTCACATGAGATGTTTATGTATTTTCTTGCTATTTGTTTTTCTTAATTAGTTTGTGTAGGTACAATAATTAATAGAATTTATTAATTGAATTTATTTATTTAAGTGCAATGAAATTTCAAAATGAAAACTCACTACTAAACCATAAGGAGATTGAATATTATTATGAAATATAGAGATGGAACTAAAGATTTTAGTCAATATTCCTTAACTAACTTAATACTTATTCCTTTATTTTGCTCTTTTTCTCTCTTCATAATATCACCCCAAATGAGTCCTTCGAATAAGTTTGACAACTATAGTGTAATTCAGATTATCACAAGAAATTATATAAGCAACAAAAATATATATGATAGGGAATTGAATATTGGATTGAGCCAAGTATATTTTATAAATTGCTAGTCATGGGCTTAGAATAGATTTGTATTTAAAGATGGCCCAAGTGAGTATGAAAAGCCCAAAACCCATAATGAATAGAAACGCTAAGCTATAAATAGCTCTAGTACATGTAAAATAACACACACAATACATACATAATATAATATTTCTCTTGTGATTGGATATTCTCTCTACTCCTCATATTTTATATTCATCATTTATATTGCTTATTACTCACAATTAATCAAACGATATCGTATCATTTATTGGCGATATCAATATATAAATAAGAAGTTCAAAGCTACGTACATTTTCTTCTTTTAATTTTTTATTTTAATTTCTCTCAGTGAGTTAAGCATAATGCCATTATTACAATCATTTACAAATGTCACAAATTAATTAGAAAAATAAAAAAGCAATCAGATCCACGCATCCTGTCTACGCCACGAAAAAAAGAAATATCAAGTTGATTTTGCACCTCATGATCACAGGTCCATAAGGATAGTGATTCAAGACTAATATCACTTTCTTTATCTTAGCCAAGTTGAAGATTAACTGACTTTAGTGCCATTTAATTACCATGAGACATGAAGTGACTAATCGGATTTTTTGACTTTAATCTTTTTTATATTTCTATTCATAAATTCACCCATTACCCTCAAAATTAGTACTAACGCCCGGTGCACGCTCTATGCTTGTGCAATGAATAATTGAGGCACAATAAATGCTTATATACAGATGTAGTATGAGTATGAAATTAATTAATGAGAGCGATATATAGATTTCAAGTAGCGAAATAAAGTTATATTCTTGAACACAATTATCTACATTTGCATAAGATATTGGAAAATTAACCTACATCAGACAACGAAATTCAGGATTCAATATTAGTAATTATACCAATAACACATGAATAACTTGGAAAAAATCTTCATACACACTAAACAAGAAAATATATCTAATGAGTTTTGGCTAGTCAAAAATAAATATATATGAATATCAATAAAGCTGATGAGTCGGAATGCCAATTCTTCCAAATGTAATTGATGTGCATATGTCATCTCTTATTCCATTCATCACGGCATCATATTGTTGGACTTCACATTCATCAGTTTGGTCATTGTCTCCATTTGCACCATCATCCACACTTTCATTTTGAGCTTCTAAAAAGTGATCATCTTCATCGTCCATCAAGCGCACAAAGTTATGAATGGCCATTGTAGCAGCAACAAGTGCAATTTGATCTGGCCATGGAATATTTACTGGGATATCATTTACCATATAGAATTTGGTCTTCCAAACTCCAAATGCCCGTTCAATATGTGATCGCAATGCTGAATGTGAATGATTGAACACTTCATAGGCATTACGGTACGAAGATGCACGATTGAAATCCTTAAGGTGGTATTTTTGCCCCTTGTATGGAGCCAGAAACCCCAATATATTAGGGTAGCCAGCGTCAACTAAATAGTATTTACCTAAGAAATTGAAATATGATGAGTAATATAATAAATTAATTATAATAAAGATACATATAGTATAATGAATTATTGCTTACCACTGGGAGGCATTGGGAAACCTTTGGATGCATCCCTTATTGTTTCATTAAAAATTCTTGTATCATGAGCACTACCTTCCCAACCGGGCAACACAAATGTGAAACATAAATTGAAATCACATGCTGCCATAATATTTTGGGTTGGAATCCCTTTCCGACCAATATATGGCACTTGCTCATGGATTGGCAAACGAGCCTTGATATGAGTGCCATCAATAGCACCTATACAATCCTGTTAGATAAATTAAAAAAAATAAAATAGAAAGTGAATAAAGTTTTCTTTAAATTTAAATTAATAAACAAACACATTAATTATTACCTTAAAATGAGGGAAGTATCTGGGATTGTCTTTAATATAAGGATGTATAGTATTAGGATCCTCAAATTGTCGAACCCAATCAATTGACATCTTCGTGCATGCTCGTAAAACATTGTGGAATGACCTACTTATTGTAAAACCAGACCTTTGAAAGATCTCTTGTAGTGTTCTATTTCCTTGTCTTGTACCAACTATCATCAAAAAAGTAGCAACTTGCTCCTCGACAGATATATGTCTCATAGGTTTCAATCCATATTGGTCAACTAATACACTACATAACTCAAAAAATACATGTTTATGCATTCTAAATGCCCTATGACATCGCGGTGGACTTCCGTTTAATATAGACAACAAAAAAGCCCATCCACTATAGGTTCTATCGTGGCAAGGAGTCTTATGTAAATAAGTTTCATAGTATGTAAGTGCTCCAATTGCTATAGCATGTATGATTAACTTTTTTTTCATTGCGCTTGAGGTGTTTGAGATGTTTGAACTTATACCTTCGCTGTCTTCGTCACTTATTGAATCATCTGAATATCCGTTGCTTGATGATTTTGAAAGAGAATCGAGCACGATTTCTGAAGAATCTGAAGATGTCATTCTGTTTTGGAACCAAAAAAAAAAAAAAGGATTACAATAAATTAATCAGGATTAATAAAATTCTTACACTACCCAAAACAATTTTACAATTTATCACTTAACACATCGATAATTGGTACACAACACATAAATACAATATGCAATCAAATTAATATGAATAACATAGCACCCAAATAATAGTTAATATAATTAATGTGCTTAAAATAAAAAAAAATAATAGTCAGCTTAAAACATCTATAGACTTCATGACAAAAAAACAATAAAGAAAGAAAAAATACGCATTTGAGCAAAATCCTAATTAATAAATCATCCAACTATAATAAAAGGCTACTATAAGACATTTCCGGGTGATCATTGTGATTGTCATGTTACTCCCTCCATGGTGTCCTCCTTTCTTGATCTCTTTCCATTTGATCTTGTAGCCACATAAAACGCAAGTCATTTGTCTTAATTGTTAAAAACATCTCCCTAATAGCAGGTTTAAGAAACAACCGCGTAGCATACATCCATAACTTGTCACCTTGTTGAATTCCTGATATCTCCTCCAATATGTCCATGCACTGCTGGATAGTGTACTGCCTAGAGGTATCATTACTAGATCGGGCTGAGTCGTGTTCCACTGTATCCACCAAGCGCTGGAGACAATGTGCAATCTTATCAGCTGATGACATCTTTTTGGTTTTTGTATGCATGAAGCGGCGTGCAATAAACTTGACATTTCTCCTTCGATTCCCTGTAGTAGCTGTAGCACTTGCACTTTCTGCTTGAGTGTTAGTATTCATATCAGTTTCAGCTACCGGGTCATTTTCATGATCATTAACATCGTTAGCATGAAGATGAGAGTCCTCATCCGACTCATCCATCAAATGTGGTGGCAAAATTCCTGAGCTTGGAGTCCAAGCACTTCCCCCCGTTGCAACAACATCAGAAAATAGCATCTCTTGTTCATTTAGCAACATGGGTCCACGCTCTCTATATTTAGCTGCATCTGGAACTTCCTGAAAAAATTAAACAAATCATACAAATAAAAGTTATCCACTATTACATATGCAAAATATATGATATTTGAGTGACATTATTTATTGCTTAAATCGCTAACAAAGAAAATTTAATTAAAGTACCTGGAGTTTTCTTTGCCACCATTCAGGAGTTTGATCTACCGTGCCTCTCTCCGTATTCCAACCTAGTCCACTTTCTCCTCGCAACAAAGTTTTCCATATTCCCCATTCTTTTTTCAAGTGATCCCATTTATTTTTTAATTGAAGTCTTGTATAGTTACGGTTTGTGGAAGATGTAAACTTTCGAGTAATGTTCTCCCAACCCAATCTATTAAAATGACTTCCAGGCCTATTTCCAGCTTGTAACTCCTCAACACACAATTTAATGAATACCTCGGTAGTTTTTGGGTCCCAATTGGCCTTCTCTGTAATTTCAATATTCTTTCCCCTTTGACGCCTAACATTATCACTACTTTGAGAATGTTGTGTTTGAGATGATGGGTGAGACCTTTGTGAATTCATTTGTGAATCCATAACTATAATAATGTACCGATACAAAGTTAAACACCCAATCACCAAAAAATATAATGCATCAAATTCAAATCTCTATCAATGTCAATGTCAATGTCAATGTCAATATCAAAGAACAAATAACAATGCAATCACATAGATAAATAAAAAAAATTAAAAAAGTTTAATTCTTAAGTTCAAATAGGTATTCTCTCAAATGTAAAGATGATATATATACACACACGACCATAAAAAAAACAAAACTATAGACAAACACATAACAGTTAATTCTCCATATACATTTCAAGAACTCACACATAAAAGGAATGTACTATTTGTCTGGATATAAAATGGGGCTTAGATACATTCCGTCAAACATTCTTTCTCGCCTCCGTTTTTAATCAAGAACCTTGGTATCATCTGGTCCTTCTTAATACTTGCATTAACTAATGCTAATTTTTAATATGATTCTATATGCTTTTCCAATTTAACACCATAGGTGCACACTCAATGTAGAATATCTCATTTTTTGACAAGTATCAAGTCAAGGAATTACCAATAACGGGTTGATTTTACAGCGGACCAAGTGCACCCGCCTAGCCCATCCACAACCGTTGAATCGTCGGAGAGGAGGTAGTTTTCACTCCACGCCTCCTACTATAAAACCCCTCCCCTCTTTAACTAAGAAGTATAGCAAAAGACCCATTAACCCAATCTTTACACTTTTGATCCTCTGTTTCATTCTATATTATCTTGTATTGCATTTTATAGATAAATGCCTGAGTATAAAATTAATATTCAAGTGTGTAAATTTCCTATGTTGCACTGTTCATCAATACAATTCTTCAAAATTGGGGATTAGGGTTCTTATATAAATTTGGGAAAGATTTACAGAATTGGAGAAAATTGAGAATATAACTTACCTGCAAAAATTTGACGGCGACGACGGAGGAGCCTATAGACTTGACGGCGACGGCGACGACGATGGAGGAGCCAAAACTTAAGGATTGATGTATTTGGAGAACAGAGCTTGAGTGAGGAAAGAAAGAACTGAATGTGAGGAAAAAAAGAAAAGAAGGAACTGGACGTGAACGTGAGGTTGTGAGGTGAGGATAATTTTGGATTTTTTTAATTTGAATGAGGACAAATATGTCACAAATAATTTTAATTTATTTCAAAAAAAATTATAATCACTTTAAAGCACCCCTTTACCAACTTTCAGATTATAGCTTAAAACTACTTAAGTTTAGAGAATTAGAAGCATAAGTGGTATTTGCAAACACTCTCAAATAACTTATTTTTAGCTATAAGTGAAGAATCACTTATTTTTAGTGTTTGCAAACACTTAGTATATCTGAATTATCTTTTGTAAGCACTTAGCAGCAATTCCTTTTAATTATTCTGCAATAGTTTTAATTAGTGATTTTATTAGTATCAGTTATTTTATTTGGCTATTGTCAAACAGGGAAGGAAGTTTGCAAATCCTTTATGCACAACTATTTTCCTCAATAATTCGCATCAGTTATTCTGATTTTCACCCGGTGAATTACACGGCTTGTAGTTGTAGTAAGAGGACGAGGAGGAGGAGGACATTTCTAGAAAAACTACTTTTCCTTCTTCTTAGGTAAACCTTAACCAACCCCATTTCATATACATATATATATATGTATATATATCTTTGTTAAATCTCAAATTTATTTTGATATTTCTAGACCTCGAAATTCGCCCCAGGTTGTGCTTGAATGTGGGTTCTTGAAAGTGCTTTTCATTCCACTATATATAAACTATTTTGAGCTTTCAATCGATAATCAATTGTAGAAATTATTATCTTTTACTGCTGAAAATGTGTGAATCGTCATTGAATTGTATCATGATAGTCTTAATAAATTGGGTATTTTTTGGATTTCGTGATTTGGTTTGAGTTTATAGTAAGTAAACAGTCATGTCAGGAATAAAATTGTTGTTAAAACTTGAAATTAGAAATGTTGTAGAGATGGACTACACTACTGATTGCATATTTGCAGCACATTCTTTTTAGGGTTTAGTGTGTTTACACATGACAAATTTTCTAGGACAATTACATTATATATATGGTGTTTAAATACTAAATTACAATTTTTTCAAAGTTTATGTGATTTCCAAAATTTTATGAGGCAGATGCTCAACAGTTGAACACCAGAGAATGAGACTTTTTTTTTTCCAATTTACTAAATTAAACTTTTGATATTTTATACATCTCTGAATGTGCACCCGACTTTTCTTTTATGGGGTAATATGATACGCGTTATTATTAGGTTGATTGCCCTACTCTTGCTCGACAAATTTATAAAATTCGTAAAATGAAGATGCTCAGTCGAATATCTTAATTGAAACTATGCTCAGTCGAATATCGTAAATGAAGAGTCTGGGTCTGAGTCAACTTACTTCCAACCATTAATTGAAACTATGATTTGCTCTGAATGGTTATTGGTATTACTATAATTTATAGGCTACTGACTGTTGGATACGTATTTAAGTCGGGAAACTCATCATTCTTGTTCTGGTCACTTATTCTAATTATATTGTTATTCTTCCATTCCAGTTTTAGTTATCGCCACTTATTTTTTTAACTCAAATTCTTTTGGGCAGAAGAGAAGACACTATCTGAAACAGCTCCACTTTCCATCAAGAGTTCTCTGTTGCTCTTTTGTTATATTTTAAGTGCTTGATAATCAGAGTAATCAAGTGATAGAAAACCTTCGTCTTTGGTAAACATGCATGGAGTTTGTCGGACGTTGTCTCAGATTGGTAGGAAACTGCATACGCTGTCCCGAGATAGTCCTAGTGACACCTTGAAGAGGAAGATTGCTGAGTTAGACAAGAAAAGAAAAGGAAAGAATCCTAAGAAAAATCAACTATTTGTGGATGTTCCTGAATCAAGATCTTACCTTGATACAGCAACCATGCCAATGATACTCACTGTGGTGGGAACTGCCCTTTTCGCAAAGCTCCTGATGATGGTATTGTCTATGTTTATTTTCCTTGAATTGATAAATAATTATCTCGATCCAAACATCGTTTATTTGACCCAACATGTCAAAGACTTTTTGATTTGCTGTAATGGGAATTTATCATACTGTGATTAAGAAATGCTTATTCAAGTAATCCGACAATTAAAACACTGTTCTCAAATATATGCATCTTCGAAAAGGTGAATTTTGGTTTCTGTGAAGAGTTCTTTGTAGTTTCATTTTTAATTTAACTAAAACAAGACTCATGTTGGAGCTTAATTTTGTAGAAATAATATGATTTTGTCTTATATGGAGAATCATATTGAGGTTTCAGTGTCTTTGTGGCCATAAGTGGCCTTTGATCTGGCCGTTTTGCTGGTGTTATATAGCAATAAATCATCTCTCTTTTTTGAAAATTGATTTTTCTGGTAAAAACATATTGATAGATCGAAAAATGTGCAAACAATGTATGTAAATTTGTATATTTTTGCAGCATGATGAGTCGACATCCCAGGAAAGAATTGAGCGAAAGATAAAGAATGCCCCTGCTGGTCAGGGAACTGTCAGGATGCTAACTCGTGAGGAGTGGGACGAAATTCAAGAAGTGCGTCCGAGGACTCCATTTGAATCTAAGCTAGCTCGTCCAAATGCAAGAATAAGAACTGGGGAACCGTTGCACCTGGTAATTAAGAAATCTTCATTATCTTTTGCCTTTCTAAGCATTTACTTGTGTGGAGAACTATTCAGTACACTCTTTGCAGACTGAAACTAATGCTGGATCAAACCCCATAGTAAAACTTCTTGTATTTACTTTTTAAACTTCTAGATACAAGGTTCATGTTCATATATTTGATTAGAAGGTTAAACAATCTGACACATACATATATATGTATATATTTTTTGCATTTAGCAAAAATATGTTATTTAGAAAGTTCGAGTAGTTTTTTTTATTTAGCAAAAAGAAAATGACTTTTTTTTTTTTTTGCAGTTAGAGCATCGATTGCTCTTTGCCTTCTCTCTAACCAAACCTCTGACATACAAAAATCATGATTTCTCTTATGCGTTTGTTTTTAGTTAACAAAATGTGGAGGGACATTGTAGTTCGAATCAAATATGTGCTCTAAGTTTTCTCTTTCTCTTCCATTTCCCAATTTAACTTAGAACTATTGCCACCTGTTTATGAACTTTCTATTTCTTCTATTTTCTTGCCATTTGGTTCCACTTACGATTAGTAGACATTTCTTTGATTGAGCTATTCCGACGGGCATCTTTGTTTTTCCAGGAAGATGTGAAGGATTGGACAATGGACGTGCTCACAGATGCACTGACACGGGCTGAAGAAACCGTGAAACGTGGATCAAACTAGATGTGGAGTATATAAATGGTAATCGCTTTCTTCTAGATTTTCTTGTGAGCGGTATCGAGGCTTTTGTATCTCTTTCGCCAATTGCTATGTAGTATCTGCTGATACCTGAGAAGGTACTAACAATGCTTGTACTTTCCCAAGGGCTGAATTAGTTGGTAGCATAATGAGGAATTGTGTTTTTCCTTTTCCGTGGAGATGGAAAATACATATATATGTATGTATAACATTAACACTTTTGGATCTTGGACCTCTGATTCTGGAGAGGAAAAGGTAAATAAAAAAGGGTTGGGATATAAAACATAGAGTGACATTGTTTGACGTGTGGAAATGTGCCAATAAGTCCATTCGGTTAAGTGGCATCGCCTCTCACTTTAGAGGTCAAGTGTTCAAGTCCTCACCCTTATGCTTCCATAGCTGTAATTCAGAAAAGAAGCGTGGAAAATGTTGGTCTTTGATATTTTTCTTACTGAAATTTAAAGACCAACTGCAATCAAAAGAAAATATTACGGCAAACATTTTTGGTTGTTTGGTATAGGGACGGGCATCGAGTCAAGCTCGTGTATTTTTGTGCTCGAGCTAGTTATAACATATACGAGTTCGCAAGATCATGGGCTTGTATAATATTTTTTATTTTATTCATTACTACATACAATAGTATATTATATATAGATACATACTTATTTAATATTTATCATGATTGTAATTAATAATATATATATACACATATATGGAATTGATATTTGCACTCCTAAATTTGATAATGGCACTCAAATCTCCTTTTTATTTTGTGTAATGGACCAAAATGACCTTATCATTTTAGAGCACAATTGACATTAATTTGTGAAACAAAATATACTCTCCATATTACTATTCTTCTTTTTTTTAATTCGATAATCCAATATTTTACTATGGTTAGCACTTTTATTCTTCCTTTTTATTGCATTTCTTCTACGTATATACTTAACATTATACATATGTAGTTAATTAATACAAATATATATATATGAAGTAACCAAAGTTACATTATAATATAAGTTGACAATCATGATGGAGAGTTAATATTTTGAAAATACAGTTAATCGAAATACAACAATAGACGGTAAGATTATTAAAGTAAAGCAATTCGCATAAGTTGACAATCATATTATTTTAGGGGGTAGGCACTGAGTCAAACATGCTCATTAAAGGTCGATCGCAAATAACTACTTACAGACTCGCAAATTAATATATAAATAATAATAAAATTATTTATTTATTAACCATTTAATAAATAATTATTCTATTATTATTTATTTACTGACTTCGCAAGCATGCGAGCATTTATATTTGGGCTCGAGCTTGACCCGTCAAAAAATTGGAACTTTGTTAAGCCGGTTCGGTGCTTACCCCTAAGATAATATGCAAGAATAAATAAACTTTATGCCTTTTGCTTTATTTTCAGTTTTGTTAAACTTACTTCTAAATATCAACTATGCGTCAGATTATCAACTTATTATGTTATAATGTACTTTTGGTAATATCATATATATATATATATATATATATATATATATTAATTACTTAACTATGTATGTATTAAATTAAGTAAATAGGCTGAAAGAATTCAACAAAATGAATGAATGAAAATTCTAACATAGTGAAATATAAGATTATAAAGTTAAAAAAGAAAGAATAGAATATAGAGAGAATAATTTATATCATCATTTATGTAAATTGTGTTCTAACTTCTAAATTTGTAAGGGCATTTTTGTCCATTGTTCAATACAAAAAGAATATTGGAGTGCCATTATCAAATTTAGGAATACAAATATCAATTCCCATGTAGGGAATATATATATATATATATAGACACACACAGAAAAAAAAAATCAATAATATATTTTTTCTTTTTTAGCACAAGCTTGGCTCGGATTGAGCCAAACTCGAGTTTTTTATTTTGGCTAGCTCGAGCTCGGTTCATGCGTACCTATGTACTGGTTTAGGATGACTGTTTTGTGTTTCTGAAATCAAACTTAAATGCTGACATGAAAATAAGTTTTTGACTTTTCGAAAATAGTTATCAAATAAATATATAAATAAACTTGAAATAGTTTCTTACATATATTTATGAACGTGAACTCTGTTGTTATTGGCGTGCAAGACTATTAAAACCAAAAAACACAAGCAATGACGCAACTGAGTTTTATCATATTCAAATTCATCCTCAAAACATAAACCATCATATCCTAAAAATACCCCCGAAAGTATCGTGTATTGTTGCAACAAACATTTTCGATTATTTCTCACATATTAGCAGTTGCGAGTTATGACACACTCACATATTCTATACGCGTATATTTTTATAGGTAAATTTCACTTTATCTCATTGCATTTTGAAACTTTAATCCCTTTTACTTTCAGTTCTATTTTTTTTACATCTCTGTATTCTTAAAAAAATCTCAAATTAGTAAATTAATATACCTATACTTTAATAAATTAATTTGATCCTCAAATTGAAATTAAATACTTTTATTTCCTTCCCAAAATGTTCAAAACTAAATCATTCAAAAAGTAATCTATCATTTGAAAAAATAATCTTACATTATTAAATTCTTAATTCTTAATTTGTTATTTTTAAGAACAGATGTTATATAAAGAAAGCTAAAAGAAAAAACGTTTAAATCTGATCTTTCTTTATGATCTTTTTCTTTTGAAAAAAATATTTTCCTATATTGACATTTAAATAAATTTTAAGAAATATTTCCAGTTCACATGTATTATATATAAATTGAAATGTAAGACTTTCTTATCTTTATAATTGTGTATGAAGAAAATAGAATTATGAATTAGCGATATCACGTCATTTTTCTTAAATGATAACTTATATAATAAAAAATATTATCATTTAAAAGTGGTACATCATTATTTCAAACATCTTGGAAAGAAAATAAAAGTAATTAATTAAAATCTATAAATCAAATCAAATCACTAAAATATAAGCTTTGTTATCAATAATTTAGTCTTTTTAACAGTGGAATGGATTCTTTTTTAAATAAACTAGTTACATGATATGAATATCAAATAATAACAATTTACATTCAATCAACTACTACTACAAAAAGACACGTTCAAAGGTGAGCGTAGAGTACAAGACCTCTAGTATCTTCGAAAATCAACTTAGCCAGTAAAGCGAAGATTCATCAGTGAGTACATGGGTTTAGTGATGCAATTTTGATAGAATTTTTCAAAATAATATTATTCGGAGCATTTTTTAAGTACATGGATGTATAAATAATGACGCAATTAAGAGTACAAACGAATATAGCATGGTTGAGTTAGAGTACAAAATGCCTTATATTTTTTAGATATATTAATCTATATATTTTTTTTGTTTATTCAGTATTAATCTTTTATGATTTGTGGGTTCATTTAAATTCATAAATCAAGACAATTTAGAAATAATATATATATATATATCATAATTAAAAAAAAAAATACATTAGAGAGAGAAACGTGTAGATTAGATACAATAGAAAACTTATAGAACAAAGAAGCAAATGATGTTTTTCTAGGTAAACTTTATTAAACTTACTAGTTCTGGATGTCTCATAGTATTGAGCGTTATATTAAGAGTGGACACACCACATTCATTTTCCCCTTTTCAATTATATATGACTGATAGATTAAATAGTGATTTTAATATAGAATTAATAATATTTTTTGGATTATCTTCTACTTGTATATATTTTTGTGGCTTTGGATCTTCATGGCTGCAACTTGGATATTTTGGAGGGCCCGCAACATGTTTGTCTTTGAATGAAAACATGTCACCCTGTTCGAATTGATACATTACACTAAGAAGATGACGGACAATTCTATGCTACACTCATCCCAATAGAGTTAATCCACTTAATACCACATATTTTTGTCAGGGTGGGTGATTTTTGCATGGGTAGTGGTTAAGAAAAACCAACCACCCCAATACAAATTTGTGGTGTTTAGTGGATTAGCTCAATTGGGGTGGGAGTAGCATAGTCTCACACGAAGATGGCAATGGATTTGGCTCTAGCGTTTCCTCCCTCGGTTCAACTTGTTCAGAATATTGGATTCAGAATTCAATATATATATGGGCAATATGTGAAAATTATATATTAATAGTCATCATATTAATTGAGTCAAGATTATTTGATCAATTAAGATATATGGTATTTTGGGTTCTAAAGCAATCAAAGAAAGTATGAGATTTTATGGAATATTATGTGTAGAAGCTAATTATTTTATTTCCTCTTTTATGTTGGACTAAATTGAAAATAAGAATAATAAGTTATTATAATAGGATTGTGGTCCCCAAATCATACGTATCGTTCTATTCTTTATGATCTGAATAACATGCTTCTGTTTTGTTGTTTATATGTTCCTTGTTCAGTTTCTGGTTGTGCTGCAAATATCTCTGCTAGTATAAATTCCATACCTATGCTAAATGACACGAATTTTAAGGCATGGCAAGAGAGTTTGTTGATCACTCTCGGAGTCATGGATCTAGACCTTGCGTTGAGACTTCCTAAACCGGCTGATCTCACTGTTGAGAGTACCTCTGATGCTAAGAGGGAGACGGAAAAGTGGGAGAAGTCCAATCACATAAGTCTTATGGTCATAAAGCGTGCCATCGTAGAAGCATTCAGGGGCACCATGTCTGAAAAGGTGAATACAGCAAAAAAGTTCCTTGATGACCTCGAGAAAAGGTTTGCTAAGAATGAAAAGGCTGAAACTAATACACTCTTGGCAAACCTTATGGCTATAAGGTGTAAGGGCACTGGGAACTTAAGGGAGTACATCATGGAGATGTCTCATCTCTTCAAAACTTAAAGCACTCAAGTTGGATTTATCTGAGGACTTGCTAGTGCATCTGGTTTTAATTTCTCTTTCGGCACAGTTCAGTCAGTTTAAGGTGAGCTACAACTATCGAAAGGGCTGATGGTCCCTAAATGAGCTCATCTCTCACTATGTCCAAAAAGAGGAATGGTTGAAGCAAGATAAGACTGAAAGTACTCATATTGCCAGCACCTTTAAGGACAAAAGGAAAATCAACAAAAGAAAGAAGGATAAGGACACTGTAGATAAAGCACCACAGAAGCAGCAGCGGAAGGAACAAACTTAATGTGACTGTTACTCCTGTAAGGCTCCTAGTCATATAAAGAATCATTGCACTAACTACCACGTTTGGCGTGCTAAGAAAGGTACGTTTCTTAGTTTGGTTTGTTTTTAGGTTAATTTAATTTTCGGTACCTGGATACACTTGGTGGATAGATTCAGGTGCAACAACTCACATCAATGTGTCCATGCAGGGTTACTTGAGTTGCCGAAAGCCCAGTGATGGTGAAATACACATCTATGTTGGCGATGGCAAGACGGCTAAATTAGATGCAATAGGACATTTCAGATTATTACTTCAAACTGGATTTTATTTGGATTTGACAGAGACTTTCGTTGTGCCGTCTTTTAAACAAAATTTAGTTTCTATTTTCGCATTAGACAAATTTGGTTATTCTTGTTCTTTTGGAAATAGAAAATTTGATCTTTTTCATAATTCAAAACTGATTGGATCTGGTTCCTTGTCGGTTTATGATAATCTATATTTGTTAAATACTATTGCCTCATTGGAATCATTGCATGTTAGTACTCGAGGTGTTAAGCGCAAATTAACAAGGGAGAATTCAGCTTCGTTGTGGCATAAGCGATTATGTCATATCTCCAAAAGGAGTATAGAGAGACTTGTGTCCGATGGCAATCTCGATCCCCTTAATTTCAATGATTTAGATGTATGTGTTAACTGTATCTAGGGGAAACAAACAATGTTAGGAGATTTGATGTCAACTAGAAAGTAGAGGTCTTAGAACTTGTTCACACGGATATTTGTGGACTATTCCCTTCGGCTTCTTGGAATGGTCAACAATATTTCATCACTTTCATTAGGGTTGCTCAGAAAAATCGAAAATTCAGTTAACCGACCAAACCAGGCCGAAAACCAAAAATCAAAAATTTTGGTTCGATTTCGGTTTTAGGGTTCAGTTAACTGAACCGAACCGAAAACTGATTTTTTTTTTAATATATGTTATATATTATTATTTGTGATGAAATCCGCTTTGATCCTATGTTGGTATAATTGACGGACCGGATTGTTTGGAAAATTGCTTAAGGTAATGATGACGAAATTTGGAGTACTCATTGTTGGTTAAAATTAATCCGACTGTGATAAAATGGATATGTAAAATTTGAATCGAGGCGAGAGTTGGACTCTCTATCCTTAACACAATATTACCCCGCTATAGCCCTGCTATTGGTGGTACGGGTTCGTGCAATTTGTGTCCCAAGATACAACGATTACTCTCGGGATTGAACCACTTCAAAATCGAGACCTACGAACGAAATCCTATTTCGAACTCTCAATAACAACATAATTCAACTCTCGATTTCATTATTCCTGAAATAACAAAACTCAAAGAGTGAACATGGATGAAGAGGAATTGTTGATTCACTCTTGAGAAAAAAGATCATCCAAGGGGGGTTTATATAGGTGTTAGAAACAAGAGGGGCCATAAGTGTCATTAAATTAAATTTAATGACTCACATAAATGTCATTAAATTTATTATAATGACTCTCATGTAACTGTCGTAACGGATTTGACCGTCATAAATACGACCAATCACATGTGTGTTAAAAATACAGTTCGTACGACCGTGACCATCGATTGTAATGAGTAGTATCTTTAACTCCTCATCGTTTTACACCGTTGGATTAGAAGAAATTCACGGTAAACCCACATATTTCAAACCACAACTTTAGCATTTAATTTCTCATTCGTCCGAACTCAGATTAGAGAAATTCGAAATGCACACGTGTTGTTCGAATTTGTTACCGAAAGTACGTCACACGTACTTTATTTACATCCGATTTCCAACACTCATGAGGTTATTTAATACGTAATTATAAGGTGACAAATATGGCCCAAGTGGGAGATTGTTGGATTTAGAATCCAATATAAATATGGGCAATATATGAAAGTCGTGTATTCATAGTCATCATATTAATTGAGTCAAGATTTTGTGATTAATTAACATATATGGTATTTTGGGTTCTAAAACAATTAAGGAAAATATGGGAATTTATGGGGTATTATGTATAGAAGCTAATTATTTTATTTTCTCTTTTTTTATGGGCTAAATTGGAAATAAGAATAATAAGTTATTATAAAAAGGTTGTGGTCCCGAAATCATATATAGTGTTCTATTATTCTGTTCCCCATCTTCAGAGAGAATTGAGAGACTCCAAGAGAAACTCAAAGAACTACGTATTGATTTGAAAGACCAACTGCGAAGACTCAAAAATTAATCTGATATGTCTGATTCAGATACGCTTCTGCTTTTCGTTCTTTGACTCTTTATAATTGAACATGAACGTTCTTGAGATTGGTAAAGGTTTTCACTGGTTAAATTAAGTTCTAACACAGAATACCCGCTCTTTTATGCGTTGAACTAAACCCCTTCAAGATTGGTAGAAGTTGAAAAAAAAAATGACTGCTACTACGCATCAACTCACCAAGCTGTCGTCGGGCGTCTCCTTAGGGACGATAAGGGACATTGGCAAGGCGGTTTTAGTCGGAAGTTGGGTAATCTTTCATTTAATGAGGCGGAAATCCTAGCTCTTAGGAAGGGCTTGCTTTTGCACGGGACCATAATGTGGAAAAAATGAGGGAGATTTAGCTTGAGGACCGTTATCTAAGACTGTAGAAGGCTTATTGGGGGCCTTGGAGATGTGTGTTTCGACACATTTTATGTGAGGAAAATGGGTGTGCGGATGCGTTGACGAAGTTGGATCACCAACTGCTTTAAGGAGTATATTTTGGGATCCTCAAAGAATATCATTGTATCTCCGTAAATTAGAAAAATGACTCGCGTCATTTCTGTTGTTAAAAAAAAATAAAAAATACTATCTTGGATGTAACTTGTAAGTATTACTCATCTCACAAATTTATTTTATTTGTGATTATTTCAAGACATTACGGAATAAAAATAACTTTTCTAAAATAGATTTATTTTCCAATAATAAAATAATCCTCTTTTTTTTTTAATAATATAATCCTCTTTTCTTTATCTAAAGTGTAAACCTTCTAGAGAAGAGGAATTAATTGTTTAATAAAGTATGGAGTTGTGTGCCATTTTTCCTCGAATCCTGATTTGTAGAAAATGATTCCATCACAATTAATATTCTTACCTCTTTATTTCTATTACTTTTATTAGTATCAAATATATATATATATATATATATATCATAAATATAATATTACTTCTAGAAGTGTGCTGCTGCTGCCACTTGTATTCAAGAGTGAAACTTCACAGTTCACACCGAATCTTTATGCAATAATTCTTTTTATAATTTAGTGCTTGTTACTTGTGTCGACATTTATACTCAATTATATTATATGACGTGTTAGCATCCTAGT
This sequence comes from Buddleja alternifolia, assembly GCA_019426215.1. Taxonomy (NCBI): domain Eukaryota; kingdom Viridiplantae; phylum Streptophyta; class Magnoliopsida; order Lamiales; family Scrophulariaceae; genus Buddleja; species Buddleja alternifolia. The sequence goes on along the minus strand of CM033407.1, from coordinate 916,692 downwards.
TGGTTAGAAAGATCTTACTATTTCAAACAAAACTATTAAATTAGACACCTCAGATTAATAATAAGCATTATCCGTTAAGTTCATGTAATGAAAAATATTTTTTAATCATATGTAGTTTACCATGTATAATAACATAATTTTTTATTTATCTTTTCTGATGTAACCTAAGAAGAAGAATGAATAAATAAATAACATAAACTATATGGGTGTAATTACATATTTAATTTTACCACAAAGGGGTGTTTGCGTTGTTCTTAAATACTACCAGGGTCCATTCTCAATTAAAAGTGGGGCAAAAATGTAATTTACAACATAAGAATTACCTTTTTATTTACACCCTCAGTCCTCACTACATTATTCCATTCATTTGCAATTGCATGATCAAACTATACTTATACCCTTCTTTACTTTATGCTATCCAAATTCTTGAAACCCTCTCTTTTAATCAAGGTATAGATTTATATATATATATATATATATTAACTGTATGTCAATTTCGATGTTTTGATTCATACATCATGACTTTGCTCTATATCAATGAACGATCCGCTTCGTTGTTGTATTGAATTGATTGGTGTTTTTTTAGGTATCATTTTTATTGTTAATTTTCTACATCGTGTGTCGGTGTCTTTATTTTTGATTGTCTGTGATGGTGACTGTTATGATGAATTCGAATTGATGGTGTGGTAGTAATGGTTTGACTGATTTTTAGCTGCTTTTTGATGAAGATTTTGGAATTTTTTTGGTCGATTTTTAGGTTTCGGGTGTACTAATTTACTATATCTTTGAGTAAAGTGACGAATTGAAATCCAAAATTAGCTATGTTCCTTTGAATTTCTGGATATTTTATATGATGTAACTTTTCTTTCAGAAATGTAGTTGGTTATGCAAGTCTTTTTACCCTTGCTGTAAAGTGTGTGTTAAGGAAATCTGGGGATTCATACAAAATGTTTACTTACTTTGACTCTCGTTAAAAGTCACTGGAATGAACATTTTATATGATGTTCGAGACCGTATTGTATGTCTGGTTCTTTTTGTTTTGAGTATTATGGTTAGGAGCAGATTGTGCGTAATATAGGTATAGTGATGCTTTTTTACATCTTTTTGATGTTAATCTGCATTCTGTCCTAGCTTAACAATCTCATAAATGTTTCTGGCTCTCTTATTGCGGACGGGGTGGATGATTAATCTTTTCTGCGCAGGAATGTTGACCATCGAAAGTTAATTACATATCAATCAAGAGATGGGTGAGTCTTTCGGAAGTAACTCGAATACAAACATGATGAAGAATGTTGGAAATAGCAATATTTTATCGATTTTCAAAGATAATGGGATATATGGGATTGCTGGTGCTGTCATTATTGCTATAATCATACCTGTACTCCTTTCCACGGTACTTTGGGGGAAAAGAAAGTTGAAGCAGAGAGGAGTTCCAGTTCAAGTTGGTGGTGAGGCTGGCTTCGCAATGAGAAATGCTAGATACACCAAACTAGTTGAGGTCCCCTGGGAAGGGGCCACAACACTGGCAGCATTGTTTGAACAGTCGTGTAAAAGACATTCACAAGAAAGTTTCTTGGGACAAGAAAGATAATTGGTAAAGACATTGTCACAGCTAGCGACGGGAGGAAATTTGAGAAGTTTCACTTGGGAGAGTACCAGTGGGAAACTTACGGACAGGTATTTGATCGTGTGTGCAATGTTGCTTCTGGACTTATTAAACTAGGTCATGATGTGGACACCCGTGCTGCCATTTTCTCAGAGACTCGAGCAGAGTGGTTAATGGCATTTGAGGTAATCTTGGAAGTTGTGATGTGTATTTCTTAACTACTCATCTTTCTTGTTTAGTTTTTCCATGGCAGTTTTATAACATTACTTTCTATTTGGTGCCAGGCATGCTTCCGGCAGAACATCACTGTTGTTACCATATATGCTTCTTTAGGAGAAGATGCTCTAATTCACTCAATAAATGAGGTGGCCACAATTAATCTCTCAAAGAGAAAAGTCTACTTTGCTTCCAGATTTATTTCATTGTTTGTTGCTGTTTAGTAGTCTTGGCTTTTTTGGCTTGCCAGATTCTATCTTTTCTGTTAAAGTATGAGTTGATATCAATTTCCATTGTGACAACTCTAATACTAAGTAAAACTTATCAACTTACTCGCATTTACAAATGCTTTGGCAGACTCAAGTGTCAACCCTGTTTTGTGATTCCAAGCAATTGAAGAAGTTGGCCCCGATAAGTTCAAGCCTGAAAACCATTAGAAACATTATTTATTTTGATGATGAAGACTCTCCCAGTGGTTCCAGTGTTACCCAAGATGTCAGCAACTGGAAAGTCTCCTCTTTTTCGGAGGTGGAAGAACTTGGAAAAACTAGTCCTGTTGCTCCTAATCTGCCGATCAAGAAAGATATTGCTGTCATCATGTACACAAGCGGCAGTACAGGCATGCCAAAGGTTTGATATATCTAATTTCCACTTGTACATGCATTGAAAATCACCTATTACATGGTGCACTAATGAACTAATTCTCATCTGGATGGAGATTAAGAGCCATGTCTTGAAAATCTTGAAATTAAGCTGTTATTTATTTTATCTCCTGGCTTGCCGTTCATTCACAACAAAGTGAGAGAAATTAGCTCTTACGGTAGATTAACTCGTTGACCTATCATATATTTTAAATTGCATCTTCTTGTTTAGTACAAAAAAGAATATGCAGTTCATACTTTAGCAACTTCTTTGTTAGAATGACACACCGTTGGGATGTTAAAAATGGAAAAATGTAAATGTATTATTGAAAAGATAATATGCAGGTGTACTGGTGAGTCAATTTCCCTTCTCCTTTTTCGCCATCTTTTGCTTTTAAGTTTAAATGCAGTTATGATTGTTTTTTGTTATGTTTATGTCAATTGACATGGTTTCGATTAAATTTATAGGGTGTTATGATGACTCATGGCAACATTGTGGGCACCGCCGCTGCAGTTATGACAGTGGTACCAAAAATCGGAACCAAGGATGTCTATTTGGCGTACTTGCCTCTAGCCCATGTGTTTGAATTAGCTGCTGAGGTAACATGTTAATTGAAGTCTTTTATTATGGCCAAGGATGAAAATCCCGTCAAGTTCTAAGATGTTTGCTCCTCCAGACTGTGATGTTAACTGCGGGTACTGCAATTGGCTATGGCTCAGCATTGACATTAACAGACACATCTAACAAAATAAAAAAGGGAACTCAGGGAGATGCTTCTGCGCTAAAGCCTACGTTAATGGCAGCTGTTCCAGCTATACTTGATCGCGTTAGAGAGGGAGTGCTGAAGAAGGTTATCATTTAGCCAAAGCACTTTTTTCAGATCATTAAAAGTCAACCTTAAAGGTTTAGAGAGTTACTGATACTATCTTCTTTGATCTTTTGTGTGTCTTAGGTTGACGAGAAAGGAGGTATTGTGAAGAAACTTTTCAACACCGCTTACAGTCGCCGGCTGGCGGCTATTGAAGGAAGCTGGTTTGGGGCGTGGGGATTAGAAAGTTGGTTGTGGGATACTATTGTTTTCAAAAAGATAAGGTCTGTTCTTGGAGGAGAAATCCGACTTATGCTTTGTGGTGGAGCTCCTTTATCTGGAGATACACAAAGATTCATCAACATATGCATGGGGTAACTTTTATGCAAGTCTAATAGTACATTAATTGGTTTGATGTAGTGCGCCCAGCTTATAGGGTAGCCTGCTTGGCTCACAAGTTGTCATCAACATATGTTAGATAGTTCTTTGATATAAATTCTGCTTTTGTTTTGCAGGGCTCCCATTGGTCAAGGATATGGCCTGACAGAAACATGTGCAGGAGCTGCTTTTTCAGAGGCGGATGATACTTTTGTAGGGCGTGTTGGTCCTCCTCTTCCTTGTTGTTACATCAAGGTATAGTTTCCCTACACACTGAGAAATTATATGATTAAAAAAATAGAGCCACATCTCCTTACTTACAATATAGGGCATTGTTCTGGATTATATCCCTTATGTCTCCTATTTGTCTTATAATTTTTGAAGTGAATACATGCTTCATTTGAAGCTTAAAGATATTGGTTCAAAAATATGTAAGAGGGTACTTAAGCCTTTTGATATCTGTTGTAAGTAGCTCCTGGAACAATTATATTTTTTCAATTTGAGTAAACATTTCTGAACAGTACGCTTTGAGTCAATGTCATTTTAGAAGAATATTTGTTTTAAGCTCATTTTGTTTGCGCAAGGTTAATTGAGACCCCCCCCCCCCCCCCAATTCTGTGTGTGTGTGTTACGTGCGAGTGTGGTAAGCTTTGATCTGTAGAAGTTCCAGTTTTTCTTTGTGGTCCCAAGGGCTTCCACCACCTAAACATATGTCAACGAAAAATTTGAACATAAGCTAGAGGCAAAAAAAACTTCTTATAGTCTTAGAATATTTGAAATCTTAACTTATGGAAGTTCCAACTGTTTGCCACCTTCCCTGGTTTCTGATTTGGTTTCTGGAGTTCATTGGTACAGCTTGTTTCTTGGGAAGAAGGTGGCTACACAATACTGGATAAGCCTATGCCCCGAGGAGAGGTTATTGTTGGTGGGGCAAGTGTGACGGCTGGTTACTTCAATAATGATGCCAAAACTGAAGAAGTGTACAAGGTGCACCCTTGTTCTTCTTAATGCATATGGTGACCAAGGAACCCTGCTGCTGCTTATTTGTTTTACTTTTGTATTTTCCTTATACAGGTTGACGAGCGAGGCATCCGCTGGTTCTACTCGGGTGATGTTGGGCAGTTTCACCCAGATGGATGCCTTGAGATTATTGACAGAAAGAAAGATATTGTGAAGCTTCAACATGGAGAATACATCTCACTAGGGAAGGTACCAATATGATCTCAATCCAACAGTAGTAGGCATTAAGTCTAGGATAAATTATATAGACACCCCCTGCATGAGACCATAATTACGAAAAAAACTCTGTGGTATGAGAAATTACCATCAGTAAAAGTACATTACAATTTCACGTTAAATCAGTAAAAGCATATTACAATTTCAACACCTGTTTTTCGAGTTGTCAGGATCGATTTTTCGAGTTGTCCTGTAATTTGCAAAACCTTAGGGGCTCGTGTTAGTTACCCAATAAGTAAGGAGGTTTGCATGTAATTGTCCCTTAAGTTTACGAAGACAGATTCACTTTCCACCTTTGTTAAAAAGTATTGATCGTTAAGAATTCCTGAGACCCCATGTGGGTCCACCAGATGAACGGTTGTGATTGTATCAGGTCTCGAACTCCCTAGACTTTATAAGAAGAGATGTTGAAAAATATTTTGCACCTTTCTATATCACCTCCACACAACCCTGTACCATTGTCTGATCAGAAGTAGAATTTTACTCATGAAAGTTGATGCTCTTGCAGGTGGAGGCTGCACTTATATCAAGTAGTTTGGTAGATAGCATAATGGTCTATGCAGATCCCTTCAACAACTTTTGTGTCGCTCTAGTTGTTCCCTCTCGTCAGGTCCTTGAACGATGGGCACATGAATCTGGAATTAAGTATGAGGAATTCTCTGACTTGTGTGAAAAGGCAGAAGCTATAAACGAGGTTCAACAATCTCTAATCAAGGTTTGTCCCTTTCCATTTTATGAGGAAAATGCATTAGAATTTCATAGGTTTTATATCAAGACTTACAAAAATAGTTTACTCATTTTCATGTTTTTTTCCCCTTCTTTTTTTGCATTGTTGACTCAGTAGAAAAGTGTCGCTACATGAACTGTTGTAATTGTGCTGAGACCTCCTAAGAATAATGTGGACAAAATTTGTAATGCATTTACCTCACTCAATCTTAGAGTTATAGCTCATAACCCAATTAGAAAGGTGGATTAAATTTGTCACGCTTTAGATCATTTCAACTCAGGATTGTTCCTAAAGTTGCATTACTAGCACAATTCATATACCAGAAATGACGAAAGCATCCTTTTGTTATTTTACTTATGTATTGTATTGACCCGTTTCGCGTAATGCAAATACAGGCAGGAAAGGCCGCTAAATTGGACAAATTTGAGATTCCTGCAAAGATCAAGCTGTTACCGGATCCCTGGACGCCAGAATCTGGATTGGTTACAGCAGCATTGAAATTAAAGAGGGAGCAATTAAAGGCAAAGTTTAAAGATGAGCTCGAAAAGATGTACAAGTGAAGAACATATCCTTGCTTTATTACTCATTGCATTTTTGCTTGCACCACTCTTTTCTTCTTCTGGGGATGGGGATACGTTTCAATAATGTATGTGCCTCTTTTGGCTTTATTTTAACACGCAATTTTTCTTTCTATGGATCTGTTGCGGACGTAACGAAATTAAATTCTTCTATTTTAATTTCGTGTTTTATCGACCATATTATATATGTGCGTTGGATGTATTGTTTTGAGACCATTTTTTGAACTTTCGCATGTACAAGGGTGTCTTGGCATAAAGTAAAAGTAAAATTGGGTAAACTCTTGGTCACACCCGATTTAGCCACCTTGATCACTCTCCTTAAAATTAATAGCATGACAAGTGCATTCACTTATCTTGTCTTGTGAATAGGGATGACAATGGGACAAGGTTAGATGGGTATTTATTTCGAACTCGCCTTGGTGCGGAGGGTTTGGGTACACCAAATGGGTTATGAAGCGGGTTATGAATATTAAATTTATGACCCGATAGGGTATGGGGCGTGTTAAATTAGAGAAAACATCGTAGGGAACTTGTATTATTGAGTAACATATTTATAGTGATATATGTATTTGGTAAATAAGAAACCCTAACTATATATAAGGAAAAGATAAATACAAGAAAACATAAAGAAGCTTAAATTAACATAAATACTAGAAAGATATAGAAATATTTTATATTATCTAACACTCTTCCGCAGTCGAAACGTGAGAGTCTTGAACGATGAAATTGGACCAAAAAATTCGGTCATAGAGAATTGAGAAGAAGATGGTGACAAAAATAAAAAGTGGCGGCGGCTCCAAGTCGTCGTTTTCCAAGGGTGAGCGGCAGTAACTAACAAAACTAAAGGCGGCGGCTAAGCGCGGCGGCCCGTGGCAAAAAGAGAAGGCGGCGGTATAAAAATAAAAAGGTGGCGGCTCCAACTCCTCGTTTTTCAAGGGTGAGCGGCGGCGGCCCGCGGCTAAAGAGAGAAGGTGGCGGTGGCCATAGGGGAAAGAAATAAAAAAAAAAATTAGATAAAGGAAAATAAACTAGATAAGGGGTGTCGGACGGGGATGAGGACTTGAGGATAGCAGCGGAAGCGAGAGGTCGAGAGACCATGGCTCGAAGTCATAGCTCTGATACCATGTTAGATTAGAGAAAATCTCGTAGGGAACTTGTATTACTGATTAATATATTTATAGAGATACATGTATTTGGTAAACAAAAAACCCTAATTATAAGTAAGGAAAAAATAAATACAAGAAAACATAAAAAAGCTTAGATTAACATAAATATTAGAAAGATATGAAAATATATTATATTATCTAACAGGGGCAGGTAGTGGGTATAGTGCAACCCCATCCCACCCCATTACCCGTGCTAGTATTATTCTAATAAATAGATTTTTATTTTGTATTTAATATATTCAACATAACTTAATTTTTTTCAAAATTATTATTATTATTATTATTTTCAAAATTAATGAAGATGTAAAGTTGAAAAGTCTCCCCCATACGTGGTTTGCGGGCTATTGCGTGTAGGCAGGTTTGTTCTGCTGGATGACTGGCGGAGATTTACCCTAGGATTTCCAAAAAAAAAAAAGTTGAAAAGTCTATAAAGAGACAAAATGGATTAGTGAAAACGATCTAGTTCATTATATTTTATGGTTGAGTTGATGAAGAATTTGAAATATTTTGTTTTATGAATTATATTTAATTTGATGTAGTAAAATTGAAATACATGATCATGGATGTTATTTGGTGTAGTCTCGTATTGATATCATTTTAAATTTGGACTTATGAATGTGATGTGATTATTATTTGTGTGGATTTTTATGATGTTTGTCTATATTGTAAGTTTATTAGTTGTTGGATTACTCGAATTCGGGTCGGACGATTGCAAGTTTGATTAATAATTAATAAATTTTCATAACTCATTCAGGTTTAAGGGGTAAAACCCGAACCCGCAGGGTACTTGGTGGGGTAGGAAGTGGGGTGGGGCGGGGCGGGTTGTGTGTATCAATAAAGTTAAATGGGGTGGATAGCGAGTTTTGCTAAACCCGTCTCATTGTCATCCCTACTTTTGAATGACTCGAGTTAAGCCAAGCCTAGTCTGAAAAAAATTTATTTTTATTTTTCCACTTATACATCTTTTTTGATTAAAGTCATCCAATTAATTATCTCATCAAATGAGGTTCCTAAACTCTAAACTATCATATTTTCATTAAATGTAGTCTTACCGTTTCATTTTTCGTCAAATTGATAAGAGTTGGATTTGGTATAATATCATATATTACATTTTGCACCCCAAAACCATAAATTTAGATACTTTCCATCATAAACATAACTAACAAATTTCACCACTTCATCATAATTTTGTTGACAAGTTACACTCAAATTACTTTCTTGTTTTTGTATCCCATCTCAGGCGTCTATCGTCCTTCATCCCTCCAGTGTTCGTTTCTATCGTTCATCACCTTGTCCATTGCACTTCAGTACTGGAGAAGAAAACAATTTGAATTGAGATTTATATTAAAAATAGATTGGGTTAATATCTTACAAATGCACCAAAACAATGTATATTTGTCAGTTAAAAATTAAATTGCAGATCTTTCATTTATTCCTATCATTATATTCATGCAAATCAGAATCACTCAAAATAATAACTAAGTGAAAGCTTCGTTATTTAGATTCGTAGAGTTAGATTGAATTGCTCATGCTTCCGGTGTTGAGGAAAATTGCATCAATTACAGATGTATTTTTAAGTTTTTGAGAGCCAATCAAACATGAATACATATAAACAAAAACATAGCGGAAAAAGTAAACAAAAAGATTAGATCAGGATTATACTTGGCCCAATTGATTGACCATTGTTTTTATGTACTATTAAGTATGAATCCGATTGAGGTTCAATTTGTTTGGGTCGATTGACCATTCCTATTTTATTCATTGATTAAATGGGTATACATTAAAAAATAAAAAAATGTTATCTAGTGACTAAAAAATCATTCATCTAGTTAAGTGTCCTGATCCATAGCCCGATAGGTCTCAGTTTAAGTGTGGCTCACCCGTGACCCGGTCACTTTTCCGATTCGCTGTCAGGTCCGATTTTCAGAACATTGCTGCAGTATCAAAAATAAAATTGTCCCTTGTTACTATGTATAGATTGTAATATCTACTAAAGTTCAAGCTCGATAAACTTGAGGGACACGTCACACTACTTCGTCTCTAATTTGACAAGTATACCCCCATAAAATTCAATTACAAAAGGCTAAATTTGTCCACTCGAGCTTAACCATATCATACTCATAAACCTGAGGACAATGTTTTGAAACCCAACCCGGACCAGCCGGTCGAACCGGTAGAACCGGGAACCGGTTCTAAAAACGGCTTGGATTTGGAGCAAAAACTGCTCAAGTCAGAAAACCGTATTTTTTAGGAGAGAACCGTTCGACCAGGCAGTTCAACCGTCGGACCGGTAGAACCGGTATTGGGTCGACAAAACCGGCCGGGTTGTGACTGATATAAATTTAAGGGCTAAATTTGTAAATCAGGGTTGAGATTTCCCAATTCCCCTCTTCTCCTTCCCACGGCTTCATGCACGCACAGGAGACCCATCTTCTCTTTTTGCCCGATTGGCTGCTTATTCTTAAAACTTAGGTAATCTCTTGATCTTCTTCTCTTTCTATTGATTATTGAGTATTGAGTAATCTTTAGGTAACTGCTTCTTCTTCTTCTCTCAAAACCACTCTTTTTTTATTTTTCATAGATTATTTGCAATTGTGAATAAATCTTGGACTCTCTTAGTTGTTAAATTATGAGCCATGGACATGGAGTATGAAATTATGGATACGGTTTCTTAATTTTCAGAATTAATTAGGAATTTGACAAGGAAAAAAATTGTAGAAAATATATATTTTTTCATATTTTTATTGTTTATAATATTTAATAGTATATTAATTAATATTTATTACGTAATTATGACATCACCGGTCCGATCGCGATTGACCCAACGGTCAAACCGGTGACCCTTAACTCAGTCAATTTTTTGGTTGGATTCCGGGTTTTAGAACATTGACTAAGGAGATTCTGAATTTTGAAACAATCACAATTTGTAGTTACGATGGAATTACCGTATCCTACAATTGGGCTTTTATTTATTTATTTTGTAAGAAGGATTTGTGTGGGAAGAAGGTGTTGGCCCAATTGAGAGAGTGTTATTGAGCGAGCATAGGAGTAGGAGATATCCAAAATCCAAACCCACTTCTCTTCTTCTTCTTCTTCTTCTGCACTCCCACGAGCAAGGTCAGGTCAGGTCGGTGCAAGCAATTGCTCACTATTTTTTAATTTCTTTTGAAAATACTACTACTACTACCGGTGAAGAATGGTGAATGAATATGACAAGAATTTTGCGATGAATTTCACTGTTGCTTAATGTTTGTTTTTTTCCTGTGGCGTTTGTCATTTCAGTTGTTTACAAGATTGTTGTAGGATAAAATACAATCATTCATTCATTGTCGATAAGTGGGCTTTGTTTGCTGAGGGCACCAATGGGATGTTGCCCGTTTGCTATTAGTGCAATATGATAATTGATACATGGGGTGGTGGGGTTGGGGGGGGGGGGGGGGGGGGGGGGGGATGGGTAGATTTTTTGTTTTTGCCCAGAAACGTTGAATTGTTAAATATGTCTTTTGAATGGCAGATAGAACTGACGACCTGGTGTGAAATATGTTAAATTTGGAGTGTTGTTTTGTTCACAAGGCATTTTGATGATTCCATGTCACTGTTTTCTAGGTGTCAATTTGTGGCATACTGATTGATGTCAAAGATTATTCACTTTTTCATTCTGCTCGCTTCATGCTGCAGTTTTGTGACATTTTTTCGTTTAGCTGATAGTTATCTTTGCTTCTATTTTCATCGATGAGAGTTTCTTTTGTTTGTAAATGGTGAATGGATCAAGTTGGCTTAAAAATGAGGATGTAGGGTCATGAAGTACCTTCAGCAAGCTGCCAGTTGAATCTCGAATTATGTTGTTTGGCTTGGCTGACTTGTCACTCTTTAATATTTTTCTCTATGCTTTGCATTCACTTATTTTGGGTGGTTATTTCAATTTGAATCCATTATGTGATTAGATGCTGGTTGAATGGTCGTAGCATATTAGTGTTTCAACTTTATTGTCTTAAACAAAATCACTTCAGGTATCTATTCAAGGAGAAGGGGAAGGGGAAGGATAGGGAAGTTTTTAATCTCAATATAGTAAAAAAGGTTAATCTGTTATACAAGTCTCTGTTTGGTCGAATTTTTTAGGCTTCATTTGCTGCATCATCAATCTCAAACTTCTCAACAGTTGTGTCATCAATATTAACCGAATCTCTTGTTTCAGCTTTGTTTTTACCGATATGGAACACCTCTTCCCCGCCTCTGATGCGTGTTATAGAATATTTTGGTTTGCTTCTTTTACTCTAAAAATATAATCCTTCTGATCCTCTTGGACCTTGAAAGCTACATCATCCACTCTTGTTTTCACTTACTTAAATGGTGGAATGATTTCCATTGACAACTTTATCATATTTGTCATTGTATCTTATGCTCGTGTATTTAATATTTTCTGATGTTTTTTGTCCCTGGCTTATTTGTAGGATGAAGGTCCGTTCATCAGTCAAGAAAATGTGCGAGTTTTGCCGAACAATTAAGCGACGTGGCCGCGTTTATGTCTTGTGCTCTGCTAATCCAAAGCACAAGCAGCGACAAGGCGTGTCGACATTTGCATATGAAGGTCCACTAACTCCAGTGTATGTATATCAGGCTTTTACCTTCATTAAATTTCATTGGCATGTTATGTGAATCATCAAGTTTGTGCATGCAGTTTAAAATTCTAAGGCATCATTTTGGAGAATTTCCTTAATTACCAAATTAAATTCCAATCAAAGTACAAATTGGAGGAAAATCACTATACCAATGAAAAAATTCCGGTTCAATTTACTTTAGATAAGTTGGATATGTATGACGATAAACATTGATGTGTTTTGACTATCTGTTGTGGAAATTATGGCTATGGTTGGTTATGTTTTGGGATGGTATTTTGGTGAGAATTATTTGTGAGAAATTTATGGGGACACATGCATATTTGATGAGATTGTGTTTGGTTATATTTTGGGAGTTAGGTTTTTTTTTTTTTTTTTGGTGTGATAGTGTTTGTTTTTGTTTCTAGAGGGAACAAAAGTTACTGTAACAGTCAAATCATGAAGTTTTTGTTTGTTAATAATTAGTTAATGATTGAAAGTTAAGAGAGGGGAGAGGCAAAAGTAGGGGACAATACTTGGGTTGTGGATTTTTAAATAAATAATCATTGTGTTTTTGTTGACCAAAAAAGTAACATAATTTTGGACCAAATTGGGTTTGGAAACATATCCAAACATAGCCTATATATTCCAAGCATTAAAAGATGTGCAGGATGTCATATAGGTGGGTTTCATGTGATTTTTTTTTTTCTGAAAATCTGAGAAGTTGCACTTGGATAGAAAGACTTGGGTTCGAGGAAAGGATTGGAGTAAGGATTTCGAATAACTCGATATTAGGTGGATTTGAAACCCACTATTGTGGTTGAAAAAACAACTCAAAATGGCTAATGGGTGTTTGGGGATTTGAAATCTATTATAACTTGAAATTATCCAGATAAATTCAATGGTTTGTATTATGAATTTGAAATCCTTGCGTCTCAATCCTTCAATCTACACAGCCTCATGTTTATATCTTTCTTAAACAACTGGTTAAATGTCTTTGTTGTTTGGTTCATTTTCTATGCCAGACATTTCTATACATTTAGAAGAAGAAGATTAACTTTGAAGTCTTCTTTCTATTTAGACTCCTATAGTTAGAGCAGACATTGTTTTGTTGCCTCTTTTGGTACATGTAAAGCTTGGTGTCTGCCAGCTGAAAATGGCACTGGAAAGTGACAAATAGGAAAGTTACTATGATTTTCTTTGTCAATAATGGGTTATCCAAAACGTTGGTGTCCTAATTTTAATTCCCTAACCGGCCCATTCTGAACTACAGCCATGGTCTCCTTATACCGTTACTTCTAAAAGCATCTCCAGAACGAGAGATAACTGAGGCACATTGTTTATTAAAGTGTTCAAAGAGAATAATCACTGGAGACTAATGACAATTTTCCAATATTCTTGGTGCTTATGACACTAATCATAATAAAGATCACTTATCCATACTGTCTAATGGGCTTGTTCCATGAGCTTAACTCTTACACTCTGCAACTCGAAATTTTTGCAATTTAATAGTTAATACATAGAGTCTTCTACCTTCTTATGATCTATGGAAAAGAAAAAAGCATTATTTGCAATTTCTAGCCTATCTCCTTTTCAACTTTCTTGGTCTGCCTCGGGTGCTTATTGATGTTTTTATTTTGGTTGGATTGGATTGTATTGTTCCCATAATCTATATTAAGTTGCATTCCCTTGACACCTTTTCCCTCCGTCTTGCTTGTTTGCTTATTGATGTTTCTATTTTTAATTGGACCTGATGGTCCCGATTATGCGTAGTAAGTTGTCTACCCTATGTTATTATGTGAAATTTCACCCTCGCGATTTAGTTAAAACCCAAGCGGGTTGTGAATAGATGATGTCATATAACGTGAAATGATGACATCACCATGAACGATCTAATTTTCACTACCGCACTTCTGGATAAGATTATATGAATTAGCTATTATATGTTTGGCTTCTAGAATTAAAATTTTTACGATACCGACTGCAGGTCCTCAGCGACAAGTTCAAAGCAGATGATCACCAGTACTGATGGTGCCAAAAGTGGGCTACCTTCCCTTATATCACACAAGAATGAGACATTATCAGTGACACCATGGTGGAAAGTCGGCCTTATTTCTCGTCTTTTCAATCAGGGTAGCAATCAGTAAGAATCTACAGTTCTGGAAATGGTTTAACTTGTACCACAAGACAAGTTTGATGGTATCGAACTATCACAGATAAACGTTGCTGTATGAAGCAGAGTGCTGGATTTTATTATGTTTTTCCAGTAGAATTGATTCTATTGACATCATTCTCTCTTAGAGGCCTCAAAATGGTTTTGATGCCAACAAATTAGCCCTTTTTGTGCAAGTATGAAGATTTGAATATGAATCTCAGATTTGGAGAATGGAAATAGTCCGTCTTGTGATGCTTTAGTGATATGTTTTTGCCTTTCCTTGTACCGTTTGATTAATGCATAATACTGAGCGGATACGATACAAGAGCCCTCGAGTCCTTGGACATCACAACCCAACCTTTCATAGCTTGAGGCTTCCTAATGGGCATTTATCTTGGAAGATGTTAATGTACCTCGACTTGCCTTGCTAGTATTACACTATCAAGGGAAATTCTGGACTAAATTGTAAGGGGCTCGTCAAACCAAAATCAATCACACGGCAAACGAATCACATTTGTCATTAAGATTGATGTATAGTTCAAAGAAAAAGACCATTGATAAATCAAAACCATTCAGCATGCTTGTTCCGCCAAAATTGTAATGCTCAATCAATAGAAGGCTATAGCAAAACTGGAGGAAAATTGCATTTTTTAGTCTCATAAAATAGTTTTGTGCGCACTATTCGTCCTAAATTTTATGAGACTTGCACATTTAGTTGCGCAGGATGAAACTTCGTTGCACTTTTAGTCCTGGCCGTTAAAATTGACGAAAACAGTTAGTCAACTTCTGAAAATTGCATAAGACCCCCAAAGTTAAGTAAAATTTGCAAACTCCCCCTGGTTTCAAATATTTTTTTTCCTATTTTTTCTTTCTTCTTCCCCTAGGCTGCAACAGACCAACTCCCTGACTACCTTTCTGCAACCCGCCTCCACCGATGTTGCTCTGCTGCCACCGTCCCACCCTTGCCACTAACACGCCCGTCGGACATACAACTTCGCTCGAACTCAAGATCACTATCACAAAATTCCACCAAAATCCTTTCTCACTCAAATTGCAACAAACTGTCGCGTACCCACCCCAAATTGAGATGCCACCATCGTGTCTCTACCGTCTAGCCACCAACTGTCCACCTAGAGTTGTACGCTTCCACATTTTTAATGTATTTTCTTTGATTATTGCTAGGTTTTTTCTGATTTTTTTATTTTTCAAATTTGTTTTCTATTTTTTCATATTTTTTCAACGTTTCTGGCTTCTCAAACTTTTTTGTCCTATTTTTCTGATTTGTGTTTCCGATATTTTCTTATTTTTTTTAATTTTAATTATTTTGTTATGATTTTTTTTCATTTTTCTTATTTTTCTGAATTTTTTTATTGTTTAATATATTTTTTTATCAATTTCTTAAAAAAATCTGAAAGTCCTTATTTTTAAGACATATGTAAGAAACAAATCATAAAAGAAGCAAAACATGGAATTTTGAAAACTCAAAAGACTATCAAAAATAAGAAAAAATCATATTCTTTTTAGAAAAATAAAAATAACAAACTCAGAATTTCTAAAAATAAAAAAACTCAATCAAAAATAAGAACAATAGAA
Organism: Buddleja alternifolia; assembly: GCA_019426215.1. Taxonomy (NCBI): domain Eukaryota; kingdom Viridiplantae; phylum Streptophyta; class Magnoliopsida; order Lamiales; family Scrophulariaceae; genus Buddleja; species Buddleja alternifolia. The sequence continues at coordinate 900,992 of CM033407.1, read as the reverse complement.
AAAGTCAGATTTTGTTCAAAAAATCAATTAAAGAATCTTAATCAAAATAAAAAAAAATCTAAAAAAAAATGTAAAAAATCATTTTTATTAGAAATATAAAAATACTTAAAGTAAGGCAGAGGTGGATTAATGGCCAGAGCATTGGTGTATTGAAGCCTAGGGGAAAGAAGAAAGAAAAAAAATAGGAAAAAAATATATTTAAAACCAAGAGGAGTTTTTCAAGTTTCACATAATTTTGGGGGGTCTTATGTAATTTTCAGAAGTTGACTAATAGTTTCCGTCAATTTTTAATGGCTAGGACTAATGTGCAACGAAATTTCATCATGTGGGACTAAATGTACAAGTCTCAAAAACTTTGGGACCAATACACCACACGTAGCTAATTTGTGGAATAAAATTGCAATTTTCCCTAAAACTAAGTTAGAGCTCTAAATAAAAATCTGAAGTAAATTTCATATAATCATTCACAAGTTGCATTATTCCAAAATGAGATGAAACAATGAATAGCCTTATTAGGCCAAACAACAAAAACGAAAAAATGATTATCGTCTACAAACTAAAATTGCGTTTATAGGGCCTCTCACAACATTTTGAAAGAGAAATCAACTCTATATGTTACTCCATCTTTTGTGTTGCTTGCCAAGCAGACCAGTTCAAAATACAGATAACTTGGGCCTCAAGATCTGTCTTCGATTAACATACTCATGCAACGCTTGCATTCTCCTTTTGCCGCCAATTTATACATCATCTGACGATGATGAAGTTGGAGCTACTGGCAAAGATGGTCGTAGGAGAAGATAAAGGGCGGGACCCAGAAATGGAATTAACGATACAGGAAGAAGCCAATAGCCTTTGTCATCCCTATAAAACAGCAACATATAAAGTACTGTTATTTTTATAAGGCCCCTCAGAATTTCGATGAAGAATTATTCTTGAAATTGGGGCCTCACCATTTCCGAGCAGTCATATCATTGTAGACCCAGAACGGAGCAAATGTTGACAGCAGAGTAAAATCAATGCTTGTGACATGGATCTGTAATGACAAGTTTTACAAATTAAGCTTAAGGAATTGCAAAGAGAACAAAGAAGTAATCAAAATGGCAAAGGCTTAGAAACATGTGATTGTCTTTAAAGTTTGTCTAACCTAAATAGATTCTCTTCACAATTCACATCCGTAATAAGGTAGCCGGCCTTTACCTCTTTATCTCTCATTTTCTCTTTAAACGAGTTGCTTATTGGTTAAGAGCTAATTTGTTCAATGTCTCCAGAAGGGTCAAATTCTACAAATAGCCGATATCATTACCGATCTCAATACTGATCCTGAGTGTCTCTCCGTATGTCCTTTTCTGCTGTATTTGTATCTGTTCACTTTCTCAGTACGTCCCGTTTCTTTCACTAACATTATTTAACATTTGTTTACATTTATCATTATCCACACATTATAAACCATCAAATCATTGAGAAGAAATGCCATAACAAATAGTGCGAGAACTAGTTGGGTACTATCCGAGTAGGTTTGCGAACCATTAGATGTGTACATCATGATGTCACTTCATCATGTATCATGCAACAGCTAACAACCCACTTGGGCAGCATTGAACTGATCATCATTTTGTAATACATTATTAGTTGATTAGTTCCCTCCCAAGTTAGGTGGTTGTGTAAATGGTATAAGTTTGAAATTCGTATATAGATATAAAAACAATGAGAAATGCACAATGCTACTCAGATTGGCCAATCCATAGGAATAATTCACCTGTCTTTCACTTAGTATTTCTAACGTATACACAAGTCATCTTAACTTAAAGCATTCATCAAGGAAGGTAATACTTACGAATTTGCTTCCTCTGAAATATTGGAAAAACTCTGTCCACACTTCACCGCCGGATAAGCCTGCATAAACTATTATACCTAGCCCTGCAGCCATTGTGATCTGATGTATAATTAGTTAGCTATGTTTTCTGGTGATATAAATAAACTTGATTCAAACCAAAAAATAAAGAGCACTTTAGTCTGAAGCAATTTCTATTTACTTGTCGCACATAGCCCTAGTAATCCCTTCATGGATAAAATTTTGACAAGAAACTTCATGTTGGAAATTTGCATTTATAGCAAAACCAAAAGCTATTTCTCTACATAGGGAGTGTTTGCAAACTCTAAATAAAAGTGTTTTTGAGCTTTTAGCTAAAAATAAGCAATTTTGTAGTGTTTGCAAATTGAGCTTTTCCTTCTGATTCTCTAAAATTAAGCTCCCAGAAGCCAAAAGCTCCAAGCTGGGTAGGGGGTGCTTTTTAAATTCCTATAATTAAAATAATTTTTTAATGACAATTCTATCCTTGACAATATTTCTATATTCCCAAATTAACCCCATCAATTTGTTTTTAAAAAAACTTGCGATTAAATTTCAGGGGAGCAGAAACTTGAAAGAAACGTAAAATCCATCCCTTTTCTCTATTGTTAATTATATTTTACTAGTTGGGATATTGCTAAAATTAAGAGATATGTCAGCCAAGAGCTCTAAAAAAATCTGAAAAAGTAAGAGTGATTTTAAAGCACATGTCTATTAATTATTATTAATATGAACTTTGACAAAGTAAGTAATTTGAGCCCCTTACTCGGGCATCTTTAACTTCCCTTCATCTTTTACTCCATTTTTATATAAATTCTTTTACTTAATCTCATGTTTTAGTTCTTTCTTGACTTTGTACATAAATCTTGCATTTCTCATCTATTTTTTCTCGTTTAATTATTTTGCTATTATCGTTCTGTAATCTACTTGTCCCACGTAATCAATATTATTTCATAAACATATGCTTTTAGAGTATTTTGTTAAAAAAAAGATTAGGAACATAAATGTGAAAAAAATATAATTTTTATATTATTTTAGGGACAATATTGTACTTTCTGCAAAAAAACTAGTTAATAATCACTTTTATTTGCAAACACTTCCTGCAACTTTTTTCCACTTTCAGCTTCAGTTTGCAAACACTATCCACTTCTGCTTCTCAAGTGATTCTACTTATTTTTCACTTAAAATCACTTCTCTAGATGCAGTAGAGTTTGCAAACACTCCCATAATGTGATTGAAATCATTCTACCAACTTTAGTTAGAGCAAGAGCTACTGAAGCCGACCCTCAGTTTGTAAAAGATATAAACTTACGAGAGGGACAAAATGCTGTTTCCTCTTCTGGTTAACTCTGGAAGTTCTAATGAATTTCCCCGCTAAATCGAGAGTATTATTCATTCCTTAGATTTTAGAAGATTGACCAAAGTCCTTGTTTCAACTTTTTGATTCAGTTGTTCAAGCAAGTCTACATATGGCAACGTAAAGCTTCAATTTTCTTAGTTTAAGAGTCACCTCACCCCTGCAGTTAATTTTGATTCGAGAAAATTAAGAGGCCATCTCCTTAGCTCAGACTCTTCAACAGGAGGAGCCGGTGGCATCCAGAGAACAAAATAGGGAATTAGAGCATATGCACCTCCGAAAAATGATAGAATGACAAACGGCCAAACAGGGATTTTGCTTTTTGAGCTGCATAAACAGAGAAATACGTTAACACGGACATATTTCCTTGACATGATTCTTTCCTACGAAGCAGACAAAGAATTTAGCCAATAAATTGGCTTAGCACATGATAATAAGTGAAGACATCAATTCATCTTCTCATAGATTTATCACCAGGGCCTTAACAGTTAACAGGTTAAAAAACAAAAAATACCCCAAGATATTTGACGACATTTTCATCTATGACAAAGATATGTGATAAAGTCCTAGGACCAGAATTATGCAAAACGCCGAAGATCGCTATACATTGGGGGGGAAATCCGGGGCTAGGTCTTAGTGCGAACTTTTGACATTCTCCGCACACTACCTCTTTCGCTAACAGTGTAATTCTGTCATCCTCTCCCGTGGACGTATGCAATTGTCTAACCACGTAAATTGTTGTGTCGTTTAATCTTTTATGCTATCATTTTCGTATTTGCTCTAACAATTTCTAGACAAGGGAATAAAACAGAGAATAAAGAAAGAGAAAAGGCGGAGGGAAGAGGGGGGGTTGAAGAAGAGTTAGTTAGTTACCTTCTGGCAGTGGGAAGGAGTAGCATGCTGTATACCAAAGGCCATAAACCCATGATATACCACAAAGCTACCAACACTTGATTCATTTCGAACCCATCATCTCCTTTCAAATTCAGTAACTTTTTCAAGAAATACAAGTCTGTTACCTGAAAACATCATTTTTGTACAAAACCAGAGCATCAACGAAATAAGCTTAAAAATCCCCAGGAAAGAGAAAACCCCATATGCGACATAATAAGCAAAAAAACAAATCATATATATATACCGGAGTCTGGTCAGGGGCGAGGAAGAAAACATAGTAGAGGAGGGCAGCCCAGAAAGAAAAGAGCAGAAACGACGTGGTCCAGTCCCTCTCCTCTCCACCACCACCATTACCACCGCCATTAGACCCTACATTTTCCTCAGAGAGAGAGGAAGAAGAAGAAGAAGTGAGAGGTGGGTCTTGTGGTGATTGAGAGTTAAATGAGCTCTGCCGGCATATTTGGAGCTGACCCCCCTTCTTCTTCTTCTTCTGGTTGAGGAAAACAGGGGAGATTTTGGATAATCTAGTAGGACTAAAATTGGGCTTCTTAGGGAAGAATAAGAATGAGGATTTGGAAGGGGGATATGATGATGATGATGATGATGATGAAGATGAAGATCGGGGGATTGGAAGAGAAGAATGGAATGATGATTTGAGTGGCAGGGAAGAGATTATGTTGGTGCTCCCTATCACCATCTTCTTCTTCTTCACTTCATCAAAAGCTTCTTCAATTGCTTATTAAGATTTTAACCAAACCTTCAAGGTGAAATTTAAGATACATCCCTCTGGTTTTCCTAATTCCAATTAAAGCCCTTAAAATTATGTAACCAACTTTAGGCAGGGATGTAAAAGAGTGGCTCGAACAAGTTCGTTGTTCAAGTTTAATTGAATTATTATCGATATACATAGTTTGTGTTTAAACTTTGTTTGATTATCAATCAAGTTAAACTCAAACAAGTTTTAATCGAACTGTTAGGTCGAATTACAATATAATAAAGAGTTGTACTTATAAACTATACTTGTTTGAGTATGAATATTGAGTAGCTTAACTTTTTAGCACGTATTTTATCATTTTTACTAATCGAACTTGAGCTCGAGTCAAGGTTGTTCAAGCTAGATTTGATATTTTATTGAATCGAGTTCAAAAGACCTTTTGGCAAATAATATCCAGTTGAATATGGAGTAGTTTAGTTCATTTTTAAACCTAACTTTAGGTATTCGTTTCCTTTTTTCAAATATAAATAAAACTGAAATAATTTTTAGAGCTTGAATTTTAATAAAATTAGGGTTGGATTTAGATGGCCTCTCGCAAATCAGAATTCGTATGAGATCCTTGATGATCAGTACTGTCCATTTACACTAACAAGGTCCAAAACAGTTGGTAGATAGCTGGGTTTTTTAAGCATGTTGTTCAAGATTCGATCCCTGGCCGTGTGTATGAAAAAGGCTTTGTTAGGAGAAGCAAAACCCACTTCGGTGATCTTTACGCCTCGAAGGTAATAATTTTTGACGTTCGGTTGAGGGAAACCCTTGGTATAAACCAAAAAAAAAAAAATATACTGCCCATTTACTTGATATCATGTCATTCTTTTTTCTTTTTTTCTTTTGATGCAAATCATGTCATTCTTTTCGTATAATTATAACAAATATACTCGATTGTATTGGCGTATTGATATTTTACAGGGTTACAAAAACTATGGGATTCTTCCTTCACCACTAATTTCATTCTTAGTCCGACAATCACAATCATTTATATAATAAAAATGATAAATTATTGCTACAATAGAGAAGCATAAACTCATTACGTATGGATAATTCTAATAATAGGAAATCAAAAAAATAATTGCAACTCGTATTCACATGCACTAAACTGCATGGAAATGATTGGGATAATTTTATGTAATTTATGGTAACTTACCATGAACACTTGAGATTTTATAAATTATCAAAATACCCCATATCAATGCTAACAAGTCAAAAAACAGAGGCAAATTATTATCTACTTTTTAGGTTGCAATATACTTTTACCTTCAACGGCTTTATGATAATTCCTCCAATTTCTGGTTGTCTTTGATGATTAAGGTCTCATGGGGGTGTCTACGTGATTTACTCCAAGTAATAAGACAATTGCACTTTCAGACAAGTTCTTCCACCTTAGTTGGCACCAGGGTCTTAAATTTTCTCAACCCATATACTGAATATTAGCCTATGAAAACGAGCAAAAATAGTGCAAATTCGTATAAACCATACCTTGAAAAAGACAACCGGATACAATTAAATCACCAACAAAAATTAAATAATATATATAAGCATCGAAATATATGTCAAATATAGCTTGAAAGGTAAATCCCAGCACTCTCAAAAACAAACCCAGATACCCTGCTGGAATTGCTCCCAATGAAATATAGAGAAAAACATGAAAACAAACCAATAAAATGAAGAGAACGAAAACCACAATAAAAAGACAGGAGACAGAAAAATTAAAGAAAATGTAACATATATTATCATTTTATCATTTAAAAGCCCGCATCGTCAACAAGCTCGACCACATGAAAGAAGAGGAGAAATCCCAGCAAGACATGTCATAGCTTGACAACAGCTCCAGTCTTCTGGAATTGATTCAAGGGAGACAGATAATCTCTAGTATTGCAGCCAAAAGAGCTGCTCACGATTCGGCTGAAGCAGACGCCATGCAGCAAAACCATTTCTTCTGCAGATCATTGTATTTATCAAATCAAATTATAATGAAGCAAATTTGTTCACCCACAAGAACTTATAACAAATATGCTTTCTGTTTTCAAAGGATATAATTACAAAATCTACTATAAGGTTTGGCCTAAATAGATGTTGTCTCCCTTGGGTTTCAGAGATTACATCCACCTCGCCAGAAATTTGTTGTCAACTTATATAATCACTTAGACCCCATAACAGAAAAAGTCAACTTCAGACAAACTATTGATGAAAGCCCAATTCACCCTCAGTATCATCGTACTATAAAGGTGACAAGTTTAAATCCCCTTACAGTGGCAACCGAAATTTCCAAAAACTTCTCCAGAAATTTATCCAGTTACAAACAAAATCCATTGAGATTTATTTGGTAGATTCCCTACGATTTAATATAAATTAACAAATTGTTAGATGTTAATTAAGAAGTATTAGTATTTGAAAACACAATTATGCATCTCCTATATTCTATTTTTCCTATCACCTAATGTTCTATATTTTAAAAAAGTTAATTAAGATAGCAGTACTGTTGCCACTATCACGTGAACATTTAATCGACTACACACGTTTAAAATACCTACTTCAGAGATTTACTTGAACTCTTTGGGTTTGACAAGAAGTATGATGTTGGCGGGCAAGGAGGAAGTTCTTTTAGAGAAAAAGAAAGTGTCACAGCCCTAACCAGGATTTGGACAGAATGTTTAGAACATTTCATAACTTTTCTTGCATAAATCACAGGGGTTTAATTATTGAAAAAGTTTTAAAGAAGATAATTATAATGTGACAAACCTTAAGGGAGGTCTCTATAATTTGGACAAATGGTTGTGGGGCTTGCATAATTTCAACAAACAGCACATGAGCATCTCATAAAAAAGTTAAGGTTTAATAAAACCAAGTAGTGTCGGAGAGGTTTACGTAACTTCGAGAACCTAAAAGGGTCTACTTGTATTATAACCAAACCTCTGGGATGTTTCTATAATCATTCATTTAATGTAAATGAGCAGCATCATTTAGCATGTGTATAACTATATCCACCTTGCCTAGCGACATTCAACCACCCTACTATATTCAGCAGGTTACTCCCTTTATGAAAGTATTGGAAAGCCATAAATGACACATCATCGCCATATGCAAGCTTTTGAAAACTTTGCACGGCATATGAAATTCAAGTGAGAAAATATAAAAGCATTTCAGGGATTTCTACCATTTAAAAAAAAAAGAAAAAAGAGGTTGCCAATCATTACTCCTGCATTTTATTAGAAAATTAGATACTTTTTGGGGCCTTCATAAAGTGATGATTATTGGTGGTGATCCCTATGAACTAGGCAAGTAATCCAATTCTGAATGTAACTTGTTCCCGGATGCATAATGAGAGATACATCATGCAATAATTTTGTCGATAAACATATCATGCCCCCGTTACTGTTTGGCATTTCTAATATCTTTTCAGCATCAGCCGGGATGCTTCATAGAGAGTTGCCATAAAGTAGGAAAGTATGTGATGGCGCATTAGTCATTACAGAGCAGCAGATCGAAGCAGTAAAAAGGGGTAAGAAATTTAATAGCAATTAACTATATTAACAGATTTGTAGGATTTGTGACTTATAATTAAGGAGTTATCCCGCACAATTATCATGGATAAAGTCTTGATAAACCCATATATTAGCAATCACATTTAATAAAAATGTTGTTTGATATTATACTTATGACTAATTAACCTTTAATTAGTCAAGCACTAATCTATTCTATAGTTGACTGATCATCCTAGCCTAATATACAACAATGAAAGAAAGCATATATCACACCCTTAACGGTCAACGGATGCGAGTGATATGTCCTTGCACCCTTTTCAGTTCCAAAAATACATTACAGAGGAACATATCATTGGAGTTTGACATTTCCCTGGATTCAGAGAAATCCGTGATAATGTAAACCACTCGACCAGATTGAAGGAACAGACAGCTGGGAGAGAAAACTGAAAAGACACGACAATTTCCCCCTATCTGACTAATTAGTATAAAGGTGCTCGTAATGGCTTGTGATCTAAAATGACCTCCCCCCCCCCCCCCCCACCCACCACACACACAGAGAAAGTTGGGAAGATGCTTTGGGTCTGTATTGAGAGAAACAGAAAAAGCATACGTCTGCTCAGAACCAAAGTCAAGGTGCAAATCACGAGTTGCACAGGAAAACGTCAGACTTTTGATGAGTGTGAAAAGGTGGTGGTTTAAAAGAAAAAGAGAGAGAAACGGGCAGTTTAATAGTGAGCTTCAAGACTTCCAAATCATGCCCTTAAGTGTGATCCAAGAAAGTGTTGATTGTATACCACGAATGACATTTAGTCATGCACAACCCTATGTCCTAGAACCAGAGCTAAAATAAAAACATGACAGATTCCGGTACTGTTCACATAGAAATTTAGGCTAGAGAGAAAAGAAGAGGAAGAAATCCGAAAGATGGCATTTAGTCATGCACAACCCTATGTCCCAGAACCAGAGCTAAAATAAAAACATGACAGATTCCGGTACTGTTCACATAGAAATTTAGGCTAAGAGAAAAGAAGAAGAAATCGGAAAGATGAAATTCCAGAGTTAGATTGAATCTTGACATATAAATGCTTAAAATGTTCAAAAGATAACCTAATTAGCTGTCAAAAAATTAGAGCCTGCATGAGTTCATATCAAGTACAATCTTTCTAATTGTAACAAAGCAAATTCTATATGAAAACCTGCTAAAAATGCACACCTGATCATTCAATGGAACAACTACTGAAGTTGTGAATAAACAGACAGACGCAAAAGTAAACGAATTGCCTGAATGCACTAACATGATACCGGAACATAGGGGTAGCATCAAACAAATCATAAATTGAAAGGAATCAACTCATTAAAGCATTAAAAATCAGCTGCAACTTACAGACTGAGGCTTCCCTAGAGTGGACCCCTGCTTATATGTGGACTCATCCTTTGATGGAGAGTCAGACTTCCCACCTGTCCTTTTCTCATTCCTAGCTTTGTTGAAGATCACAGTGAACCCCTCAGCAGATGCTGGATCATTGACATCCCATTCTCCAAATTTTGGAAGTGGTCGACCTCCTTCCTGTAGAATTTAGCGATTACCATAAAAGATATGCGATTGTGCCCCAAAAGGTCAAAATGGAAGGGACAAAAACAAACGGAGTGCCCATTAATTCCAAGTTCATAACAAAGAAGCATACAAATTCAAGAGATTACATCGAATATTCTAATGTTTTTGAGCTAGCAAACAACGAAGCATACAAATTCAACTATATAAATGCTGCTGCATCTCAAAAGACCAGTGACATTTTACAAGTATTAACAAATTGCAAACACGGGAGATTAGCCCGAGCAAAGATTAATGAAAACTGAGAAAGAGCTCACAACCAAAACATAAGATTCTGCTTACAACTCGTCATTGAGATTAAGTCATTACGCTTTATGCAACACGATTAACCATTTGAGAGAGATTTTCATATTCAGATTTGTGTCGTTTATTCATCCATGGTAATAAGTGAATAAAGCAAAATAATTTCATTTAACAAAATGGACCTTTCCTACTACTCTTTTGATTAACCAAAAAAAAATTATCAATGTTTTAAATTTTACTCTTTGTTTTTGTTTTGGAAGAAATAGTGTAACATACTGTTTTTCAACAGTTTAACATCCATATGAGTTGACTCCACGTTTGAGGGAGTATGATAACATCCAATTCTGTGAAATTGGCAATGGAATTGGAAACATATTAGGGAAATTGAACCAATTATGTACGCAAAAGCTGTAAGGTGTTGCATATGAAAATATGCAGAGGCGAAGAGATTATAGAGACGAAAAACAGAGAAACAGAGCATATATCATACCAGATGACAGGGAAATGCTTGTAAAAAACAATTACAATAACACGATAACAGAAATTAATTCCAATCGAAGATGAGTAAATATATGTTGAGAAGATGAAGTTGAAAATCATACCGCCATGAGCGAATATTTGAACAGAAATTATTATGCTATTCTGTGCGCTTCGTTTTCTGCTTCTGTTTGTCGAAAATCGAAATTCTGTCTCTCTCTCTCTCTCTCCCTTCACAAAATGTAAACGCAAAAGCAAGAGAGAGGGTTTGGCGTTAGATATAGCAGAAATTGTAATTGTATGTATATGTATAGATACAGAGAGAGTGGGGGCAAGTGTCCAGGTGTGCCATGTGAATGCCGATAATATTTGCCCTGGTCCCCCCCCCCCCCCCCCCCCCCCCCACAACTTTTCTCATTTTCTTTCACTTGTCTTTTAACAAAAACTAGATTTCCTTTTTACATTTATATATAGAAGTGATAACTTGAAATTAGGTTATAGAATTAATCAAGCAAATGATTTGATTTTCTTATCAAAATTGAAATTATGTTCATATTAGTTGATTTTTAAAGAAATTTTATAGACTCAGTCTCTAATAAAATTCATAATTTGTATATCTTATGAATTTTTATTGAAAGTTACGGTGAAAAAATAGGCTAAAGTATATAAAATGGAAAACAAGTGAATTAGCACATGTATGTGCAAAATAAGAATAAAAATGAATTATTCGATTGTAAAAGTTCAGCTTATTGTTATGTTATTTTGTAAGATATATAGCTTTTACTTGCTTCCATCGTGACATTGGTGGCATTAGTTTTTGCAAAAAAAAAACCTTGCTTTTATATTATGTGAAAGAAATATTGTATCAGTTGACAGTAATAAATATTTTGATAAATTATTAATATTTGTATTTTAATAGTATATATTCGATTAGTAACTATAATATTCAACTATAAATAAAAGTAATATTTTTTTGCCCATATATAGAGTAAGAGTATCATCCGTCAAGTATAGTTACGAGATACATCAAATACTTGTACTAAGCGACTTAACTCAAAAGTACGAGTATTATTCATCATGTTCAGAATGCATATGTAAACGAAAATATTTTTAATTACATATATGTGCGTGTACTATATGATTATATAAGAGTATAATAGGAGTTTTAAGTAAAGAGGTGTTGTCTTTTATTTATTAACTTATCATGCCCAATAAAATATCAAAATTCAAAGAGTAATTTACTACATCACAAACTTTTTTAAAGGGTAAAGCGTTCACGACTCCAACTTTGAAATTCAACCCGCAACATATCTAATCCCTTACCAAATGAGATTTCTTTGCTAATTAAAAGATTAGATGAGGTGGTTACATCAACTAAGGGAATTCAACTAACATTATGCACCTTTTCGTCAAAGCTAGCTGGATATATAGTCCAACTCGATCAACATTGCCCTTCAACACCGTCACTAATAACATATCCTGTGTGTGATTCAAACTTGTGGCATTCAAGTGAAAAATTAAAGACTCAAGTCAACCATTAGACCACCGCGTGAGTGGTAAATGGAATGAGCTTTAAATTATTGATATAAAGTTGTATTCCAATGGGTTCTAGCAATGAGCTTTACAACTTGGCCCTGATTGGCAAATAGCTCATATTTCCTAACCAAAAACTTCTTTTGTAAATGTAACTCCAGAAACTGTCAACAACTTTCCATACAAAAGTTCAGAATCTGTTTCTAAGCTATTCAAAACATAAGCCAGAAGAAGAAGAAGAATATTTATTGTTAGGACTTAGGAGTACATTCTCTTCCAAGATCTAAAGTACATTACTTTTATTTTGGACTAAAAAGGACAGAAAATGAAGAAGAAATTCATCTAGACTAGAAGATAGTAGAGACAGATAAAACTCCACTCTGGTTCATCTCTTCAACGCTGCTACCAACCAAGTATCATTTGCTCTGTTGCAAAGGTACATCTTTCGAACGAGATCTGCAACGGAGGCCTCAATTAGTCGAGGAGACTTTTATGCTATGTTTGGACCTTGGATTAAGTGAGGAAACGAAAAGGAAAAACGAGAATTATCAAAGAAACAGTCTTACTTTTTTTGTTTACGCCAAATCCAAGAACCAAACATAGCCTTAAACTCGGAATTTGTTAAAGAAGAGAATAGAAAAAGATGCAGCATTTAAATTGCTGTTATTATCAGAGATAAACTAATATGAAGATTCTGATCAACTTTGAAACAGTTGAACCACAACCATGATTAAGCTTATTTAAAAGTGAGACAGGAGTTAACACACCTATCCCAGCATTTAAAATTGATGTTAAATCACATATGTACAATCTAGTACATCAGATTTATAATCTAATCATTGTATAATCATTAAAACCTACAAATGCTACACAAGCTATTCTACCTTTCAAATTTTTTAATACCAGTTGAACAAAAGCTCGTCCACAACTTGGTGAATTCAAATTGAATAGGCAGAGTTGTTTATGGAAACCTAGTTGATATACACTTGAGAATTATTTGTCATTCCTATAGGAGGAGGAGGAGGAACCAAAATGCAGCTTTCAGATAAAAAACACTCGCCTGCACCGAGAGCCACACACTGAATGGTGAGAGTCGTGCCATGTTGACACAATGTGGGTCACATTGATGCCGTGGCACCATGCTCACCTTTTCACTTGGGAAAGCTAGGTTTATCTAAGAATTTTCAATTTGAGTCTCATACTTACCAAAAAATGAAAAATTGTTAGACTAGCTCCACGATGAGGGCTGAAGCACCTCCACCTCCATTGCAAACACCACCAACTCCATATTTTCCATTTTTCTGCTTCAATACCTGAGACAACATAAGTTGACCATGTTATAACAAAATATCATATAATCTTAAGTACAAAGATGTTAGATCAAAATCAATTGACGTTTCCATTCCCCAGCCAAGAAGTACGAAATCTCAGTTTTCTTTAACTTTAGAAAGATGATAAATTCAAAAATTCATAGTAATGAAGTGAAACTTCTTCTACAGAAAAGGAAAACATACCCCCAAAAGTGTTACCAAGATACGGGCTCCACTACAACCTAGAGGGTGCCCCAATGATACGGCTCCACCATGTACGTTAATTTTCTCCTGTAAAAAACTCAAGCATCTTAGAATAGAATCTACCTATCTGTCATAACACAAAGAGGTGATCAAATATGCAATGAATGGTACTCATGGGAAAAAAGACACCAAGTAAATAGGGTGTTTTAATTTTATCCATTTCCTTTTATTTATTTTCCGCAGAGTGGGGGGAGGACATGGAACAGAGAGACAATTCGAAGTTAAAGAACTAACCGGATTGAGACCCAATAGCTTCTGATTAGCAAGAGCCACGACCTGCATGGAATCATATATGTAGAATAAGATAATAAGCTTTGAGTTAGCAAAGTATTCTTTGCTCATTTTCAGATAATAACAGCATACCGAAAAGGCTTCATTAATTTCATAATAGTCAATTTGAGATGCTTCTAATCCAGCATTTTTAAGTGCTTTGGGAATTGCAAGAGCTGGAGCAGTTGTAAACAATTCGGGTGCCTGCACAATGTGCTCCAATTAAGCATAACCATTGTTGAAAATGTGAAGCATAGAAATATGGATTCTTTGAAGTTCACAAACGCACACAACACACCTGAGCAGCATCAGCATATCCAGAGATCTTTGCAATGACTTTCAGCCCAAGCTTCAGAGCCTTCTCTCCACTCACTAAAACAAGAGCAGCAGCACCATCACTGCAAATGAGATCAAATTTACTTGTCAATCTTAAAAGAAAATCTCTAACATTTGACATTAATCAATTCTCCGAGAGTAGCAATTTAAGGAATTTATGCTACATGGTGCAAGGACTGCTCTACTGCAACCATGGAAGTATAAGTAGGTATTGCATTCACTTATAGACTATACTTCTTTTGTTACAAAGGAAAATGAGCAACAAAAGAAAATATAGGATATCCAAACATATCTTGCAGGAGAATCAACATGCATTTTCCATATTTAAAGAAATTTTAGGCAAATAAATAATATGTCCTAGGAACTTCGATGGAACAAATGACGGAGAATTTGATTTTCTATGTTTCACATTTTCCTTTACAACAAATCAGGAGACTGACCCAAAGAGAGCTACCAAGTGAATGCGTGAGAGTACACATGGAATCAGGTGCAGTTGAAGATTGAGCTTACTCTTTATTTCTAGTTAATGATAAATGAAGAGAGTGAGACTCCAATATTCGCTACTAAACTGTATATTATTGTCTCTGCTTAATTACTTATCTAACTCATAGAAACTAAGATTGAAGGAGAGGGTGCAAATAAAGCAACAAACCTGATGCTAGATGCATTTCCAGCTGTGACTGTACCACCAGTTTCTTTGAAACTTGGTCTGAGCTTCCTCAACTTTGCAGCATCGAACTGACACAAGACACATAAATAATCAGTATTAGGGATAATTTTGAGAAACTGGGGCAATCCCAAGTTCATGAGATCTAGGCACACACAAGATAGTGCTATCCATTTTCCTGAATTAGGGTGGATTCAAATGCATGACCACTGCCTGAAAAAAGGTTACAGATTTTCTTTCTTGACAGAAAAGTTACTATTGTACTATTTCAAATCAACAGTACCTGAAAATGGAATACTTTTTTTACTTAATCTAGGTCCTCTGGGATCGAATTTTTCTTCAACAATACTCACATTTAATTACATCTTTTTTTTATTAATACTCAATAATTTTCAAAAAATATATTGACCGAAGTAAGCAATAAAGAGTGAAAGGTGGACAGACGAAAAAGAATAAAACACTCATAGTCCTATCTTTAAATAGAAAGGAATGTTGGGTAAATTCACCTTTCCTAGACCTTCATCCTTATCTACAATTGTGGATGGTTTTCCTCTTCCCCCAGACACTTCAACCTACATGGACAAGATTCAGTTCATAATTCAACCGCAAAGGCATGAGCTGCATCTTTTAGCTAAAGTCATCTTACTGGAGCAATCTCCCATGCAAAGGCACCAGCATCTTGAGCAGCAATTCCGCGCTCAAAGCTTTGAACTGCGTAATTGTCCTGCATACGTTAAACACTATAAGCACCACCTCCTATGACACAAAGCACATATTTTCAGGATACAGATTCTAAAAGATGAAAGCTTTTAATGATTGAAAAAACAAAAGCTAAAACAATATTCTTGTCCCCCTCTTAATTTGTTTTATATGGAAGTTGAAAATTCAGATCACAGATGAGAATTCGGAAAAATAGAAGAAATGTATGTGGTAAGAAAAAAACTTAGGGTGAGGAGACAGGGTAGAGTACAATGTCCTTCTTGAAGAGAAAAAAACATGTTATATCGCTTTCGCATGTAACATTACGATAAACAAGAAGGCAAAAGAAAATCATAAAGATGTTGCCCAATTTCTTGTTCAATAAAAATTTCTTGAAGCCAGAAGGGGGTATAGAATATAATAAACCTGCTCCTCTCTTGTAACACTATGGTGCTCAGCACATAATTCAGCACAAACTCCCATTCCAACATCATTATAGACATCCCACAATCCATCTTTCAGCATCCCATCAACAAGAGAATCATGTCCCAGTCGAGATCCTTTCCTGGAATATGTCAAGATCAAGGGGGAAAAAAGAATGTATTCAAGTAAGTCAAAATGTTAGCACAGTGTAATCTCTACATGTAGGTTATAATAACAGGATTATAGTAAATGATAAAATAATATAAATACAATATTAAGCACAACAAGGAGGATCAACCATGTCACTGTAGCAATTTGTCACAAGCTTGAAGTTTGACTGTTTTATGAGAAGACGAGGGTGCTTTAAACCAAGTTTAGCTTCAAAGTTTTCCTATTTGCATAACCCCAGGCTATGTGGCACAACAGAAATCTAAATTTAATACTAACAAAATTAATTGCATGACATGTAATGAATACCTACATCTCCATTGGTTAGCAAGGATCCATTATGAAACTTTGATTTGGTTAACAAGAGGGATGCCTTTCACTCAATTGATATGGAAGATAATAAAAGAAAATCCACCTTGTACTAGAATACCAACCTTGCTTCTGCGAGATACTTTGGGACATTAGACATACTTTCCATGCCACCAGCCACAACCACATCATTGATGCCCAGCTGGATACTTTGTGCCGCAAGCATAGTTGCTATAGTGGAAAAACATAGTATACCAATATCATGAATAAGCAATGCCACCTAATGAGGCAAAAATAAGGATTATACTTTTCTGATGGTATGAGCCCAACCTTTCATCCCAGAAGCACAAACTTTGTTGACGGTTGTGCAAACCACTGTATTGGGGATCCCTGCACCTAAAGCTGCCTGCCTGGCAGGAGCCTGCCCCAAGTTTGCACTTAGTACATTTCCAAAAAAAACTTCTTCTACAAGTGATGGATCTACATTTGCTTTCTTAAGAGCGCCTAAAATTTTGCAGGTTGAAAAATCAGAATTACAGAACAAGAAGTATTAACAATTAAAATTCAAAAGTAAGGTTTTCTCTATTAGGAAGATGGAGTATAAGGTTTGTAATTTTACTTGCAATAGCAACAGATCCAAGCTTGGTTGCTGATAGGGATGAAAGAGAACCGAGAAATGCACCCATAGGTGTCCGGGCAACACCAACAATGCAAACATCTATTCATATTAAAGTAAAGTTCAGATAGGGACAAGAAGTAGAACTTATCAAGATTGTAACAATGAAAAAATGTTCACATTATAGGACGTAATTCTGTGAATCAAACAGTAAAATAAATTAAAATTTGCAGATGCTTAGAGCTATTGAATTACAAAGGATTAAAAAAGCTGCAACCTGGAATAAAGGCTTTTGAGTTGTTTAACAACACAAAAATGAGATTAAATCACATACATGTTTGTATCTGTAGATCTATTTGTACATATATGACCAAGTGATTCACATAATCTTAGAAGCTGAAAGAAATAAAGATGCATACAGAAAAAGATACAGGCACACATTAAACTCTAGTGAAATGTATGTTATATGTGTTGGACAATTTTTTGAATGTACTAAAAAAGATGTTTACCCTCTTTGGGTTTAGCATGAACACTAGTCAATGTCAGAGGAAATATCTTGAGAAGAAGGAAAAAGTAAATTAACTAAATGTCTATGGTGTACTCAAAAGAACGCGTACTGATAGTACTCCATATGCTTCTTGAGTAGACTGTTCTTGATATAAAGGAATTGCTTGAAATGTTTCAGGGAACTTCAAGCATAACTTAAAGAAACCAAAGATGATATATACCTCAATTAAAACCCCAAGATTCAGCAGAAAAGAGACACATGTCTGCGTACTTAAAAGATGTTCACCCTTTTGGGTTTGACATGAAAACTAGTCACTGTCAGGGGTAAATCTTCAAACAATTAGTTTCATTAGTACATTGATTTCCCCAAAATTATTTCTGTTCTGGAGGAAAAATTTATGTTTGTGTATGTAGATGAAAATAAAGCAAAATTAACCGAATGTCTCCCCTGATGTACTCAAACAACACAGACTGATTGTATTCAGTACAGTTTGAGTGGAATCCGAAGCTCAATATAGAGGAATGATATACAGACGTTTCAATGAACATCAAGCATAATGAAAAACTGAACCAAAAATAATATATTGCTAAATTCAAATCCCAAGACTCAGCAAGAACAGAAACAGATGGGAACACATGCAAGGAGAGAAGGGGGCAAAAGCAAGCAGCAGCATAATAGCTACATGGCAGTTCCTTGCTGGAAATGAGAAAAGAAAGACGAAAGAAGAAAGGACGCAAAATACCTCTCGCTTTAATTGAATCCCCTGCTGCGGCTGGTGTAGCCATAATCAACTTCTGTTTAAATTAATGCCTGTTTTAACTAATTCAATGAAATTTAGAGGCACAAATATAATGATCCAAGCATTCAATGTTAAATGGAAAACAACATGTTATGCATGATCGTTACATTTCTCAAACTCATGTTTATTAGAACAATCATTTGGTTAGGTAACATCTATTTATAGTAATTAAGTGGATCACAACTTATCCAGAAACAAAAAATCTCCCATATTTTACGCACTCAAACTGATTTGCATCATGTCAAACGTCCTTTCTCTCCACACATTAATTTTCGGCCAAACATACTATCTCTCTGTTCTTCCTAATTTAAGAAGTATATATATATATATATATAGAGAGAGAGAGAGAGAGAGAGAGAGAGAGAGAGAGATTAATTCAGCGTCTTATTTCATTATCATCATTTCTTTTACGGCATGCGACACAAATATCGATCTCCGATAGACGAATGAATACACAAGACGAATTTTCAAAAATCAAAGCTCCAAAAATTAGATCTAATCAAGAACCAAAAACAGCAAACAAAAACAACAACAGAGAGTTCATTTGCATGAATGTTGAAAAGCTGCTTCCATGAAGAGAATTAATCGGAGAAAAATGAAATCGAGCCACGGAAAAATGCATCTATACACGTAAATGATGAGAAGGTACCTGCAGGAGTGGAGAGAATGGAGAGAATAGGCTAGAGCAGCGATACAAACGAAGATGAAACTCCAGCAAAGTTGGCTGTTATATATAAATATAGCACAGCGAGAGTAGGTGGCTCGGCACGGCACTGTGTGTAGTGTGCGTGTTCTCAGTGAGTCACGAGATACATATAACACATACATATACATATATATATATACATATAAGCATAGCGGTACCTTTTTGAAAACTTGCTTTCAAGGAATTTTTATTTGTTGAGATAACCGGCTTTCTTGACTTTGCAAATACTAATTGGAAGTATTAAAATTTGTGTTGAGTTGATTTTGATTTGATAATTGAATCGAGTTCAAATGGAGTCTAATCAAGCAAATACAAATCAATTTGAGGGGCTTGATTTTATTTTATCAAATATTTTATTATTTTTAAGAATTTAGTAGAGTTGAATTTGAGCTTCATAACTTATGTAATACAATAAGTTGCTCAAATTTGGTTTTATATGTTAACGGATGGAGCTCTAACGAGCTTTTAGCAATTGATTTCAAGTCGAATATTCAATAGTTTGGTTTGAATTTCAACCTGTGTCAGGTAAATTAAGGTCAACTTATAAAAAGTGCACAAACCGAATCAACGTTTGATGGTGGAATAGAGTCATATTTTGAGTCTTGAGACTCGGGGTTGATCTCCCCGCTCACTTTGTACGGCCCTCATGTGGACTTGACAATGAAGATGTGTTGGATAAATGAATTTATAACAAGTCATATTTAGAGAATCTCGGAAGGTAATTCGGGTTCGGGTAGTTCGGATTTCGGGTAGCAAAAATTGCTGCCCAAAAATACCCGAAATTTATCGGGTACCCAAAAATTCAGATTTCGGGTACCCGATTTGTAATTGTAATTTTTTTATTATTATTTATATTAAATTAAAATATGAAATTAAGAAATGAATTAAGATTTAACAATTAATTCATTTTTAATTTAACAACTAATTAATAATTAACGAGAAATAAGAATAAACAATAAATAACTTATTCGATTAAATTAAGTCAAACACAAATAAACATCAAATTCAACATACTCGATCAAATTACAAATCAAGCACCAAATGTAAATTGTCTATTACATTGCATAACTAATTCAAATAGAATTACAACTCAACTTAAAATATTGAAATCAACTAATGCACTTTAAGTAGAATATATATATATATATATATATATATTGCTTTAAAAAATCGGGTAGGAAGTTCCTATTCGATACCCGACTTTTTTAAAAAATTCACTACCCGAATCACCGGAACCCGATCGGGTCGGGTCTACTCTTGATTATGTGGAATTCATGTAGGGCTCCAACGCAAAAAACATAAAATGTGCGATTACCTCAAAATTGTCTTATGCGCTTCATTGATTAAGTAAATAGAAGATGTGGATTAAAGAAATAGAAAATGTGGAAAATATGAGATGAGGCTAAATAAGCAGATTCCACGTTTATAGCAAATTTTGTTGTTGAAGAAACTTTCGACCTGGCTTCAGTTTTAAAAGGAAAAGGGTGTTTTAGTAAAAACACTTATGGTGACAAAAACAAGTGTTGTACTAATAAAATAAAAGTGATTAAATTAAGGTCACATTCACATATAACAGATGGCATATTGTTCACATGGACACAAATTTTTTTAAAACAAACTATCATACTTCCACAAATTATCAAAAACAAAATATAAACTCTGACTAGCCTTTAGTGTCAATAATGTACACTCACAAGTCACAACACAACATATACACAAATGAAAAAATCTATATATTTATCAATAAAGGGAGGAGGCCTTAGAGTAATCAACTTTGGTAGGCTCATTTTTTGGTATGATATCTTAAATACACTAAAATTTTGACAAGTGTCAAAGTTAATTTTTTCACTACTCATTTTTTTCTCCTATATATTGTTTCCTCCTTATCTCTTCTCTCTCTTTCTGTTTTTATCCTTAATTCTCTCCATATATTATTTTTCTATTTTTTTTTTATTTTTTTGTTACTAATTTCTAATTACTTATAATAATTGACGTAAAATTATATGTAAAATTTATGCTCACAAAATTTCAAGCAACATATTTGATATTGATAATATATTTATAATTCTTAAATAATTAAGTACATGCGTAGAGTGTGCTGCCGCGACTATTGAATAAAAAAACGAAAAGGAAAGAGGAAAAAAACAAACTTAAAAAGAATGCTGAAGAATGTAAAATTTGATTCTTAATCAAAGATAGGTTATGGAATAAGGGTACGTGGGTAGGCCGTTATGCAGAATAGGGGTTAGGCATTTAGTAATGAAGGGGATTTTAACTATTTATCAAAAAAAAAGGATGGGGATTAAATACTCTTTCGCGTTAGTACAACATAATAATTTATATTATTAATCTATACTATTAATGATTTATGCTATTATCTATACTATAAATTATTTAAAAGTACCAAATTGAATTGTCCATTTTGTGTATAGCCACTAATTTATCTTTCTCTTGCACAAATTTCTAACCACTAACAATAATTAACACAAATTATGATTAAAATTTGTGTTTACATAATTTCAAATAACATATATATACGATATTGGAAAAAACTTCGTATCATATGAAAATAAATAAATAGTTTTATTTATAATATTTAAATAATTAAGTACACGCGTTGAGTGTGCCACAACAACTAGTTATTTATAAATGAAGAGCACCACATATTGGACTAATATTTTTTTTGGTATGACATATCACGGGCCATTCTATGCCACACCGGGACCAATGGTCCCGGTGTGACATATACTATTGGATCCCCCAATAGGGGGAAATACCCCCGATCCAATAATATATGCCACATCGGGACCATTGGTCCGATATGGCATAGAATTTTCCACATATCACCCCTCTCTCATCCTAATTGTCACATGTGTATATTTCATGGTTTGTCTTTATACTAACTCAGGCTTCTCTTTACACGTTTCTCTATTATTCTCCTCTCGGGCTTTTTATTAAAATAATATAAAAACATAAAAAATTTCTTAAACTAATACTATTTGAAAACCTTTATGAAAATAATACAAGACGACATTTAGCATGACATCTTCACTATTCCAAATTTTGCGTTATTAGTCCTTGGCTTTGCAATATAATACAATTTGACCCCAGTTTAAAGAAAATAATAAATTTAAGTCCTAAATGATTAATTTTAGAGCTAAAAGGTTGGGAAAAATTTAGTTTTAAAGAACAATTCATGATAGCCCGATCCGTTGAAAAAATGGTATCAGAGCCTAGGTTTATTGATGAAATTTTTTAATTAAGTATAGAAATATTATTCTATCCCTAAGTGAGGAGAATAAAAACAAGAATGGAACCGAACAATAGTTCGATCTATGAAGAAAATCGAGAGTATTTCCAGATTCTGGAAAGACAAAAATCCAAACGGATAGATAGGTTTATCCGTCATGTGTCCCGAATTACAAAAGGAATTCGGAAGGAGTTAGCTAAGGAAGTACCAGCCCCAGCTGACTTACAAGATGGGATCAGATATTATCAAAGGAAATTTGATATGGATGGTCATTTTCAAGGGAATGTCTCAAATGACTTTCAACTTGCCCAAATCAACGGCAAGTGGCCAAAGGAGCTTGACTGCTTGACAAGGCAGGCAAGAGACATGAAACATACAGGTAAAATTTCCTAATATTTATGAGTTGGAAAGAAATTGAACCGGATAATTCTAAGCTCTCTCGGGATCTTAGAGAAATCCAAAAGACTATTCAAGAGTTCGGACATAGGTTAGAACATCTTCCTATGAAAATCGAAACCATGAACAGTAGACTTGAGGAAATCCTCAAGCTTCTTCCAGATCTGGCTAGATCTATAACAGATCTAAATAAAGAAGTCCAAGATCTGAAAGATAGACTAGGAATTGCAGGTTCGTCCAAACAAAAACAGGACAGAATCCGTGATTCTCTTGGTCGAGTTCCTCTTCTACATCAGAAGGGAAAGGCTAAGGAAGTTCCTAAGCCTAAAACTCAGGATGAACTACTCCTAGATATCCTTAGAAGTATTAACTGATATGGATATATCAAGAGTGGATCCATCCGATCTACAGGATTTAGCTGAGTCTTTTTCTCAACTAAATTTTGTTGATTTCGTTGAATGGGTAGATGTAAAAACTCACGAAACGAACCCCTAGCATTAACATGCCAGGAGAAAGTTCAGCATCCAATAATCCTCCTCCCGAGGTAATGATGCAAGAACGTGAGGTTGAACACTCGCGCTGGACCCTCTTGGTGGGTACTACGTATAGGTCAAATCCAAGAAATCCAAAACTAGCACCAGAGAATACTCCCTGGACAAGGACAATGTTACAACCCTTGCATCCGTATGGTACTATTTTAAATTTAGATGTCATCGATTTTAGAAATCTCGAAACTATAATTGATGAATGGGTAGCAGCCATGAAAATAGCAGCAACTGCCCTTGATCTTGATAAAGAAAACTTTATCAAGCTGATCGAGTTAAGTCTCGAAGGATCGGTTAAAACCGGGTGGACTAACACATCGGTAGAAACCAAAGAAGGAGTCTTAGAAAGCGAATCTAAAACTGCTATTGCAGAAAGATTCAGAAGACTCATCAAGCTGCATTTTATCGGAGATGGATACTTCGATCAAAATAATGCAAAAAAATCCAGAGAGTATACCTAAGCTCTCTATGGGATTGAGTTGCGAAATATTTGTGCAGTAGATGAATATATTTATTGGTTTCGCAAATATTTTTATCAGAGTACGGTAAAAGCAGACGTTGCTGCAACTCTGTTCTTTGCAAAAATCTGTAGTCCATGGAGGGAAATGTTGATTCAATCATACAAAGTACCGGAAGGACAGTTTGACTCAGTTTCCAGAAGAATGTCTTTTTTGAAAGACAAACTAAAGGACTGGTGTCTGCAAGCCTCTCTTCAGAAGAAAATGAAGAGGCTTAAGGGGACAATGAAGAAACCCCTCTTTGTTGTGTTAATAATGATTTTCCAACAATAATTGGAGAATCAAGTGAGCCGAGAAGGAAGAAAAAGCATTTTAGAAGTTCTGAGAATAATCAGAATTATAAAAGGCGATCTCCTTTCAGGCGAAAGTCTTGGTGGTCAAAGTCTAAAGCCCGATCTTACAAATCTGGCCAAAGATCTGGACCAACAAGGGTGTCTTCCCAGGGATCTAGGAAATCCACTGAAAAAACCTACGAGACGAACTTTCAAGCGAGCTCATACTCGTACTAATGAAAGTTTCAAGGATTGTAACTGCTGGACGTGTGGTGCTCGTGGCCACATTTCACCAGATTGTCCGCAAAAGAGCAACGAATTGAAACAATTTGAAGCTACTGCAGACATCCTGGACGCAGTTTCTTTGGCGATTTGGTACCAGTTTACCAATTGACAATCTTCCTTCAGACGAAAGCGTCTATGAGGAGGAAATTGGGAGCGATTCTGATAACACTTCAAGTGAGTCAGAATAAATTCCAAAAATATGCCTGGAATTCCCTTGTCTACAGTTCAGCAATATCGAACTGTTATCTCTGATCTTCAGAGAAAAATGGAAAGAAGTAGAACCATGATCCAGCATTATGAGGCTACTATCCAGTTGTTAGGCGCAACACCTATTCGCCTAAGAAAGATAATTGAACATGAAACCAAGATAGTAGTTTGGTCCGAAAATGTTCAATATCTGGAAAATGTCATTAACCAAATGACAGAGTTTAATCGTTCTCTTCTAGATGAACGAAATCCTTATAATGGATAATTCCAGCGAAGGAGATAGGCTGATAACATCAGACAGTCTAGCTGGTTTCTTTCCAGAGCATCCATATCGGATAAAACCATGGAAAAGATAATGAGGCAAAATTCTGACATTGGAAAATATGATGGTTTCCGAGTCAGTGGGCTTAGCCGAATCCTAAATCAAATAGGATTAAATCAAAGGCGGCATAACATCATGTACAAAGTAAGTTCAGGGGAATTCTCAATTCCCATGGAATTAACTGGTAATGTGATGGAAATGCAACTTATTCCAAAAGAAGAAATTCTAGAAGAATTAAGTAGGCTCTCGGAAGAAGTTGCGATGACTATGAAATGGATCCATATAGGAACCATTGAAGTAGTAATCAAAGCTACTTTCAAAGAAGGTGTTAATTCACCTTTGCATTTATCCATAATGGATAAAAGGATTAACAACCTAAGGGATGGTTGTCTTGGTACAATGGTAGGAAATCTATATGCTGGCAAACTAATGTTTGATATTCATCCAAGAATAGCATATAATCTTGCCGACCAAGATTTCAGTCGAGTCTTAACCCTTCATCAAGATTTCAAGAGAACGGATCTCATGAAAGAAGGGAATCGTCCATATTCTATTACATATAGAATAGCTTATGCCCTTTCCAATACACATCATTCTGATTTGTTCATAAGGAAAGAGTATATTGAAATTCTTAGAATATTCAAGGAATTTGCTAAGGTTATGGCACCTGATCCTATTAAAATACAAGGATTGGTGGTGTTGATATCTTAATCCGAGATCACCCAGTTCTAGACAGATCGGTAAGTTCTAGAACAGATTTCAGTAGCCGAATGTCCTTTTCTGAGGAAAGGATAAAAGGTTTAAAAGGTAAAGAGTTAATGGAAGATTTAACTGTTCCAGCCATTCGGGTAGATAATGTAAAACTTAAATGCCCAGAAGGATGGAAAGATGTGCAGGTTTTATTTGACATTACGGAGAAAGAAAATTACTTTCCTAGTGATGATCTCTATCACTTGCAGCAGTCCGCCGTTAACAAATACGAATGTATGCTAGAAATAGCAGGCTATGAAGTATTTGTTACAGGTAGTGCCGGACGAGATCCAAGAAGTTATTCTTGGATTAAGCTTCCTTGAGGAACATAAACCTTGGGGAAGAAAAGGAAAAGGTATGGAGTTTAGCTTGGATGGACATTTAATTCAAGTTGAATAAATGACTAGCCCTTTTTCTATATACATATCTGTTGGTATGTTATATGAACAATATAAGTCAGAATATTTTGCAGCTTATATTGATTGGATCTGGGATTTGCACAGCAAACCTGGAGTTTTTCCTAGCAATGCTATGGAATCTTTACCTACTATTGCAGGAAGAGATTTTTCTCAAAAAATTTTCCTCAATAAAGGTATTCGTGAAGCCCATATCATGATCGGTGGTGCATTTGGAACACCTTGGTACAAGGTAAAAATGCCTCCTATTTACTTTCATGATACTGGCGCTGATATTTTGCTGGGTAATAATTTTATTCAAACCTTTGCAAAATATGTGCAAGATAATCACAAACACTTGCTCACCTTTACCACTACTTGTGGCAGTGAGATACAAGTTTTGCGACGCGAAAAGGCTTTTAATCGCCTCATGCCATAAATTTTCGCAGCAAACGTGGTGATTTACACAATGATTCCAAATTAACCCATCCTAAAATGCAGGATAAAAGGAAATTTGGAAAAGCCTTACTGTCTTTTAGACAAAAAGGTTATGATAGTTTCTGTGAAGGATATAATCGAAAGGTTAGCCTTCTAAAAAACAAGGCTTAAGGAGATAGGTGAAGAAGGTATCTCTTTCTTAAGAATACTTTACAATCCAAACCCATAGATGCTGTGGATGGGGAAAGTTTACTTTCTCTTGAAAATGTTAAAAGACTAATTCAAAGGAACTTTAATGAGAATCCTTTGGCTTGGTGGAATAAAAACAAGATCGAAGCTACTCTGAAAGTTAAGGAACAATGCAAGTACGAGTATGTTCGATACAAGCCTATCCAGATGAATATGGAGGACAAGAAAGATATGCAAACAATCATAAAAGAGCATATCGATCTGAAACTCATAGAACCTGGAGTCTCTTCTTACAGTAGCCCTGGATTCCTGGTAAGGAACCATAGCGAGGTAAAAAGAGGAAAGGCGAGATTAGTAATCAACTATCAAGGAATAAATAAGATCCTTGAGTTTGATGGTTACTATATTCCCAGTCGAGAACACTTGATTGATTGTATCAAAGGTGCTAAAGTGTTCTCAAAGTTTGATTGCAAATCTGGTTTCTATCAGATTAGGATGGAAAAGGAGTCTAGAAAATATACTGCCTTCTCTACTCCTCAGGGTCAATATATCTGGAATGTGCTTCCAATGGGTTTAGCAAATGCACCCCAGATATACCAAAGGAAGATGGATAATCTTTTCAAAGATTATTTCGAGTTTATGTTGTCTATATAGATGACATTTTGATTGCGTCTAAAAATATGAAAGAGCATGTTAAACATCTTGAAATATTTTCTGATGCATGTTATAAGGAAGGTTTAGTGCTTTCTGAAAAGAAGGCAATAATAGGTGTTAATAAGATTGAATTTCTTGGTATTCTTATTGACGAAGCAGGCATTGAGCTCCAAGAACATATTGTGGAAAAGATACAAAATTTTCCTGATGTTCTAAGGGACAAAAAACAACTTCAAAGTTTTTGGGAGTTGTTAATTTTGCAGGGATCTTTATTAAAGATCTAGCCAAACACCGAAAGGATTTCCGACCACTTTTAAGAGAAAAGGAAAGCCAGAAATGGAAGTGGGAAGAAATTCACACTCAAAGGGTTCGTGAGTTGAAACAAGTGTGCAAAACCTTGCCTAAACTCGCAATACCACAGGATAACGATGATCTGGTAGTCTATACAGATGCCAATGATTATCGATGGGCAGCAGTGCTCATGAAGCGGTCAACTACAGGGGAAGAACCTTGTAGATACACTGGAGGGTTGTTCAATGAACAACAAGCCAGAGTATGGCATATTAACGAGAAAGAATTCTTTGCGGTTTGGAAGGCATTCAAGAAATGGCCTTTATTTTTATTAGCCAAAGAATTTATTTGAAAGTCGATAATACGAATGTTAAAGCTTTTTTGAAAAATAAACTTGAATCAAAAATTGAAAAAGCTCGTATTCTCAGGTGGCAAGCTGAATGTCAATATTATTGTTTTGACATTGTTATTGTGAAATCTCATGAAAATGTTCTTGCAGATTTCTTGACAAGAGATGGAAGTATCTGAAGCAAATTCCATCATCACAAGGTATAGGCATCTCAGGGAAAACCTTGAGGAGCTTAATCGGAAATTTGGACAGTTATCAGTTAACGCTGAAGTAGCTGGCCGAATTCAACGAGCTGATTTGGACATTGTCCAGAATTCGATTAACGAGACAACGTATGCCATGACTTCGTTATGGAATACTCTTACAGGACCAGTTCGAAAAGCATCACCTTCTGTAGTTGCTCGAGAATTGAGAGAGCAGGACTCCAAACCTGCGTTTCGAGAACGGGGCTCTATACCCGGAGTAGTGGATTCAAATACCACTTGCACAAGTCCTTTCTCAGACTCTGAGAAAAAGGAAAATATTGAACAAGAAGAAGCGCAAGCTCTTACTAGTTCAAGTCAACCCACCACCTCTGGGGTTAAAGAGGGAGAGATTAATCTTAGGCCACAGACAGGCACGACTAAGATTAATACTAACTCGATTAATGTACATTGGCAGGGTTATCAGCATTCTTGGGAAAAATTAATCTCAAGAAAAGGGATAAATCCAAATAAATCCTTGATAGAAATATCGGGGAAATATCCTAGGATTTGGATGAAGGAAGGATCTAAGCCAGAAGAGGTCCGAGAATGGTATGATTTTGGGGCTTTAGCTTCAATACATACTATGTCACCAGGTTTTCCGGAAATATCTAAGCTTCCGGATTGGATTACAAAGGCCGTGTATGATTCATGGCAAAACAATTAGCACCTCAAACGAGGCGATATTCTGAAGCTAAAGTTTATATCGGCAGCACCAGAAATAGCAGGAAAAGGGTCTCATCCAGTGTTTCATTTTGTTAAGTTACAGAGACCAGACATGGCGGCCTATACCAGAATTATGGTTGCAACAGAGGAATCTCCATTGGTTAGCACTATCAATGAAGATGACATTTCCACCAGGAGAGCATGGGGAATGTGGGTCTGTCTTACAGAGATGGACAAAGTCAAGTATCCATTCAAGATATTCTCTAATACAGCGAATGGATCGTTCCTGTTAAATTCCATGACAGGAAAAAGTACTGATTTCGCAGAAAAGCTTTTTGAACAAAAGAGGACGCTTATCTGGGAAAACAAGTTGCCAGCAACAGACGCGACCAGGAAGAAAGCCTGCAACATGATGCATGTTGATTTATGGCATAACAGGGAGTGTTCAAGTTGCCAGTTTCAAGAGAAACCCTTATTCGGCACCAGAATACGGGTCACCAAGGCAAAACCCGAATCTGACAAAGATAAGGGTAAAAGGAAAGTTTACCCCAAGGGTTTTCCCAAACCCAAGTAAAAGGATGTAAACGACAAAGGCGGCTAAACAATTAGGCGCACCAACCGGGAATCAATCATGTGATTGATTAAAGGTTACAGCTATACCAAAAGATAGCTGTTAAAGTCAAGGCGTGGCAGACAAAGTGGCAAACACTAGGGTCCATACGCATGTGAAGGAATCTTGACAGCAAAGCAATGATGTCAAGAAAATTGTACAAGTTTGGAATCCGCATTTGGAATCCGAAGTCTGAGGCTATAAAAGGAGAGCTCAGAAGTAGATGAAGATCATCAGAAATTTTCTTCAACTCTTCAAAAATTTACAAATCTAGCAAAACAGCAAATTTGTAATATTTCTTTTATAGTTTTAATATACGAGTGTATGGGGGTTTCCCCAATTATAAGTCCTCTCATGAGAGGCTAAAGGTTTTCTCCTCCAATAGCGGAGTAGAATAATATCATGTAATTTAATTTTCTGTTTTCATCAATAAATAAAGGCTTTTGCTCAACCTCTGTTGTCCGAAATTTATTAAATTTTATTTTGAAAAACCTTTCTTTGCCCAAAGATAGAAACCGAAATTAGGGTTGTGCTGGGTATCATTGAAGGAACTGAGTACTGCGAACCACCTGTTGCGGCTGTGTGGTTGGTCTTGAGTCACTTGTACTGGCTTGCCGTAAAACCGAGGACTCAGAATACTCGAGCAGAAGGTATAGACTTATGAAATTTTACTATTTTTCGGAAGCATGTTGGGCCTGATTTTATCGTTTATCATGAATTGAAATCTTGTAGTTAAAAACAAAACCTAATGCAATAAGATTTATCATAAGGGATAAAATTATTAGTTATAAAATTGTTTAGGGGGTTTTCTATAATATAAAGAAGCAAGGGACTAAAAGCCAAATAATGGAATTGGACAAAGACGACATGTTAAATGACGTTTTGTACTAGTTTAATAATTGATTTCAAATTGTATTATTTTGAGAAACTTTTATATTATTTGTATTATTTTATTAAAAAACCCTTCTCCTCTCTCTCTCTCATTTTTTTTTCTTTATATCTCTATAATTTTAAAGCTTTTAGTGTTTTTTATCTTGTGCTAATTTCTAATTACTTACAATAATTGTCATAATTTATATATAAAACGTATGTTTACATAATTTCAAGTAACCTATATGATATTGAAAAATCTTAGTTTCATAAAATGGTAAAATA
This sequence comes from Buddleja alternifolia, assembly GCA_019426215.1. Taxonomy (NCBI): domain Eukaryota; kingdom Viridiplantae; phylum Streptophyta; class Magnoliopsida; order Lamiales; family Scrophulariaceae; genus Buddleja; species Buddleja alternifolia. Next base: position 870,161 of record CM033407.1, on the reverse strand, counting down.
ATATTTTTTATTTATAATTTTTGAATAAATAAGGACATAGATCGAGTGTGCCTTAACGACTAATTTATACTATTAATAATAAAAAAAATATTAAAGTAACCCTCTAGACCACCTAGGCTTGTCTATTTATTTGGTATGCAAGTGTCAAACTTATTTCACTTTTCTGTTATCTCTTCTTCATAATTTTTCTTACACTCTGATTTTTTCTCCTTGTTTGTGTGCAAATACCTTTTTTCTTTTCTTTGTATATGTTTTCTTTTTCTCTTTCTCTGGTTGACATAAAATCATAAGTAAATTATGTTTGTAAAATTTCAAGCAACATATATGATATTAAGAAGTTTTTTATTATAAAACTAATAAATAAATTCATTATTTATTTATAATTTTAAATATTATGCAATGTGTGAGTTTGCAACTGCGACTAGCTTTCTTTATTGTAGTTCTCATTAAAATGACCAAAGCATAATGGACACAAACTATCTAATATAAATTAGGGTTATGTATATTAAAATATCGATATATACATATAAATGCATGCATGTATGTATATATGTAGCTGATAAATGATTTATGTAAATATTGGTGCATGTTATAGGGAAGGAATACATATTAATTATGTCAAAATTGTAGCATCAGTTCTATAGGATAGGGCATGTTACGTTCTTATTCCCATTATTCATAAACTTGCTCAATTAGTCTCATATGATGAATTTTCTTGTATTTTTAGTCTCAGTCATTAAAAATAGACAGAAGACTTTAGTTTGTTCACGTGCTTTCGCATGATCAGTAATAAAATTAACAACGTGTACATTAAACGCCCGTGATTGAGTCCAACTTTTGACAGGTGGGATCAAATTGCCAACATAAAAATACATCATACGGGATATAATTTTGCAAGTTCGTGAACAATAGAACAAAAGGAATACATATTAATTAATAAAGTGAAAATTGCAGCATTAGTCCTATAGGATAGGGCAATATTGCATTTTTCAGTTATTATGAGCTATTTGAGAGCTTATAAGTTGTTACAAAGTGTTTGGTAAATTTTTTATAACAAGCTTATAAGCTCTCAAAATAAGTTGTTAAGGAGCTTTAGGCTCTTAAAAAATGAGTTGAGTAAAAAATAAGTAGACCTCAACTCATTTTTTAACACCTTATATAGAGAGCTTATAAATTTAAAAATATCTTATAAGCACTAAGAGCTTATAAGCCTTTTAAAATAAATTTAGCAAAACACCCTCTAGAAACTTGAATCTCATATGGTGCATTCTCTTACATTTTAAGTCTCACCTTTAAAACAGAAGAAAACCCTTAGTTTGTTCACGTGCTTTACACATGATTAGATTCTGTCCAATTTTTTTATGGATGGATTCAAAATTGCAGAAATAAAAATATATCCTAAATGATAAGTTTACAAGTTTGTGAACAACAGGACTAAAATTTATTATACCCTTTCCATAGGACAAAATTGCAATTTTTCTTATTGATAATGTTTTCAATGTTTGTTGGTAAAATTGTTAATATTTATATAACCAAAAGATAATGACATAACAAAAAAATGTTTAAGAAGAAAGAAAACCAATGAAGGTAAAGTAGCACTAATTTATAGTTTGAAACTTTATCATTATTTATGAGCTTCTTAAAAAATGTTGTAATTATATTTAAACCCCTAAACTTTAGAATCTATGAAAAAAGATCCCTAATGTGTTTGAAACGTGTAAAACACGTCATTGGCTATGTCCCCTTGTGTGTCTATAACGTGTCAATTTTTTTAAATTTAATTTTTGGACACTTAGTTTGGTGTACCGAACATGTGTTGGGGTCACGTCTTTTTTCAACATTATAAGAGATGTTATGAAATGTTATGCGAGAATGCTCTTGTGTATAGATTGGTGATCCACACTTAATAAAAGAGGGTTTGCGATATTATCTATTTTTTTTAATTAAATCAATAAAATGATATGATTTCTTATACACTCGTGTAATCATATATATATAGACCTATAAGGCTATAAGCCTATAATATCCCACCTATATATATATATATATATATATATAATACAAGAAATATGGTCCGTGTAATGAGGATACTATGTCGTAAAGGCATAATTACACTATAAGGTCCTTAGCGGACACCATAATTACAAAACACTACAAGATTCATGTATTTTTGCCAATCGAATCGGGTCAACCCGTGACCCGACCCTATGATGTATGATCCCAACCGTCCCTTGAGGACATGTGCCATCATCCTAATATATAGGATATCCCGCTCTAGGAACTCCATACGTATATAAGTTATTTACAAATATGCCCTCAGAATTTATATGACACATTAATATACAACTGTCAATATATATATATACATACATGTATATGTGTTTGTGTGTGTGACGAGAAGAACAACTGCACTACCATATAATTGAGAAGTCCATTGGTATATCATTAAATTCTTTTATGGTATGCTTAGTGATACTTATCAAGTCGTCAAAAACCTCATATTCATTAAGGTGCTGGCCGCGGTAAAGAAAAAATCAATGTTAAATCAAGTTTAATAATTTTAGCGTCTATCTCTCTCACGCAATAAATTGTATTGTGTGTAATCCTCACACACATTTATGTGAAAGAGATAGATATATAACACACATTCAAATCATTGAAGTTGATCTGATATAAAATTACCCTAACAATATATGGTGGTGCATGCAACATGCCCGAGCTATTTAATCAAAGTGTACGTGTGATTTGAGAGGGGAGAAAATGATTTCCAATAAGGTTTTTTTTTTTTTTATCTATGCTATCTATTATCTATATTGTCTATACTATTATATATAAAGTCTGAGAGCTTTAGAGAAATTAACTTGGGCTATTGAATTTTGGTGAAACTATTTCCACTAAAAAAAAATTAACAAGTGTCCATTTAGTTTGAAGATTGATATTGTAGCTCCATAAATTATTATAAAAGCTCCACTTTTAATTATCTCTCTTAGCAAAAGACAATAACACCATTTGTTAATAGAAGATGAATATGTTTTTAAATAGACAATTACAACTTTTCATTTTTTTATTAGTTTTGTCTAATAATTGGTTTATGAATGCATAATATTTGACGTTATAGATTTGTATGCAAGCAAAATAATTGCCTGTTCAAAACGTGAACACTATGGTGCGTAAAGAATTATTATATTGTTGTTGTTGTTGTTGTTATTACTATTATTATTATTTGTGCATTTTTATGTTTATTAAAATTGGAAACAATGTGAGAGTATGTGTTGATGATACTTTAAAATTGTCAGTTATTATTCTATTCAAAATATAGTTTATTTATTTGCATACAAATTGAGATATCCATACTATCTATTATCTATATTGTCTATACTATTATATAAAGCATGAGAGCTTTAGAGAAACTAACTTGGGCTATTAAATTTTGGTGAAACTATTTTCACTAAAAAAAATTAACAAGTGTCCAATTAGTTTGAGGATTGATATTGTAGCTCCATAAATTACTATAAGAGCTCTACTTTTAATTATCTCTCTTAGCAAATGACAATAACACCATTTGTTAATAAAAGATGAATATGCCTTAAATAGACAATTTTCAATTTTTTAATAGTTTTATCTAATAATTGGTTTATGAAGCATAATATTTGACGTTATTGATTTGTAGCAAGCAAAATAATTGCCTATTCAAAACGTGAACACTGTGGTGCCTAAAGAATTATTATTATTGTATTTATTATTATATTGTGAATTTTATGTTTATTAAAATTGGAATAATGTGAGAGTATGGGTGACGATACTTTAAAAGTGCATTATTATTCTATTCCAAAATGTAGTTTATCTATTTGCATACAAATTGAGATATATTAGATACTTCTAACGATTTTTTTCTTTTTTTTTTTGTGCATCTTATTTGAGCATTTATAAATGACTAAAACGTATTGCAGTAAACTGACTCCAATAACAAATTAAATATATAAAATTGATAGTTTTGTGTTTATATACAATCAAAGTGAACTGATTTACATTTTAAGTTTGACTTTTGTCATTTTTGAATTTACATACTACGTGTATTATTGGTTATATAGATATATAATTTTTTTTGATAGACTTCTCTTTTAGGATTCCATTAAATTTTACAACTATTCAGTTTTTAATTTATGTACTAATTTTTAGATATGTATCTAAAATAGTAAAGAGAATATAATATATTTTGATGCATGAAAGTAGTTGGTAACTCGATTTTGAAGTCATTATATTAGATGCAATCAGATTATTGTCATACTGTAATATAAAATTTAAATTTGGAGCTCCTAAACTACTTATGGAGTGCCAATATTATTCCCCAAATAGTCTTTACTTTTATATTTTGTCTCCAATATTTACTTTCTCTTTCCTACGACCCACCCCCCCCCCCCCCCAAATTATCTCTCTTTCTTTCTTATTTCTCTCACATTCTCTTCATCCAACATTTTTTTATTTTTTACTCATGATTTTGTCCTTTTGTTATCTCTCTTCCATATTTTATTTAATAATTTTTATTTTCTTAATTTTTTTCACAGATTCGAGTGTGCAACGCCGACTAATATATATTCCTTTTATGTATATTCCTAGAGAAGGGCGTTATCCTAGAGAAGGAAAATTTCAAAAATTCTTCCTTAAGAAAAAATCAACAATTTTTTTCCATTCAAGATGAAAAAGGATATCCTAAATATATAACCCCACAAATTCGGGTTGATAGTTATAATCATGAGTTATATGACATCTCAAAGCCCATTAACCCTATTAGCAGCTCAATTGTAGGCCCACCTAAGATTATAAAATAACCATTGTCTTTCACCGAAAGCCCATCCATATTGAAGTATCATTACTCTGCCATATAATTTCAGCCCAAGCCCAAGTATGTGGTATTATATTGGGAAAATTATTGTTTAGGAAATAAGAAGATTTCGAATATAAAAACATAATTTCAACTAATTAGGGAGTAGGGATTCCTAAATTTTACAAATACTAAATGGAGATTCAATGTAAAATCATATTTATGTCACCTATTTCGTCTTTTTTTTAATTATCCATATTCTTCACTTATTAATTTTTGTTCATTACAAATGAAGCTTAACTTTTTTTCCCTTACAAAGCTACCTAATAGATTTATCGAAAAATGCAAGTAATATTCTATTGTATGTTTGAAATATACAAACACTTAAAATACTTTCAAGATAATTGAAAATTACTTAAATAAAAAATTCAATCAAGTAATAACTTCAGAAGTTGCAGTCATGAACCAAAAATAAGAGATTTTGAAAGTATTAGATAGTATATCAAACAATGCAATTATGATATTTTAAATGACCTCGAAAAATAATGTTGATAGACCATATGATACTTCATATTATGACAAAATGATATTAAAGAATTAGCCCTATGATACATCAAATTATCATAAGTACTATCTTTCATGGATATCATCTTATTGAAAGAACCACCTACATGAATTTTTCTAATCAATTATTTATAAATAATTTCAAAATTTGCATAGTTTTATATTACTTTTATCGTTGCGATCATTTGTATGATAATAGTTATAATTGAATACTTGTTGCGTGAAAAAAAAATATTCTGATCAAGGTTATGAATTAAAAAAACATTATTAACGAGATTAATAATTTTAATTAAGTTGTTCAAGGAATATCGTTTAAGACATTCAATTACAAGGCCATTGGACGAATACAAGACCGTTATTATAAAGAAAAACTTATATAATATTATTTTCAATTAATTTAAATTTTTAGATGTGTTATACAATTTTTCCCAACTTATATTGCATTTTTATTCAATGTGTTGGGTCAATTTGTACAAATGAGATAAATAAACATTATATTATGAAAGAAATTGGGTGAGTGGATTAATTGTATTGTTCTAGGAAACATATGAAGTGGGTAAGACAAAATGATTTTGTATTGAATAATAATTTGTTTCAAACATACAATAGAATTTTATATTTGCATTTTTCGATAAATTTATTGAGTAGCTTGTAAGGAAAAAAGTTAAACTTCATTTTATGATGAACAAAACATTAATAAGTGAAGAATATGCATGGATAATTTTTTTTTAAAAAAGATACATGTAATTAAGATGGACCCGATATGCAAGAAGAAAAACTCATGTACTTACAACACTGTGACCATCATACTGGCCCCTATGTAGTTGCGTGATGGGCCCGGAGTCGGTCGGTGTGCTCTCACTGTGGTTGAGGATGACCTTCATGCCCTCGCAGGCGCTGCCACCACTACTGCCTCAATCATTTCTGTCGGCGGTTTGTTGACTTTCTTCTTCCACACAGACATCCCGGTTGATCGCCGCCCACAGGGATACACGAGGTCCTCTGCTCTGGCCATGATCACTCCTCTTCCTGCCCTTGCTTAATAGTTTCACCCCTGCTGCCAAAGCGGTTCCTGCGGACCTCTCGTTGTCCTCTTGAAAATATACCCGTCCTCTTTGCTGTCAAGTCTCGAGAAGCGTCATGTCACAGAGATATTTGATATCATTGGTCAATGGTCCCGAAGTGGGCTCGAGATTTGTCTGATGTCGACTAAAGCTTCTATACTTTCCTTCTTCTGCACTGCGGTGTATCACCATCAACCCACCTAGGAGAATTGCCCTTTCTTGCTGCCTTGCCTGGAGACTTGAACCATTGGCCAAGGAAGAAATTTGTCAAGTCACACTGTTCACCACGATGGAGACAATAAAGGACACAGAGCTCCTTCGAAGACACTTTCCCACATGCTCCTCTCCCAAAATAGTAAATGCTAAATTCTATGAAAATACCGAAGAGTGTAATCGACAATATCCGAGGCATTAGAACAATGACCAGAGTATATCGTATTTGGCAATCGAGTAATCTCTCGCCAAAATTCAGTTTGTTGGTCCTTGGTCAATTCTGTCAGTCCACTAGTTGGCCATTTAAAGATATGAGCTAATTCCGATTTCGTGAGCGTATACGGAACATTGGCAATACAAAACTTCAACAACTCATCAACATACTCCACGGTACCCAAAAATTCCAACGTAAGTAATCGATAACTCGGTTCATTCATATTAATCAAATCACCCCATCCCAGAACAATTGATTTTTCAGTCAAATCATCATCAATAAACAGAGACAACATAGCAGCTTTGTCTAAATAACGTGATGGGGAACAATCTAACTCACTGAGAATCACATAAGCCGGTGAAGGGTTTGAGATTTTTGGATATTTGGTCAAACCTTTGTTGATTAATCTTTCTCTCTCGGTAATATTCGTCGGAACCAATTGTAGAGCCCGATCCGTGGAAGATCCCGTACCTGTTCGTTTTCTTTTGCTCATCTGTGGTGTGGGATGTCGGTCGATGGCGGCGTGGCGCTGGTAGACGACAACAACGGCGGATTGAGTTCTGTACAGCCAACGGGGTTTGTTTGAGCTTGAAGGCGGCGGAGGTTGCAAGACAGATCGAGAGACGGCGACTGAATTGACGGAGAAGAAAATTTGTGGCGGAGGTAGTGCGGAGATTCGGGTTGGGGTATGGTGTCGTGGTGTTTGTGACTCTGGCCGTAGGCAGTGGTGGAAGACAACGGCGGCGTTGAGCTCGCTGGTCGAGAGGCGACGACGGCGTGGTTGACGACGTCGACTGGATATTGGAGCTGAGCTCGGTCGAGCTGGTTTCGGCGGAGAAGCTCGACGGCGGTGGTTGCGAGTCCGGTGGAAGGTGGTTGAACGGCGGAGTGGGGCGACGGGAGAGGCGGAGCTGTTGCGGCGGAAGAGAAAGAAGGCGGATCTGGTTCTCGAGGTGCGCTCGGTCGCACGTGGCTGTGTGGTGGAGTGCGGCGGCGTGGTGAATCGGAGAATGTAAGGCGACTTGGTGGAGATTGAGCGGCGAAGAGGCGGCGTGGTGAATCGGCTGTGGTTGAACACGGGAGAGATAGACGAGAGAGAGAGAGATTGGGTTGGAGTGTTTTGTTGAAGTGAGAGAGAGATTGGGCTGGAGAAATTGAGAGATAGATAATGTGTTGACCGAAGTTGGGGATTTTGACCCAATTTCAAATTATTATTTTTTTTATGGGTGCAAAAGTGCGAAAATTCTGCACAATTGTGCATGAAAATTGCACAGTTGTGTACTGCGAGTTTGGATTTTGTGCGAAAATTTTGCACAACTGTGCTGAAAAGTTGCACAGTTGTGCACATAAAATTCTTCTAAGTGCGAAATTTTTGCACAGTGGTGCTAATATGAGCACAATTGTGCACCTGATTTACATTGTATAAGAACCCATGCACCTCGTTTTTCGTGTTTTGGACCTGCAACAAGAATATCTTGCATTAGTAAATCACTTGAGCACCGAAAATAAAATAAAATTCAAACATAAAATATGGAAAACAAATAAAGCAAAAAGAAGAAAAACGAAACGACAAAAAGAATCGAAAACTCTTGGGTTGCCTCCCAAGCAGCGCTTGTTTAAAGTCATTAGCTCGACTTAGAGGAAAATCATTGTTGGAGGTTGACGAGGGAAATCGTTTCCCCTCGAGGAATATTGTCTCCTTCAAAGTATAGCTTTAACCGTTGCCCATTCACTTTAAACACATCTGACCCTTCTCGTCCAATATCAACTGCTCCATGGGAATAAACTTTGACAACTTCAAACGGACCCGACCATCTAGACTTAAGTTTTCCCGGAAAAAGCCGAAGATGAGAATTAAAGAGTAAAATTTTTTGACCCACTTGAAATTCTTTTGGTTGAATGTGCTTATCATGCCATCTTTTAGTTTTTTCCTTATAAATTCGTGCACTTTCATAAGCATTCAACCGGAATTCATCAAGTTCACTCAATTGCATCAATCTACTCAATCCCGCTTCTTTTAAGTCCAAATTTAGAGCTTTAGTTGCCCAATATGCTTTATGTTCAAGTTCCACGGGAAGATGACAAGCCTTACCATAAACCAACCGATACGGAGACATACCAATGGGAGTCTTGTATGCGGTTCTGTATGCCCATAGTGCATCATCTAGCCTGTTGGCCCAATCCTTTCGTGAATTATCAACGGTTTTCTCCAAGATATGCTTGAGTTCACGATTAGAAATTTCAACCTGACCACTCGTCTGAGGGTGATATGGAGTCGCCACCTTTTGAGTAACCCCATATTTTTTCAAGAGATTTTCCACTTGTCGGTTGCAAAAGTGAGCTCCTCCATCATTGATAATAGCTCGTGGTACCCCGAATCTTGAGAAAACATATTTTTTTAAGAATTTTGTCACCACACGAGCATCATTAGTCGGCGTCGCTATGGCTTCAACCCATTTCGATACATAGTCGACTCCAACCAAGATGTACTTATTGCCATAGGAAGATGGGAATGGTCCCATGAAGTCCATCCCCCATACATCAAATAATTCCACAACCAATATAGGTTGTAAAGGCATCTCATTACGGCGAGAAATGTTCCCTGTCTTTTGACAACGATCGCATTCTATGACAAAAACCCTTGCGTCTTGATACATGGTGGGCCAATAAAATCCTGATTGCCAAATGTTAGCAACCGTCTTTGAAGTACTGTTATGACCCCCACAATCCAAGGAATGACAATGCTCCAAGATACTCTTAAACTCGTCAGATGGCACACAACGACGAATGACACCATCCCCACACTCTTTGTAAAGAAGAGGCTCTTCCCAGTAGTAATGTTTTACTTCTGCCAAGAACTTCTTCTTTTGGTGATAACTTATACCGGGAGGAAGAATGTCACTCACCAAGTAATTCACGTAATCAGCATACCATGGTATAACGTGTTTTATCCCCATCAACCGTTCTTCTGGAAATGTCTCATCAATTGGTATGTCCTCAACAACAGTGTCATTTCCTTGTTCAAGCCTTGAAAGATGATCCGCGACCACGTTGTCAGTACCCTTCTTATCACAAATTTCCAAATCAAACTCCTGTAACAATAGAATCCAACGGAGTAAATGTGGTTTTGCATCCTTCTTTGTCATTAAGTATCGGATTGCAGCATGATCCATATACACTATCACCTTTGACCCCACAAGATAAGATCTGAACTTGTCAAACGCAAAAACCACTGCAAGCAACTCTTTTTCAGTAGTGGCATAATTGACCTGAGCACTATCTAACGTTTTGCTTGCATAGGCAATGACATGAACCCGTTTATTCTTCCTTTGCCCGAGAACAACTCCTACTGCAAAGTCACTGGCATCGCACATCAACTCGAAAGGCAATTCCCAGTCTGGTGAAGAGATTATTGGGGCAGATATCAATGCTTGTTTTAACCTGTTGAACGCAAGTAAACATTCATCAGTAAAATTAAACACCACATCTTTTTCAAGTAAATTACATAAGGGTTTAGAAATTTTTGAGAAGTCCTTGATAAACCGACGATAAAAGCCAGCATGACCAAGGAAACTTCGTATGCCCTTTACTGATGTGGGTGGGGGTAATCTCTCAATCACTTCCACCTTTGCCTTATCTACCTCTATTCCTTTGTCTGAAATTTTATGCCCCAAAACAATTCCCTCAGTCACCATGAAGTGACATTTTTCCCAGTTTAAAACTAAATTAGTTTCCTCACACCTTGCAAGACTTGAGAAAGATTAGCTAAGCAGTGATCAAATGACGAGCCATACACAGTAAAATCATCCATAAACACTTCCATGGATTTCTCAATAAACTCAGAAAAAATGGCCATCATACATCTCTGAAAAGTAGCAGGTGCATTAGAAAGTCCAAAAGGCATGCGTCGATACGCAAAAGTACCATATGAACAAGTAAAGGTGGTCTTTTCTTGGTCCTCGGGTGCAATTGGAATTTGAAAATATCCAGAGTAACCATCTAGAAAGCAATAATACTTATTACCCGAAAGTCTTTCCAACATTTGATCAATGAAAGGCAAGGGAAAGTGATCTTTTCGAGTAGCATTGTTTAACTTCCTATAATCAATACAAACCCGCCACCCTGTTACTGTTCTAGTGGGAATTAATTCATTTTTTTCATTATAAATCACAGTCATTCCTCCTTTTTTAGGCACTACATGTATAGGACTAACCCAAGGACTATCCGAGATAGGGTATATTATGCCAGCATCTAACAATTTCATAATTTCATCCTTAACAACTTCTTTCAACTTGGGATTCAATCTACGTTGAGGTTCTATTGATGTCTTATGATTTTCTTCCATGAGAATCCTATGCATGCATAAAGTAGGGCTAATTCCCTTTATATCAGAAATAGTCCATCCTATGGCTCTCTTTCTCAACCTCAACTCCTCTAATAGTTTTTTCAATTCAAGTTCAGACAGAGTACCACTAACAATAACAGGTAAAGATTCATTGTCACCAAGAAAGACATACCTGAGGTGTGGTGGAAGAGGTTTAAGTACTACCTTTGGTTTAGAGGAGATGTCGGGATACGACTCTAGTGGATCTCTTTTACCGTGAAGAAGATCTTCTTTATGCAAGTCATCATCGTTGTCTAGAGCTAGAGTCACTGTTTCAATCGCTGGATTCTCATCATCTCTAGTTTCCAACTTCTCCAACGGATCCTCAAGAAACTCCCCCTCGAATTCAATATGGGCTATCTCATCAATCACATCCACCGAACAACAACTCTCTTCTAAGGCAGGCGACTTCATTACCTTGTTCAAATCAAATTCCACTTTCTCATCTCCAATGTTCAAGGTAAGCTTGCCTGCCCGTACATCAATGTTGGTTCCAGCAGTAGCAAGGAATGGTCTCCCAAGTATAATCGGGACCTCTGAATCCTCATCCATTTCTAACACCACAAAATCACACGGAATGTAAAATTTATCCACTTTGACCAACACATCCTCGATAATGCCCAGAGGATGTTTGACACTCCGGTCTGCCAACTGTAAAGACATCCTTGTGTGTTTGAGTTCTTGAAAACCCAATTTCCTGCAAATAGAAAAAGGCATTAGACTCACACTCGCTCCTAAATCACACAATGCCTTAACAAATTGAACTTGACCAATGGTGCAAGGAAGAGAAAAACTCCCTGGATCTTTGAGTTTAGGAGGAATACTCCTTTGGATTATAGCATTGCACTCTTCATTTAAAGATATTGTTTCCACGTCTTCCAATTTTCTTTTGTTGCTCAACAATTCCTTCAGAAATTTCACATAAATTGGCATCTGAGCCAAAGCATCCGCGAATGGTATATTGATACGCAACTGTCGAAAAACTTGAAGAAATTTCTCGTACTGCTTGTCTAATCTCTTTTGCTGCAATCTTTGAGGGAATGGAATTGGAGGAACATACGGCTTCACATATGGTTTAGGTTGAACTATCTCTGGTGTCACCTCTTCTGAAGGCTCAGAAACTGGATCCTCAGTTATTCCTTGTTCCTCATTAGGTTCCCCCGGTTGTTCAGATTCTCCCACGGTTCTTCCATTTCTCAAAGTTACTGCATTACACTGCCCCTTAGGATTCTGCTCAGTTTGACTTGGCAATGTACCTTTTGGTCTTGAGCTAATAGTACTAGCCAACTGCCCCATTTGTGCTTCAAGATTCTTGGTTGCACCCATCATCTGATCCATCTTTGCCTCAAGCTTCTCAATACGGTTTGCAGTTCCGTTAGCTAGTTTTTCAATGGCTAATTCCCAAGCTTGTGGTTCTCGAGGGGGTGGTCCCTGCTGATTTAGTTGTTGAAAATTCTGAGGACCATGTTGTTGGAAACCTGGAGGAAATTGTTGTCTAGGAGGATTTGCTTGAGCTCCTTGGTTCCCTTGGCCTCCCCAAGAAAAGTTAGGGTGATTTCGCCAACCCGAATTGTAGGTGTTCGAAAATGGATTTTCTTGCTGCTTATTCTGATTGAATAAATAGTTAGCTTGCTCGACGAGTGGGCAATCAGTAGCCATATGAGGTGCCCCACAAACATCACAAGCTAAAGTAGGCTGAGATACTGCACTGACATTTCCTTTGAGTCCCTCCATATGCTTAACGAGTACTTCAATGTTAGCATTGAGCAATGTAATGTTATCTACATTGTGAATGCCCGGTGTTTTCTTGGTAGCCCGACTATCACTCGTCCACTGATATGTATTGGATGCCATCTCGTCCATAAGAGCCAATGCATCATCCGGATTCTTTGCCATAAAACTCCCTCCTGCAGCTGCATCGATATTCATCCGGATACTATGTGACAGACCATTGTAGAAGGTTTGCACAAGCATCCAACTAGGAATACCGTGATGTGGGCACTTTCTGAGTAGTTCTTTGTACCTTTCCCATGCTTGATAGAGGGTTTCACAGTCAGTTTGCATAAATCCTGTGATTGCATTCCTTAACTGAGCAGTCTTAGCTGGGGGGAAATACTTGGTGAGGAATGCAGTCGACAAATCAGCCCAAGTGGTGAACTTATTTGCCGGCTGGTTTTTCAGCCACTCCTTAGCTCTTTTAGACAGGGAGAATGGGAAGAGTCGCAATCTTATTGCATCTTCAGTAACGCCATTCATCTTAAAAGTACTACAGATTTCCAAGAAATTCCCCAGATGGGAATGAGGATCCTCCCTCTCAATATCTCCCTCAAATGCAGTGTGCTGTAGCATTTGAATAATAGCCGGCTTCAACTTAAAGGTATTGGCTTGAACAGTTGGTACCGCTATGCTGGAGGTTAAGTTCTGATATGTTGGTGTAGCATAATCCCGGAGAGTTCGTTGCGCAGCAGGTTCAATCCTTTGTATGTCTTCTGCCATTCTACGATGCTCTCTTTGTTGACGTCTGCCTCTTCGAAAAGTTCGTTTTGGTTTTGGATCGATTTCAAGAGCAGGTGCACTCAAAGAACGCCTGTGCATCTACCAATATTCAACCTAAAACAGAAATTAAGATCAGAGCGAGACAGATAATAAAAAAAATCCAAAATAAAATAAAAATAAATGTCTAAACTAATAAGAATTAACTTTTTATTGATATTGACTATTTGTTGCCTTCCCCGGCAACGGCGCCAATTTGTTAACCGTCCGTAACAACACGGAATCGAACAAATAATATAGTGAAAGTAAGATCGTCTCCACAGGGAAGGTTATCAAGTACCAAACAAAGTTTATCTTATTATTTAGACTATCGATTATCAAAGATTTGAGATTTTAACTAATTAAAAGCAGAAATTTATAAAAACAGAATTAATTATAAATAATAAACACAAATATAATTAAAACGAATAATCAATTAACGAAAAGCCTAGGGATTAAGATTTCATCAAGGTATTTCTATGGATTATTGACTTTCAATGGATTATCATTCTTGTTTAAATTAAAGACCCAATTTCCTTAAATACACGAATACTCTCCCGAGATCTTCACGAGTACCCACCTAAATTAATTAACGTCACTCCCATGATCAAAAACTAATTTAGATGAATCCATTAAGTTCTATGAATATTGTTTAACTAGTCTCATGCAAATTACCAATATCCCTATTAAGCAATTTACACATGTCTATTAAATCCGAACCAATAAACTAATTCACCTCCCGGTACTTCTTAATTTATCTTAAATCATGCAATTGGTGATCAATCAATTACAAGCATTAAACACTCATTAATAGATAAACCAAACAAGAAATTACATCCATCAATCATCAATAATCCAAATCAATACACAAGATTACATCTTAAACCCTAGAAAATAATTTAGCTATACATAATTAAAGAAAAACAAGAAATAAATTGCATAAACATAAAATTACTCATGTTCAACAATGGAGGATTGGAAGAATACAACTTGAGAAGATGAAGCTTTTCTATCCAAGAACTCCTCTCCAAGAACTCTCTTCAAGATCTCCTTTCTCTCTCTAGAAGTCTTCTTTTCTCTCCAAGATCTACTTGTTTTGCAAGAATGAATGAATTATGCTCTTCCACCTCACTCTAGCCCATATAAATGTTTTTGCCACTTTTTTTTTTAACTAAAAAGGAGTCTTAGATACATAAATTATGTCCATCCAAGTCATAAAATCGGCCCACAAAAATTCATAGCTGCACAGTTGTGCAGTTGCCTGTGCAGAAATCTTCCTCTTCATTTTTCTTCAACGAAACATTCTCGTTTGGCCTTTCAAATGCATTTCTTCACATCCTCTTGGATAGCCTTCATTATTATTGTAATAAATACTCCTTCAACTCATCAAAATCATCGCTTTTATGCCTATAAAAGCATTGAAACGACTTAGAAATCAAAATACATAAATTAGGCAAAAAAATAAAGGAAAAAACTAACAACAAGGCATAAAATAAAGATAAATGTGAGGTAAATCATAATGAAAATATGTAAAATATGAAACCTAACAGATATATAAGACCGATTTTTCTTTAAAAAAAATATTATACATTTAATTACTATAAGCATGCAGAAAAAGATGCATGCTCCCAGTTGTAATTTAATTCACATTATAATTTAATTCGATCTGATTTCCAATTCCACTTTTTTTATACTAGAAATTCTTGTGAGCTATCAGAATTTTTTTAAAAAAAAAAACAGTTGGGCAACTACTCTTATGTCTTATCTTCAATTATTTTTTATTTTATTTATTTTGAGACAGCAACTACTCTTATCTATGTACAATATATTTTACATGAATTCTGAAAAATTACAATTATCCCACGGCTTGGAGTATTGGGAGCTCATAATAATGAATTGGGGGTGTGTTATGCCGCCTACTATTAAAAATATTATTAATTATCCTAATTGAATTATTTAGTCAATTGTTATTTTTATTGAACTTTATTTTATAGTCAATTAGTTGTATTAGTGAAGTAGTGATTTAGTGGGAGTAGTGCAGTAGAGATTTAGTGGGAGTAGTGGTAGTTATCAATTCCTTTGTATAAAATAAATTGTGGAAAGATGATGTTACGGAAAAAAAGAAGAAAAAGTTTAGTCTTGTCTTTTATTTTGGAGTTTGGTTTCTGCTCGAAAGAAACTCTCTCCTTTAATGTCCCAATTTCTGGAGTTAATTCCTGACTCGAAAAGGAATATCTTGATACACGTTCCTATCAGGGTGAGATTTGCTATTGATACAAAACATCAATGAAAAATCAAAGAGGAGCCAAAAAAGCAACCAGAAGGGATCCAGGAGGCCAGATAATGGCTAGGTTTTCAGCAACTTACAACGCCATTTTTGTTTTCCTTACGCGTTTCCGTCCATTCTGGTCGAGTTCGACAGATTTTCAATTTTTTTCATGTATCAAATCTTCAGCTCTATATATAGTGGCTTGTAAATTGTAATATGAATCCAGAAATACTAATAAGATATCTATTGTGACGTATATGTAAACAGATTTAGCCAGTCCATATTAAAGTCATGTGTCAACTTAGATTAGATTATTACTAGTTTATGTTATGTTATTTCATCTTTTGCATGGTCATATCCCTAAAAATCATTTGATTTATGCTAGCAACTATTTTCCTCTATGCTTTTAAAATCACAAAACTTGCAACTACAATAAAATGAGACAAAATTAGGTCAGGTGTAGAGTGGAAATATATACAGTGGCGTCAATTGTGTAGATTTTCTTTTTAGATGGTGCTTCTTTATAATTTTCCTTTAGTTTTATACTCTGGCAACATGTTCCGGCCTCTCGGCAATACGAGTCTTCCTTCTGACCTCTGGCTCTACGGATCAGCCACCAGCACTGCAATTGCTGACACCACGATTTTTATACGTTTTCTCGTTAAGGTTAAATGAGATTAGTATTTTTGGATGGCAATCTAACTGATCTCATCCTCCTCTATCATCTTCTCCGACTTCACCATGACTTCAATTCGTGCTATCCGCAACGAAACTGTCGAGCTTGATTGTTCCTTCATCTTCTACCAGAAACTGTCAAACTTGATTGTTCCTTCATCTTCTACCAGAAACTGTCAAACTTGATTGTTCCTTCATCTCCTACCAGCCTTCCCATTATAAAATCTGCACTAACCAAAGCATTTTCCCATAGATCTAGATCTAAGAGATCTTCTAAATCTACAAATATACGGTTCTGATACCAATTGTCAAGGATGGTAGCATTAGAGCATAAAGAAAATAAACAAGAAATGCAAAAAACCTAAAAGATGAACATAAGAATTTTTAACGTGGTTTGGCAAACTGCCAAACATCCACGAGTCAACACTAGATCTACATCTTTATTTATGAGTGAATCAATCAATTACAAGTTGGAACTACTATTTATAAAGTAGAACACTTGATACTCAAGGAAACTAAAACCAGATCTGAATAGGAAACACAATCTATTATTAAAAAGTTAGGAAAAACAATCCTAATATAAGTCAACTGCCAAATCCAAAGTATGAATCAGTCTCCACAAACCCATCAAAAATAATTCCTATGTATTTGTTTTGTGAAAACTATCAAAAATAATTTAAAATAAAAGACAAAATTTATTTATTTTGTTTTTCAGAAATCTGAAAATTATACAAAAATGTTATATTTATATGTATTTCAAAATAATTTTAAAATTATAATATAATCTAATTAAAAATGATTGAAATACTCCAAATAATATTGAAATTATAATTCAAATATTTTCACCATTTTCTTTAAAATTCTAATTTTTTAATTTGTTTTGTTTTTATTGAGATATATACTGAATTTCATATATTATTTTTATTTTTATTTAATATAAATGAAAATCTATATTTCAATTCATTTTAAACTGAATTACTTTAAGTAAGTTCAAGATATGTCATTTACATACCTATGATTTGAAAAATATTACACCAAAGGGTTTAATTGTCCAGAATTAGGGTTTACATTGATTAGGGGTATTTTCAAAAGTTAACATATTTTTTTAACTACATCATACAGAAACTCTAACGGGAGATGTTGGTTGTTAGATGAAATGAATCAACAATTTATTAGATATAATTTATTAAATTAGAGTGTTTTTGTTATAAGCAAAACCTCAAGAATTCCCAGTGTAATTCTCCCAATCTCTTATTGTACAATCATACATATACCATTATGTGAATAGCAAACTTAAATAAGCTCCGTCCATTTCTCAAATCAAAATCATAATACACAAACACTTTTATAATTGTAGTGGAGTTTGCCCACATAAATAATAAATACACTACTCCAGTTGGATACAATATACATCATCATACATATATATGTCTTTAAAGTACACTTTTCAAATGCGCGTCTTATTTTTCAAAGCTTGACCAACAAATCCAAGAAATTTAAAAAATATGCATCTATAAAATTTTTACAGTGACTTATTGATGGTTTTATCTTATAATTGAATATTTTATTGAATTTCTACTATTTCAGTTACTAAATACATATAATCTCAAATACCGAATATAGTAATTCATATATATCTATCCATTTAACTAACCATATTAGAATAGAAAGTAAAATATTCATTCAGATGTCTAAGACTTGTTGATCTAGTGGTATCCACCTCCCACGTTATATGAGAGGTCTTTGGTTCGAATCCAGACTGTCATATGTTGTGACTCACCCCTCTTTTATGGAGCCAGATGGACTTTTTATGACTCAAAATTATAACTATCAACCCGGGTTTGTCGGGCTAAATATGTAGGTATCCCCTTTCTCTTGAATTGAAAAATAAACAAAAATATTCATTCACATGAAAAGGTACGGTTAATATAATGGTTGATATATAGCTGATTAATTAATAGGGCAAAATACACTTTGTACCCCTTAACAATTTACTTTGTCTCATTTAAGTCCCTAAACTATTAAATATAACAAAATGATCCTTAAACTGTCAAACGTAATAAAATAGTCCCTCACTTTTGATGGACATGTTTGGCTACTTTTTAAATTGATAAATAGTATAACATGAATGTTATTTTTGAATATTAAGTACTTTAATTTTTATATAATTTTTTTATTTTTAATTTGGTAATTATTTAAAGAAAAAATTTAAACTTTTTTAAGAAGATTAAAAAATTTAAAAATGTAAAGTCAAAATCAAAATTATTTTCAATTATCGAAATAAAATTTCTATATAAATAATTTTTTAGATAAGACTACAATTGATTCTTTTTTGCTTTAGAAGGCTAAGAACAATTAAATTCATAAATCTATTTACCTGAATGTTGAATTTTCTGGCAAGAAAAGTTAGTGAAATGAGTTTTTTGGATTGAAAAAGATTTTAAAAGATTTTTTCGGGTATAAAGTTAAGGAGGTTTTAGTAAATTTTTCTTAAGAAATTAGTAGAAAATCGGTGTATTATATTTGAAAATCAAAAAATAGAAAAAAAATAATCTTCTTAAAAATCTAAAAAAATATATTTTAAATAATTACCAAATTAAAAATAAAATAAATTATATAAAACAAACTTTAAAGTACTTAATATTCAAAACGAACATTCATGTTATACTATTTATCAATTTTAAAAAGTAGTCAAACATGTCCATCAAAAGTGAGGGACTATTTTGTTACGTTTGATAGTTTAGGGATCATTTTGTTACATTTGATAGTTCAAGGACATAAATGAAACAAAGTGAATATTTCTTCAACCATGCATCGAAATGATCTCATTCTTATGGCGTTACAAAGTTCATATGAAAGTTTACAATTTATATGTTCAAGTCGAAACCTAAAAATGCACGAAAAAGGGAGAAAACTGAGCCGTAAATCAGGAAAAAGTTATTATTTTCTTTAAGAAAATGCTCAAATGTTTTTTTAACGTATTTCATCAACCGGTCATCAAAATGATCTCATTCTTGTGGCGTTGTAAAGTTTATATGAAAGTATACAATTTATATGTTCAAGTTAAAACCTAAAAATGCACGAAAAAGGAAAAAAAATGAGCCGAAAACAAGGAAAAAGTCATTATTTTCTTTAAAAAAATGCTCAAAAGTTGCTTTATTGTATTTCTTCAACCGGACATCGAAATGATCTCATTCTTGTGGTGTTGTAAAGTTTATATGAAATTCTACAATTTATATGTTCAAGTACAAACCTAAAAATGCACGAAATAGGGAGAAAACTAAGCTGTAAATAAGGAAAAGGTCATTATTTTTTTTAAGAAAATGCTCAAATGTTGCTCTTTTACTTTGTCGTATTTCTTCAACCGGGCATCGAAATGATCCCATTTTTGTGGCGTTACAAAGTTCATATGAAAGTCTACAATTTATGTGTTCAAGTCGAAACCTAAAAATGCACGAAAAAGTCATTATTTTCTTTAAGAAAATGCTCAAATGTTGCTCTTTTGCTTTGTCGTATTTCTTCAATCGGACATTGAAATGATCACATTCTTGTGGGGTTACAAAGTTTATATGAAAATCTACAATTTATATGTTCAAGTCGAAACCTAAAATTACACGAAAAAAAGAAAAAAATGAGTCGGAAACAATGAAAAAAACTATTAAGCCATAATTAAAAAAAAGAAAAATTAAGACAAAAGGAAATAGAAGACGGCATGCACAATGCCATCTTCTATTTCCTTAATATTAAAAAAAAAAAGAATTTTGAAGACGACATGCAGCATACTGTCTTCTAATTAGAAGACGGCATTGTACCTGTTGTCATGTATTAATTTACTAAATTTTTTTACATTATATTATTTTGACATTTTTTTTATTTTATATTATTGTAATAAAAAACCCTGATCATATCCCTAACAATTGTTGGAAATACGTAAGATTGAATAATTTGCCTGAGTCGAGGATCGCTCTTTCCTTAAAATTTTATTTACTCCTTTTACTGTTAGAGTTACAGTAAATAAGTCTTCCAAGATAAAATAGGTAAGTATTCAAAAGTAATATAAGAATATCCTTGAACTTGCACCAATAGAGAGAAAATATTTTTCTATGTTTTTCAGATGTCTTCGAATGATTTAGGGATTCAGTATATATAGACTTAGATAAGTCATTCAAAACCGTAGTGTTTCTTAATTGAGTAGCTACATTCAATTCGTGATTGTTCATTTCAAACGTTACATATCATTGAATAGACACATTCAAGTCAAAAGTGACTCTTGACTCTTCGTCTTTAACAATTACATTCCAGACGAACAGACAAGGCAACTCGTCTTCACCTATGCTAAGTTCAATATAACATTTCCCAACATGTTACTAAACTTGACTCAAGCTGAGTTCAATACTTGACATAACTCAAAGTGAGTTGACTCAACTTCAGTTCAGTCCTTGACTTAACTCTCAGCATTTGACTCACCTCAAGGTGAGTTTCAATGCCCAACACAATTGTTCTAAGTAAATTTCCAGCAAAAAATAGATCACAAGCACCAGGCCAAGCCAGGCCAGCACCAGCCCCAACCCCGGTCCGCGTCACAACACGGGTGGTGAGGTGCACCGCACCGCGAGCGGAAGGTGACTCCTTCTTATACTTTACTTGCCATTTTAAGTCTTCAATGAGTGAACATGTTTATAAACATATTTTCACTTCATTAGTTTTTTTCATGTGGGACATAAAATTTTCCTTACATAAGAAACAATACACACTCCCTTTATAGATATCTAAAGGTACGGCCTTTCTCTTGTCTTTCCAATATGGGATACACATTAAACAAGAGAAACCCATAGAAAATTCGAACTAACAATCATTTGATTTATGGTAGCAAGTATTTTCCTCTATGCTTCTAAAATCACAAAACTTGCAACTACAATAAAATGAGACAAAATTAGGTCAGGTATGTGTAGAGTGGAAATATATACTGTGGGGTCACTTGTGTAAATTTTCATTTTAGGTGGTGCTTTTTTATAATTTTTCCTTTATTTTATTTAACTCTCGGGTCTCTCAAAGTCCCGCACTTTTTACTCTTATAAAAGTTACAGAATTGTGATGTGGAACCGCGTAAAAGGTTGCAAATGGCATTGGACGTATGAAAAATGTTGCAATTTTCAAAGTCTTGCTCCCAACATTCATTCCCCAATTTCTTCATCACTTACCGATTGCCCCATTTCTCCATAAACCCTCTTTCTTTCTCTCTCATGTTTCTCTCTCTATTCTTCCCAGAAAGGGAGAAATGAAAACTGAATTTCGAATTTAAAGTCTTCTCTTGATCTGGGTTTTTCTGGGTTGCTCTTCATTTACCATTAATAGAATCAAAATTGTTTCTTTTTACATTTTTACTTTGAAAATTCTCAGTTATTGTTCTCTCTCATGGTGTCAAAGTGTTTACTTGTGGGCTACTTTTACTTCTTCTCCTATGGAATTTTCACAGTATTATCTCAAGTGGGTTTTGATGATGGCTTTGATGAGATACAAAATGAAGATTTCAAAATTGAAATGCTCAATTTAAAGCACCGGGAAGAAATTAAAACTAAGATTTCTGTAATGGAATCCACAGCAAAGGATTTATACAGGATTCAATCTCTTCACACAAGGATAGCTGAGAAGAAGAAAAAAAAAGAGGCTGCCCGGCGGGCAGGCGGGCAGATTTTCGCGCCTGCCCCATCGCCGGAATCTCACACGGGCAGGTTCTCCGGGCAGCTCATGGCAACTCTCAAGTCAGGGGTGAGCATTGGGTCAGGAGAGTACTTGATGGATGTCTTTGTGGGTACACCTCCTAAACATTTCTCTTTGATTCTTGATACTGGTAGTGATCTTAATTGGATTCAGTGTGATCCTTGTTATGATTGTTTTGAACAAAAGGGGCCTTATTATGATCCTAAAAAGTCGAATTCGTTTAGAAATGTAAGTTGTAATGATCCTAGATGTCAACTTGTTTCATCCCCTGACCCCCCTAGAAGGTGCAAAGCTGAGAATCATTATAGTTGCCCTTATTATTATTGGTATGGTGATAGTTCGAATACGACCGGAGATTTTGCTTTGGAAACTTTTACGGTTAATCTAACGATGGAAAATGGGAAATCTGAATTTAGGAAAGTTGAAAATGTGATGTTTGGATGTGGGCATTGGAATAGAGGCTTATTTCATGGGGCAGCCGGGGTTTTAGGGCTCGGGCGGGGGCCGTTATCGTTTGCGTCTCAACTCCAATCATTGTATGGCCAATCTTTCTCATATTGTCTTTTGGATAGAAATAGCAACTCAAGTGTTAGTAGTAAGTTGATTTTTGGTGAGAACAAAGGCCTAATGAGGAGGCAGGGGTTGAATTTCACTACATTGGTTGCAGGAAAAGAGAATCCCGTTGACACATTTTATTACGTGCAAATAAAGTCAGTTTTAGTTGGAGGAGAGGAGCTAGATATTCCTTTAGAGACGTGGGATTTGTCATCCAACGGTGGTGGTGGAATGATCATCGACTCGGGTACCACACTTAGTTATTTTGCTGATCCGGCTTACAAGATTATTAAGGAGGCTTTTGTAGAGAAGGTGAAGGGATATCAAGTTGTGAAAGATTTTCCTATATTGGATCCTTGTTACAATGTATCGAGTGTGGATAAACTTGATTTACCCTCGTTTGGATTTGTGTTTAGCGATGGAGCAATTTGGAATTTCCCGGTTGAGAATTACTTCATCAAGCTTGAAACGGATAATGTGGTTTGTTTGGCAATCTTGGGAACCCCACGCTCGGGTTTGTCTATTATTGGGAATTATCAACAGCAGAATTTTCACATCTTATATGACACGAAGAGATCGAGGCTCGGTTTTGCACTAACAAAGTGTGCTGATATGTAGCATCTTTTGGTAGTGTATAGTTTTGGTGGAATGGTGGGAAAAGTGTAAACATGATAGGTTGGAGGGATGATTCTCAAAGAAAGCTATGATACTTAATTTCTCATTTTCGATAAATATATTTCATAATCTTCATTGTTCTTTTGGTGCTTCTTATGCTTCAATGTTGTTTAAGTTTAGCAACCTTTCATAATTGCATGAATTTTATGGCTTAATTGGCTTCATACCAAATGATTATCAATTTTGGAGTATGCTCCTTATCTTGAATTACAAAGATTCTTGTGTAGTAATGCAATTTTATTAATTTCTCCTTGTTGGGTTTGACGATGACTTTGGATCATTTGTTCTAAATTGACGGACAAAATTGTATATTTGGTTCTTTTTCCAAATCAAACTCATGCAGTTCTTAAGCCCAAAGGGTGAAGTTAGCGACGAATTGAGCTTCACGTGGCTGTCCGCATAAACTAAGCAAGAAAATGGACCAGATGTGGCATAAAACTTAAATCAAATTCCATAAAGCACGGGACTAAAAGTGAAATAATCGTATTTTATGGGGCCAAAAATGCATTTGTATCAAATTTGATGATTCAACTTGTACTTTTGATTATAGATAGATGCAGGCAATGTGTATATGATGTAAGCCGAATCATATATACACTGAATTCGTTGATGTGAAATATAAATCGAAACATCAAGTTAAAATGTAATAGCAGTATATCATCATTTATATGTACCTACAATTTGATATGGTGGAAGATGGCAAAACATAAAGTCCTCAAAAAGAAATTCTACTACGATGATGGTAAGAATTGTCAGTCAATAAATATCACGTGATTGACCACGTAAAGTGAGGAATCCGATCCAACTCACGGCAAACTAGATTGGGGGTTGATGAATGTATAGACTGCACTCGCTATTTAAGTGAGTTGCCTACGTACCAGATGAATATGGGATCAAGTCAATTCGTGGAGCTGTATTGGTTTTACTCTCAATCGTAGCCTGTGGATTTTTCTGGAGAGAGTAGATAATGCCCTTTTTCCAGCTCCACTAAAATATTTATACGGAGCTGGTAGTGGGCTATGGGTCATGGGCTCAACTTTAATAGCAACCCATCAGGTTTAGTGAAATACCTTTTATTTAGCTCTTAGACTATTAAAATAGTCAAATTAGCTTTAGGACCTTAACACCTTAGCGGGCCACAATTTCCAATGGGTCGTCAGCCTTTTAGGCTTTGACCAGTATATTAATAGCGGACTTGATCCACGAGTTGCGCCCCGATCCGAGTCGATGGCATGATAATTACGGTAATGCCCCCTAAACATTTTTGGTGCACATCATACGTATATTAACTTAGTTCATAAACTATTTGGATGGTCTACCTCATTCCCGTCTGCATCACATGCACTGCTATCCTTTTTCCTCC
The DNA here is from genome assembly GCA_019426215.1 of Buddleja alternifolia. Classification (NCBI taxonomy): domain Eukaryota; kingdom Viridiplantae; phylum Streptophyta; class Magnoliopsida; order Lamiales; family Scrophulariaceae; genus Buddleja; species Buddleja alternifolia. The sequence goes on along the minus strand of CM033407.1, from coordinate 845,110 downwards.
ACTTTTTCCCCAAAACAAGGCAAAATCGAACACTCCAAGTTTGTCAATTTGTCATATGTTTGAGGATGATCTCTTGGCTTTTATCTATTAAAATATATGATAAGAGAATAATACAGGAGATGAGATAAGGAAATTTGAGAAATAGAGTGAAAGATGTAAAAGATTTCAGGCAAAGAAGAAAGTGCCCACGGGCTGAACCTGGCCAAATTACTCGAGCTCATGCTTCAGCTCGACAAGTCTGAGAAAAATGAGTTTGAGCCTAGGTCAAGTTGAGTCGAGCTCGAGCATAAACAAAAATAAAAAATTAATTTTTTATTAATATATATTATTAATTTTGTATTAAACATATCATTATTTATACATACATAATATTATAAGATATTATATTATATATATTAATAGACGAATAAACAATTTATTTTAAATATATTAACAAATAAAAAAATATTATTTTTTATTTAGGTTTGCGAGCTTCTGAACAGGTATTTTTTCGCTCGAGCTCGAGTTTTCTCAAATTCGAATTGAGCTATTTTTGAGCTGACTCGACTCATTGGCGACCCTGAAGAAAACAGAGAAATGGGATGGGAAAAAATTAAAAATACTTTGTTCATTCTTACTTCAAAATAATACAAGGTATCTTCTTATGTACTTGGTGCAGAAAACGTGAAAAGGATAACAAAACCAAAGGACAAGTACTTATAACGTGTTTCATAACGAGTCAGAAAGAGGGCCATTTGAATGCAAGACTATTATATCTGAATTATCTTTTGTAAGCACTTAGCAGCAATTCCTTTTAATTATTCTGCAATAGTTTTAATTAGTGATTTTATTAGTATCAGTTATTTTATTTGGCTATTGTCAAACAGGGAAGGAAGTTTGCAAATCCTTTATGCACAACTATTTTCCTCAATAATTCGCATCAGTTATTCTGATTTTCACCCGGTGAATTACACGGCTTGTAGTAAGAGGACGAGGAGGAGGAGGACATTTCTAGAAAAACTACTTTTCCTTCTTCTTAGGTAAACCTTAACCAACCCCATTTCATATATATATATATATATATATATATATATATGTATATATATCTTTGTTAAATCTCAAATTTATTTTGATATTTCTAGACCTCGAAATTCGCCCCAGGTTGTGCTTGAATGTGGGTTCTTGAAAGTGCTTTTCATTCCACTATATATAAACTATTTTGAGCTTTCAATCGATAATCAATTGTAGAAATTATTATCTCTTTACTGCTGAAAATGTGTGAATCTTCATTGAATTGTATCATGATAGTCTTAATAAATTGGGTATTTTTTGGATTTCGTGATTTGGTTTGAGTTTATAGTAAGTAAACAGTCATGTCAGGAATAAAATTGTTGTTAAAACTTGAAATTAGAAATGTTGTAGAGATGGACTACACTACTGATTGCATATTTGCAGCACATTCTTTTTAGGGTTTAGTGTGTTTACACATGACAAATTTTCTAGGACAATTACATTATATATATGGTGTTTAAATACTAAATTACAATTTTTTCAAAGTTTATGTGATTTCCAAAATTTTATGAGGCAGATGCTCAACAGTTGAACACCAGAGAATGAGACTTTTTTTTTTTCCAATTTACTAAATTAAACTTTTGATATTTTATACATCTCTGAATGTGCACCCGACTTTTCTTTTATGGGGTAATATGATACGCGTTATTATTAGGTTGATTGCCCTACTCTTGCTCGACAAATTTATAAAATTCGTAAAATGAAGATGCTCAGTCGAATATCTTAATTGAAACTATGCTCAGTCGAATATCGTAAATGAAGAGTCTGGGTCTGAGTCAACTTACTTCCAACCATTAATTGAAACTATGATTTGCTCTGAATGGTTATTGGTATTACTATAATTTATAGGCTACTGACTGTTGGATACGTATTTAAGTCGGGAAACTCATCATTCTTGTTCTGGTCACTTATTCTAATTATATTGTTATTCTTCCATTCCAGTTTTAGTTATCGCCACTTATTTTTTTAACTCTAATTCTTTTGGACAGAAGAGAAGACACTATCTGAAACAGCTCCACTTTCCATCAAGAGTTCTCTGTTGCTCTTTTGTTATATTTTAAGTGCTTGATAATCAGAGTAATCAAGTGATAGAAAACCTTCGTCTTTGGTAAACATGCATGGAGTTTGTCGGACGTTGTCTCAGATTGGTAGGAAACTGCATACGCTGTCCCGAGATAGTCCTAGTGACACCTTGAAGAGGAAGATTGCTGAGTTAGACAAGAAAAGACAAAGAAAGAATCCTAAGAAAAATCAACTATTTGTGGATGTTCCTGAATCAAGATCTTACCTTGATACAGCAACCATGCCAATGATACTCACTGTGGTGGGAACTGCCCTTTTCGCAAAGCTCCTGATGATGGTATTGTCTATGTTTATTTTCCTTGAATTGATAAATAATTATCTCGATCCAAACATCGTTTATTTGACCCAACATGTCAAAGACTTTTTGATTTGCTGTAATGGGAATTTATCATACTGTGATTAAGAAATGCTTATTCAAGTAATCCGACAATTAAAACACTGTTCTCAAATATATGCATCTTCGAAAAGGTGAATTTTGGTTTCTGTGAAGAGTTCTTTGTAGTTTCATTTTTAATTTAACTAAAACAAGAATCATGTTGGAGCTTAATTTTGTAGAAATAATATGATTTTGTCTTATATGGAGAATCATATTGAGGTTTCAGTGTCTTTGTGGCCATAAGTGGCCTTTGATCTGGCCGTTTTGCTGGTGTTATATAGCAATAAATCATCTCTCTTTTTTGAAAATTGATTTTTCTGGTAAAAACATATTGATAGATCGAAAAATGTGCAAACAATGTATGTAAATTTGTATATTTTTGCAGCATGATGAGTCGACATCCCAGGAAAGAATTGAGCGAAAGATAAAGAATGCCCCTGCTGGTCAGGGAACTGTCAGGATGCTAACTCGTGAGGAGTGGGACGAAATTCAAGAAGTGCGTCCGAGGACTCCATTTGAATCTAAGCTAGCTCGTCCAAATGCAAGAATAAGAACTGGGGAACCGTTGCACCTGGTAATTAAGAAATCTTCATTATCTTTTGCCTTTCTAAGCATTTACTTGTGTGGAGAACTATTCAGTACACTCTTTGCAGACTGAAACTAATGCTGGATCAAACCCCATAATAAAACTTCTTGTATTTACTTTTTAAACTTCTAGATACAAGGTTCATGTTCATATATTTGATTAGAAGGTTAAACAATCTGACACATACATATATATGTATATATATATGTATGTATGTATATATTTTTTGCATTTAGCAAAAATATGTTATTTAGAAAGTTCGAGTATTTTTTTTTATTTAGCAAAAAGAAAATGACTTTTTTTTTTTTTGCAGTTAGAGCATCGATTGCTCTTTGCCTTCTCTCTAACCAAACCTCTGACATACAAAAATCATGATTTCTCTTATGCGTTTGTTTTTAGTTAACAAAATGTGGAGTGACATTGTAGTTCGAATCAAATATGTGCTCTAAGTTTTCTCTTTCTCTTCCATTTCCCAATTTAACTTAGAACTATTGCCACCTGTTTATGAACTTTCTATTTCTTTTATTTTCTTGCCATTTGGTTCCACTTACGATTAGTAGACATTTCTTTGATTGAGCTATTCCGACGGGCATCTTTGTTTTTCCAGGAAGATGTGAAGGATTGGACAATGGACGTGCTCACAGATGCACTGACACGGGCTGAAGAAACCGTGAAACGTGGATCAAACTAGATGTGGAGTATATAAATGGTAATCGCTTTCTTCTAGATTTTCTTGTGAGCGGTATCGAGGCTTTTGTATCTCTTTCGCCAATTGCTATGTAGTATCTGCTGATACCTGAGAAGGTACTAACAATGCTTGTACTTTCCCAAGGGCTGAATTAGTTGGTAGCATAATGAGGAATTGTGTTTTTCCTTTTCCGTGGAGATGGAAAATACATATATATGTATGTATAACATTAACACTTTTGGATCTTGGACCTCTGATTCTGGAGAGGAAAAGGTAAATAAAAAAGGGTTGGGATATAAAACATAGAGTGATATTGTTTGACGTGTGGAAATGTGCCATTAAGTCCATTTGGTTAAGTGGCATCGCCTCTCACTTTAGAGGTCAAGTGTTCAAGTCCTCACCCTTATGCTTCCATAGCTGTAATTCAGAAAAGAAGCGTGGAAAATGTTGGTCTTTGATATTTTTCTTACTGAAATTTAAAGACCAACTGCAATCAAAAGAAAATATTACGGCAAACATTTTTGGTTGTTTGGTATAGGGACGGGCATCGAGTCAAGCTCGTGTATTTTTGTGCTCGAGCTAGTTATAACATATACGAGTTCGCAAGATCATGGGCTTGTATAATATTTTTTATTTTATTCATTACTACATACAATAGTATATTATATATAGATACATACTTATTTAATATTTATCATGATTGTAATTAATAATATATATATACACATATATGGAATTGATATTTGCACTCCTAAATTTGATAATGACACTCAAATCTCCTTTTTATTTTGTGTAATGGACCAAAATGACCTTATCATTTTAGAGCACAATTGACATTAATTTGTGAAACAAAATATACTCTCCATATTACTATTCTTCTTTTTTTTAATTCGATAATCCAATATTTTACTATGGTTAGCACTTTTATTCTTCCTTTTTATTGCATTTCTTCTACGTATATACTTAACATTATACATATGTAGTTAATTAATACAAATATATATATATGAAGTAACCAAAGTTACATTATAATATAAGTTGACAATCATGATGGAGAGTTAATATTTTGAAAATACAGTTAATCGAAATACAACAATAGACGGTAAGATTATTAAAGTAAAGCAATTCGCATAAGTTGACAATCATATTATTTTAGGGGGTAGGCACTGAGTCAAACATGCTCATTAAAGGTCGATCGCAAATAACTACTTACAGACTCGCAAATTAATATATAAATAATAAAAAATTATTTATTTATTAACCATTTAATAAATAATTATTCTATTATTATTTATTTACTGACTTCGCAAGCATGCGAGCATTTATATTTGGGCTCGAGCTTGACCCGTCAAAAAATTGGAACTCTGTTAAGCCGGTTCGGTGCTTACCCCTAAGATAATATGCAAGAATAAATAAACTTTATGCCTTTTGCTTTATTTTCAGTTTTGTTAAACTTACTTCTAAATATCAACTATGCGTCACGATTATCAACTTATTATGTTATAATGTACTTTTGGTAATATCATATATATATATATATATATATATATATTAATTACTTAACTATGTATGTATTAAATTAAGTAAATAGGCTGAAAGAATTCAACAAAATGAATGAATGAAAATTCTAACATAGTGAAATATAAGATTATAAAGTTAAAAAAGAAAGAATAGAATATAGAGAGAATAATTTATATCATCATTTAAGTAAATTGTGTTCTAACTTCTAAATTTGTAAGGGCATTTTTGTCCATTGTTCAATACAAAAAGAATATTGGAGTGCCATTATCAAATTTAGGAATACAAATATCAATTCCCATGTAGGGAATATATATATATATATATATAGACACACACACACAAAAAAATCAATAATATATTTTTTCTTTTTTAGCACAAGCTTGGCTCGGATTGAGCCAAACTCGACTTTTTTATTTTGGCTAGCTCGAGCTCGGTTCATGCGTACCTATGTACTGGTTTAGGATGACTGTTTTGTGTTTCTGAAATCAAACTTAAATGCTGACATGAAAATAAGCTTTTGACTTTTCGAAAATAGTTATCAAATAAATATATAAATAAACTTGAAATAGTTTCTTACATATATTTATGAACGTGAACTCTGTTGTTATTGGCGTGCAAGACTATTAAAACCAAAAAACACAAGCAATGACGCAACTGAGTTTTATCATATTCAAATTCATCCTCAAAACATAAACCATCATATCCTAAAAATACCCCCGAAAGTATCGTGTATTGTTGCAACAAACATTCTCGATTATTTCTCACATATTAACAGTTGCGAGTTATGACACACTCACATATTCTATACGCGTATATTTTTATAGGTAAATTTCACTTTATCTCATTGCATTTTGAAACTTTAATCCCTTTTACTTTCAGTTCTATTTTTTTTACATCTCTGTATTCTTAAAAAAATCTCAAATTAGTAAATTAATATACCTATACTTTAATAAATTAATTTGATCCTCAAATTGAAATTAAATACTTTTATTTCCTTCCCAAAATGTTCAAAACTAAATCATTCAAAAAGTAATCTATCATTTGAAAAAATAATCTTACATTATTAAATTCTTAATTCTTAATTTGTTATTTTTAAGAACAGATGTTATATAAAGAAAGCTAAAAGAAAAAACGTTTAAATCTGATCTTTCTTTATGATCTTTTTCTTTTGAAAAAAATATTTTCCTATATTGACATTTAAATAAATTTTAAGAAATATTTCCAGTTCACATGTATTATATATAAATTGAAATGTAAGACTTTCTTATCTTTATAATTGTGTATGAAGAAAATAGAATTATGAATTAGCGATATCACGTCATTTTTCTTAAATGATAACTTATATAATAAAAAATATTATCATTTAAAAGTGGTACATCATTATTTCAAACATCTTGGAAAGAAAATAAAAGTAATTAATTAAAATCTATAAATCAAATCAAATCACTAAAATATAAGCTTTGTTATCAATAATTTAGTCTTTTTAACAGTGCAATGGATTCTTTTTTAAATAAACTAGTTACATGATATGAATATCAAATAATAACAATTTACATTCAATCAACTACTACTACAAAAAGACACGTTCAAAGGTGAGCGTAGAGTACAAGACCTCTAGTATCTTCGAAAATCAACTTAGCCAGTAAAGCGAAGATTCATCAGTGAGTACATGGGTTTAGTGATGCAATTTTGATAGAATTCTTCAAAATAATATTATTCGGAGCATTTTTTAAGTACATGGATGTATAAATAATGACGCAATTAAGAGTACAAACGAATATAGCATGGTTGAGTTAGAGTACAAAATGCCTTATATTTTTTAGATATATTAATCTATATATTTTTTTTGTTTATTCAGTATTAATCTTTTATGATTTGTGGGTTCATTTAAATTCATAAATCAAGACAATTTAGAAATAATATATATATATATATATATATCATAATTAAAAAAAAAAATACATTAGAGAGAGAAACGTGTAGATTAGATACAATAGAAAACTTATAGAACAAAGAAGCAAATGATGTTTTTCTAGGTAAACTTTATTAAACTTACTAGTTCTGGATGTCTCATAGTATTGAGCGTTATATTAAGAGTGGACACACCACATTCATTTTCCCCTTTTCAATTATATATGACTGATAGATTAAATAGTGATTTTAATATAGAATTAATAATATTTTTTGGATTATCTTCTACTTGTATATATTTTTGTGGCTTTGGATCTTCATGGCTGCAACTTGGATATTTTGGAGGGCCCGCAACATGTTTGTCTTTGAATGAAAACATGTCACCCTGTTCGAATTGATACATTACACTAAGAAGATGACGGACAATTCTATGCTACACTCATCTCAATAGAGTTAATCCACTTAATACCACATATTTTTGTTAGGGTGGGTGATTTTTGCATGGGTAGTGGTTAAGAAAAACCACCCACCCCAATACAAATTTGTGGTGTTTAGTGGATTAGCTCAATTGGGGTGGGAGTAGCATAGTCTCACACGAAGATGGCAATGGATTTGGCTCTAGCGTTTCCTCCCTCGGTTCAACTTGTTCAGAATATTGGATTCAGAATTCAATATATATATGGGCAATATGTGAAAATTATATATTAATAGTCATCATATTAATTGAGTCAAGATTATTTGATCAATTAAGATATATGGTATTTTGGGTTCTAAAGCAATTAAAGAAAGTATGAGATTTTATGGAATATTATGTGTAGAAGCTAATTATTTTATTTCCTCTTTTATGTTGGACTAAATTGAAAATAAGAATAATAAGTTATTATAATAGGATTGTGGTCCCCAAATCATACGTATCGTTCTATTCTTTATGATCTGAATAACATGCTTCTGTTTTGTTGTTTATATGTTCCTTGTTCAGTTTCTGGTTGTGCTGCAAATATCTCTGCTAGTATAAATTCCATACCTATGCTAAATGACACGAATTTTAAGGCATGGCAAGAGAGTTTGTTGATCACTCTCGGAGTCATGGATCTAGACCTTGCGTTGAGACTTCCTAAACCGGCTGATCTCACTGTTGAGAGTACCTCTGATGCTAAGAGGGAGACGGAAAAGTGGGAGAAGTCCAATCACATAAGTCTTATGGTCATAAAGCGTGCCATCGTAGAAGCATTCAGGGGCACCATGTCTGAAAAGGTGAATACAGCAAAAAAGTTCCTTGATGACCTCGAGAAAAGGTTTGCTAAGAATGAAAAGGCTGAAACTAATACACTCTTGGCAAACCTTATGGCTATAAGGTGTAAGGGCACTGGGAACTTAAGGGAGTACATCATGGAGATGTCTCATCTCTTCAAAACTTAAAGCACTCAAGTTGGATTTATCTGAGGACTTGCTAGTGCATCTGGTTTTAATTTCTCTTTCGGCACAGTTCAGTCAGTTTAAGGTGAGCTACAACTATCGAAAGGGCTGATGGTCCCTAAATGAGCTCATCTCTCACTATGTCCAAAAAGAGGAATGGTTGAAGCAAGATAAGACTGAAAGTACTCATATTGCCAGCACCTTTAAGGACAAAAGGAAAATCAACAAAAGAAAGAAGGATAAGGACACTGTAGATAAAGCACCACAGAAGCAGCAGCGGAAGGAACAAACTTAATGTGACTGTTACTCCTGTAAGGCTCCTAGTCATATAAAGAATCATTGCACTAACTACCACGTTTGGCGTGCTAAGAAAGGTACGTTTTTTAGTTTGGTTTGTTTTTAGGTTAATTTAATTTTCGGTACCTGGATACACTTGGTGGATAGATTCAGGTGCAACAACTCACATCAATGTGTCCATGCAGGGTTGCTTGAGTTGCCGAAAGCCCAGTGATGGTGAAATACACATCTATGTTGGCGATGGCAAGACGGCTAAATTAGATGCAATAGGACATTTCAGATTATTACTTCAAACTGGATTTTATTTGGATTTGACAGAGACTTTCGTTGTGCCGTCTTTTAAACAAAATTTAGTTTCTATTTTCGCATTAGACAAATTTGGTTATTCTTGTTCTTTTGGAAATAGAAAATTTGATCTTTTTCATAATTCAAAACTGATTGGATCTGGTTCCTTGTCGGTTTATGATAATCTATATTTGTTAGATACTATTGCCTCATTGGAATCATTGCATGTTAGTACTCGAGGTGTTAAGCGCAAATTAACAAGGGAGAATTCAGCTTCGTTGTGGCATAAGCGATTATGTCATATCTCCAAAAGGAGTATAGAGAGACTTGTGTCCGATGGCAATCTCGATCCCCTTAATTTCAATGATTTAGATATATGTGTTAACTGTATCTAGGGGAAACAAACAATGTTAGGAGATTTGATGTCAACTAGAAAGTAGAGGTCTTAGAACTTGTTCACACGGATATTTGTGGACTATTCCCTTCGGCTTCTTGGAATGGTCAACAATATTTCATCACTTTCATTAGGGTTGCTCAGAAAAATCGAAAATTCAGTTAATCGACCAAACCAGGCCGAAAACCAAAAATCAAAAATTTTGGTTCGATTTCGGTTTTAGGGTTCAGTTAACTGAACCGAACCGAAAACTGATTTTTTTTTTAATATATGTTATATATTATTATTTGTGATGAAATCCGCTTTGATCCTATGTTGGTATAATTGACGGACCGGATTGTTTGGAAAATTGCTTAAGGTAATGATGACGAAATTTGGAGTACTCATTGTTGGTTAAAATTAATCCGACTGTGATAAAATGGATATGTAAAATTTGAATCGAGGCGAGAGTTGGACTCTCTATCCTTAACACAATATTACCCCGCTATAGCCCTGCTATTGGTGGTACGGGTTCGTGCAATTTGTGTCCCAAGATACAACGATTACTCTCGGGATTGAACCACTTCAAAATCGAGACCTACGAACGAAATCTTATTTCGAACTCTCAATAACAACATAATTCAACTCTCGATTTCATTATTCCTGAAATAACAAAACTCAAAGAATGAACATGGATGAAGAGGAATTGTTGATTCACTCTTGAGAAAAAAGATCATCCAAGGGGGGTTTATATAGGTGTTAGAAACAAGAGGAGCCATAAGTGTCATTAAATTAAATTTAATGACTCACATAAATGTCATTAAATTTATTATAATGACTCTCATGTAACTGTCGTAACGGATTTGACCGTCATAAATACGACCAATCACATGTGTGTTAAAAATACAGTTCATACGACCGTGACCATCGATTGTAATGAGTAGTATCTTTAACTCCTCATCGTTTTACACCGTTGGATTAGAAGAAATTCACGGTAAACCCACATATTTCAAACCACAACTTTAGCATTTAATTTCTCATTCGTCCGAACTCAGATTAGAGAAATTCGAAATGCACACGTGTTGTTCGAATTTGTTACCGAAAGTACGTCACACGTACTTTATTTACATCCGATTTCCAACACTCATGAGGTTATTTAATACGTAATTATAAGGTGACAAATATGGCCCAAGTGGGAGATTGTTGGATTTAGAATCCAATATAAATATGGGCAATATATGAAAGTCGTGTATTAATAGTCATCATATTAATTGAGTCAAGATTTTGTGATTAATTAACATATATGGTATTTTGGGTTCTAAAACAATTAAGGAAAATATGGGAATTTATGGGGTATTATGTATAGAAGCTAATTATTTTATTTTCTCTTTTTTGATGGGCTAAATTGGAAATAAGAATAATAAGTTATTATAAAAAGGTTGTGGTCCCGAAATCATATATAGTGTTCTATTATTCTGTTCCCCATCTTCAGAGAGAATTGAGAGACTCCAAGAGAAACTCAAAGAACTACGTATTGATTTGAAAGACCAACTGCGAAGACTCAAGAATTAATTTGATATGTCTGATTCAGATACGCTTCTGCTTTTCGTTCTTTGACTCTTTATAATTGAACATGAACGTTCTTGAGATTGGTAAAGGTTTTCACTGGTTAAATTAAGTTCTAACACAGAATACCCGCTCTTTTATGCGTTGAACTAAACCCCTTCAAGATTGGTAGAAGTTGAAAAAAAAAATGACTGCTACTACGCATCAACTCACCAAGCTGTCGTCGGGCATCTCCTTAGGGACGATAAGGGACATTGGCAAGGCGGTTTTAGTCGGAAGTTGGGTAATCTTTCATTTAATGAGGCGGAAATCCTAGCTCTTAGGAAGGGCTTGCTTTTGCACGGGACCATAATGTGGAAAAAATGAGGGAGATTTAGCTTGAGGACCATTATCTAAGACTGTAGAAGGCTTATTGGGGGCCTTGGAGATGTGTGTTTCGACACATTTTATGTGAGGAAAATGGGTGTGCGGATGCGTTGACGAAGTTGGATCACCAACTGCTTTAAGGAGTATATTTTGGGATCCTCAAAGAATATCATTGTATCTCCGTAAATTAGAAAAATGACTCGTGTCATTTCTGTTGTTAAAAAAAAAAAAAAAAATACTATCTTGGATGTAACTTGTAAGTATTACTCATCTCACAAATTTATTTTATTTGTGATTATTTCAAGACATTACGGAATAAAAATAACTTTTCTAAAATAGATTTATTTTCCAATAATAAAATAATCCTCTTTTTTTTTAAATAATATAATCCTCTTTTCTTTATCTAAAGTGTAAACCTTCTAGAGAAGAGGAATTAATTGTTTAATAAAGTATGGAGTTGTGTGCCATTTTTCCTAGAATCCTGATTTGTAGAAAATGATTCCATCACAATTAATATTCTTACCTCTTTATTTCTATTACTTTTATTAGTATCAAATATATATATATATATATCATAAATATAATATTACTTCTAGAAGTGTGCTGCTGCTGCCACTTGTATTCAAGAGTGAAACTTCACAGTTCACACCTAATCTTTATGCAATAATTCTTTTTATAATTTAGTGCTTGTTACTTGTGTCGACATGTATACTCAATTATATTATATGACGTGTTAGCATCCTAGTTGGTTAGAAAGATCTTACTATTTCAAACAAAACTATTAAATTAGACACCTCAGATTAATAATAAGCATTATCCGTTAAGTTCATGTAATGAAAAATATTTTTTAATCATATGTAGTTTACCATGTATAATAACATAATTTTTTATTTATCTTTTCTGATGTAACCCAAGAAGAAGAATGAATAAATAAATAACATAAACTATATGGGTGTAATTACATATTTAATTTTACCACAAAGGGGTGTTTGCGTTGTTCTTAAATACTACCAGGGTCCATTCTCAATTAAAAGTGGGGCAAAAATGTAATTTACAACATAAGAATTAGCTTTTTATTTATACCCTCAGTCCTCACTACATTATTCCATTCATTTGCAATTGCATGATCAAACTATACTTATACCCTTCTTTACTTTATGCTATCCAAATTCTTGAAACCCTCTCTTTTAATCAAGGTATAGATTTATATATATATATATATATATATTAACTGTATGTCAATTTCGATGTTTTGATTCATACATCATGACTTTGCTCTATATCAATGAACGATCCGCTTCGTTGTTGTATTGAATTGATTGGTGTATTTTTAGGTATTCATTTTTATTGTTAATTTTCTACATCGTGTGTCGGTGTCTTTATTTTTGATTGTCTGTGATGGTGACTGTTATGATGAATTCGAATTGATGGTGTGGTAGTAATGGTTTGACTGATTTTTAGCTGCTTTTTGATGAAGATTTTGGAATTTTTTTGGTCGATTTTTAGGTTTCGGGTGTACTAATTTACTATATCTTTGAGTAAAGTGACGAATTGAAATCCAAAATTAGCTATGTTCCTTTGAATTTCTGGATATTTTATATGATGTAACTTTTCTTTCAGAAATGTAGTTGGTTATGCAAGTCTTTTTACCCTTGCTGTAAAGTGTGTGTTAAGGAAATCTGGGGATTCATACAAAATGTTTACTTACTTTGACTCTCGTTAAAAGTCACTGGAATGAACATTTTATATGATGTTCGAGACCGTATTGTATGTCTGGTTCTTTTTGTTTTGAGTATTATGGTTAGGAGCAGATTGTGCGTAATATAGGTATAGTGATGCTTTTTTACATCTTTTTGATGTTAATCTGCATTCTGTCCTAGCTTAACAATCTCATAAATGTTTCTGGCTCTCTTATTGCGGACGGGGTGGATGATTAATCTTTTCTGCGCAGGAATGTTGACCATCGAAAGTTAATTACATATCAATCAAGAGATGGGTGAGTCTTTCGGAAGTAACTCGAATACAAACATGATGAAGAATGTTGGAAATAGCAATATTTTATCGATTTTCAAAGATAATGGGATATATGGGATTGCTGGTGCTGTCATTATTGCTATAATCATACCTGTACTCCTTTCCACGGTACTTTGGGGGAAAAGAAAGTTGAAGCAGAGAGGAGTTCCAGTTCAAGTTGGTGGTGAGGCTGGCTTCGCAATGAGAAATGCTAGATACACCAAACTAGTTGAGGTCCCCTGGGAAGGGGCCACAACACTGGCAGCATTGTTTGAACAGTCGTGTAAAAGACATTCACAAGAAAGGTTTCTTGGGACAAGAAAGATAATTGGTAAAGACATTGTCACAGCTAGCGACGGGAGGAAATTTGAGAAGTTTCACTTGGGAGAGTACCAGTGGGAAACTTACGGACAGGTATTTGATCGTGTGTGCAATGTTGCTTCTGGACTTATTAAACTAGGTCATGATGTGGACACCCGTGCTGCCATTTTCTCAGAGACTCGAGCAGAGTGGTTAATGGCATTTGAGGTAATCTTGGAAGTTGTGATGTGTATTTCTTAACTACTCATCTTTCTTGTTTAGTTTTTCCATGGCAGTTTTATAACTTTACTTTCTATTTGGTGCCAGGCATGCTTCCGGCAGAACATCACTGTTGTTACCATATATGCTTCTTTAGGAGAAGATGCTCTAATTCACTCAATAAATGAGGTGGCCACAATTAATCTCTCAAAGAGAAAAGTCTACTTTGCTTCCAAATTTATTTCATTGTTTGTTGCTGTTTAGGAGTCTTGGCTATTTTTGCTTGCCAGATTCTATCTTTTCTGTTAAAGTATGAGTTGATATCAATTTCCATTGTGACAACTCTAATACTAAGTAAAACTTATCAACTTACTCGCATTTACCAATGCTTTGACAGACTCAAGTGTCAACCCTGTTTTGTGATTCCAAGCAATTGAAGAAGTTGGCCCCGATAAGTTCAAGCCTGAAAACCATTAGAAACATTATTTATTTTGATGATGAAGACTCTCCCAGTGGTTCCAGTGTTACCCAAGATGTCAGCAACTGGAAAGTCTCCTCTTTTTCGGAGGTGGAAGAACTTGGAAAAACTAGTCCTGTTGCTCCTAATCTGCCGATCAAGAAAGATATTGCTGTCATCATGTACACAAGCGGCAGTACAGGCATGCCAAAGGTTTGATATATCTAATTTCCACTTGTACATGCATTGAAAATCACCTATTACATGGTGCACTAATGAACTAATTCTCATCTGGATGGAGATTAAGAGCCATGTCTTGAAAATCTTGAAATTAAGCTGTTATTTATTTTATCTCCTGGCTTGCCGTTCATTCACAACAAAGTGAGAGAAATTAGCTCTTACGGTAGATTAACTCGTTGACCTATCATATATTTTAAATTGCATCTTCTTGTTTAGTACAAAAAAGAATATGCAGTTCATACTTTAGCAACTTCTTTGTTAGAATGACACACCGTTGGGATGTTAAAAATGGAAAAATGTAAATGTATTATTGAAAAGATAATATGCAGGTGTACTGGTGAGTCAATTTCCCTTCTCCTTTTTCGCCATCTTTTGCTTTTAAGTTTAAATGCAGTTATGATTGTTTTTTGTTATGTTTATGTCAATTGACATGGTTTCGATTAAATTTATAGGGTGTTATGATGACTCATGGCAACATTGTGGGCACCGCCGCTGCAGTTATGACAGTGGTACCAAAAATCGGAACCAAGGATGTCTATTTGGCGTACTTGCCTCTAGCCCATGTGTTTGAATTAGCTGCTGAGGTAACATGTTAATTGAAGTCTTTTATTATGGCCAAGGATGAAAATCCCGTCAAGTTCTAAGATGTTTGCTCCTCCAGACTGTGATGTTAACTGCGGGTACTGCAATTGGCTATGGCTCAGCATTGACATTAACAGACACATCTAACAAAATAAAAAAGGGAACTCAGGGAGATGCTTCTGCGCTAAAGCCTACGTTAATGGCAGCTGTTCCAGCTATACTTGATCGCGTTAGAGAGGGAGTGCTGAAGAAGGTTATCATTTAGCCAAAGCACTTTTTTCAGATCATTAAAAGTCAACCTTAAAGGTTTAGAGAGTTACTGATACTATCTTCTTTGATCTTTTGTGTGTCTTAGGTTGACGAGAAAGGAGGTATTGTGAAGAAACTTTTCAACACCGCTTACAGTCGCCGGCTGGCGGCTATTGAAGGAAGCTGGTTTGGGGCGTGGGGATTAGAAAGTTGGTTGTGGGATACTATTGTTTTCAAAAAGATAAGGTCTGTTCTTGGAGGAGAAATCCGACTTATGCTTTGTGGTGGAGCTCCTTTATCTGGAGATACACAAAGATTCATCAACATATGCATGGGGTAACTTTTATGCAAGTCTAATAGTACATTAATTGATTTGATGTAGTGCGCCCAGCTTATAGGGTAGCCTGCTTGGCTCACAAGTTGTCATCAACATATGTTAGATAGTTCTTTGATATAAATTCTGCTTTTGTTTTGCAGGGCTCCCATTGGTCAAGGATATGGCCTGACAGAAACATGTGCAGGAGCTGCTTTTTCAGAGGCGGATGATACTTTTGTAGGGCGTGTTGGTCCTCCTCTTCCTTGTTGTTACATCAAGGTATAGTTTCCCTACACACTGAGTAATTATATGATTAAAAAAATAGAGCCACATCTCCTTACTTACAATATAGGGCATTGTTCTGGATTATATCCCTTATGTCTCCTATTTGTCTTATAATTTTTGAAGTGAATACATGCTTCATTTGAAGCTTAAAGATATTGGTTCAAAAATATGTAAGAGGGTACTTAAGCCTTTTGATATCTGTTGTAAGTAGCTCCTGGAACAATTATATTTTTTCAATTTGAGTAAACATTTCTGAACAGTACGCTTTGAGTCAATGTCATTTTAGAAGAATATTTGTTTTAAGCTCATTTTGTTTGCGCAAGGTTAATTGAGACCCCCCCCCCCCCCCCCAATTCTGTGTGTGTGTGTTACGTCCGAGTGTGGTAAGCTTTGATCTGTAGAAGTTCCAGTTTTTCTTTGTGGTCCCAAGGGCTTCCACCACCTAAACATATGTGAACGAAAAATTTGAACATAATCTAGAGGCAAAAAAAACTTCTTATAGTCTTAGAATATTTGAAATCTTAACTTATGGAAGTTCCAACTGTTTGCCACCTTCCCTGGTTTCTGATTTGGTTTCTGGAGTTCATTGGTACAGCTTGTTTCTTGGGAAGAAGGTGGCTACACAATACTGGATAAGCCTATGCCCCGAGGAGAGGTTATTGTTGGTGGGGCAAGTGTGACGGCTGGTTACTTCAATAATGATGCCAAAACTGAAGAAGTGTACAAGGTGCACCCTTGTTCTTCTTAATGCATATGGTGACCAAGGAACCCTGCTGCTGCTTATTTGTTTTACTTTTGTATTTTCCTTATACAGGTTGACGAGCGAGGCATCCGCTGGTTCTACTCGGGTGATGTTGGGCAGTTTCACCCAGATGGATGCCTTGAGATTATTGACAGAAAGAAAGATATTGTGAAGCTTCAACATGGAGAATACATCTCACTAGGGAAGGTACCAATATGATCTCAATCCAACAGTAGTAGGCATTAAGTCTAGGATAAATTATATAGACACCCCCTGCATGAGACCATAATTACGAAAAAAACTCTGTGGTATGAGAAATTACCATCAGTAAAAGTACATTACAATTTCACGTTAAATCAGTAAAAGCATATTACAATTTCAACACCTGTTTTTCGAGTTGTCAGGATCGATTTTTCGAGTTGTCCTGTAATTTGCAAAACCTTAGGGGCTCGTGTTAGTTACCCAATAAGTAAGGAGGTTTGCATGTAATTGTCCCTTAAGTTTACGAAGACAGATTCACTTTCCACCTTTGTTAAAAAGTATTGATCGTTAAGAATTCCTGAGACCCCATGTGGGTCCACCAGATGAACGGTTGTGATTGTATCAGGTCTCGAACTCCCTAGACTTTATAAGAAGAGATGTTGAAAAATATTTTGCACCTTTCTATATCACCTCCACACAACCCTGTACCATTGTCTGATCAGAAGTAGAATTTTACTCATGAAAGTTGATGCTCTTGCAGGTGGAGGCTGCACTTATATCAAGTAGTTTGGTAGATAGCATAATGGTCTATGCAGATCCCTTCAACAACTTTTGTGTCGCTCTAGTTGTTCCCTCTCGTCAGGTCCTTGAACGATGGGCACATGAATCTGGAATTAAGTATGAGGAATTCTCTGACTTGTGTGAAAAGGCAGAAGCTATAAACGAGGTTCAACAATCTCTAATCAAGGTTTGTCCCTTTCCATTTTATGAGGAAAATGCATTAGAATTTCATAGGTTTTATATCAAGACTTACAAAAATAGTTTACTCATTTTCATGTTTTTTTCCCCTTCTTTTTTTGAATTGTTGACTCAGTAGAAAAGTGTCGCTACATGAACTGTTGTAATTGTGCTGAGACCTCCTAAGAATAATGTGGACAAAATTTGTAATGCATTTACCTCACTCAATCTTAGAGTTATAGCTCATAACCCAATTAGAAAGGTGGATTAAATTTGTCACGCTTTAGATCATTTCAACTCAGGATTGTTCCTAAAGTTGCATTACTAGCACAATTCATATACCAGAAATGACGAAAGCATCCTTTTGTTATTTTACTTATGTATTGTATTGACCCGTTTCGCGTAATGCAAATACAGGCAGGAAAGGCCGCTAAATTGGACAAATTTGAGATTCCTGCAAAGATCAAGCTGTTACCGGATCCCTGGACGCCAGAATCTGGATTGGTTACAGCAGCATTGAAATTAAAGAGGGAGCAATTAAAGGCAAAGTTTAAAGATGAGCTCGAAAAGATGTACAAGTGAAGAACATATCCTTGCTTTATTACTCATTGCATTTTTGCTTGCACCACTCTTTTCTTCTTCTGGGATGGGGATACGTTTCAATAATGTATGTGCCTCTTTTGGCTTTATTTTAACACGCAATTTTTCTTTCTATGGATCTGTTGCGGACGTAACGAAATTAAATTCTTCTATTTTAATTTCGTGTTTTATCGACCATATTATATATGTGCGTTGGATGTATTGTTTTGAGACCATTTTTTGAACTTTCGCATGTACAAGGGTGTCTTGGCATAAAGTAAAAGTAAAATTGGGTAAACTCTTGGTCACACCCGATTTAGCCACCTTGATCACTCTCCTTAAAATTAATAGCATGACAAGTGCATTCACTTATCTTGTCTTGTGAATAGGGATGACAATGGGACAAGGTTAGATGGGTATTTATTTCGAACTCGCCTTGGTGCGGAGGGTTTGGGTACACCAAATGGGTTATGAAGCGGGTTATGAATATTAAATTTATGACCCGATAGGGTATGGGGCGTGTTAAATTAGAGAAAACATCGTAGGGAATTTGTATTATTGAGTAACATATTTATAGAGATATATGTATTTGGTAAAGAAGAAACCCTAACTATAAATAAGGAAAAAATAAATACAAGAAAACATAAAGAAGCCTAATAACATAAATACTAGAAAGATATAGAAATATTTTATATTATCTAACACTCTTCCGCAATCGAAACGTGAGAGTCTTGAACGATGAAATTGGACCAAAAAATTCGGTCATAGAGAATTGAGAAGAAGATGGTGACAAAAATAAAAAGTGGCGGCGGCTCCAAGTCGTCGTTTTCCAAGGGTGAGCGGCAGTAACTAACAAAACTAAAGGCGGCGGCTAAGCGCGGCAGCCCGTGGCAAAAAGAGAAGGCGGCGGTATAAAAATAAAAAAGTGGCGGCTCCAACTCCTCGTTTTTCAAGTGTGAGCGGCGGCAGCCCGCGGCTAAAGAGAGAAGGTGGCGGTGGCCATAGGGGAAAGAAATAAAAAAAAATTAGATAAAGGAAAATAAACTAGATAAGGGGTGTCAGACGGGGATGAGGACTTGAGGATAGCAGCGGAAACGAGAGGTCGAGAGACCATGGCTCGAAGTCATAGCTCTGATACCATGTTAGATTAGAGAAAACCTCGTAGGGAACTTGTATTACTGATTAATATATTTATAGAGATACATGTATTTGGTAAACAAAAAACCCTAATTATAAGTAAGGAAAAAATAAATACAAGAAAACATAAAGAAGTTTAGATTAACATAAATACTAGAAAGATATGAAAATATATTATATTATCTAACAGGGCAGGTAGTGGGAATAGTGCAACCCACCCCATTACCCGTGCTAGTATTATTCTAATAAATAGATTTTTATTTTGTATTTAATATATTCAACATAACTTAATTTTTTTCAAAATTATTATTATTATTATTATTTTCAAAATTAATGAAGATGTAAAATTGAAAAGTCTCCCCCATACGTGGTTTGCGGGCTATTGCGTGTAAGCAGGTTTGCTCTGCTGGATGACTGGCGTAGATTTACCCTAGGATTTCCAAAAAAAAAAAAAAAGTTGAAAAGTCTATAAAGAGACAAAATGGATTAGTGAAAACGATCTAGTTCATTATATTTTATGGTTGAGTTAATGAAGAATTTGAAATATTTTGTTTTATGAATTATATTTAATTTGATGTAGTAAAATTGAAATACATGATCATGGATGTTATTTGGTGTAGTCTCGTATTGATATCATTTTAAATTTGGACTTATGAATGTGATGTGATTGTTATTTGTGTGGATTTTTATGATGTTTGTCTATGTTGTAAGTTTATTAGTTGTTGGATTACTCGAATTCGGGTCGGACGATTGCAAGTTTGATTAATAATTAATAAATTTTCATAACTCATTCAGGTTTAAGGGGTAAAACCCGAACCCGCAGGGTACTTGGTGGGGTAGGAAGTCGGGTGGGGCGGGGCGGGTTGTGTGTATCAATAAAGTTAAATGGGTTGGATAGCGAGTTTTGCTAAACCCGTCTCATTGTCATCCCTACTTTTGAATGACTCGAGTTAAGCCAAGCCTAGTCTGAAAAAAATTTATTTTTATTTTTCCACTTATACATCTTTTTTGATTAAAGTCATCCAATTAATTATCTCATCAAATGAGGTTCCTAAACTCTAAACTATCATATTTTCATTAAATGTAGTCTTACCGTTTCATTTTTCGTCAAATTGATAAGAATTGGATTTGGTATAATATCATATATTACATTTTGCACCCCAAAACCATAAATTTAGATACACTCAAATTTTGTTGACAAGTTACACTCAAATTACTTTCTTGTTTTTGTATCCCATCTCCGGCGTCTATCGTCCTTCATCCTTCCAGTGTTCGTTTCTATCGCTCATCACCTTGTCCATTGCACTTCAGTACTGGAGAAGAAAACAATTTGAATTGAGATTTATATTAAAAATAGATTGGGTTAATATCTTACAAATGCACCAAAACAATGTATATTTGTCAGTTAAAAATTAAATTGCAGATCTTTCATTTATTCCTATCATTATATTCATGCAAATCAGAGTCACTCAAAATAATAACTAAGTGAAAGCTTCGTTATTTAGATTCGTAGAGTTAGATTGAATTGCTCGTGCTTCCGGTCTTGAGGAAAATTGCATCAATTACAGATGTATTTTTGAGTTTTTGAGAGCCAATCAAACATGAATACATATAAACAAAAACATAGCGGAAAAAGTAAACAAAAAGATTAGGTCAGGATTATACTTGGCCCAATTGATTGACCATTGTTTTTATGTACTATTAAGTATGAATCCGATTGAGGTTCAATTTGTTTGGGTCGATTGACCATTCCTATTTTATTCATTGATTAAATGGGTATACATTAAAAAATAAAAAAATGTTATCTAGTGACTAAAAAATCATTCATCTAGTTAAGTGTCCTGATCCATAGCCCGATAGGTCTCAGTTTAAGTGTGGCTGACCCGTGACCCGGTCACTTTTCCGATTTGTTGTTCGGTCCGATTTTTAGAACATTGCTGCAGTATCAAAAATAAAATTGTCCCTTATTACTATGTATAGATTGTAATATCTACTAAAGTTCAAGCTCGATAAACTTGAGGGACACGTCACACTACTTCGTCTCTAATTTGACAAGTATACCCCCATAAAATTCAATTACAAAAGGCTAAATTTGTCCACTCGAGCTTAACCATATCATACTCATAAACCTGAGGACAATGTTTTGAAACCCAACCCGGACCGGCCGGTCGAACCGGTAGAACCGGGAACCGGTTCTAAAAACGGCTTGGATTTGGAGCAAAAACTGCTCAAGTCAGAAAACCGTATTTTTTAGGAGAGAACCGTTCGACCAGGCAGTTCAACCGTCGGACCGGTAGAACCGGTACTGGGTCGACAAAACCGGCCGGGTTGTGACTGATATAAATTTAAGGGCTAAATTTGTAAATCAGGGTTGAGATTTCCCAATTCCCCTCTTCTCCTTCTCACGGCTTCATGCACGCACAGGAGACCCATCTTCTCTTTTTGCCCGATTTGCTGCTTATTCTTAAAACTTAGGTAATCTCTTGATCTTCTTCTCTTTCTATTGATTATTGAGTATTGAGTAATCTTTAGGTAATCTCAAGATCGATTTGCTGCTGCTGCTGCTTCTTCTTCTTCTCTCAAGACCACTCTTTTTTTATTTTTCATAGATTATTTGCAATTGTGAATAAATCTTGGACTCTCTTAGTTGTTAAATTATGAGCCATGGACATGGAGTATGAAATTATGGATACGGTTTCTTAATTTTCAGAATTAATTAGGAATATGACAAGGAAAAAAATTGTAGAAAATATATTTTTTTTCATATTTTTATTGTTTATAATATTTAATAGTATATTAATTAATATTTATTACGTAATTATCACATCACCGGTCCGATCGCGATTGACCCAACGGTCAAACCGATAACCCTTAACCCAGTCAATTTTTCGATTGGATGATCGATCCGGGTTTTAGAACATTGCCTAAGGAGATTCTGAATTTAGAAACAATCACAATTTGTAGTTACGATGGAATTACCGTATCCTACAATTGGGCTTTTATTTATTTATTTTGTAAGAAGGATTTGTGTGGGAAGAAGGTGTTGGCCCAATTGAGAGAGTGTTATTGAGCGAGCATAGGAGTAGGAGATATCCAAAATCCAAACCCACTTCTCTTCTTCTTCTTCTTCTTCTTCTGCACTCCCACGAGCAAGGTCAGGTCAGGTCGGTGCAAGCAATTGCTCACTATTTTTTAATTTCTTTTGAAAATACTACTACTACTACCGGTGAAGAATGGTGAATGAATATGACAAGAATTTTGCGATGAATTTCACTGTTGCTTAATGTTTGTTTTTTTCCTGTGGCGTTTGTCATTTCAGTTGTTTACAAGATTGTTGTAGGATAAAATACAATCATTCATTCATTGTCGATAAGTGGGCTTTGTTTGCTGAGGGCACCAATGGGATGTTGCCCGTTTGCTATTAGTGCAATATGATAATTGATACATGGGGTGGTGGGGTTGGGGGGGGGGGGGGGGGGGGGGGGGGGGGGGGATGGGTAGATTTTTTGTTTTTGCCCAGAAACGTTGAATTGTTAAATATGTCTTTTGAATGGCAGATAGAACTGACGACCTGGTGTGAAATATGTTAAATTTGGAGTGTTGTTTTGTTCACAAGGCATTTTGATGATTCCATGTCACTGTTTTCTAGGTGTCAATTTGTGGCATACTGATTGATGTCAAAGATTATTCACTTTTTCATTCTGCTCGCTTCATGCTGCAGTTTTGTGACATTTTTTCGTTTAGCTGATAGTTATCTTTGCTTCTATTTTCATCGATGAGAGTTTCTTTTGTTTGTAAATGGTGAATGGATCAAGTTGGCTTAAAAATGAGGATGTAGGGTCATGAAGTACCTTCAGCAAGCTGCCAGTTGAATCTCGAATTATGTTGTTTGGCTTGGCTGACTTGTCACTCTTTAATATTTTTCTCTATGCTTTGCATTCACTTATTTTGGGTGGTTATTTCAATTTGAATCCATTATGTGATTAGATGCTGGTTGAATGGTCGTAGCATATTAGTGTTTCAACTTTATTGTCTTAAACAAAATCACTTCAGGTATCTATTCAAGGAGAAGGGGAAGGGGAAGGATAGGGAAGTTTTTAATCTCAATATAGTAAAAAAGGTTAATCTGTTATACAAGTCTCTGTTTGGTCGAATTTTTTAGGCTTCATTTGCTGCATCATCAATCTCAAACTTCTCAACAGTTGTGTCATCAATATTAACCGAATCTCTTGTTTCAGCTTTGTTTTTACCGATATGGAACACCTCTTCCCCGCCTCTGATGCGTGTTATAGAATATTTTGGTTTGCTTCTTTTACTCTAAAAATATAATCCTTCTGATCCTCTTGGACCTTGAAAGCTACATCATCCACTCTTGTTTTCACTTACTTAAATGGTGGAATGATTTCCATTGACAACTTTATCATATTTGTCATTGTATCTTATGCTCGTGTATTTAATATTTTCTGATGTTTTTTGTCCCTGGCTTATTTGTAGGATGAAGGTCCGTTCATCAGTCAAGAAAATGTGCGAGTTTTGCCGAACAATTAAGCGACGTGGCCGCGTTTATGTCTTGTGCTCTGCTAATCCAAAGCACAAGCAGCGACAAGGCGTGTCGACATTTGCATATGAAGGTCCACTAACTCCAGTGTATGTATATCAGGCTTTTACCTTCATTAAATTTCATTGGCATGTTATGTGAATCATCAAGTTTGTGCATGCAGTTTAAAATTCTAAGGCATCATTTTGGAGAATTTCCTTAATTACCAAATTAAATTCCAATCAAAGTACAAATTGGAGGAAAATCACTATACCAATGAAAAAATTCTGGTTCAATTTACTTTAGATAAGTTGGATATGTATGACGATAAACATTGATGTGTTTTGACTATCTGTTGTGGAAATTATGGCTATGGTTAGTTATGTTTTGGGATGGTATTTTGGTGAAAATTATTTGTGAGAAATTTATGGGGACACATGCATATTTGATGAGATTGTGTTTGGTTATATTTTGGGAGTTGGTTTTTTTTTTTTTGGTGCGATAGTGTTTGTTTTTGTTTTTAGAGGGAACAAAAGTTACTGTATGAAGTTTTTGTTTGTTAATAATTAATTAATGATTGAAAGTTAAGAGAGGGGAGAGGCAAAAGTAGGGGACAATACCTAGGTTGTGGATTTTTAAATAAATAATCATTGTGTTTTTGTTGACCAAAAAAGTAACATAATTTTGGACCAAATTGGGTTTGGAAACATATCCAAACATAGCCTATATATTCCAAGCATTAAAAGATGTGCAGGATGTCATATAGGTGGGTTTCATGTGATTTTTTTTTTCTGAAAATCTGAGAAGTTGCACTTGGATAGAAAGACTTGGGTTCGAGGAAAGGATTGGAGTAAGGATTTCGAATAACTCGATATTAGGTGGATTTGAAACTCACGATTGTGGTTGAAAAAACAACTCAAAATGGCTAATGGGTGTTTGGGGATTTGAAATCTATTATAACTTGAAATTATCCAGATAAATTCAATGGTTTGTATTATGAATTTGAAATCCTTGCGTCTCAATCCTTCAATCTACACAGCCTCATGTTTATATCTTTCTTATACAAATGGTTAAATGTCTTTGTTGTTTGGTTCATTTTCTATGCCAGACATTTCTATACATTTAGAAGAAGAAGATTAACTTTGAAGTCTTCTTTCTATTTAGACTCCTATAGTTAGAGCAGACATTGTTTTGTTGCCTCTTTTGGTACATGTAAAGCTTGGTGTCTGCCAGCTGAAAATGGCACTGGAAAGTGACAAATAGGAAAGTTACTATGATTTTCTTTGTCAATAATGGGTTATCCAAAACGTTGGTGTTCTAATTTTAATTCCCTAACCGGCCCATTCTGAACTACAGCCATGGTCTCCTTATACCGTTACTTCTAAAAGCATCTCCAGAACGAGAGATAACTGAGGCACATTGTTTATTAAAGTGTTCAAAGAGAATAATCACTGGAGACTAATGACAATTTTCCTATATTCTTGGTGCTCATGACACTAATCATAATAAAGATCACTTATCCATACTGTCTAATGGGCTTGTTCCATGAGCTTAACTCTTACACTCTGCAACTCGAAATTTTTGCAATTTAATAGTTAATACATAGAGTCTTCTACCTTCTTATGATCCATGGAAAAGAAAAAAGCATTATTTGCAATTTCTAGCCTATCTCCTTTTCAACTTTCTTGGTTTGCCTCGGGTGCTTATTGATGTTTTTATTTTGGTTGGATTGGATTGTATTGTTCCCATAATCTATATTAAGTTGCATTCCCTTGACACCTTTTCCCTCCGTCTTGCTTGTTTGCTTATTGATGTTTCTATTTTTAATTGGACCTGATGGTCCCGATTATGCGTAGTAAGTTGTCTACCCTATGTTATTATGTGAAATTTCACCCTCGCGATTTAGTTAAAACCCAAGCGGGTTGTGAATAGATGATGTCATATAACGTGAAATGATGACATCACCATGAACGATCTAATTTTCACTACCGCACTTCTGGATAGGATTATATGAATTAGCTATTATATGTTTGGCTTCTAGAATTAAAATTTTTACGATATCGACTGCAGGTCCTCAGCGACAAGTTCAAAGCAGATGATCACCAGTACTGATAGTGCCAAAAGTGGGCTACCTTCCCTTATATCACACAAGAATGAGACATTATCAGTGACACCATGGTGGAAAGTCGGCCTTATTTCTCGTCTTTTCAATCAGGGTAGCAATCAGTAAGAATCTACAGTTCTGGAAATGGTTTAACTTGTACCACAAGACAAGTTTGATGGTATCAAACTATCACAGATAAACGTTGCTATATGAAGCAGAGTGCTGGATTTTATTATGTTTTTCCAGTAGAATTGATTCTATTGACATCATTCTCTCTTAGAGGCCTCAAAATGGTTTTGATGCCAACAAATTAGCCCTTTTTGTGCAAGTATGAAGATTTGAATATGAATCTCAGATTTGGAGAATGGAAATGGTCCATCTTGTGATGCTTTAGTGATATGTTTTTGCCTTTCCTTGTACCGTTTGATTAATGCATAATACTGAGCGGATACGATACAAGAGCCCTCGAGTCCTTGGACATCACAACCCAACATTTCATAGCTTGAGGCTTCCTAATAGGCATTTATCTTGGAAGATGTTAATGTACCTCGACTTGCCTTGCTAGTATTACACTATCAAGGGAAATTCTGGACTAAATTGTAAGGGGCTCGTCAAACCAAAATCAATCACACGGCAAACGAATCACATTTGTCATTAAGATTGATGTATAGTTCAAAGAAAAAGACCATTGATAAATCAAAACCATTCAGCATGCTTGTTCCGCCAAAATTGTAATGCTCAATCAATAGAAGGCTATAGCAAAACTGGAGGAAAATTGCATTTTTTAGTCTCATAAAATAGTTATGTGCGCACTATTCGTCCTAAATTTTATGAGAATTGCACATTTAGTCGCGCAGGATGAAACTTCGTTGCACTTTTAGTCCTGGCCGCTAAAATTGACGAAAACAGTTAAGTCAACTTCTGAAAATCGCATAAGACCCCCAAAGTTAAGTAAAATTTGCAAACTCCCCCTGGTTTCAAATATTTTTTTCCTATTTTTTCCTTTTTTTTCTTTCTTCTTCCCCTAGGCTGCAACAGACCAACTCCCTGACTACCTTTCTGCAACCTGTCTCCACCGATGTTGCTCTGCTGCCACCATCCCACCCTTGCCACTAACGCCCGTCGGACATACAATTTTGCTCGGACTCAAGATCACTATCACAAAATTCCACCAAAATCCTTTCTCACTCAAATTGCAACAAACTGTCGCGTACCCACCCCAAATTGAGATGCCACCATCGTGTCTCTACCGTCTAGCCACCAACTGTCCACCTAGCGTTGTACGCTTCCACATTTTTAATGTATTTTCTTTGATTATTGCTAGGTTTTTTCTGATTTTTTTATTTTTCAAATTTGTTTTCTATTTTTTCATATTTTTTCAACTTTTCTGGCTTCTCAAACTTTTTTGTCCTATTTTTCTGATTTGTGTTTCTGATATTTTCTTGTTTTTTTGAATTTCAATTATTTTGTTATGATTTTTTTTTCATTTTTCTTATTTTTCTGAATTTTATTGTTTAATATATTTTTTTATCAATTTCTAAAAAAAATCTAAAAGTCCTTATTTTTAAGACATATGTAAGAAACAAATCATAAAAGAAGCAAAACATGGAATTTTGAAAACTCAAAAGACTATCAAAAATAAGAAAAAATCATATTCTTTTTAGAAAAATAAAAATAACAAACTCAGAATTTCTAAAAATAAAAAAACTCAATCAAAAATAAGAACAATAAGAAAAAGTCAGATTTTGTTCAAAAAATCAATTAAAGATTCTTAATCAAAATAAAAAAAAATCTAAAAAAAAAAGTAAAAAATCATTTTTATTAGAAATATAAAAATACTTAAAGTAAGGCCGAGGTGGATTAATGGGCAGAGCATTGGTGTATTGAAGCCTAGGGGAAAGAAGAAAGAAAAAAACATAGGAAAAAAATATATTTAAAACCAAGAGGAGTTTTTCAAGTTTCACATAATTTTGGGGGGTCTTATGTAATTTTCAGAAGTTGACTAATAGTTTCCGTCAATTTTTAATGGCTAGGACTAATGTGCAATGAAATTTCATCATGTGGGACTAAATGTACAAGTCCCAGAAACTTTGGGACCAATAATCCACACGTAGCTAATTTGTGGGATAAAATTGCAATTTTCCCTAAAACTAAGTTAGAGCTCTAAATAAAAATCTGAAGTAAATTTCATATAATCATTCACAAGTTGCATTATTCCAAAATGAGATGAAACAATGAATAGTCTTATCAGGCCAAACAACAAAAACGAAAAAATGATTATCGTCTACAAACTAAAATTGCGTTTATAGGGCCTCTCACAACATTTTGGAAGAGAAATCAACTCTATATGTTACTCCATCTTTTGTGTTGCTTGCCAAGCAGACCTTTTCAAAATACAGATAACTGGGTCTCAAGATCTGTCTTCGATTAACATACTCATGCAACGCTTGCATTCTCCTTTTGCCGCCAATTTATACATCATCTGACGATGATGAAGTTGGAGCTACTGGCAAAGATGGTCGTAGGAGAAGATAAAGGGCGGGACCCAGAAATGGAATTAACGATACAGGAAAAAGCCAATAGCCTTTGTCATCCCTATAAAACAGTAACATATAAAGTACTGTTATTTTTATCAGGCCCCTCAGAATTTCGATGAAGAATTATTCTTGAAATTGGGGCCTCACCATTTCCGAGCAGTCATATCATTGTAGACCCAGAACGGAGCAAATGTTGACAGCAGAGTAAAATCAATGCTTGTGACATGGATCTGTAATGACAAGTTCTACAAATTAAGCTTAAGGAATTGCAAAGAGAACAAAGAAGTAATCAAAATGGCAAAGGCTTAGAAACATGTGATTGTCTTTAAAGTTTGTCTAACCTAAATAGATTCTCTTCACAATTCACATCCGTAATAAGGTAGCCGGCCTTTACCTCTTTATCTCTCATTTTCTCTTTAAACGAGTTGCTTATTGGTTAAGAGCTAATTTGTTCAATGTCTCCAGAAGGGTCAAATTCTACAAATAGCCGATATCATTACCGATCTCAATACTGATCCCGAGTGTCTCTCCGTATGTCCTTTTCTGCTGTATTTGTATCTGTTCACTTTCTCAGTACATCCCGTTTCTTTCACTAACATTATTTAACATTTTTTTACATTTATCATTATCCACACATTATAAACCATCAAATCATTGAGAAGAAATGCCATAACAAATAGTGCGAGAACTAGTTGGGTACTATCCGAGTAGGTTTGCGAACCATTAGATGTGTACATCATGATGTCACTTCATCATGTATCATGCAACAGCTAACAACCCACTTGGGCAGCATTGAACTGATCATCATTTTGTAATACATTATTAGTTGATTAGTTCCCTCCCAAGTTAGGTGGTTGTGTAAATGGTATAAGTTTGAAATTCATATATAGATATAAAAACAATGAGAAATGCACAATGCTACTCAGATTGGCCAATCCATAGGAATAATTCACCTGTCTTTCACTTAGTATTTCTAACGTATACACAAGTCATCTTAACTTAAAGCATTCATCAAGAAAGGTAATACTTACGAATTTGCTTCCTCTGAAATATTGGAAAAACTCTGTCCACACTTCACCGCCAGATAAGCCTGCATAAACTATTATACCTAGCCCTGCAGCCATTGTGATCTGATGTATAATTAGTTAGCTATGTTTTCTGGTGATATAAATAAACTTGATTCAAACCAAAAAATAAAGAAGAGCACTCGAGTTTGAAGCAATTTCTATTTACTTGTCGCTAGCCCCAGTAATCCCTTCATGGATAAAATTTTGACAAGAAACTTCATGTTGGAAATTTGCATTTATAGCAAAACCAAAAGCTATTTCTCTACATAATGTGATTGAAAGCCATTCTACCAACTTTAGTTAGAGCAAGAGCTACTGAAGCCGACCCTCAGTTTGTAAAAGATATAAACTTACGAGAGCGACAAAATGCTGTTTCCTTTTCTGGTTAACTCTAGAAGTTCTAATGAATTTCCCCGCTAAATCGAGAGTAATATTCATTCCTTAGATTTTAGAAGATTGACCAAAGTCCTTGTTTCAACTTTTTGATTCAGTTGTTCAAGCAAGTCTACATATGGCAACGTAAAGCTTCAATTTTCTTAGTTTAAGAGTCTCCTCACCCCTGCAGTTAATTTTGATTCGAGAAAATTAAGAGGCCATCTCCTTAGCTCAGACTCTTCAACAGGAGGAGCCGGTGGCATCCAGAGAACAAAATAGGGAATTAGAGCATATGCACCTCCGAAAAATGATAGAATGACAAACGGCCAAACAGGGATTTTGCTTTTTGAGCTGCATAAACAGAGAAATACGTTAACACGGACATATTTCCTTGACATGATTCTTTCCTACGAAGCAGACAAAGAATTTAGCCAATAAATTGGCTTAGCACATGATAATAAGTGAAGACAGCAATTCATCTTCTCATAGATTTATCACCAGGGCCTTAACAGTTAACAGGTTAAAAAACAAAAAATACCCCAAGATATTTGACGACATTTTCATCTATTACAAAGATATGTGATAAAGTCCTAGGACCAGAATTATGCAAAACGCCCAAGATCGCTATACATTGGGGGGGGGGGGGGGGGGGATCCGGGGCTAGGTCTTAGTGCGAACTTTTGACATTCTCCACACACTACCTCTTTCGCTAACAGTGTAATTCTCTCATCCTCTCCCGTGGGCGTATGCAATTGTCTACCCACGTAAATTGATGTGTCGTTTAATCTTTTATGCTATCATTTTCGTATTTGCTCTAACAATTTCTAGACAAGGGAATAAAACAGAGAATAAAGACAGAGTAAAAGCGCAGGGGAGTGTTGAAGAAGAGTTAGGTAGTTACCTTCTGGCAGTGGGAAGGAGTAGCATGCTGTATACCAAAGGCCATAAACCCATGATATACCACAAAGCTACCAACACTTGATTCATTTCGAACCCATCATCTCCTTTCAAATTCAGTAACTTTTTCAAGAAATACAAGTCTGTTACCTGAAAACATCATTTTTGTACAAAACCAGAGCATCAACGAAATAAGCTTAAAAATCCCCAGGAAAGAGAAAACCCCATATGCGACATAATAAGCAAAAAAACAAATCATATATATATACCGGAGTCTGGTCAGGGGCGAGGAAGAAAACATAGAAGAGGAGGGCAGCCCAGAAAGAAAAGAGCAGAAACGACGTCGTCCAGTCCCTCTCCTCTCCACCACCACCATTACCCCCGCCATTAGACCCTACATTTTGCTCAGAGAGAGAGGAAGAAGAAGTGAGAGGTGGGTCTTGTGGTGATTGAGAGTTAAATGAGCTCTGCCGGCATATTTGGAGCTGACCCCCCTTCTTCTTCTTCTTCTGGTTGAGGAAAACAGGGGAGATTTTGGATAATCTAGCAGGACTAAAATTGGGCTTCTTAGGGAAGAATAAGAATGAGGATTTGGAAGGGGGATATGATGATGATGATGATGATGATGATGAAGATCGGGGGATTGGAAGAGAAGAATGGAATGATGATTTGAGTGGCAGGGAAGAGATTATGTTGGTGCTCCCTATCACCATCTTCTTCTTCTTCACTTCATCAAAAACTTCTTCAATTGCTTATTAAGATTTTAACCAAACCTTCAAGGTGAAATTTAAGATACATCCCTCTGGTTTTCCTAATTCCAATTAAAGTCCTTAAAATTATTTAACCAACTTTAGGCAGGGATGTAAAAGAGTGGCGGCCGAGTCGAATAAGTTCGTTGTTCAAGTTTAATTGAATTATTATCGATATACAGAGTTTGTGTTTAAACTTTATTTGATTATCAATCAAGTTGAACTCAAACAAGTTTTAATCGAGCTGTTAGGTCGAATTACAATATAAAAAAGAGTTGTACTTGTAAACTATACTTGTTTTGAGTAGAAATATTGAGTAGCTTAACTTTTTAGCACGTATTTTATCATTTTCACTAATCGAGCTTGAGCTCGAGTCAAGGTTGTTCATGCTAGATTTGATATTTTATTGAATCGAGTTCAAAAGACCTTTTGGCAAATAATATCTAGTTGAATATCGAGTAGTTTAGTTCATTTTTAAGCCCAACTTTAGGTATTCGTTTCCAATTAGATGGCCGCAAATCAGAATTCGTATGAGATCCTTGATGATCAGTACTGTCCATTTACACTAACAAGGTCCAGAACAGTTAGTAAATATCTGGGTTTTTTAAGCATGTTGTTCAAGATTCGATCACTGACCGTGTGCATGAAAAAGGCTTTGTTAGGAGAAGCAAAACCCATTTCGGTAATCTTTAAGCTTCGAATGGAATACTTTCCGACGTTCGGTTGAGGGAAACCCTTGGTATAAACCAAAAAAAAAAAAAAATACTGTCCATTTACTTTGATATCATGTCATTCTTTTTTCTTTTTTTTTTCTTTTTATGCAAATCATGTCATTCTTTTCTTATAACTAGTACAGAACACGTGCGTTGCACGTGATTACTTAGATTTAATTTGCGATATAGTATAATCGAATGCCATTTTTTATAGATTACTTAGATTTATTTTATGAAATAGTATGGTCCAAATGATTTTTATTTTTGTTTTATTTGTTTGAATTTTGCTTGTGCTGATACATTGATAAGATAAGTAGTTGATTGATATTTATTGATATGTATTAGTAACAAATAATATTTTACATGTTTGACAACATTTTTTATAGGTATTAATAAAGCAAAAATTCCATAACTTAAGATTTTTGATAAACAACATGAATTAAAATTAAATTCCAATACTTGATCTCGATGATAGTTTACAATAATTACAAACATTGTACATCGAAAAAAGTTTTAACTTAATAACATAGAATATAAATAAATAAGGTATAATACTAATTGAAGGCTTCATTAGTCCTTTTTTTTGTTTGATTTTGATGGACCTTGTTACCTTGTTGTTACTCAGCTTCCTCTTTTTGTGTTTATATTTCTTTGTGAAATTGCTCAACGTTTCTTCATCAGCACTTGATAAGTTGTTGATGTGTCTCTCATTATTGTACGTCGACTTATGTTTGATAACTTATTCCTTATTGTTCGCCATCAACTGCTTAATTTTACTTGCATCCTTGTCTTCATATTGTTTTATTTTGAACTTCCTTTGATTCCGTAAGAATTTCTTGATTTGCAGTTGCATTCTTCTCCCTTTGATTTTTTTTTTTATTATTTTTTCCTCCTTGCTGATTTCTGATTGTATTATTTCAATAGCATCCGCGATGGCACAAAATATCCCATTGTTCATATCAACTTTTCTGTTTAGTGCGATTAGGAAGCTAAATTCCTTTGATGTTTGTAAGCTAAGTGCTCTATAAAACTTTGAATTTTGTTCTCCCTAAATAGATGAATAGTTAGAAACACAAATCATCAGTTTATATAAATAATTAATGAAATAAAATGTATGTGCAAAAATGTAAAGATAAAGATTGTAAACCTCTTGGATTGATGATATATATTCTTTTACAGATCACCCAATGTATAAAGTTGCCGCATCCTCAAACGTTGTGATAGATGCGATGTCCTCGTCTTGTACCACACCATTTGAGTTTTTAAAAAATTAAAAAAATGGAAAATTAAAATTTTCGAAGTGTGACAAAACATGAAATATATGAAGTAGATTCTTCATTATTATTGATATCTTTGTTTTTTAATAGCCTTGATATTTTGGATGTATAGTTGTGTTTGAACTTTCGAATTGCAGAATAGACTATGGAAAATTTGTCAATAGTTCTGAAATTGCAATATAAAAAATGGTTACATCATACATAACATGAGGAAAATAAAATTAATTCATAAATTAGTAAATCTTCCAATATTTTCATTAAAATAATATAGAGCACTACTAATGAATATGTACATTACTTAATGACTTGGCCACAAAATATTGTTGAAAACTTATTGAAACTAAGTAGTTCCACGGATGCTTTTCTACTTTTAGAAGCATAGTCAATACTTCATTGAATATCTTACGTCCTTAGATTTGATTGGAGAAAAGATTGACATCCTAAAAAAAAAAAATGTTAGTCATATTCAAATATTAAGTTGAGTCATATTCAAATATTAAGTTGATGAAAATTAAGTTCATACATGCTCTGAGAACTTCTTTGTACACAACATTTTTAGTCCATGTGTCTCGTCTGAAATTAGTAGCTGGTTTAATCAACAATTTGGTTGTACACATTGCAGTTCCTCTGGATAGTGCCACATATAATTGCCCATGAGAAAAGAATGATTGAGGCAAATATACACCAACATTAGAAATCGTTTGTCCTTGAGCTTTGTTGATTGTCATTGCAAAGCAAAGTCTAACAGGAAACTGTTTTCGCTTGAATTGAAATGGGTAACCGTCAGATTCACACGGTGAGAGCGGTATTCTAGGTATGAAGACATGTTTTCCTGTATGCTGTCCAAACACAATCTCAGCATCAATCACGTTATGCTTGAACTCTCTACATATCATTCGTGTACCATTGCACAACCCGTTTGATGGATCTAAATTTCTTAAGAGAATTATTGGGCAATTTTTTTTCAATTCTAAATTATGATGAGGTAGGCCATTTGGAGTGAAAGAGTTCAGAAAATCCTCTTCATAGTTGTTGTTCGTGTCATCAATAGCTTCGTCGAAACTATTAAATATTCTTGCTTCTCCAGGAAACATAGAGATCAAATTATCATTCAGTTTGTCAACAATCTCATTCTTAGCTGCTAATATTGCTCTGTTTTTCAAGTAATCAGCTGAGTGAGCATTTTTCCTTAGATCTGGGAAGATAGCCATATTAAGACGATTTATTGAATCTTCTTTGTTTTCATACTCAATAATCATCTCTTTTAGAATTTCAATGTTGCATTCATTATCAGTTGGTTGCTCACCATTTCCAACTCTTAGTAAAAACTCACTGAAGTTAGGGTCATCTCTAGCCCTTATATTCCTTGACAAAGAAATTCTTTTCATTCTACTCCACAAATATGATTTCACCAAAGTTGCAGAAATAGTTTGATGAATTGTTGATTTGGGTACAACTGGTAATACTTGTCTGAAATCTCCGCCAAAAATAATTACTTTTCCCCCAAAATCTTTTTTATTTCCCATAACGTCCTGAAGTAATTTATCAACATTCTCAATAGCCCATCCTTTTGCCATTGGTGCTTCATCCCATATCAATAGTTGTGCTTTACGCAATAAGTGTGCAACTCCACTTTGTTTGGACATAGTACATTCACTTGATTCATTAGCATCTATTGGTATTTTAAACCGTGAATGGGTTGTTCTTCCACCTGGCATAATTGCTGCAGCTACTTCTGATGATACAGTTGCAAGGGCAATCTGATTTTTGGATCTCAGATGTGCCAACAATGCACGATATAAAAAAGTTTTTTCGGTTCCCCCTGGCCCATTAATAAAGAAAATTCCACCCTTGCCTTTATGTATACAATCTATAATATTTGAAAAGGCATTGCGTTGTTCAGCATTCAAATAATGTTCTGCTTTATAATCTTCTGGCGATATTTCTATTGACATCTCATCTTTTATCTCTCTTTGAATATCATGATGCATGCTGTCCATAACAATTTCAATTCCCATGCTCTCTAAGAAAAACTTCAAGCTTTTCAAAATATTTGCAACTTGTAATTCATCCGATGTTCCCGATTGTTTTCTGAAATCTTCAGACATTGCCTCAAAGAATGTATCCCACAAAATTCTTACATCAGTAGGTGCACAATAAACTAAGATGATTGCAAATAATCTTCTTAATTCATTTGGCATTTGGAAAGTCACTGTTTCTTTTAAACATTCAACAATACTTTCATCAGACTCTAGCAATCCTCTTCTTTGTGCAGCTTCTTTGAAACTGGAGCAACGAACTTCATTTACTGTTAGCAAAGATTGAAAAGATGTTCGTCCTCTAACATTGTTTAAGAGGATCCTAAGATAATATCTTTCTCCTTCAATAGGATTTGCACCATTAAATCTGCCAATTACATCTCCTTTTTTTCTTTCTTTCCAGAATTTACCTTGTTTGTCCCATACATAATGCTCGGGAATTCTATGTAAAGATACTTCCTTGCCTTTTAATTTTTAGAGCACATTGAAAAGTACTCTGTGAGCATTGTTTTGGAAACATGATCCCATCTGAGAATATTTTCTAAATTTTGATTCGCCCAATAATGAACACATTGCTGATTTGGGAGATGAAGCTGCAAATTGACAACTGATGGGTATATTTCATTCAAATTAAATTCAAAGATTCTCCACATTGCTTCTTGTGCGGAGACCCACCGAGCATCTTGAAATTGTTTGATTTCATCAACAGATTTTTCGTCATCATTATCAGTGATCTAAAAAGCTACTTTATCATGACCTTTATATATATATTTGTACAAATATTTCACAGCTTGTACCCCTGAACAAATCTCAACATTTATACGACAATTATACCTTGATAAGAGATATGGATTATACGGTACCACCCACTGATTGTAGAGTTTTGCCTTATGAACATTAACAGTCAATCCATTTTTTCTTCTTCTATAGATTGGATATCCATCTTTTCCTTGAATTGTGCTTTCACAATATTGTCGTGGGTAGTGAAATTTGCACTTTTCATCAACCATACAAGAATTCTTTAATTTTTTCTCTCCACATGGTCCATGCATCATATGTTTTATAACCAAGTCATGCAGTTCAGGATGCGTCTCTTTATTGGGAAGTTCAGCACAGACGAACCTGTCAAAATGATCTGGAGTTGTAATTTTATAATCTGACTTCAATATTATCAGAATATGTGCATGTAGTAACCCTCTTTTTTGAAATTCAACTAATGCACATGTGCAGCGACTTTTCCGAAGATTTCTTTCTTAAATAATTGATCTTTTAAATCCTGAAGTTTTGCTTTGAAAACTCTTGATGTTAAATCTGGCCGATCTTGAGGTCGTTGGCCCTTATACAATTTTTCTTTAATTTCTTTCCACTCGGGATTACAAGTCATTGTAATAAAATGATCTGGTTTTCCGAATCTTTGTACTAAAGTCAATGCATCAAGATATCTCCGGCGCATATCTCTTGGTCCCCCAATAAATGAAGCAGGGAGAACTACTCTTTTGCCAATTTCATTTCCTCTACACTCTGCTTTCAAAACACTATCCATTATTCCTTGGTGTAGTTCAGATCTCAGGGTTGATTGGTTTTGTCGATAGTAATCTAATCATGTTGCCTCCAACTTTATATACATGTCAGTTGTATATTGTTGCAATAGTTTTCCAGCACAAAGGAGTGTACATTGACGTGGGTTCCTGATTTGCAGTCTATAACAACTGTATTTTCTACATGAGACTTTTTTATTGCTTTGTTGGGCGACAGCTGCAAGTACAAATATAAGTAATTTTTTTTGTGAAAATGAATAAAAATCTTTATGTATCTTGAAACCTTTTGAAGAATTTAAAAAATATAAAATGAAACCATTGTTTTTAAGAACGGATATTCTATTTTAGAAAGTTAAATTTTTTTAATGTATGATATTGCAAACAAAATTTTATTAAGTACGTAAAATGACTTCGTATGTTCTTGTTCTTGTGAAATAATTTCCTCCGCCGAAGAAAAGTTTGGTACTTCAGTAGCATCATTAGTATGTGCATTATCTACTATTACATAATTAATTATTAAAATTTACACATAGTAAAAAGGAATAAATAATATTGATATGATTCTAAATTTTAGATGTTTGTATACATACCTTCTTCTGCTTGGGGACGAATATGATCCATAGAAGGAAATTTTGGTGCTCTAGATCCCTTATTTCCTATTGTATTATTAACTGAAGCATTAGATATGAAGAAGTTTTTTATTACTGCAAGACTTGAATTATAAAACTTGTGTGGCTAAGAAATCATTGAATCAATGTATAGTTTAATTAATCAGAATAATTGCTTTAAATTTTGTATTCTTATAAGAAGTTGTTATCCAAAAAATAACATAGATTACTGTATGCATATATATACATATATATTAATATATTTTTGATTTTTGATTTTATATTCTATTTTTCCTGATTTACAGAAATTTTTTAACACAAGGGGACTAACGAAGACTAACGGAAAGGGGGGAGTGTGCAATCTAAAATTAACACAGGGGTATATAAGGCTATTTTTTTTAACACATGGGAGATGTGTGCAGATTTCGTATTTCACAGGGGTATATTATGTAATAATTCCTAATATTAATATTATGTCCAAAGATGTAAAACTTAACACATAATAGATGTTGAATTTAGTGTTAATGTACTTTCTTGTTGTAGACGAATATAATTATATAGAAAAGATAAATGTATCTTCAACAATAATTTGTGTAGTTTGATTTAATTATTAACATATGTAACTATTATATCAAAATATACTTAATAATTTAGAATAAAAAGAAAAATGAATGCAGTTTAATAAGCAAATTGACATGTACGTAGTATAATTTAACATGCCTAAAACAAATTAGTGCACATATATGTTTCGTATATATTTGTAAAATATCTTCTTCTTGAGAAATATCACCATCTTTATTATAAGAGGTAGATGGAGCATGATCCATATTGAAATCTGCAGCATGTTCTACAAATAAAGGAAATTTATATGAATATTAGAGAGTCACAAAAATATTAAAAATAATTTCAATTTAAAGAAAAATAAGGAAGTGGCTTTTATATAATATATAAATGTAAAACATTTTGTACTGCATAACCAACAAAAGTACCTTGTTCATGTCCAGGATTACTTGATTGCGCTATATCACTAACATGAGTTGAAGGAGTGGAAGAAAGTTTTGGAGTATTTTGATGTCACCCTGTTTGAACTTTAGGGAAAAGAATTGGATACTGGAGGGGGTCATAGCAACCATAATAATGCTTTACTCTGTGTCTATGACCCGAGTGAGCATGAACTACAATGTCTCGTTCGAATGGTATGTTCGCATTATTTCCTTCAACCCATATAGCTGCAACTTCATCAACTGACGGAGAATTATATACTCGTTGATCTAATCTCACAACTTTCGAAATATGAAGTTGAACATTTTTCATTGAAGGATAATCTTTTAATCTTCTAAAGATTTTTGCATATGGATTTGCATCCAAAATTTGTATGAGCTTCTTCACAGTAGATTCAGATAAACTCGAATATTGTATTATCTTCATTCTATTCTCAACCTCGTTATCAGTATTAACAAAATACAACTGAAAAAAGCCTGGACCATCTTCTCTTGGAAGTAAACCGGGTAGGTCGTGATAACACATTCCTTGTGCTCGAAAATGTAGACTCCCTGCCTCGCAGATGCGAGCTCTTTATCTAACTTTACACCAAATGACGTAAAAAAATATATGGAATTGAAAGCTCGAATATTTTTTCGGAATTCAACAGCTTCTTTTGTTTGTGATCATGTGAGTAGCTCATACAATTCATCAGAAACTTCAATGGGTGCAAGCTTTATTTTTCCATCCCCACAACAAAAAGCCGGAGGCTCGTATTCAAATTTTACAACACCACAATGTTTGCATTTTGAAACATTTCTCAATTCATGTATCTCAAACGCCACAGGCTCATAAACTGTTGAACCTGAAAGAATGAAACGTATAAATTCAGTATAGTTTAGTAGAGTAAGAAGATTGGTTCCATATATCAAACATACTGGAAAAAATGTATAACCTTCTGTTTCATATGGAATCATTTGAGCTCTAAGAATTGTCGAGGAGGATGCAAGTATTTTTCGTTCCTTTCGCAATTCATTAACATGTTGGCTATATTTTTTTTTGTCCTCTTCACTCAAGTTTTGGTAACGACTTCTGTTTGTTGGAATTGTTGGTGTGTTTGTGCTCTTGGTTTTCTTGCGCTCCTTAACTTTTTCTATGTATGCTTCTCTTTCGGTAGTATTCAAGTTGGCATATTTCCATTTCATCAAATTCAATCTTCTTTGTCTTGATACATCTATTTCAGTACCCACAAATATATCAATTTCTTTTGTAAATGGAGCAATCATGTAGTCTAACAATTATATAATTGAAGTGGTTGATTTTTTAATTAAATGGAAACACTCAACATTACCTAAGTTTGAATTCAATACAAAAGATTGTTTATGCATAACCATTTTTTGAGTTTGTTGCTGCAAAGTGGTCAAATGAAAATTTGTAAGTAGAAAAAGACTGTAATTCAATTTTGTTCGGCAAAATAATTATGAAATTCTTTAAAAAGATAAATACATCTGAAACATAAAATTAAGTATAGCGCAATATTTGAAAAACTATACAAATGTAAGATCATATGTGTTATGAGTCACTCTCTTAAGTTATTAGTGGGTAATCTTTAATTATATTTTTCTCCTATTATTTCTACAATTTTATTGTTTTCTACATAGAAATAATAATTAAATGTACTTGAAGATACACTCAAATTTAATAAGAATAATAAAGAATTTTTTTTAATAAAAAAGGTGTTGCATTTGTCTTTGCTGTTGAGCCCCTTTCATTTTCTAATTTTTTAATAGGTATGAATGTGCACTTACTTCATGTGGTTATCCAAAATTCAGCAGACCCAAAATTGCAATGACTATCAACACAATATTCTTCTCCACTATTGTTTTATTTGTTCTTCATTCCTTTTGTATTTTAGATCATTATGTATAATCTCAATGAATATAATGCATTTTTCTTTTTAAATTCAAGACGAAGGGGCGTACCCTAAATATCTAACCCGACAAACCCGGACTAATAGTCATAATCTCAATGAATATAAAGTATTTTCCTCACTTAACTTTTAACATAATTTTACTAAATTATCGTTAGTCACTTCAAAGAACTATTCTCATAAGTATTCATTTCAAATTTGCCCATCCTGTACTCCATATAATTTCTAGTTTGACATCTTACAAGCCTATCTACAGAATCGCTTTATAACTGAGAATAATTCTCCTCAAGTAACCACATTGTCTCCCAGTTACAAGTCCGAATCGTATTTACCTACGGTTGAGAAAATCGTCTATGCTACTCAGCCAATAGCAACAAAACTTGACAATTATTCTCTTTCTAAAGGTACAAAATCACGATTCTTATAGAACCACAACTCCTTACAAATTAATCTTAAATATGAAGGTAGTTCCTATATAATTATAATAATTGCAATAATAATAGATAAATATATACATGATCCCATATCAATACCATCCATACATAAAGCACTGTTTATAAATACAT
Organism: Buddleja alternifolia; assembly: GCA_019426215.1. Taxonomy (NCBI): domain Eukaryota; kingdom Viridiplantae; phylum Streptophyta; class Magnoliopsida; order Lamiales; family Scrophulariaceae; genus Buddleja; species Buddleja alternifolia. The sequence continues at coordinate 803,616 of CM033407.1, read as the reverse complement.
TATCCCATATAATATCATTCATACATAAAGCACCATACATAATACATTATCCCATGTTATATCATTCATACATAGTTGACCATAACTGTACCACAAAGGGGGGGGGGGGGGGGGGGGGGGGGGGACAAACAAAAAGGAAAAAAGAACAAAAAATCTGAAAATGTAAAAACATGTACCAATGAAAGGAATCTGGCTAAAAGGAAATGAAGAAAGCAACCAAAAGGCAGTCGAATAGGTCAACAGTTTCAAGCAATGGAACCCAAATAGAGCACTACACATACATTCAAAATAGCTCAACAGTTTCACACATCCAATTGGTATCTGGTTGTGTTATATTTGTTAAGAGTCTACTTGATTCTTATTGTCTATAGTCGTTTCCCTGAGTTCTTGATTCTGTTGATCTGAATCAGAAACAAAGAAGATAAGGAAAACCAAGCCATGGAAGCATTTTGAGGCATTAACAAGGGCACAACTAATGAAGATGAGAGAGGAGTTTTGGGACACTGCTCCACACTATGGTGGTCAGAAAGGTATGCAATTTTATGGAATTTATTAACATTTCTCTACATGTACCTTTTATGCAATTTTGTAGAGTATTATGATTTAAGAGAAGGGTCTAATATGAAAATATACCAAAAATTGTGAGACATCAATCAGATTGATTATAGAAGACCCAATTGATGGTAATTGCAGCAATTAGATAATTTCTTCAAGCATATTAAAGGATTCTGCATCAAGACAAAATCACAAGAATTAGTTAAAAAATGGCTTCTTCAACTGGGAACTGGGAAGTCGTTTTATGTAGGATATGAAGATTACAACACTGAATTTGCAACAAAACTAAACTAAATTATATGTGATTTGATTCATTAAACTTCTTGTCAACCTTTTACATTATTATAATAATAATAGGACATTGAACAAGCTTAAGCTTCTTTACTATTACTATTAAATACAAATTCATGCACATTGAATGGGCAACAATATAAATGTAGTTTTATAGCTTTTTGGAAAATATTAATAATAATAATTAATATTTATAAGGTCACAAGAATTAGTTAAAAAATGGCTTCTTCAACTGGGAACTGGGGAGAAGTAAAAAATACTTACATTGCATGTAAAAGTGAATAACCATTAGAGAATGATAATAATATAATAGAGAATATATTTTATTTATTTTTAAATGTGGTTCTTGATATCATCATATTATGGACTCCATTGCTAGCATTTTTTTTCCTAAATAGACTCTAATCATATTTCAGATAAGTATTTGGTAAAGTATAAATAGTTTTTTATAAAATCAAGACAAAATTATAATTGATCAAATGAACATATAAAATATTCGAATACAATAAATCAAGAAGACAACAATCAATACAAATTAAAATTATATGCCCAATAAATTTAAAATTTTAACTTAGTGAAAAAACATAATAAAAACCTATTGTTGCTTAACTAAATAAATCGAAAATCCTGAGATGTTTGACATGGGCTAACTTAGATAACTTCCTTGGCTAGACTAATCCTTTCTTGTTCTCCTTTGCACTAAGTAGAAGACATCGCACGTGCTTCTCTAATGGAAAATTGTACCCTTTTTCATAGTTATATATCCAAATTTATGGCAAGCCGGTAGGCTTCGTTCCGGACAAAGAAGAGTACGAATTAAGGATTCATGTTTTGATTAGTTCTTTCTTAATGAGGAAAAAAGACATTAATTATTAAAAACAAAAAGAAAGAAAGGAACATCATTGTAATTAATCATTCTTAAGGAGTGACCTGACTTACAGAATTGATTTCTTCAAGAAGCCAAAGGGGCCATCACTCTTCAGAAGTATGTTCGTGTTTTATTTTATTTTATTCAGGAGTCTTCCTTTCGACACACTTTAGCAATGATTCTCCATTACCATTTAATTTGGATAATTACACGGATTTTTATGTGCTTCAATGTAGCTTCTGCTAATTGTCATTTCATTTGATCTTTCTATTTTGCAGCTTTTATGTGACAAATTTGGAGGAAAAACTTTAAGCGAAAAAAGACAAGCTTGATTAAAAATGAGTCAGTGCTTTTGTAGATGGTTGGGGCAGAACCTGAATTATTTATTGAAAGCGGAAATAAGTAGAACAGGTCCTGAGAATTGCAGAACTGGTAACTGGTCGTAATCATTTCATATCTATACAGATAACATGCATTTTTTACACAAACAAATACAATTATTTCCTGATCATGAGTTTTAATATTAAAAGATCAGATTGTTTCTGTGGTGTATGTCAATATCCTACAGAAACTTATTTTTGATTTATCTGTGTCCACTACCGTGCAATGTCTCTCACTTCTTGTAATGCAAATTCAGACTCATTAAGCTTGATGTTCCAGGCAAATTCAGACAGATAAAGATTACAACATTGAATTTGCAGCAAAACTAAACTAAATTATATGTCATTTGATTCATTAAACTTCTTTATGTGAGAAGATTTTCAAAAACACACAGGGAATGCTTTTGCTTCAGCATCTACTATGTGAAAAAGGCGCTGCACGGATAAAGAAAAGGATTGAGAACAAGAATTCACAATTTACCAGGATCGACCGATATGGCTGAAATGGGAGGTCCATATAATCCTCTTACAGGAATGGCAGTTGTTCCTAGAGCACGCAAAATAAATTTACACAAATGAAACAAGTATGGTTATGTGCAGCAACTTCAGTACCATCTTCCAGTGTGCGTTCGCGTCTAAGACAACTCATCCACCAAAGAATAGCCAAAACCAGCAAGATTGTGACAACTCCGACCGCTATCCCAACTATAAAATTCACAGAAATTTCTACAGATGGTGGTGGAAAATCTGAGCAAATTTGAAAGAGATTAGGTCACAAGAATTACTTAAAAAATGCTTCTTCAACTGGGAACTGGGAAGTCGTTTTATGTGGGATATGAAGATTACAACATTGAATTTGCAGCAAAACTAAACTATATTATATGTGATTTGATTCATTAAAACTTCTTGTAATAATAATAGTACATCGAACAAGCTTAAGCTTCTTTACTATTACTATTAAATACAAATTCATGCACATTGAATTGGCAACAATTATAAATGTAGTTTTATAGATTTTTGGAAAATGATAATAATAATAATTATTATTAATATTTATAAGGTTACATTGAACAAGTTTAAGCTTCTTTACCATTATTATTAAATACAAATTCATGCACATTGAATGTAGTTTTATAGATTTTTAGAAAATAATAATAATAATAATAATTAATATTGTTAGGAAATTTCATGTCAGATGTTTTGATGATGACAAGATAGGATTCATTGTTAGACCCCAAATAAAATGTAAGTTTATGTTTTCATTGTTTAAGCGTTTGAAAGTTTGTAATTTTGTTTAGGCTTGTAATTTTTATCTTTGTAGATTTTAGACTAAGTCTTAGTAACTGAATCGCTAGTAGAATTCTAGGTGAGTCTATTAGAGAAGAAGTTGAAGACCAGCGTCTGAATTCAACCAGAGATGAAGACTTGTCTCTTAGCGTCCGTCAAACGCTAAAGGAACCTATTTCAGGATACATGGATCAAGCGCTCAAATTGTCTCAAGCGATGGATGTAAGATTCACCTAAAATAAATCCTCAAGTCATGAAGGACTTAAATGCAATCATTCAACGGACATTTATTTCCAACGGGAAATAAATTCAAATGCATTAAATGCCTGATAAGAGCATTAAATGTGATAAGCTACTATGACTTGTGAACAAGCCACCTTTTTGACTCAGACTGTCAGAATTTCAGAGATTAAAACTGCTCCCGTCCAATCGGCCCCAGCAGATTTTCAGGAATGTCAGAACTTGGGTATATTCACTCTCCGCGTGAATGACACGCTCCTACATGTGTCCAACGGACAGATCTCAAGAAAGTGTCTATAAATACCACCCAAACAAAACCCTAAAAAACACGCGAGAAAACTATTATTTGAAAAATATTCATATACTCTTGCTGTGAAAAAGTTTTGAAACTCCATAGCTAAAACCTTCAAGCTTTTTACATACATTCCAAACAGTCACCAAAATATCTCAAACATCTTCTAAAGAAGAAATCCAAATTCCACTTGAGATATTACAAGTTGTTTGATCTTTCCAAAAACAAACAAAATCCTAGAGATAACCTTCAACCTTTCATCTGAGTGAGAAAAGTTGTTGTACCCTTTCAGGAAGTATTTCTGAGTGAGAGAAGCTTGAAGAAGACGATCTTCATTGGTGCTGAAGTCTGTGTGATCAAGGAGCCCAAGATCATTTTCATCCATTACTATTTTGTAGAAGTTTCTATGTGATTCTTTGATAATCATCATAGTAAATTCCTCCAAGTGAAAAAGGAGAAGAAGGACGTAGCTGGGATTACATCACCCAGTGAACCTTACAAATTATTGTGTCATTTATATTTTATTGTCTTATATTCATCACATTATACTACTAAAAAAAAGGACAAATAAAATTGCAAAGCGATTAAATTATCTAAAAGAACGCTAAAAATCATTTTCGCTGTGCTAACCCTGATTAAGCGATCTAAGCGTTGCCCTACTTTGGTAAACGGCTGAAATCACTAAGTCTAAGTTAACTACTCTGAAGCGTTTGACCCAAGCGCTCAGTACTCCAAGCGTTCAAAAAATATTTAAGTGATACGAAATTTTTTGAAGTCTAAAAAGACTTCAGGGTCTATTCAACCCCCCCCTTCTAGACCCTTTCGTATGCCACTTGGGACCACCAAGTGGTATCAGAGCGGTTGAATTAGAAACCTAAGCGTTTCCGAGCATAACTGCTTGTTCAGATCCATTTTTTTTCGCTTTAATTTTTCTCTTCAAAAACATCTCATTATGGCTTTCAACAAAATGCCTAAGTTGGTAGAGTCAAATTATGATTCTTGGAAACTTAGAGCATTCGCTTACTTGTGCTCATGCGATAGTGAAATGTGTGATGTAATTACAGGTGGTCCCATTCAGATTATGAAAGTTGTAACTCGAGTCCCTGGAGCAACCGAGGCAACTCCAGATGGTTATGTCGAGAAACCTAAGTTAGAATGGACGCCTGAGGATCGAAAAAGAGCAAATCTAGATAATGTTGGACGAAGTGCACTTTACTCAGCATTAGGAGACAACGATGCATTGTTCAACAAGATCAAGCAATGTAAGACTTCCAAAGAAATATGGGATAAGCTGGCTATAGTGTGTGAAGGATCAGCACAAATGAAGGAGAATAAGCTTTCCATAGCCATGCAAAGATTTGAGCATTTCAAGATGCAGCCCAATGAGACGCTAGAACAATTGGATGCAAGGTTTACTTTGCTCGTTACAGAGTTAGCGTCATTAGACAGGGAATTGACCAACAAGGAAATGGTTAACAAGATTTTCAAAAGCCTTCCAAGCAAATATCTAATTAAGACTGTTGCTATGAGAGAATCACAAACATTGGAGACTCTTACTCCAGAGCATGTCTTTTCAGAGTTAAAGGCATTTGAGTTCGAATTGGGTGAAGTCAGTGACACATCGACTGAATCAGGAGCTTTAATCGCTACAACCAAAAGCAAGGGTAAAGCGGTTAGTGAGGTTAAAACCATGGAATCAAATGAAGAAAAGGAAATGGCTTTATTGGTCAAGAAATTCAAAAAATTTCTAAGATATGAAAAGAGAAATCCTATCGGACAAACGTCATTTCAGACTCCTCTCCCTGCTCCAGCACCTCAGTATCAAGCGCCAGTATACTCTGCACCTCAACCAGTAGCGCCAGTTCCATACCAACCGCCTCTGTCTCCTACTCAAAATCTCTCAGCGCCAGTAGTCTCAAAGCGATTATCCACTGAACAAAAAATGAAAACTAATTTGTGTTATAATTGCAGAAAACCAAGGCACTACCAGGTGAATTGCCCTTATCCAAATGTGTCTAAGCCCACAAGGCAAGACTATGCGGATAGAAACCAACTCAGGAGCAACCTTCGCCAACAGGGATTGCTAGCGGAATCAGAACCATTCTCCGCACCTGAAGAGGACTTGGAATCATCAAATGAAAGCAGTGATGATGAGCCTATAAGCGACTCAGCGTTGATTTGTCTTATGGCAAGAGATGATGAAGTGTCTGACAAATCGCTACCAGAGGTAACCAATGAATTATCAATTCCTCTTTCTTATGATGAATTACTTGACAAAGTCAAAGAATACAACAATGAATGTCAAGAAGCTCCCAAAATATATCAAAATGATCTCGATATTATCTCATCACTCACAAGAGATAAAGTGACACTCAGAGCAGAGTTGCGAGTTCAGCAACAGTGAATTGAGAAGAACCAATCACTTGAGAGTGAAATTATTCAATTAAAAAATGATCTTGATATAATAGTCAAAAGAGAAGCTGATCTGATCTCTAGACTTGCCAAATCAGAGCAGCTCGTCTCATCATTATCAAAAGCTTCTAGAAACTTGGATAATGTGACTGAGCTAACTAGATTATTTGGTGAAAAGACCGGTTTAGGATGCAATGAATTCGGTAAACAACCAAATAAATCTAATGTTAGGACAAACAATAAAGGAAAGGGTGTTCGCTTTGTTAAAGAAAGTTCACAAAGTCAAATGCTGAATGAACCAAGCGACAACGGTACGAGGCCAAATGAGAAAGCCAAAGCTGACTCAGGTAAGGGAAAGACAAAGGCAAATGATTCACAAAGAAAGATTCATCCAAACGCTCAAAAGGCTAAGGATAAACCTAACCACTGTGAATCAAGCGCTAAGCGTCAAGCACCAAAAGTGCAACCCAAGCCAGTGCCAAGGAAATACCAGCGTCCATATCCGAGACGGTCAAGGTCATATTATCGATACTATGATGATTATGACTATGACTATGATTATGACTACTATTATAATCGAGGATATTATTACACACCCAAAAAGCACACACAACACGATGTGAAACCCAAGAAGGCCAGTATTCCCACAATGAAGACTAGGCAAATATGGGTTCCTAAAGTTTTAATTCAAACCAAAGTTACTAACATTGAAGGACCCAAGAAAACATGGGTACCTAAGAAGAATTAGAACTATCCTTAATGCAGGTACCTAGAGCCAACACCGATACTTCAGTTTGGTATTTCAATAGCGGGTCATCCAGACACATGACTGGATCAAAAGATCTCTTAGTCAACTATCGAGCTACCAATGGTCCTCAAGTTATATTCGGTGATAACTCCAAAGGTAAAACCAAAGGTATAGGTATCATGCATAGGGGGAACATCATGATCAGTGATGTATATCATGTTGAGGGTCTTAAGCATAATTTGTTAAGCATTAGTCAATTTTGTGATAAAGGCTTTGATGTTAAATTCTCAAGCGACTTCTGCTATGTCAACGACGCTAAGACTAAGTCTACTAAATTAAGAGGAAAAAGAACAAACAATGTGTATTTAGTGGATTAGGATTCTACTTTTGATAACACCCCACATGCTTTGTTGCTAAAAGTCAAAATGAATTGGGTTGGTTATGACATAGAAAAATGAATCACCTCAACTTTAAGGCTATCTCTCAATTAATATCGCTAAATCTTGTGGAGGGATTACCTAAAGGTTCCTTTCAGAAAAATCGCTTATGTGATGCATGCCAAATGGGTAAACAAGTTAAATCATCTTTCAAAAGGAAACCATGCCTATCTACTTCTAGATTTCTTGAGCTATTGCATTCAGATTTGTTTGGTCCAATTCAAATCATGAGTGTTAGTGGTAAAAAGTACTCGCTAGTAATAGTTGATGATTTCTCTTGCTATACATGGGTAGAATTCCTAGCGACCAAAGATGAAACTAGTGTCAAGCTCACATCGCTAATTCGTCAATTACAAACATCAAAAGATTTAAAGGTGACAAGAATTAGAAGCGATAGAGGAACTGAATTTACTAACCAATTTGTTGAGAAGTTTTGTATAGATCATAGAATACTTCATGAGTATTCTGCCCCTAGAACACCTCAACAGAATGGAGTTGCCGAGCGACGGAACAAAACGCTTAAGGAAGCCGCTAGGACGTGCTTGTAGAGTCTAAGCTACCTCAAAGGTTTTGGGCTGAAGCCATTAATACAGCTTGCTACACTCAGAACCGGTGTATGATCAACAAGCAACATGAGAAGACTCCATATGAGTTGTGGAAAGGACGTAAACCTAACGTTTCATACTTTCATGTTTTTGGTTCAAAATGTTTCATTCATAATAATGGATCCCACAGCCTTAAGACTTTTGATCCTAAAGCGGATGAGGGAATCTTTCTAGGTTACGCCAAGAATGGAAAGAGTTTTCGCATCCTAAATAAGATCAAGTCAAAAGTTGAAGAATCCATTCATGTTGTGTTTGATGATGCTAACCAAGAACCGAGTAAGGTTAATCCTGATGATGTAGGAATTGAAGATCTCACCCAACAAGCGTCACAAATCAATCTTGGTGACGAGAGTGATGACGAAGATGATGAGATTCGTGTACCTCTTCCTAAGGGTACTCGTGAGGTTAACAATAATGATAATGTCAGAATTGCTGATGATCATGAAGAGAATGATCATCAAGAACAAATTAGAACTTTAAATGATGCAGCGACTACGCAAGAGACAAATGAGAATCAAGCGATTGATAATCAAGAGTCTCTCAACTCGTTCCAACCAGACCAAAAATGGCTTAGAGATCATCCACCAGATCTAGTGATTGGAGATATTGAAGCACCTGTTAGAACTAGGTCCGCTACAATTAATGAGGCCATGTTCGCAAGCTTCCTATCTCAAATAGAACCAAAGAAAGTGGATGAAGCGCTTAGTGATTCAAGTTGGGTAGAATCAATGCAAGAAGAGCTTAACCAATTTGAGAGAAGCAAGGTTTGGACGCTAGTACCAAGACCAACTCACCAAGAAGTTATTGGAACTATATGGGTTTTTAGGAACAAAATGGATGAAGATGGCATTGTTATAAGAAACAAAGCTAGATTAGTCGCTCAGGGTTATTGTCAAGAAGAGGGTATTGACTTTGATGAGACATATGCCCCAGTAGCCCGTCTTGAAGCGATTAGAATGTTCCTAGCGTTTGCCGCATTCAACAAGTTCACAGTATATCAAATGGACGTGAAGAGTGCATTCTTGAATGGTAAACTCCAAGAAGAAGTCTATGTGGAGCAACCTCCAGGATTCATCAACAACCATGGCAAAAGTATGGTCTACAAACTGGATAAGGCACTCTATGGCCTTAAACAAGCACCAAGAGCATGGTATGACACTCTCTCTATCTTCCTTATAGGTAAAGGCTTTTCAAAAGGCAGCGTTGACACAACGTTATTTAAAATTACCCATAATGAAGATATTCTCTTAGTCCAAATCTATGTTGATGATATTATATTTGGTTCTACTAATAAGCGATTGTGTGAGAAATTTTCGAAAATGATGCAAGAACAATTTGAAATGAGCATGATGGGTGAATTAACTTTCTTCTTAGGATTACAAGTTAAGCAACTCCCTAATGGAATATTTATAAACCAAGCTAAGTATACTAGAGATATGATTAAGAAATTTGGTATGGAAAATGCATCATCTTCAAAAATTCCAATGAGCCAAACGCTCAAGTTAGATAAAGATGAAAGTGGGAAGAAAATTGATATCACTAACTATAGGGGTATTATTGGATCACTTCTTTATCTTACCGCTAGTAGACCTGATATTATGTTTTCGGTATGCATGTGTGCACGTTTTCAATCTGATCCTAGAGAATCACACTTAAATGCTACCAAGAGAATCCTTAAATACCTAAAAGGCACACAAAACGTGGGCTTGTGGTATCCAAGGGACTCTCCTTTTGAACTAATTGGTTATTCAGACGCAGATTTTGCAGGATGCAAAATAGATAGAAAAAGTACTAGTGGTACATGTCAATTTCTAGGTGATAGACTAGTTTCGTGGCATAGTAAGAAACAACAATTATAGCGACTTCTACCGCTGAGGCAGAATATGTAGCTGCTGGAAGCTGTTGTGCACAAATCCTTTGGATGAGGCAACAACTTAGAGATTATGGAACAATCCTAGGTCCTACCCCAATCCATTGTGATAACCAAAGCGCTTTAGCTATGACCCAAAATCCTGTCCTTCATTCTAGAACCAAACACATTGACATTAGATACCATTTCTTGCATGACTATGTTCAAAAGAAAGATATCTCCATGCATTTCATTGGAACTGACAAACAACTGGCAGATATCTTCACCAAAGCGCTCAATGAACAACGCTTTCTCACTTTAAGAAGTGAATTAGGTATGATCGATTTAAACGCTTAAATCATAAAGCATCATATTTAATAGGCATATAATTTAGGGGGAATCCACTTTATGATTATGTCTAAACCACATTTCCAAAAATGAAATGAGTTATCAATTCTAGGGGGAACTTTAAAATTGTACTTACTTCATTAAGTAAGCGACTATGATCAAAATGACTTTAACCAATCTTATGCATCGATCATTAGCGTTTACTTTTGCTCATTACAATCTGATCACTTATAAAATGAAAGGTTTAAAAATTCAACAAGCGATTGATATGTATCAAATTAAACTTAATTTATAAAAGAATCTTCAGCGTTGAAAGAATTTCCACTTCAACGCTAAAGTAACTCTCTTTCATAAAAATTTCATGCATAGTTTTCATCGCCACAAAGTAGCGTGTGGATAAATCCAAAATTCAAGATTTGTTAACTACCCACACGTGCCTATCAAATCAAACTGACGGTTATGATTCCTATCTAAACCTAGGCAGTTCAGTAAAATGCATGAATCTGAGTACGTGTCAATGTACTATCAGGCGCGTGTAATTTACGCTGAAAATTTCAAATTTTTTCAAACGTTTTCAAAAAGTAACTGCGGATCCGAAAATTGTTATAGTATCCTATTTTACCGCACTTTTTGACATCCGAAGTTATGTGAACACGGTTCAGATTTCTTTCTCATTAACTTCTGTACACGTGTCATTTATCTACCAATTGAGGAGTTACTTTTACCTTCTATTTATGTCTCTCAAAACTTTAACAAAAAACCTTTATCTCTTCCAATCTCTCTACTGTAAAAGTCATTTCTCTCTAAAAAGACAAAATCTTCTTTCTTTTCTTCAAAGTCTCATCTTTTAGCAATGGCACCCAAAGCTTCAAAATCTTCCCGTGCTGAAAAACCAGTGATGGATAACGCCGGATTTTTGGTTAACTGGGATTATCTTTTTGATAACCAGAACTTCCCTCTTCGAACGATTCTTCCACTCGTTCAAGAATCTGGTTTGAGAGACATGCTTACTACTGCTTACAACTACTTTGAAGAAGAATCTCTCTATTTTTTTTAATAATGGTGAAATTTCTGAAGACGGCAATTCCATATACTGCGTCTTCCTTTCTGCTAAAGAGACCTTTGTTCTCACTCCCTCTCTGATTTCTTCACTACTAAATCTCCCGAATCATGGCAGTGAGGTAGAACATGTCAATCTCGGAGATGCTACCAAAGTCTGGGATTTGATCAAGAAAGACGACGTTAACACCACGTATGAGCCGAACTTCAAGAAGAATGATATGAAGGGCGAATACGTCATCCTCACTGACATTTGTTCAAAGATTATTGAATGCAGAAAAGGAACTTTTGACAAAATCACCAACATTCAATACAAGATGATGGTAGCCATCCTAACCAAGTTAAAAGTTAACTGGTCTCTCTATGTCTTCAATCGCTTCAAAGCAGCGATGGCTAAATCTGTTAATCCCAAGCCTTACGGGATTGTGCTAAGTCGTATTCTTTGCGCTTGAGGATATACGCAATCTTTTGGCAAAAAGATTCCAGCGACCAAATTTTATGGAAAGAAAATGATAAGCGAGCTTCTTAACCCGCGAAAACACAGCGGAGCAGCGGTTCCTAAAGAACAGCGTGAGCGACTTCCAGCCAAAGGAGTTGTTCGCAGTGATGATGAAAATCAAGCGTCTTCTTCATCATCGTCCTCTTCATCAGAAGAAGAATTGGTGGTCAAGCGACCTAAGAGAAAGATCATTCTCAAGGTCACTGAGCCATCTAAGCTCGCAAAGAAACAAAAGCCTGATCTTAAGAAGAAGAAGCCGAATCCCAAAAAACAACCAAAGATCCCTTCTCCTTCTCCCTCTCCTAAATCTCCATCTCCTCCTCCAGCGTTTATCTTTTACGTTCCCGAGGAAGAAGAAGTCCCGCTTGCACGAAGGCGTATTTCTCTTTCTACTCCCGCAGTATCCTCTAGCGCTCCATCAAAACCAGCGCTTAGAGAGTCAGCTAGTGCTTCTTTCTCTGACGCTGTTCCAGAAGTTAGCTCAGATCCTCAAGTCGCTACTCAATCTGAGAGGTGTTCAAATGTTCAGGGTAAGTATTTGCTAAGCAAATTTGCCTATCCTTTCCTCGCTAGTCTCTAAGTTTCTAACGCTAGGATAAAAACTCTTTCAGCACCTTATGCAGCAGATATTCAATATGTTCTCTACACGCTTAAAGAACTAAATATCCCCATTCGTGCTGATCCGATAACTTCTTTTATTGATTTAGATCCCGAATAAGAAGTCCAGGAGCCTGAGGAAATTGCTCAAGAAATAGATCAAGCGACTAAAAACGTCGATGATATTCCTCAGGGTAAGCGATGTAGTCTTTTGTTTGTAATTTCTACTTAGTAGAAATTTTTGCTTGCTTTTCTCAATCGCTTACATGTATCAGCTCAAGATGTACCTCAAGATGTACCAATCGCTGATACCCCTCCTCTCTCAGAGATTCCAGTTGAAATAGACGTGAACATGGCAACTGTTGTGGATATCGCTATAAAGGCATCCCAAGTTCTTCCTGACGCTGAAACTTCATCAGCAAGTGAGGCAACTTTAAACGCTGAGCGGTCGATAGAAGTGGCCCCTATCCAAACAGAAGCTATTGCTTTTGTTCCTACGTCAACAGGACCTCGTCCTCGTGTCATTGATTTCTTCCCGCGCGGATACTCTTCAGATATTGAATTCTATTATGCCGCCAGATAACGTGACACTCAAACACTTGCCGAGTTGGAAATCCAATTTCAAACGACTCTCCATCGGCCAGATCGTTCAGACTCACACAAGTTTGAAATCTTCGAGCGTTTTGCCAATCTTGGTCTGTACAGTTTAGCGCGTCTTCATTCACGCCTTGAGTATATTCGTCGACCAGCGTTCAACAGATCAGAATTTGACGAGAAGCGATTCAATTTCACCAGTCGCTCAGAAGAGTCCTTTTATCCTCTGCGCCAAAACCAGATTGTTTTCAAAAATCCCCACATGGGTGATTGGAACAAAGATCCAGATGAGGCAGAACTCAATAAGATAGGATATTCAGCTCTTCCTTCCATCGTCAAATCTCCTCAAAACGTTGTTTCTCCTAATCCACTTAAGTTATGGAAAGGAAAAGGACCTATTGTTGCTGAGCGTCCAAATCCGGTCGACTCGTGGATCGAAGATGAGGCTCGAGAATATCTAGCCAGATTATAGGCTGAGGATTATGAAGAAGACATAGAACGCTTTGAGAAATTTCTTGCCGCTAGAAAAGATCAAGCTAAAGCTATCAAGCTGGGCAAGCGATGGATGATGAGTACAACCAGCTGGACTGAAGACTTTGTTCTGCATTTCTATACCCTAGAAGAACTTATAAGATACCTGTTTCTTTTCAATTTTGGGATAGAATACAGACGCCGAGGATATGCAACCTTTTTGCTTCAACAACGTCAGATTATTGCAGGGAATGTTAGCGCTTTGCCACGATACAGACAACCAATCGAAAGCTACATTCGCCAGCAACTCGCCTTATACAGCCAGGGCGGACGCTACGTCTTGCATCCTCGTGCAGACTTTGTTCAAAGAATCTTTCCTGACCTAAACGAAGACGCTTCGTCAAGTAAACGGCCCATTCTTCCCGATCAGAGTCAGATTCGTGTTGATGTTTCAACAGAACAAGCTGAGTTTGCTGAGTTCCACAGAACTATGAGAGCCGTGTTTGAAAATGCCCAAGCGCTGGACAGCAGTTTCAATCACTTTTCCGGGTGTTACAATTTCAGAGGATATACTCTACACCCCGTGTTCTTTAGTGAATCCAACATTCAAGTGGCCAAGATGATCTCGCTGATTAGGCCAGTGGACCAAGACGCAGTTCAAGGGCTCATGTCGTTGATTTTGGACTTTTTCAATCGTTATACTTCAGGGATTGCTTTACCGGAAGATGTGCAACTGGCACTAAGTACCGAAGAGCGCGAAGACGCTATATTCTTTATCCCGCAATCCAGCTTGATCAGTTCAAGGCATGTGATGGAAGCCCTTGGCCCCCTCTGGGTCATTGGCATTAGAGAACCTTCTCCTCCCCAACTCCAATTAATGGACGAAGACTCTGATCCTACTGCGGAAGTCGCTCAAAATCCTGAGGCTTCCTTGCCAGATTCTTTTAGCGCCCCAGTAGTCGAGCCCCTAGTTTTTGCAGATCTAATCATGGATCAAGCGATTGAAGAAGTGCACTCTGAAATTGCACACGCGCCTATCGAGCCCTTTATCCGAGCTAAATCCAAAGGCAAGGCTGCAGTTTCTAGCTCTTACGGACTTCTCCCGTCCCTAGAGCGTTCTTCTTCCAATTCGGATTCTGAAAGTGATTCAGACGCTAGAGACTTCAGACAGGCAGTCCGGAACTCGCTCCACAACATTGAAGGTTCCTGTTCCAAACTCTTTGAAACTGCTGATAGACATATGCGAATAGTGTCTGATACGCGAAGTCGTGATATTGCAAACGCTTCAAATAAAAGCACCATTGCTATCATGAATAGCATGTCCCCTCTTATCGCTGAACTCTCATCCGAATTCAACCGTCACTTAGCCCAGAGCGCTTCGGCTGATGCTGACAGACATATTTCGACCGATGCCGTTGCTCAGAGCATCGCTCACCTAGTTGCTCTCTTAGTTGACGAAGTTCGACTCTTGCGAAGAGAAGTCGCTGAGTTGAAAACCTCTCTTGATGATGCCAAGAAGGGGGAAAATACAGAAAAGCATCAAGCGTCCAAAGCAATGTCAAAGACTGATAATAAAAATTGGCGATCAATGATGGAAGAACTAGTAAGTATCAAGAAGATGTTAACTAAAAAGAGAAAGCTAAGATATTATCTAGGAAGATATCTCCTTCCGGAATTGGACGTTGACTTCTTAGAAGGAATGGGATTTCAACCTTTTGCCGGACCGCTGAGACGACCTATCAATTGGAGACCGTCAAAAGATCCAAGAAAAGATATCTGTCACGATTTAATTCGTGAACTTGGAATTTCTCCAAGAAAGTGGACAGAAAGGTTGTTAGAACTTAATGAAAGCGCCAGACTTCGTAGGCATGATTACGATGAAGTTCAACATACGACAATGATTGACATTGATCGTCTCCTGATGGACTTAGCGCTAGAAGTTCTCCAAGGCGAAGAAAGAGCAAAGCGACAGAAAAAGTGAATGTTTTTTTTTATTTTTTTGTACTCGCTTTCCTTTTTTGTTTTCATTATAAATCATGTATGTTTATTCTTTCAATATATGAATGATTTATCGTTGAAACATCTTGTTGAAGCTAATCTAACTTTAGCTAACCTTACTAACTTTTTGAACGCTAACTTATATTCATTTAGGCTTTTCTCTTTAGTAACTCTTAAATTATAAAAGAGTTACAAAAGTTAAAGTCTTGACATCATCAAAAAGGGGGAAATTGTTAAGAAATTTCATGTTAGATGTTTTAATGATAACAAGATAGGATTCATTGTTAGACCCCAAATAAAATGTAAGTTTATGTTTTCATTGTTTAAACGTTTAAAAGTTTGTAATTTTGTTTAGGCTTGTAATTTTTATCTTTGTAGATTTTAAACTAAGTCTTAGTAACTGAATCGCTAGTAGAATTCTAGGTGAGTCTATTAGAGAAGAAGTTGAAGACCAACGTCTGAATTCAACCAGAGATGAAGACTTGTCTCTTAGCGTCCGTCAAACGCTAAAGGAACCTATTTCAGGATACATGGATCAAGCGCTCAAATTGTCTCAAGCGATGGATGTAAGATTCACCTGAAATAAATCCTCAAATCATGAAGGACTTAAATGCAATCATTCAACGGACATTTATTTCCAACGGGAAATAAACTCAAATGCATTAAATGCCTGATATGAGCATTAAATGTGATAAGCTACTATGACTTGTGGACAAGCCACCTTTTTGACTCAGACTGTCAGAATTTCAGAGATTAAAACTGCTCCCGTCCAATCGGCCCCAGCAGATTTTCAGGAATGTCAGAACTTGGGTATATTCACTCTCCGCGTGAATGACACGCTCCTACATGTGTCCAACGGACAGATCTCAAGAAAGTGTCTATAAATACCACCCAAACAAAACCCTAAAAAACACGCGAGAAAACTATTATTTGAAAAATATTCATATACTCTTGTTGTGAAAAAGCTTTGAAACTCCATAGCTAAAACCTTCAAACTTTTTACATACATTCCAAACAGTTACCAAAATATCGCAAACATCTTCTAAAGAAGAAATTCAAATTCCACTTGAGATATTACAAGTTGTTTAATCTTTCCAAAAACAAACAAAACCCTAGAGATAACCTTCAACCTTTCATCTGAGTGAGAAAAGTTGTTGTACCCTTTCAGGAAGTATTTCTGAGTGGGAGAAGCTTGAAGAAGACGATCTTCATTGGTGCTGAAATCTGTGTAATCAAGGAGCCCAAGATCATTTTCATCCATTACTATTTTGTAGAAGTTTCTATGTGATTCTTTGATAATCATCATAGTAAATTCCTCCAAGTGAAAAAGGAGAAGAAGGACGTAGCTGGGATTACATCACCCAGTGAACCTTACAAATTATTGTGTCATTTATATTTTATTGTCTTATATTCATCACATTATACTATTAAAAAAAAGGACAAATAAAATTGCAAAGCGATTAAATTGCCTACAAGAACGCTAAAAATCATTTCCGCTGTGCTAACCCTGATTAAGCGATCTAAGCGTTGCCCTACTTTGGTAAACGGCTGAAATCACTAAGTCTAAGTTAACTACTCTGAAGCGTTTGACCCAAGTGCTCAGTACTCCAAGCGTTCAAAAAATATTTAAGTGATACGAAATTTTTTTGAAATCTAAAAAGAGTTCAGGGTCTATTCAAAACCCCCCCCCCTTTTTAGACTCTTTCGTATGCCACTTGGGACCACCAAATATTTATAAGGTTATTTTGGTCTTAACAAAAAAATTAAGAAATGTAAATCATTCTACACTTTTAGAATAGATATAGATTATAACAAATATATTTGATTGTATTGGCATATTGATATTTTACAGGGTTACAAAAACTATGGGATTCTTCCTTCACCACTAATTTCATTCTTAGTCCGACAATCACAATCATTTATATAATAAAAATAATAAATTATTGCTACAATAGAGAAGCATAAACTCATTGTGTATGGATAATTCTAATAATAGGAAATCAAAAAAATAATTGCAACTCGTATTCACATGCACTAAACTGCATGGAAATGATTGGGATAATTTTATGTAATTTATGGTAACTTACCATGAACACTTGAGATTTTATAAATTATCAAAATACCCCATATCAATGCTAACAAGTCAAAAAACAGAGGCAAATTATTATCTACTTTTTAGGTTGCAATAAACTTTTACCTTCAACGGCTTTATGATAATTCCTCAAATTTCTGGTTGTCTTTGATAATTAAGGTCTCATGGGGGTGTCTACGTGATTTACTCCAAGTAATAAGACAATTGCACTTTCAGACAAGTTCTTCCACCTTAGTTGGCACCAGGGTCTTAAATGTTCTCAACCCATATACTGAATATTAGCCTATGAAAACGAACAAAAATAGTGCAAATTCGTATAAACCATACCTTGAAAAAGACAAGCGGATACAATTAAATCACCAACAAAAATTAAATAATATATATAAGCATCGAAATATATGTCAAATATAGCTTGAAAGGTAAATCCCAGCACTCTCAAAAACAAACCCAGATACCTTGCTGGAATTGCTCCCAATGAAATATAGAGAAAAACATGAAAACAAACCAATAAAATGAAGAGAACGAAAACCACAATACAAAGACAGGAGACAGAAAAATTAAAGAAAATGTAACATATATTATCATTTTATCATTTAAAAGCCCGCATCGTCAACAAGCTCGACCACATGAAAGAAGAGGAGAAATCCCAGCAAGACATGTCATAGCTTGACAACAGCTCCAGTCTTCTGGAATTGATTCAAGGGAGACAGATAATCTCTAGTATTGCAGCCAAAAGAGCTGCTCACGATTCGGCTGAAGCAGATGCCATGCAGCAAAACCATTTCTTCTGCAGATCATTGTATTTATCAAATCAAATTATAATGAAGCAAATTTGTTCACCCACAAGAACTTATAACAAATATGCTTTCTGTTTTCAAAGGATATAATTACAAAATCTACTATAAGGTTTGGCCTAAATAGATGTTGTCTCCCTTGGGTTTCAGAGATTACATCCACCTCGCCAGAAATTTGTTGTCAACTTATATAATCACTTAGACCCCATAACAGAAAAAGTCAACTTCAGACAAACTATTGATGAAAGCCCAATTCACCCTCGGTATCATCGTACTATAAAGGTGACAAGTTTAAATCCCCTTACAGTGGTAACCGAAATTTCCAAAAACTTCTCCAGAAATTTATCCAGTTACAAACAAAATCCATTGAGATTTATTTGGTAGATTCCCTACGATTTAATATAAATTAACAAATTGTTAGATGTTAATTAAGAAGTATTAGTATTTGAAAACACAATTATGCATCTCCTATATTCTATTTTTCCTATCACCTAATGTTCTATATTTTAAAAAAGTTAATTAAGATAGCAGTACTGTTGCCACTATCACGTGAACATTTAATCGACTACACACGTTTAAAACACCTACTTCAGAGATTTACTTGAACTCTTTGGGTTTGACAAGAAGTATGATGTTGGCGGGCAAGGAGGAAGTTCTTTTAGAGAAAAAGAAAGTGTCACAGCCCTAACCAGGATTTGGACAGAATGTTTAGAACATTTCATAACTTTTCTTGCATAAATCACAGGGGTTTAATTAATGAAAAAGTTTTAAAGAAGATAATTATAATGTGACAAATCTTAAGGGAGGTCTCTATAATTTGGACAAATGGTCGTGGGGCTTGCATAATTTCAACAAACAGCACATGAGCATCTCATAAAAAAGTTAAGGTTTAATAAAACCAAGTAGTGTCGGAGAGGTTTACGTAACTTCGAGAACCTAAAAGGGTCTACTTGTATTATAACCAAACCTCTGGGATGTTTCTATAATCATTCATTTAATGTAAATGAGCAGCATCATTTAGCATGTGTATAACTATATCCACCTTGCCTAGCGACATTCAACCACCCTACTATATTCAGCAGGTTACTCCCTTTATGAAAGTATTGGAAAGCCATAAATGACACATCATCGCCATATGCAAGCTTTTGAAAACTTTGCACGGCATATGAAATTCAAGTGAGAAAATATAAAAGCATTTCAGGGATTTCTACCATTTAATAAAAAAAGAAAAAAGAGGTTGCCAATCATTACTCCTGCATTTTATTAGAAAATTAGATACTTTTTGGGGCCTTCATAAAGTGATGATTATTGGTGGTGATCCGTATGAACTAGGCAAGTAATCCAATTCTGAATGTAACTTGTTCCCGGATGCATAATGAGAGATACATCATGCAATAATTTTGTCGATAAACATATCATGCCCCCGTTACTGTTTGGCATTTCTAATATCTTTTCAGCATCAGCCGGGATGCTTCATAGAGAGTTGCCATAAAGTAGGAAAGTATGTGATGGCGCATTAGTCATTACAGAGCAGCAGATCGAAGCAGTAAAAAGGGGTAAGCAATTTAATAGCAATTAACTATATTAACAGATTTGTAGGATTTGTGACTTATAATTAAGGAGTTATCCCGCACAATTATCATGGATAAAGTCTTGATAAACCCATATATTAGCAATCACATTTAATAAAAATGTTGTTTGATATTATACTTATGACTAATTAACCTTTAATTAGTCAAGCACTAATCTATTCTATAGTTGACTGATCATCCTAGCCTAATATACAACAATGAAAGAAAGCATATATCACACCCTTAACGGTCAACGGATGCGAGTGATATGTCCTTGCACCCTTTTCAGTTCCAAAAATACATTACAGAGGAACATATCATTGGAGTTTGACATTTCCCTGGATTCAGAGAAATCCGTGATAATGTAAACCACTCGACCAGATTGAAGGAACAGACAGCTGGGAGAGAAAACTGAAAAGACACGACAATTTCCCCCTATCTGACTAATTAGTATAAAGGTGCTCGTAATGGTAGTATAAAGGTGCTCGTAATGGCTTGTGATCTAAAATGACCTCCCCCCCCCCCCACCCCCCCCACCACACACACACAGAGACACAGAAAGTTGGGAAGATGCTTTGGGTCTGTATTGACAGAAACAGAAAAAGCATACGTCTGCTCAGAACCAAAGTCAAGGTGCAAATCACGAGTTGCACAGGAAAACGTCAGACTTTTGATGAGTGTGAAAAGGTGGTGGTTTAAAAGAAAAGGAGAGAGAAACGGGCAGTTTAATAGTGAGCTTCAAGACTTCCAAATCATGCCCTAAAGTGCGATCCAAGAAAGTGTTGATTGTATACCACGAATGACATTTAGTCATGCACAACCCTATGTCCTAAAACCAGAGCTAAAATAAAAACATGACAGATTCCGGTACTGTTCACATAGAAATTAAGGCTAGAGAGAAAAGAAGAGGAAGAAATCTGAAAGATGGCATTTAGTCATGCACAACCCTATGTCCCAGAACCAGAGCTAAAATAAAAACATGACAGATTCCGGTACTGTTCACATAGAAATTTAGGCTAAGAGAAAAGAAGAGGAAGAAATCGGAAAGATGAAATTCCAGAGTTAGATTGAATCTTGACATATAAATGCTTAAAATGTTCAAAAGAAAATCTAATTAGCTGTCAAAAAATTAGAGCCTGCATGAGTTCATATCAAGTACAATCTTTCTAATTGTAACAAAGCAAATTCTATATGAAAGCCTGCTAAAAATGCACACCTGATCATTCAATGGAACAAGTACTGAAGTTGTGAATAAACAGACAGACGCAAAAGTAAACGAATTGCCTGAATGCACTAACATGATACCAGAACATAGGGGTAGCATCAAACAAATCATAAATTGAAAGGAATCAACTCATTAAAGCATTAAAAATCAGCTGCAACTTACAGACTGAGGCTTCCCTAGAGTGGACCCCTGCTTATATGTGGACTCATCCTTTGATGGAGAGTCAGACTTCCCACCTGTCCTTTTCTCATTCCTAGCTTTGTTGAAGATCACAGTGAACCCCTCAGCAGATGCTGGATCATTGACATCCCATTCTCCAAATTTTGGAAGTGGTCGACCTCCTTCCTGTAGAATTTAGCGATTACCATAAAAGATATGCGATTGTGCCCCAAAAGGTCAAAAAGGAAGGGAAAAAAACAAACGGAGTGCCCATTAATTCCAAGTTCATAACAAAGAAGCATACAAATTCAAGAGATTACATCGAATATTCTAATGTTTTTGAGCTAGCAAACAACGAAGCATACAAATTCAACTATATAAATGCTGCTGCATCTCAAAAGACCAGTGACATTTTACAAGTATTAACAAATTGCAAACACGGGAGATTAGCCCAAGCAAAGATTAATGAAAAGTGAGAAAGAGCTCACAACCAAAACATAAGATTCTGCTTACAACTCGTCATTGAGATTAAGTCATTAAACTATATGCAACACGATTAACCATTTGAGAGAGATTTTCATATTCACATTTGTGTCGTTTATTCATCCATGGTAATAAGTGAATAAAGCAAAATAATTTCATTTAACAAAATGGACCTTTCCTACTTCTCTTTTGATTAACCAAAAAAAATTATCAATGTTTTAAATTTTACTCTCTGTTTTTGTTTTGGAAGAAATAGTGTAACATACTGTTTTTCAACAGTTTAACATCCATATGAGTTGACTCCACGTTTGAGGGAGTATGATAACATCCAATTCTGTGAAATTGGCAATGGAATTGGAAACATATTAGGGAAATTGAACCAATTATGTACGCAAAAGCTGTAAGGTGTTGCATATGAAAATATGCAGAGGCGAAGAGATTATAGAGACGAAAAACAGAGAAACAGAGCATATATCATACCAGATGACAGGGAAATGCTTGTAAAAAACAATTACAATAACACGATAACAGAAATTAATTCCAATCGAAGATGAGTAAATATACGTTGAGAAGATGAAGTTGAAAATCATACCGCCATGAGCGAATATTTGAACAGAAATTATTATGCTATTCTGTGCGCTTCGTTTTCTGCTTCTGTTTGTCGAAAATCGAAATTCTGTCTCTCTCTCTCTCTCTCTCTCCCTTCACAAAATGTAAACGCAAAAGCAAGAGAGAGGGTTTGGCGTTAGATATAGCAGAAATTGTAATTGTATGTATATGTATAGATACAGAGAGAGTGGGGGCAAGTGTCCAGGTGTGCCATGTGAATGCCGATAATATTTGCCCTGGTCCCCCCCCCCCCCTCCCCCCAACTTTTCTCATTTTCTTTCACTTGTCTTTTAACAAAAACTGGATTTCCTTTTTACATTTATATATAGAAGTGATAACTTGAAATTAGGTTATAGAATTAATCAAGCAAATGATTTGATTTTCTTATCAAAATTGAAATTATGTTCATATTAGTTGATTTTTAAAGAAATTTTATAGACTCAGTCTCTAATAAAATTCATAATTCGTATATCTTATGAATTTTTATTGAAAGTTACGATGAAAAATTAGGCTAAAGTATATAAAATGGAAAATAAGTAAATTAGTACATGTATGTGCAAAATAAGAATAAAAATGAATTATTCGATTGTGAAAATTCAGCTTATTGTTATGTTATTTTGTAAGATATATAGCTTTTACTTGCTTCCATCGTGACATTGGTGGCATTAGTTTTTGAAGAAAAAAAAACATTGCTTTTATATTATGTGAAAGAAATATTGTATGAGTTGACAGTAATAAATATTTTGATAAATTATTAATATTTGTATTTTAATAGTATATATTCGATTAGTAACTATAATATTCAACTATATAAAAGTAATATTTTTTTGCCCATATATAGAGTAAGAGTATCATCCGTCAAGTATAATTACGAGATACATCAAATACTTATACTAAATGACTTAACTCAAAAGTACGAGTATTATTTATCATGTTCAGAATGCATATGTAAACGAAAATATTTTTAATTACATATATGTGCGTGTACTATATGATTATATAAGAGTATAATAGGAGTTTTAACTAAAGAGGTGTTGTCTTTTATTTATTAACTTATCAAGCCCAATAAAATATCAAAATTCAAAGAGTAATTTACTACATCACAAACTTTTCTAAAGGGTAAAGCGTTCACGACTCCAACTTTGAAATTCAACCCGCATCGTATCTAATCCCTTACCAAATGAGATTTCTTTGCTAATTAAAAGATTAGATGAGGTGGTTACATCAACTAAGGGAATTCAACTAACATTGTGCACCTTTTCGTCAAAGCTAGCTGGATATATAGTCCAACTCGATCAACATTGCCCTTCAACACCGTCACTAATAACATATCCTCTGTGTGATTCAAACTTGCGGCATTCAAGTGAAAAATTAAAGACTCAAGCCAACCATTAGACCACCGCGTGAGTGGTAAATGGAATGAGCTTTAAATTATTGATATAAAGTTGTATTCCAATGGGTTCTAGCAATGAGCTTTACAACTTGGCCCTGATTGGCAGATAGCTCATATTTCCTAACCAAAAACTTCTTTTGTAAATGTAACTCCAGAAACTGTCAACAACTTTCCATACAAAAGTTCAGAATCTGTTTCTAAGCTATTCAAAACATAAGCCAGAAGAAGAAGAAGAAGAAGAAGAATATTTATTGTTAGGACTTAGGAGTACATTCTCTTCCAAGATCTAAAGTACATTACTTTTATTTTGGACTAAAAAGGACAGAAAATGAAGAAGAAATTCATCTAGACTAGAAGATAGTAGAGACAGATAAAACTCCACTCTGGTTCATCTCTTCAACGCTGCTACCAACCAAGTATCATTTGCTCTGTTGCAAAGGTACATCTTTCGAACGAGATCTGCAACGGAGGCCTCAATTAGTCGAGGAGACTTTTATGCTATGTTTGGACCTTGGATTAAGTGAGGAAACGAAAAGGAAAAACGAGAATTATCAAAGAAACAGTCTTACTTTTTTTATTTACGCCAAATCCAAGAACCAAACATAGCCTTAAACTCGGAATTTGTTAAAGAAGAGAATAGAAAAAGATGCAGCATTTAAATTGCTGTTATTATCAGAGATAAACTAATATGAAGATTCTGATCAACTTTGAAACAGTTGAACCACAACCATGATTAAGCTTATTTAAAAGTGAGACAGGAGTTAACACACCTATCCCAGCATTTAAAATTGATGTTAAATCACATATGTACAATCTAGTACATCAGATTTATAATCTAATCATTGTATAATCATTAAAACCTACAAATGCTACACAAGCTATTCTACCTTTCAAATTTTTTAATACCAGTTGAACAAAAGCTCGTCCACAACTTGGTGAATTCAAATTGAATAGGCAGAGTTGTTTATGGAAACCTAGTTGATATACACTTGAGGATTATTTGTCATTCCTATAGGAGGAGGATGAACCAAAATGCAGCTTTCAGATAAAAAACACTCGCCTGCACCGAGAGCCACACACTGAATGGTGAGAGTCGTGCCATGTTGACACAATGTGGGTCACATTGATGCCGTGGCACCATGCTCACCTTTTCACTTGGGAAAGCTAGGTTTATCTAAGAATTTTCAATTTGAGTCTCATACTTACCAAAAAATGAAAAATTGTTAGACTAGCTCCACGACGAGGGCTGAAGCACCTCCACCTCCATTGCAAACACCACCAACTCCATATTTTCCATTTTTCTGCTTCAATACCTGAGACAACATAAGTTGACCATGTTATAACAAAATATCATATAATCTTAAGTACAAAGATGTTAGATCAAAATCAATTGACGTTTCCATTCCCCAGCCAAGAAGTATGAAATCTCAGTTTTCTTTAACTTTAGAAAGATGATAAATTCAAAAATTCATAGTAATGAAGTGAAACTTCTTCTACAGAAAAGGAAAACATACCCCCAAAAGTGTAACCAAGATACGGGCTCCACTACAACCTAGAGGGTGCCCCAATGATACGGCTCCACCATGTACGTTAATTTTCTCCTGTAAAAAACTCAAGCATCTTAGAATAGAATCTACCTATCTGTCATAACACAAAGAGGTGATCAAATATGCAATGAATGGTACTCATGGGAAAAAAGACACCAAGTAAATAGGGTGTTTTAATTTTATCCATTTCCTTTTATTTATTTTCCGCAGAGTGGGGGGAGGACATGGAACAGAGAGACAATTCGAAGTTAAAGAACTAACCGGATTGAGACCCAATAGCTTCTGATTAGCAAGAGCCACGACCTGCATGGAATCATATATGTAGAATAAGATAATAAGCTTTGAGTTAGCAAAGTATTCTTTGCTCATTTTCAGAGAATAACAGCATACCGAAAAGGCTTC
Source organism: Buddleja alternifolia (assembly GCA_019426215.1). NCBI lineage: Eukaryota > Viridiplantae > Streptophyta > Magnoliopsida > Lamiales > Scrophulariaceae > Buddleja > Buddleja alternifolia. The sequence continues at coordinate 777,811 of CM033407.1, read as the reverse complement.
ATTGATTTCATAATAGTCAATTTGAGATGCTTCTAATCCAGCATTTTTAAGTGCTTTGGGAATTGCAAGAGCTGGAGCAGTTGTAAACAATTCGGGTGCCTGCACAATGTGCTCCAATTAAGCATAACCATTGTTGAAAATGTGAAGCATAGAAATATGGATTCTTTGAAGTTCACAAACGCACACAACGCACCTGAGCAGCATCAGCATATCCAGAGATCTTTGCAATGACTTTCAGCCCAAGCTTCAGAGCCTTCTCTCCACTCACTAAAACAAGAGCAGCAGCACCATCACTGCAAATGAGATCAAATTTACTTGTCAATCTTAAAAGAAAATCTCTAACATTTGACATTAATCAATTCTCCGAGAGTAGCAATTTAAGGAATTTATGCTACATGGTGCAAGGACTGCTCTACTGCAACCATGGAAGTATAAGTAGGTATTGCATTCACTTATAGACTATACTTCTTTTGTTACAAAGGAAAATGAGCAACAAAAGAAAATATAGGATATCCAAACATATCTTGCAGGAGAATCAACATGCATTTTCCATATTTAAAGAAATTTTAGGCAAATAAATAATATGTCCTAGGAACTTCGATGGAACAAATGACGGAGAATTTGATTTTCTATGTTTCACATTTTCCTTTACAACCCAACAGGAGACTGACCCAAAGAGAGCTACCAAGTGAATGCGTGAGAGTACACATGGAATCAGGTGCAGTTGAAGATTGAGCTTACTCTTTATTTCTAGTTAATGATAAATGAAGAGAATGAGACTCCAATATTCGCTACTAAACTGTATATTATTGTCTCTGCTTAATTACTTATCTAACTCATAGAAACTAAGATTGAAGGAGAGGGTGCAAATAAAGCAACAAACCTGATGCTAGATGCATTGCCAGCTGTGACTGTACCACCAGTTTCTTTGAAACTTGGTCTGAGCTTCCTCAACTTTGCAGCATCGAACTGACACAAGACACATAAATAATCAGTATTAGGGATAATTTTGAGAAACTGGGGCAGTCCCAAGTTCATGAGATCTAGGCACACACAAGATAGTGCTATCCATTTTCCTGAATTAGGGTGGATTCAAATGCATGACCACTGCCTGAAAAAAGGTTACAGATTTTCTTTCTTGACAGAAAAGTTACTATTGTACTATTTCAAATCAACAGTACCTGAAAATGGAATACTTTTTTTACTTAATCTAGGTCCTCTGGGATCGAATTTTTCTTCAACAATACTCACATTTAATTACATCTTTTTTTATTAATACTCAATAATTTTCAAAAATATATTGACCGAAGTAAGCAATAAAGAGTGAAATGTGGACAGACGAAAAAGAATAAAACACTCATAGTCCTATCTTTAAATAGAAAGGAATGTTGGGTAAATTCACCTTTCCTAGACCTTCATCCTTATCTACAATTGTGGATGGTTTTCCTCTTCCCCCAGACACTTCAACCTACATGGACAAGATTCAGTTTATAATTCAACCGCAAAGGCATGAGCTGCATCTTTTAGCTAAAGTCATCTTACTGGAGCAATCTCCCATGCAAAGGCACCAGCATCTTGAGCAGCAATTCCGCGCTCAAAGCTTTGAACTGCGTAATTGTCCTGCATACGTTAAACACTATAAGCACCACCTCCTATGACACAAAGCACATATTTTCAGGATACAGATTCTAAAAGATGAAAGCTTTTAATGATTGAAAAAACAAAAGCTAAAACAATATTCTTGTCCCCCTCTTAATTTGTTTTATATGGAAGTTGAAAATTCAGATCACAGATGAGAATTCGGAAAAATAGAAGAAATGTATGTGGTAAGAAAAAAACTTAGGGTGAGGAGACAGGGTAGAGTACAATGTCCTTCTTGAAGAGAAAAAAACATGTTATATAGCTTTCGCATGTAACATTACGATAAACAAGAAGTAAAGGCAAAAGAAAATCATAAAGATGTTTCCCAATTTCTTGTTCAATAAAAATTTCTTGAAGCCAGAAGGGGGTATAGAATATAATAAACCTGCTCCTCTCTTGTAACACTATGGTGCTCAGCACATAATTCAGCACAAACTCCCATTCCAACATCATTATAGACATCCCACAATCCATCTTTCAGCATCCCATCAACAAGAGAATCATGTCCCAGTCGAGATCCTTTCCTGGAATATGTCAAGATCAAGGGGGAAAAAAGAATGTATTCAAGTAAGTCAAAATGTTAGCACAGTGTAATCTCTACATGTAGGTTATAATAATAGGATTATAGTAAATGATAAAATAATATAAATACAATATTAGGCACAACAAGGAGGATCAACCATGTCACTGTAGCCATTTGTCACAAGCTTGAAGTTTGACTGTTTTATGAGAAGACGAGGGTGCTTTAAACCAAGTTTAGCTTCAAAGTTTTCCTATTTGCATAACCCCAGGCTATGTGGCACAACAGAAGTCTAAATTTAATACTAACAAAATTAATTGCATGACATGTAATGAATACCTACATCTCCATTGGCTAGCAAGGATCCATTATGAAACTTTGATTTAATTAACAAGAGGGATGCCTTTCACTCAATTGATATGGAAGATAATAAAAGAAAATCCACCTTGTACTAGAATACCAACCTTGCTTCTGCGAGATACTTTGGGACATTAGACATACTTTCCATGCCACCAGCCACAACCACATCATTAATGCCCAGCTGGATACTTTGTGCCGCAAGCATAGTTGCTATAGTGGAAAAACATAGTATACCAATATCATGAATAAGCAATGCCACCTAATGAGGCAAAAATAAGGATTATACTTTTCTGATGGTATGAGCCAAACCTTTCATCCCAGAAGCACAAACTTTGTTGACGGTTGTGCAAACCACTGTATTGGGGATCCCTGCACCTAAAGCTGCCTGCCTGGCAGGAGCCTGCCCCAAGTTTGCACTTAGTACATTTCCAAAAAAAACTTCTTCCACAAGTGATGGATCTACATTTGCTTTCTTAAGAGCGCCTAAAATTTTGCAGGTTGAAAAATCAAAATTACAGAACAAGAAGTATTAACAATTAAAATTCAAAAGTAAGGTTTTCTCTATTAGGAAGATGGAGTATAAGGTTTGTAATTTTACTTGCAATAGCAACAGATCCAAGCTTGGTTGCTGATAGGGATGAAAGAGAACCGAGAAATGCACCCATAGGTGTCCGGGCAACACCAACAATGCAAACATCTATTCATATTAAAGTAAAGTTCAGATAGGGACAAGAAGTAGAACTTATCAAGATTGTAACAATGAAAAAATGTTCACATTATAGGACGTAATTCTGCGAATCAAACAGTAAAATAAATTAAAATTTGCAGATGCTTAGAGCTATTGAATTACAAAGGATTAAAAAAGCTGCAACCTGGAATAAAGGCTTTTGAGTTGTTTAACAACACAAAAAAGAGATTAAATCACATACATGTTTGTATCTGTAGATCTATTTGTACATATATGACCAAGTGATTCACATAATCTTAGAAGCTGAAAGAAATAAAGATGCATACAGAAAAAGATACAGGCACACATTAAACTCTAGTGAAATGTATGTGATATGTGTTGGACAATTTTTTGAATGTACTAAAAAAGATGTTTACCCTCTTTGGGTTTAGCATGAACACTAGTCAATGTCAGAGGAAATATCTTGAGAAGAAGGAAAAAGTAAATTAACTAAATGTCTATGGTGTACTCAAAAGAACGCGTACTGATAGTACTCCATATGCTTCTTGAGTAGACTGTTCTTGATCTAAAGGAATTGCTTGAAATGTTTCAGGGAACTTCAAGCATAACTTAAAGAAACCAAAGATGATATATACCTCAATTAAAACCCCAAGATTCAGCAGAAAAGAGACACATGTCTGCGTACTTAAAAGATGTTCACCCTTTTGGGTTTGACATGAAAACTAGTCACTGTCAGGGGTAAATCTTCAAACAATTAGTTTCATTAGTACATTGATTTCCCCAAAATTATTTCTGTTCTGGAGGAAAAATTTATGTTTGTGTATGTAGATGAAAATAAAGCAAAATTAACCGAATGTCTCCCCTGATGTACTCAAACAACACATACTGATTGTATTCAGTACAGTTTGAGTGGAATCCAAAGCTCAATATAGAGGAATGATATACAGATGTTTCAATGAACATCAAGCATAATGAAAAACTGAACCAAAAATAATATATTGCTAAATTCAAATCCCAAGACTCAGCAAGAACAGAAACAGATGGGAACACATGCAAGGAGAGAAGGGGGCAAAAGCAAGCAGCAGCATAATAGCTACATGGCAGTTCCTTGCTGGAAATGAGAAAAGAAAGACAAAAGAAGAAAGGACGCAAAAATACCTCTCGGTTTAATTGAATCCCCTGCTGCGGCTGGTGTAGCCATAATCAACTTCTGTTTAAATTAATGCCTGTTTTAACTAATTCAATGAAATTTAGAGGCACAAATATAATGATCCAAGCATTCAATGTTAAATGGAAAACAACATGTTATGCATGATCGTTACATTTCTCAAACTCATGTTTATTAGAACAATCATTTGGTTAGGTAACATCTATTTATAGTAATTAAGTGGATCACAACTTATCCAGAAACAAAATCTCCCATATTTTACGCACTCAAACTGATTTGTATCATGTCAAACGTCCTTTCTCTCCACACATTAATTTTCGGCCAAACATACTATCTCTCTGTTCTTCCTAATTTAAGAAGTATATATATATATATATATATAGAGAGAGAGAGAGAGAGAGAGAGAGAGAGAGAGAGAGATTAATTCAGCGTCTTATTTCATTATCATCATTTCTTTTACGGCATGCGACACAAATATCGATCTCCGATACACGAATGAATACACAAGACGAATTTTCAAAAATCAAAGCTCCAAAAATTAGATCTAATCAAGAACCAAAAACAGCAAACAAAAACAACAACAGAGAGTTCATTTGCATGAATGTTGAAAAGCTGCTTCCATGAAGAGAATTAATCGGAGAAAAATGAAATCGAGCCACGGAAAAATGCATCTATACACGTAAATGATGAGAAGGTACCTGCAGGAGTGGAGAGAATGGAGAGAATAGGCTAGAGCAGCGATACAAACGAAGACGAAACTCCAGCAAAGTTGGCTGTTATATATAAATATAGCACAGCGAGAGTAGGTGGCTCGGCACGGCACTGTGTGTAGTGTGCGTGTTCTCAGTGAGTCACGAGATACATATAACACATACATATACATATATATACACATATAAGCATAGCGGTACCTTTTTGAAAACTTGCTTTCAAGGAATTTTTATTTGTTGAGATAACCGGCTTTCTTGACTTTGCAAATACTAATTGGAAGTATTAAAATTTGTGTTGAGTTGATTTTGATTTGTTAATTGAATCGAGTTCAAATGGAGTCTAATCAAGCAAATACAAATCAATTTGAGGGGCTTGATTTTATTTTATTATTTTTTTTTGCAAATATTTTATTATTTTTAAGAATTTAGCAGAGTTGAATTTGAGCTTCATAATTTATGAAATACAATAAGTTGCTCAAATTTGGTTTTATATGTTAACGGATGAAGCTCTAACGAGCTTTTAGCAATTGATTTCAAGTCGAATATTCAATAGTTTGGTTTGAATTTCAACCTGTGTCAGGTAAATTAAGGTCAACTTATAAAAAGTGCACAAACCGAATCAACGTTTGATGGTGGGATAGAGTCATATTTTGAGTCTTGAGACTGGGGTTGATCTCCCCGCTCACTTTGTATGGCCCTCATGTGGACTCGACAATGAAGATGTGTTGGATAAATGAATTTATAACAAGTCATATTTAGAGAATCTCGGAAGGTAATTTGGGTTCGGGTAGTTCGGGTTTCGGGTAGCAAAAATTGCTACCCAATAAATACCCAAAATTTATCGGGTACCCAAAAATTCGGGTTTCGGGTACCTGATTTGTAATTGTAATTTTTTTTATATTATTTATATTAAATTAAAATATGAAATTAAGAAATGAATAGAGATTTAACAATTAATTCATTTTTAATTTAACAACCAATCAATAATTAACAAGAAATAAGAATAAACAATAAATAGCTTATTCGATTAAATTAAGTCAAACACAAATAAACATCAAATTCAACATACTCGATCAAATTACAAATCAAGCACCAAATGTAAATTGTCTATTACATTGCATAACTAATTCAAATAGAATTACAACTCAACTTAAAATATTGAAATCAACTAATGCACTTTAAGTAGAATATATATATATATATATATATATATATATTGCTTTAAAAAATCGGGTAGGAAGTTCCTATCCGATACCCGACTTTTTTAAAAAATTCACTACCCGAATTACCCGATCGGGTCGGGTCTACTCTTGATTATGTGGAATTCATGTGGGGCTCCAACGCAAAAAAATAAAATGTGCGATTACCTCAAAATTGTCTTATGCGCTTCATTGATTAAGTAAATAGAAGATGTGGATTAAAGAAATAGAAAATGTGGAAAATATGAGATGAGGCTAAATAAGCAGATTCCACGTTTATAGCAAATTTTGTTGTTGAAGAAACTTTCAACCTGGCTTCAGTTTTAAAAGGAAAAGGGTGTTTTAGTAAAAACACTTAAGGTGACAAAAACAAGTGTTGTACTGACTATTGAGTTAATTTCTCTACCATGCGAACTAAGAAAATATCGCATTTATATATTTTTTAATAAAATAAAAGTGATTAAATTAAGGTCACTTTCACATATAACAGATGGCATATTGTTCACATGGACACAAATTTTTTTAAAACAAACTATCATACTTCCACAAATTATCAAAAACAAAATATAAACTCTGACTAGCCTTTAGTGTCAATAATGTACACTCACAAGTCACAACACAACATATACACAAATGAAAAAATCTATATATTTATTAATAAAGGGAGGAGGCTTTAGAGTAATCAACTTTGATCGGCTCATTTTTTGGTATGATATCTTAAATACACTAAAATTTTGACAAGTGTCAAAGTTAATTTTTTCACTACTCATTTTTTTCTCCTATATATTGTTTCCTCCTTATCTCTTCTCTCTCTTTCTGTTTTTATCCTTAATTCTCTCCATATATTATTTTTCTATTTTTTTTTTTTACTAATTTCTAATTACTTATAATAATTGACGTAAAATTATATGTAAAATTTATGCTCACAAAATTTCAAGCAACATATTTGATATTGATAATATATTTATAATTCTTAAATAATTAAGTACATGCGTAGAGTGTGCTGCCGCGACTATTGAATAAAAAAACGAAAAGGAAAGAGGAAAAAAACAAACTTAAAAAAAATGCTGAAGAATGTAAAATTTGATTCTTAATCAAAGATAGGTTATGGAATAAGGGTACGTGGGTAGGCCGTTATGCAGAATAGGGGTTAGGCATTTAGTAATGAAGGGGATTTTAACTATTTATCATAAAAAAAAAAAAAAGGATGGGGATTAAATACTCTTTCGCGTTAGGACAACATAATAATTTATATTATTAATCTATACTATTAATGATTTATGCTATTATCTATACTATAAATTATTTAAAAGTACCAAATTGAATTGTCCATTTTGTGTATAGCCACTAATTTATCTTTCTCTTGCACAAATTTCTAACCACTAACAATAATTAACACAAATTATGATTAAAATTTGTGTTTACATAATTTCAAATAACATATACGATATTGGAAAAAACTTCGTATCATATGAAAATAAATAAATAGTTTTATTTATAATATTTAAATAATTAAGTACACGCGTTGAGTGTGCCACAACAACTAGTTATTTATAAATGAAGAGCACCACATATTGGACTAATATTTTTTTTGGTATGACATATCACGGGCCATTCTATGCCACACCGGGACCAATGGTCCCGGTGTGACATACACTATTGGATCCCCCAATAGGGGAAAATACCCCCAATCTAATAATATATGCCACATCGGGACCATTGGTACCGATATGGCATAGAATTTTCCACATATCACCCCTCTCTCATCCTAATTGTCACATGTGTATATTTCATGGTTTGTCTTTATACTAACTCAGGCTTCTCTTTACACGTTTCTCTATTATTCTCCTCTCTCTCTCTCATTTTTTTTTTCTTTATATCTCTATAATTTTAAAGCTTTTAGTGTTTTTTATCTTGTGCTAATTTCTAATTACTTACAATAATTGTCATAATTTATATATAAAACGTATGTTTACATAATTTCAAGTAACCTATATGATATTGAAAAATCTTAGTTTCATAAAATGGTAAAATAATATTTTTTATTTATAATTTTTGAATAAATAAGGACATAGATCGAGTGTGCCTTAACGACTAATTTATACTATTAATAATAAAAAAATATTAAAGTAACCCTCTAGACCACCTAGGTTTGTCTATTTATTTGGTATGCAAGTGTCAAACTTATTTCACTTTTCTGGTATCTCTTCTTCATAATTTTTCTTACACTCTGGTTTTTTCTCCTTGTTTGTCTGCAAATACCTTTTTTCTTTTCTTTGTATATGTTTTCTTTTTCTCTTTCTCTTGGTTGACATAAAATCATAAGTAAATTATGTTTGTAAAATTTCAAGCAACATATATGATATTAAGAAGTTTTTATATTATAAACTAATAAATAAATTCATTATTTATTTATAATTTTTAAATAATTATGCAATGTGTTGAGTTTGCAACTGCGACTAGCTTTCTTTATTGTAGTTTTCTCATTAAAATGACCAAAGCATAATTGGACACAACTATCTAATATAAATTAGGGTTATGTATATTAAAATATCGATATATACATATAAATGCATGCATGTATGTATATATGTAGCTGATAAATGATTTATGTAAATATTGGTGCATGTTATAGGGAAGGAATACATATTAATTATGTCAAAATTGTAGCATCAGTTCTATAGGATAGGGCATGTTACGTTCTTATTCCCATTATTCATAAACTTGCTCAATTAGTCTCATATGATGAATTTTCTTGTATTTTTAGTCTCAGCCATTAAAAATAGACGGAAGACTTTAGTTTGTTCACGTGCTTTCGCATGATCAGTAATAAAATTAACAACGTGTACATTGAACGCCCGTGATTGAGTCCAACTTTTGACAGGTGAGATCAAATTGCCAACATAAAAATACATCATACGGGATATAATTTTGCAAGTTCGTGAACAATAGAACAAAAGGAATACATATTAATTAATAAAGTGAAAATTGCAGCATTAGTCCTATAGGATAGGGCAATATTGCATTTTTTAGTTATTATGAGCTATTTGAGAGCTTATAAGTTGTTACAAAGTGTTTGGTAAATTTTTTATAACAAGTTTATAAGCTCTCAAAATAAGTTGTTAAGGAGCTTTAGGCTCTTAAAAAATGAGTTGAGTAAAAAATAAGTAGACCTCAACTCATTTTTTAACAACTTATAATATAGAGAGCTTATAAATTTTAAAAATATCTTATAAGCACTAAGAGCTTATAAGCCTTTTAAAATAAATTTAGCCAAACACCCTCTTAGAAACTTGAATCTCATATGGTGCATTCTCTTACATTTTAAGTCTCACCCTTTAAAAACAGAAGAAAACCCTTAGTTTGTTCACGTGCTTTACACATGATTAGATTCCGTCCAATTTTTTTATGGATGGATTCAAAATTGCAAAAATAAAAATATATCCTAAATGATAAGTTTACAAGTTTGTGAACAACAGGACTAAAATTTCATTATACCCTATTCCATAGGACTAAAATTGCAATTTTTCTTATTGATAATGTTTTCAATGTTTGTTGGTAAAATTGTTCAATATTTTATATAACCAAAAGATAATGACATAACAAAGAAATGTTTAAGAAGAAAGAAACCAATGAAGGTAAAGTAGCCCTAATTTATTAGTTTGAAACTTTATCATTATTTATGAGCTTTCTTAAAAAATGTTGTTAATTATATTTTAACCCCTAAACTTTAAAATCTATGAAAAAAGATCCCTAATGTGTTTGAAACGTGTAAAACACGTCATTGGCTATGTCCCCTTATGTGTCTATAACGTGTCAATTTTTTTAAATTTAATTTTTGGACACTTAGTTTGGTGTACCGAACATGTGTTGGGGTCACGTCTTTTTTCAACATTATATGAGATGTTATGAAATGTTATGCGAGAATGCTCTTGTGTATAGATTGGTGATCCACACTTAATAAAAGAGGGTTTGCGATATTATCTATTTTTTTTTAATTAAATCAATAAAATGATATGATTTCTTATACACTCGTGTAATCATATATATACAGACCTATAAGGCTATAAGCCTATAATATCCCACCTATATATATATATGCCTAAATTGAGTATTGATCCTCGCTACCTCGTTAGTTCTTTATAATACAAGAAATATGGTCCGTGTAATGAGGATACTATGTCGTAAAGGCATAATTACACTATAAGGTCCTTAGCGGACACCATAATTACAAAACACTACAAGATTCATGTATTTTTGCCAATCGAATCGGGTCAACCTGTGACCCGACCCTATGATGTATGATCCCGACCGTCCCTTGAGGACATGTGCCATCATCCTAATATATAGGATATCCCGCTCTAGGAACTCCATACGTATATAAGTTATTTACAAATATGCCCTCAGAATTTATATGACACATTAATATACAACTGTCAATATATATATATGCATACATGTATATGTGTGTGTGTGTGACGAGAAGAACAATTGCACTACCATATAATTGAGAAGTCCATTGGTATATCATTAAATTCTTTTATGGTATGCTTAGTGATACTTATCAAGTCGTCAAAAACCTCATATTCATTAAGGTGCTGGCGGCGGTAAAGAAAAAATCAATGCTAAATCAAGTTTAATAATTTTAGCGTCTATCTCTCTCACGCAATAAATTGTATTGTGTGTAATCCTCACACATTTATGTGAAATAGATAGATATATAACACACATTCAAATCATTGAAGTTGATCTGATATAAAATTACCCTAACAATATATGGTGGTGCATGCAACATGCCCGAGCTATTTAATCAAAGTGTACGTGTGATTTGAGAGGGGAGAAAATGATTTCCAATAAGGTGTGTTTTTTTTATCTATGCTATCTATTATCTATATTGTCTATACTATTATATATAAAGTATGAGAGCTTTAGAGAAATTAACTTGGGCTATTGAATTTTGGTGAAACTATTTCCACTAAAAAAAATTTAACAAGTGTCCATTTAGTTTGAAGATTGATATTGTAGCTCCATAAATTATTATAAAAGCTCCACTTTTAATTATCTCTCTTAGCAAAAGACAATAACACCATTTGTTAATAGAAGATGAATATGTTTTTAAATAGACAATTACAACTTTTCATTTTTTTAATAGTTTTGTCTAATAATTGGTTTATGAATGCATAATATTTGACGTTATAGATTTGTGTGCAAGCAAAATAATTGCCTGTTCAAAACATGAACACTATGGTGCGTAAAGAATTATTATATTGTTGTTGTTGTTGTTGTTATTACTATTATTATTATTTGTGCATTTTTATGTTTATTAAAATTGGAAACAGTGTGAGAGTATGTGTTGACGATACTTTAAAATTGTCAGTTATTATTCTATTCAAAATATAGTTTATTTATTTGCATACAAATTGAGATATCCATACTATCTATTATCTATATTGTCTATACTATTATATAAAGCATGAGAACTTTAGAGAAACTAATTTGGGCTATTAAATTTTGGTGAAACTATTTTCACTAAAAAAAATTAACAAGTGTCCAATTAGTTTGAGGATTGATATTGTAGCTCCATAAATTACTATAAGAGCTCTACTTTTAATTATCTCTCTTAGCAAATGACAATAACACCATTTGTTAATAAAAGATGAATATGCCTTTAAATAGACAATTTTCAATTTTTTAATAGTTTTATCTAATAATTGGTTTATGAATGCATAATATTTGACGTTATTGATTTGTATGCAAGCAAAATAATTGCCTATTCAAAACGTGAACACTGTGGTGCATAAAGAATTATTATTATTGTTATTATTATTAATATTTGTGAATTTTTATGTTTATTAAAATTGGAAATAATGTGAGAGTATGTGTTGACGATACTTTAAAATTGTCAATTATTATTCTATTCAAAATGTAGTTTATCTATTTGCATACAAATTGAGATATTATTAGATACTTCTAACGATTTTTTTCTATTTTTTTTTTGTGCATCTTATTTGAGCATTTATAAATGACTAAAACGTATTGCAGTAAACTGACTCCAATAACAAATTAAATTATATAAAATTGATAGTTTTGTGTTTATATACAATCAAAGTGAACTGATTTACATTTTAAGTTTGACTTTTTGTCATTTTTGAATTTAACATACTACGTGTATTATATTGTTATAGATATATAATTTTTTTTTGATAGACTTCTCTTTTAGGATTCCATTAAAATTTTACAACTATTCAGTTTTTAATTTATGTACTAATTTTTAGATATGTAATAAAATAGTAAAGAGAATATAATATATTTTGATGCATGAAAGTAGTCTTGTAACTCGATTTTGAAGTCATAATATATTAGATGCAATCAACATTATTGTCATACTTTAATACAGAATTTAAATTTGGAGCTCCTATAATAACTTATGGAGTGCCAATATTATTCCCCAAATAGTCTTTACTTTTATATTTTGTCTCCAATATTTACTCTCTCTTTCCTATTCCTCCCCCCCCCCCCCCCAAATTATCTCTCTTTCTTTCTTATTTCTCTCACATTCTCTCTCATCCAACTATTTTTTATTTTTTACTCCTGATTTTGTCCTTTTGTTATCTCTCCTTCCATATTTTATTTAATTAATTTTTATTTTCTTAATTTTTTTTCACATGCATCGAGTGTGCAACGCCGACTAATATATATTCCTTTTATGTATATTCCTAGAGAAGGGCGTTATCCTAGAGAAGGGAAATTTCAATAATTCTTCCTTAAGAAAAAATCAACAATTTTTTTTCATTCAAAATGAAAAGGGATATCCTAAATATATAACTCCACAAATTCGGGTTGATAGTTATAATCATAAGTTATATGACATCTCAAAGCCCATTCACCTTATTAGCAGCTCAATTGTAGGCCCACCTAAGATTATAACATAACCATTGTCTTTCACCCAAAGCCCATCCATATTGAAGTCTCATTCCTCTGTCCATAATTTCAGCCCAAGCCCAAGTATGTGGTATTATATTGGGAAAATTATTGTTTAGGAAATAAGAAGATTTCGAATTTATAAAAACATAACAATTCTTAACTAATTAGGGAACAGGGATTCCTAAATTTTACAAATTACTAAAATGGTATATTCAATGTAAAATCATATTTATGTCACCTATTTCGGCTTTTTTTTTAATTATCCATATTCTTCACTTATTAATTTTTTGTTCATTACAAATGAAGCTTAACTTTTTTTCCCTTACAAAGCTACCTAATAGATTTATCGAAAAATGCAAGTAATATTCTATTGTATGTTTGAAATATACAACACTTAAAAATACTTTCAAGATAATTGAAAATTACTTTAAATAAAAAATTCAATCAAGTAATAACTTCAGAAGTTGCAGTCATGTAACCAAAAATAAGAGATTTTGAAAGTATTAGATAGTATATCAAACAATGCAATTATGATATTTTAAATGACCTCGAAAAATGATGTTTGATAGACCATATGATACTTCATATTATGACAAAATGATAATTAAAAGAATTAGCCCTATGATACATCAAATTATCATAAGTACTTATCTTTTCATGGATATTATCTTAATTGAAAGAACCACCTACATGAATTTTTTCTAATCAATTATTTATAAATAATGTCAAAATTTGCATAGTTTTATATTACTTTTATCGTTGACGATCATTTGTATGATCATAGTTATAATTGAATACTTTGTTGCGTGAAAAAAAATATTCTGATCAAGGTTATGAATTAAAAAACATTATTAAATCGAGATTAATAATTTTAATTAAAGTTGTTCAAGGAATATCGTTAAAGACATTCAATTACAAGGCCATTGGACGAATACAAGACCGTTATTTATAAAGAAAAACTTATATAATATTATTTTCAATTAATTTAAATTTTTAGATGTGTTATACAATTTTTCCCAACTTATATTGCATTTTTTATTCAATGTGTTGGGTCAATTTGTACAAATGAAGATAAATAAACATTAACTAGTTATGAAAGAAAATTGGGTGAGTGGATTAATTGTATTGTTCTAGGAAACATATGAAGTGGGTAAGACAAAATGATTTTGTATTGAATAATAATTTGTTTCAAACATACAATAGAATTTTATATTTGCATTTTTCGATAAATTTATTGAGTAGCTTTGTAAGGAAAAAAAGTTAAACTTCATTTATGATGAACAAAACATTAATAAGTGAAGAATATGCATGGATAATTTTTTTAAAAAAAGATGAAATAGGTGACACAAATATGATTTTACATTGAATTTACCATTTTAGTAGTTTTTACAGTTTATGAATTTCTTCTCCCTAATTAGTTAAAAATTGTTGTGTCTTTATAAATTTGAAATCTTCCTATTCTCTAAACAATAATTTTTCCTATTATATTCTGGGTGATATGCCTTGGTCAATTTATCTTTAGGGGTAACTTTATGATATAAGACATAGGACTAGCTACATAATTAAACACTTTGAATGAAAATATGGAACTCAACACCACCAGTATTTTATAGCAGGTTTCTCGGTCCTAAGATAATTACAATCGTTCATATAATAAAAAATTCATATATGATTACAATTTACGTAGACAAGTGAGATGATATCATAGGAAGTCTTCAAACCTCTTAAGAATTATGCACCGTGAACCTAATTAGCTTACACTATTTGCTAAGATGATCCTGTCAAATTCGTTGTTCGACAACTATGTAAACCGTCTTCGATTATATGATTAAATGTGCAAACTTAGGTGATTATGGTGTGAAGAGGACAAAAGGACTTGGGGGGGCAAAATGGATAGACGTTCCATCTTTTTAAATATTTTTTATAGAAAAAGTAGAGAAAAATATTTTTATGTTAAACGAATTTCATTATTATTAGGTTATTTCCTAGTATTAGGAGTTATCTTAGATTAGGAATGTTATTTGTTATTTCCTTCTTTATTATTATTTGTACTCTATAAATATTTCGTCATTATCAATAATATTCTTGAGGAGAATTACATTATAACATAGTATCAGCCAAAATCCTATCCTCCTAGGCCTAAAATCTGCCCCTCCCTTCCGCTGATGCCCACGCCCCGGTTCTTCTTCCTCTCTTCTCAAGTCGTTGCTCTCCTCAACGCTAAGTTTTTTCAGTAAATTAGCCTCCTAAAGCACGAACCACGCCCAAATCTTGCGTTTTGTTCGTGCCTTGCGTCCGCTTCATCTCTTCCAAAGATTGTTGATTCGTTCGTCTTACATATTCCTCACTATGGTACAATTTCTGTCGTTATCTTTACTTCTTTTTTTGATTATTATTTTCGTTACGAATTTCGGATTTGCTATCCATCATGTCTGACACTGAAGAAACTTCCGAAACCACAACCAATAATGCTCCAAAACCGTCCCCTCTTCACCCTTCTCTTGCCGCCGGCAATGTACAAACCTCTTTTGGCTTTAAACTCTCTGATGTTGATTCTAATTACAAATTGTGGCGTGGTATGTTTATGGATTTATGTTGTAGTTACTCTATTTTTAATCACCTAACTGGTCAATCTAAACCTACTGATGAAACTGATAATTCTTGGTTTTCCATTAATTCCACAATCAAGCGATGGTCTTACTCCACTGTGGATCTCATACTTCTTAAAAATCTTGACTTAGAATATTCTACCTCCCATCACATATGGTTTGCTATTGAAGAAATTTTTTGAAATAACAAGCCCTCTCGTTCTTTACAAATTAATGCTCGTTTTCGAAATTTCCAAAAAGGAACTCTTTCCATTACACAATATTGTTAGGAGATGAAATTTTTAGCCGATAATCTTGCTGATCTTGATAGTCCCATTAAGGAACAAGATTTTATTCTTCAATTATTGCATGGTCTCCCGGAATCTTATCTTCCTCTTGTTACTATCATCACCACCAAATCTCCTTTTCCCTCGTTTTCTAAAATCCGTAATTTACTCTTGCTCCATGAATCATGTGAAACAAGCTACCATAATCCTGATTCTACTTCTGCCCTTTTTTCCCAAACTCCTACCAACTATGCAAATCGAAATTCATCTCGCAATAATTTTCGACATCGTGGTAGGGTACCGGCCGAGTTCAAGGCCGTGGTCGTGGGTCAAACCATGGACAACACTTTGAACTAATTATTATAACCCCTCTGCTCCAGGTTTTTCTTATTCGCAGGTCCCAAATTTCACTTCAGGCCCACGTGCGCCGCCCAATCAGCAGCCGCCCAGTTCTTCCTATTATGGGCCTTTTCCTAATTTTTCAGCCCAGCAGCCGTAGTGGGCCTCCTTCCACCAAATAAGCCCAGCGCCTACTCTTCCTCCTTCAACGTAGTGGGCCTTCAACCAGCGGCCCACGTTCGCGCCTTGGACTACCATGCAACAACAGCCGACCCATCTCCCCTCGGTCCAGTATGCACGAAACAGCCCAGCGCCCACTTCTGCTCCTGGAATACTTGGGCCGCATCCTTCAATGAGCAACCACGCAGCCCACTCGGCCACACATAATCCTACCCAGCAGCCCACCGATATTTCCACTATTTTTCAAACCATGTCTCTCACTCTGCCCGACGATCAATGGTATTTGGACACCGGTGCAAGCTCACACATGACTCCTCATCAAGGTAAACTTTTAAATATCGTACCAAATAATTTATCTTCTTCTATTACTATTGAAAATGGTGTTGTACTCCCTATTTCTTGTCTTGGTTACTCATCTCTTCTCTCTACTTCTCGGTCTCTTCACTTATACAATGTTCTTGTATCTCCTTCGCTCGTAAAAAATCTTATTTCCGTACGACAATTTACTCGTGATAATTCTTGTTCAATCGAATTTGATCCGTATGCTTTCTCTGTAAAGGATCTTAGGAACGGTGATCTTCTTCTCCGAAGCAACAGTCATGGCGATCTCTGTCCTTTTTCTTCATCCTCCACCGCACTCGTCTCTTCTTTTCAACCCGCTGTCTCCTCATCTACCACATGGCATCGTCGTCTTGGTCATCCCGGCGTTTCTGTTTTTTCTTTTCTTCATAGTCGAAAATTTATTAATTGTAATAAAGACTTTTCTAAGTCCCTTTGCCATGCATGTCAACTTGGCAAACACAAACGATTACCTTTTTCGAGTTCTTCGTCTATTAGTTCTAGTATTTTTGATGTAGTCCATTCAGACCTCTATACCTCCCCGGTTGCTAGTATTAATGGCTTTAAATATTATATTTTATTTTTAGATGATTTTTCTCATTTTTTATGGATTTTTCCTTTAATTAACAAATCTGATGCTTATCTAGTTTTTGAAAATTTCTATGCTTATGTTCACACCCAATTTAGTTCTATTCAAATCTTTTCAATGTGATCATGGAGGTGAATTTGATAATAAACTCTTTCACTCTTTATTTAACAAAAATGGCATTCAATTTCGTTTTTCATGTCCTCATACTTCTCAACAAAATGGCAAAATCGAATGCACTATACAAACCATAAATAACGTCATTCGCACTTTTCTCTTTCAAGCCACTTTGCCTCCCTCTTTTTGGGCTGAAGCATTACACATGGCCATTCACATCCTTAACATTCTCCCTATTACCACTCTCTCCTACAAAACTCCCTTTGAGATTCTCTATGGTATTTTCCCCACATATGACCATCTCCGCGTTTTCAGCTGCCTCTGCTACCCCAATCTCTCTGCCACCTCACCACACAAACTCGTACCTCGTTCCACTGCTTGTATCTTTTTAGGCTATCCCTAAAATCATAAAGGCTATTGTTGTCTTGATCTTAGTACTAACAAACTCATTATCTCTCGACATGTTGTGTTCGATGAATTGGTGTTTCCCTTTTCTTCTTTCCATTCCTCTTTTGCCCCCACTTCTTCTTACGATTTTCTTTTACCCGATGATGAAATCTCCTATCTCCTTCCTCACCTATCTTCCGCTGCTCCCCCTTCTATCAATCGGTCCACTCGTGGCCCTCCTCCCATATTTCCTTCTCTTCCTTTCTCCACCTCCGACTCCCCTGCTGCCACGTCCTCTGACCATGTCATCTCCCCTTCCAAGACACCCATCACCGAACCCCCCTCTTCTTCCTTTCCTGCTTCATCTACGTTCTCCACTCACCCGATGGTCACTCGTGCAAAATCAGGGATTACTAAACCTCATTCCCTCTTTAATCTTTCAGCTTCTTTTATCTCTCCTCTTCCGCGCTCTTACACTCAAGCTCTACACGATTCTCATTGGAAACTTGCTATGGATGATGAGTTTTCCACTCTTCACTCTAATGGCACTTAGGATCTTGTTCCATGTCCCCCCAATGTTAATCTCGTTGGTTCTAAATGGATTTTTTGTCACAAGTTTCGTTCTGATGGCTCCCTCGAACGCTATAAAGCTCATCTTGTTGCTCAAGGTTTCACTCAGCAACCCGAAATTGATTATGAGGACACCTTTAGTCCTGTTGTTAAACTTGCTACTATTCGTACTGTTCTCAGCCTTGCTATCTCTCTCTCTTGGCCCTTACACCAGCTCGATGTCAAAAATGCTTTCCTCAACGATAATCTTACTGAAACCGTTTATATGAAACAACCTCCTGGTTACACTAACCCCTCTTTTCCTAATCATGTCTGTCTTCTTAAAAAGGCTTTGTATGGTCTTAAACAAGCTCTTCGCGCTTGGCACCATCGATTTGCTTCTTATCTCTCCACCATCGGTTTCTTTTCTAGCAAATCCGACGATTCTCTCTTCATATTTCGTCTGGGTTCATCCACTACCTTTCTTCTTCTCTATGTTGATGATATTGTTCTTACTGCATCTTCTCAGTCTCTTCTGTCTAAACTCACCTCTCTTCTTTCTTCTGAGTTCTCTATGACTGATTTGGGTCCTCTTCACTATTTTCTTGGTATATCTGTCACTCGCACGTCGTCTGGTCTTTTCCTCTCTCAAGCAAAATTTGCCCACGAAATTCTCGCCCGTGCTAATATGACTACCTGCAAATCGGTCTCAACCCCTACTGAATCCCAATCTAAACTCTCTCTATCTTCTTCTTCTCCCTTCTAGGATCCCACTCTCTATCGCAGTCTCGCTGGAGCCCTTCAATATCTTACTTTCACTCGTCCGGATATTTCTTTCGCCGTCCAACAACTCTGTCTTTTCATGCATGACCCTCGTGATCATCATATGACTGCTCTCAAACGTGTTCTTCGCTATGTTCGGGGTAATCTCTCTCATGGTCTCTCCATTCATCCCTCCTCCTCTGCTCAGCTCATTGTTTATTCCGATGCTGATTGGGCTGGGTGCCCTGATACTCGTCGCTCCACTTCCCGCTACTGTGTTTTCTTGGGCGACAATCTCATTTCATGGTCCTCGAAACGTCAACCTGTTGTCTCTCGCTCTAGTGCTGAAGTCGAATACCGGGGTGTCGCGAATGCTGTTGCTGAAGCTTCTTGGCTTCGAAATCTGCTTCTCGAACTTCACTGTCCTCTTCGTTTTGCCACTATTGTTTTCTGTGACAACATCAACTTTGTCTATCTTTCTTGCAACCCAGTACAGCACCAACGCACCAAACATGTAGAACTAGACTTACATTTTGTACGTGAAAAAATTGCTTTCGATGATGTTCGTGTGTTGCATGTTCCGTCATCCCGACAGTTTGCTGATATTTTCACTAAAGGATTGCCATCTGCATTATTTTTCGAGTTTCGTTCCAGTCTCAACGTTCGTGAACCTGCCGTTTCGACTGCGGGGGAGTGTTAAACGAATTTCATTATTATTATGTTATTTCCTAGTTTTAGGAGTTATCTTAGATTAGGAATGTTATTTGTTATTTCCTTCTTTATTATTATTTGTACTCTATAAATACTTGGTCATTATCAATAATATTCTTGAGAAGAATTACATTATAACATTATAGAGAGTAAAGTACTAGAATCGTTTATGGATGAGTTGTTTTTATGAAAGAAGTGTAATGATGATTGTTGATGTGATATTTGTTTTTACTTTGTGAAGAAAATTGATCAGCATATTATTTTGCAAAAAAATGTATATGATTGTATCGTTGCTTTATAAGAAAATCTTTAAGAAGTGGTATGAATGTCATGTTATGTAGATATATTTGAATGCAAATCATTGAAATGTCGACAAAGGGGATCTTTACTCTGTTGAATTATTATTGAATAATATGTTTTAAATAATTGGATGAACTATCTAATCACAATAGTACTAAAAGACTTGACTTTTCATAAAAATATGAAAAAATGACTGCAACGTTTTAAAAAATTATCTTTCACATGCCAACTAAACTAAACATGATTTTTTTTCATTTGCGAAAAAACTATGTGAAAAGTGATTTCCTACAAATGTGAATGCCATCTAATCAAACTCTTACGTGTACTTTTCTCATATGTTTCTCCAGTTATGTTATGTGTCCAAACATATATCAATTAATTATTAAATAATGAAACATGTAAAATAATTTCACACATTATGAGCCAAGTATATAGCATTCACGATACTTTCGGCCTTCTACGTATAATATAATTGTGCTAGAAATTGTTTATATATACAATTAGGATCAGTCCTAATAATTGATTATTATACAATTTCAAACGCCAATTCATAAGATATAAAACTAAGAGAGAGAGAGACAGAATAATTAACATTTAACACCACCTAATCACTGATTTAATTATAAGATTGAACGTCTAAACCAGGGGCGTTTCTACCTACGCTGACACCATCTATACAAACACAAACACAAACACAAATACATATATATATATATATATATATATATAGACCTTTTTTTTTTTAAAAAAAATCGGTCTTATATATCATTTAATCGAAAGTTTACAACGTTTGAAACAATACAATTCATATCGACTCAAACGATGTAATAAGAACATTTGAAATATCAACTATCAAGTTTTTTAAAATAATAAATCTTAAAAATTCACAAACGAACACGAGAAAATTCTTGTGCAACTTCTATTCAAGGAGAGATGGAACTCTCATTCGAGAGAGAAAACAAACACTCATACGAGAGAGAAAATAAAATACTAAACAAAATAGCTAAAACGCAATATAAAAACTTATGTATCACTCGTCTTTATCTCTTTAGATTCATATCTGTCCCATTAGATTTGATGTACAACTTAAAGGGTGCTCCAACCCAATCCGTCGATGATGGTAGTGGTAATAGTGGTGAAGTAGACGGATGCTTCACTTAGCTGTCGGTGGAAAAAAATAGAAAAAAAATGAAGACTAGAGTTCATACGGATGGGGGAGAGAGAGAGAGAGCTTTACATTATAATTGATCGACTTTATGTGTATATAGACCCTTCAATGCAACTAAACCACTTAAATCCATCTTAAATACTAATTAATTGAGTTTTTGTATCTTAAAATAATAATTTGTCAGGCACGATCCATGCCACTATTGAAATTGAAGATGTTAAAAAAAAATGTAGTATAAAATTAAGGTGAATTAGCAGAGTTGAAAAACCCTAGAGTAGGTATAGTGGTTTCAGCATTTCAGAATTGAAACATGGTTCTTGCGCAAGGCAAATGGGTTAAGGTTTGTTTGTGCTCTCTCTCAATTTCTTTCTTCCATTATATATATATATATATATATATTATATCCTCCTCCCACTTTTAAAGTGAATTGCTTCTGATTTTTGTGGTGATCGGAGGCTTTGATTTCTTTTATTGATTCTTAATCTGAGTATAATTTGGTTTAATCTTAGTTTTCGCATGCTTTTGTTTGATTAGAATTATATCAGTTTCAAGCTCTCTAATAACAGTAGAATATGCTTCTAAGAAATAATTCTTGTGAAAATTAGTGTTTTTATGTTGTTAATTTTTCATTACTGAATTGAAAATTACTGAGAAATTGGATTATTCATCATGAAATGAAATTCACACCATCTGCAGTTGGACCAGAAAGGGGCTGGGCCAGGAGCAAGAAGCTCACATGCTATTGCAATTGTAGGACACAAGGTTTATGCATTTGGTGGTGAGTTCACCCCTCGGGTCCCGGTCGATAACCACCTATACGTTTTCGACCTAAATGACCAAACTTGGTCCGTGGCCAATGCAACTGGCGATACGCCTCCGCCCCGTGTCGGTGTCACAATGGCATCCATTGGTGAGACCATTTATGTCTTTGGAGGGAGGGATTCTACACACAAGGAGCTAAATGAATTCTATTCTTTCGATACTTGCACCAACACGTGGACCCTACTCTCTACCGGCCCGCCTCATCGAAGTTACCACTCGATGGCGGCAGATGACAGGTGATGAAAATGCATGGAAAATGTTTGTATGGACCGGGTATTATACACCAAACAATCCAGATCAAGTCATGTAACTTGTGTACGATAATGGATGTTGACATGGCTTGATATGGACCGTTCAGAGCAAGGACACTCTGTCCATGCAAGTGTTTTCCAAAATGCATAGGCATAGGACTATAGAAGAAACAGAAAATTATTAAGAAGTAATATCTTATTAATCGAGGCTAATATTAGTCATTATTTACACTTCCTTGTTTAAGTTGATTTGTTTTCTGCCTTTTGAGTAAGATTACAAGAAGCTAAACTATTTGTAAGCGTACAATCATAATGATGATGAATTGATATTACTCCTAGCTACTAGATTGAATTTTTATTTCTTCTGTCGTTTTAATCAACAGGCGAGTATATGTCTTTGGAGGGTGTGGAAATGCAGGAAGGCTAAACGATCTATGGGCTTATGATGTTGTCGACAAAGCTTGGATCGAATTTCCTATACCGGGTGAGAATTGTAAGCCTAGGGGTGGACCGGGATTAGCTGCAATCCTCGGGAAAATTTGGGTTGTTTATGGTTTCGCCGGTGAAGAGGTTGATGATGTACACTACTTTGATACAAATGACAAAAAATGGGTTCAAGTCGAGACGAGCGGTGAAAAACCAACTCCTAGAAGTGTTTTCTCCACGGTGAGCGTTGGAAAGTACATATTTATACACGGTGGGGAGATTGACCCGAGTGATTTAGGTCACCTTGGTGCGGGTAAGTTTGCTGGGGAAGTTTATGCATTGGACACCGAGACACTTGTATGGAAGAGATGGGAAGATGGGTCGAACTCGGATCACCATCCTGGTCCGAGGGGATGGTGTGCGTTCGCGGGTGCGCAAAGAGACGGGCTAGAGGGATTGTTGGTGTATGGTGGCAATTCGCCTAGTAACGATCGACTCAACGACATTTTCTTCTTCACTCCTTGCTTTGAGGGTAATTAAAAATGATGTCTAGTGATGAAAAAACGACAAGTTTGTATGGTTCTTGTGTGGTGTTGATATCTTTGATGTATTTATGTGTATCAGTGTATATATGTGCACTGAATAAATATGTGAATAAACTTGGTCACTGGTTGCTTTAACAAAAAGGATGTTGCTTTTTCTGCTGTTGGCTTTGTTTGTTTATAGATTCTTCTTTCAAAATTAACGATATACATAAGATTTATTCTTGACAATCTTAACAATGTCTTTATTTTTGATCATATTACTTACAAAATTGCTATTACCAACATATTATAAGTTGTATAATCTTATTAATATTCATAAATTTCAAGAGTAATTCTCGAAATAAGTCCAGAAAATGTTACAAAATCAGTGTCTATGAAACGAAATGTCATTGATGAACCATAATGATGGTTGGTGTATTTTAATGTGAAAAAGTTAAAATTGAAGATACTTGCATTTTAAATTTTCTATGTTTTTTAATTCTATATTAAACTTAAGTAGAATTTGAAGGTAAAGATGTCTAATGCTAAATACACCTTGCCACGTGTTGTATATTTGTAATTCAAGGAAATAAATAGCTGTTTTAATTATTACATTTCAAAATTAATATTTAATCAATATCTTTAAAATTGTAACAATATTCAAAAGTTATAGAGTTGGGTGATGAAAAACTGTTTCTTCTATTGTTGTCGGAAAATGCAATCACCTATTGAATCGGGCGAGGGGCAATCCTCTCTCTTAATAGAAAATTGCTCAACTTTTGGTGGTACGAGCTCTATCAATAGTGTTTATTCCAAGATACAATGATTTGTTTTTGAAAATGAAACATTTAGTAATTTTAGTTTGGGGCCAGGAATTTTAGTTCGGGGAGCGAATATTAACAAATAGGCTAGGGGCACCCACCAGGCTCCCCTGGCTACGTCTTTGGAAGCATTTCAAATCTCGGAGTCTACTAACAAATAGGCTGTTTAGAACTCTCAAGATCACTTTCGGGTAAGCAAGAAAGAAAAGAATGCAAGATTGTTGCAATGATGAAACTTTGGTGTGTTTAGAATGATTCTCAAGGGGACCTATTAAAGGCATGGAGAAGTTGGGGGATGTAAATGCCATTAATCCAGGCTTTAGTGAACCTATGAAATAACTGACCGTTTGACTGCAACATCTAAAATGATGTGGTTTGAAAAGTGATTTCGCTCAGGGTGGTCAATGACTAGAATATTTCAAAAAATGAAATAACATAGAAATGGTCCGACCTACAACACAATAAATCAATTTTTGTCTCTGACAATCACCTTTTGTGTATTTTAGAAATGAGTAGATAATGTCTTTTTAATTTGATTGTCTTAGTATTTATAAGGATGTCTGATGGGCCATGGACCTTAGTTCTTTTTAACATTTAGTTTCAGTCAAAAGAATGACTGAACTAAGACTTGTAGAGCCCATTTGTATTAATCCCATTAATACATTATTATTTAAGATGGAAAAACCTAAAATGTCCTTGGTCAAAATTATGGCTCCGAAACTATCAGTCCGTTCAAACTAGAACAGCTGCTTCCCCAGGGTACGTGCATGGCACCAGATCACATCCCATGCGATCATGACCAGCGATCCCACGTGTGTAATTTTTCACCTCCCTCTTAACGTCTGATCGAAAAGAATTTTGATGGTTAAGGATTTTTTGAAACTTAATTTATTAAATAAACAATTAATTAGTTAAAGTTTATTCAGAAAATTAAAATTGGGCTAATCCCAATCCCAGGCTATGCGAGCAAAAGTAGAAAACCCATAGGCCATAGGATCTAGGTCCCCCTATTCAAAAAAACCTTCTTCACCCAAAAGGGGCTAACTGCTCATCCACAAAAGGCTTATTTAGATTTTCCACATCTAATTAATATCTCACATGTCTAACCAACAAAATTTATCACTTAATTTTTCGTCGGTCCGAAATGGAATTCGAAAAACATGAAGTGCAAATCTTATTTATTCGTTATGTAAATTATTATTATCTCATAATATTTCGTATCCCCATAGTAGTATTGTTCAAATTTCTTAGCCTAAAATATTTTTCACACACTTTTCTGCTGCTTATTTTCAACAGTTTTCCCATAGACTAAACTTTGTGCCCAAATTTGACCATGCTTTGGCGAGGCCTAATTTCTTTCCACTATAATAAATTAAAGAAATTACCCAAAAAAAGAAAAGAAAAGAAAAGAAATTACTATCAAATAAATAATCACATGCAGGCCTGCAACATTGTTCATGCCATAATTGTAGCTGCAAAAAGGTAATTTAGGAGATAAACAATGCAATTAGTGGGATTCCCTTTGTTAATCACGACCTTCAAAATATAATCACTTTATTGTGCACTTACATTAAAGAAATCACTTTAATGTACTGATAAGAAGCAAGGGGCCAAATTGTAGGTAGCTTTTGAATTTTTAAAATCAATTCGCAACATTGTATTTATGAGCCCATAGAATTAGAGTGTCTATATTGTTCGTTAGTTGCAACTTTAGTCCTTAAAGGATTAAGATTTCAACAATTCTGATCCTCTCCATCAAATTTGGATGGAATTCCTCGAGTATATATCATGCATACTTCTGATAATTCTGCATTAGTTAGAATTCAAATTTCTGACGTGAGATGCAAATATTTACACTTTGAGGTCAAATTTAATTAGACGTCGAAAATAATTATTTTTCAAAATTGATTGAAATCTCTGACCACTCCACCTTTAAAATCTATCAATTCTTAACAATATTTTCCCTAAAATCCAAACATAATTATCACACTCTAATATGAAGAAGACTATCACTTTATTGCGATGAAGTAGAGGCTTTTGAGTCTTGAATCATCCCCACATGCCCCCTCCCCCAAAAAAAAAAAAAAATGAAAAAGAAAAATGAGAATTAACCACCAGGGGATTTCATCCAACACTCGGCTAACAAGACCAAGAGCTCTAGATTCTTAATCATGTGGGATTAAAGTTGCAATGCGTAAAACATGAGGTTGAGATATGCAAACCCCCTATCCCCATGGGGCCAAAAATGCGTTTTTGCCCAATTTCATATTTCAATTTGTACCTTTTATTTTAATGAATGTCAAGTGTATAAATTATTTTTCTAAAATGTATATATGAGTGACTCACATATGATGTGTTTGTGTGGAGATGATTTCAAATAGCCAAGAAAAATGCCAAAAAAATTGACCCAAAAGGAAGACAAAATAGAGCCACAATGAAGCCGAGAAGGGTCGGGATGGATCTAGGGTTGAAATAAGGGTCGGAATAGACCGGAGTCGCGAAGGAGTCAAAAAACAAAGTCGGAGCAGTGTGAGGCGCGCACAGTTTCGCCCAGGCTCCCATAAGGTCGCGCCCAGGTGCCAGTATGGGCGCCCAGGTGCAGATTTATGAACTTGTATGCCCGTTTTGAGAGTTTTGGCGAGTTATTTATCTTGGGGTGCAAGCATGGCGGATTTTGGCATATTTGAGTCCTAGATTGATTAGAATTACTTCCTATTATATTTGGGAATTATTCCATTTGTTAATTAAGATTGTTTTCCTAATTTCTTAGTGTTTACGTCTTCTTCACTAGTATAAATATGAGAATTCTACTTGGAATTTATTGATGTACTCTGATTCACTTTGAAAGAAATAAAGATGTAGTCTATACGTTAAAATCTTCGTGTTTTTCATCTTCATGTTTAGGCCTAGATTTATTGTTTCTTGTTTATTCTTTGTGCTCTGATTCTACAATTCCTAACAACATATACTTACTGGTAAAAAGACACTTCATATACCTCACATCAACTTCTATCGTTCGTTCTCCATTGTAAAATGATCTTCATCTTATAT
The DNA here is from genome assembly GCA_019426215.1 of Buddleja alternifolia. Taxonomy (NCBI): domain Eukaryota; kingdom Viridiplantae; phylum Streptophyta; class Magnoliopsida; order Lamiales; family Scrophulariaceae; genus Buddleja; species Buddleja alternifolia. The sequence goes on along the minus strand of CM033407.1, from coordinate 750,393 downwards.
TCTACTTACATGTGCATCCTAAGTGATTAATATACTTTCTTACATATGAATTTAACATGAAAGCTAATGCGACACCAAATAAAGGAGGATGAAATATTATTTCGAGATAAAGGACCGAAGTGACTCGGCGTGCATCTATGAAGTGGTACATAAAATGATTGACATATTGAATAAAGGATCAAAGTACTTTTTATAGGCACCAAATGATTTTTTCAATAAAGGCAATTGAAATAGAGAGAGTTACATAATTTACTACATTACAAAACAGCAATGAAGACTCATGCTGCCACTGTCAAAAACACTAGAAAACCTGAACTCATAAGTTCACATAAATCCACAAGGGATCAAAAAATTACACTTAAAAGCTCAGGCTTGAGTTACATTCTTTCCATATTTTTCTTTTCCTTTTTGGTATAAATAAATAATTAAGTTGAGGGAGCTACATTTCAAAGCTTGAACACTTGATGGATCCCATGTAAATATCAATCTCAATCAAATTATCCTCCTCATTCATCTCATTAATACCTGCCAAGAAATCAACTGCACTATGCTTCTTCTGAAATATGGATTGTTGATGAGAAAAATCTGCAGATAATTTGCAGCACTTGAGATTGAAATCTTTCACAAATTGGCCACTTGGAATAGCTATTTCAATCAAGCTCTCTTCATCGGATATCGAATCATCCGAGTAATCCAGTGTTTGTCTTTCCATATTGTTATAAGGCCATTCTGTATCAGAAGAATGATCTTCTTCGTCTTCACTCGAAAAACGTTCCATGCTTTCACTTTCTGAATACAAATCTTGTGATCCCATCAAGAACCCTTTTTGATCTGATGCATCTTCTTCAACTTTGTCATGTGAATTTAAGAGGGTTTTTTCTTGAGCTGGAAACTCATTTTCAGCTTCTTTTAGGATTACATTATCTTTTTGTTTGGAAATTGTGAAGAGGAAAAGAGTTGAAAACAAGATTAGAAGTAGAGATAATGTAATGGAAATAAGTAGAGATGGTGAAAATCTTGCAAATAATGCAAGTATTGGAACAAGAAGAGCTATCCAGGATTTTGAGCACTGAAACAGATACTTAAAACAGGCCATTTTTGGATTGACAATGGAAAAAAAGATGATGATTAACACACAATTAATCAGATGTCTTTGGCAAAAAGGGACTGAAAAGTGACAATTTCTTTTATTTGACACAAATTAAAGAAATAAAGCAATAAAGATGGTAGTTAGGAAAAGGCAAAAGGAAGATGTTTAAAGAAACAATGACAAAAAATATATGGTCAAAACTCTAAAAAGATTAGATGTTACCAGAAAAGTTGAGCCATTCAAGCCCTTGTGTGTTTTTCCTGCCAGATTTATACTGTGTTAAAGAGCATGAAATTTGATGGAAACAGGGTGTAGATGAACTGTTTTTATTGGTTTGTTTCCCCCCAAAAAAAAAAATAGACAAAATTTGTGTTTGTATGTAGTGGATTTAAGAGTTAATGTTTCCCATTTCAAAGACTCACAATTCCCATTGTTGAGAAGAGGGTTTTTTGTGTATTCCAAACAGTAGTAATAAGTCATAAGTGGTCCTTCACTGCAACTACTGATTCTCTTAAAAACTTGCAAAAGGCCATGGAAATAAGAGCTGCCATGTGCCAATCTCTGAGCTCACCAGTCTTCTCCACATGCCAATTTACTCTAATTCCCATGAACAAAGGACATGAAAAAAGTACAGTTTTTTAATCTCTTATTAGAGTAATCTTGAAGAAGCTAATAATATAGTATTGTTAAAACAACTTGAGTTTGAGTAACTCAATATTGTTAATAATAATATGTAGTTCACACCTAATATTACTAAAATGGCCTTGAACCGGGTCAGCACGTGGGTCGGATAGACCCGACCCGGATAGACCGTATAAGAAGATTCAACCTGTTGTGATCATGCTCGGGTTGGGTATGGACATTCGATTAAGGATGAGGTGCTGGCCTTACGTGTATGGCCAAGGATGGCTGATCTGATGTAACCTTAACCTATAAATACCACCAAAAGCCTCATGGGAGGCCCCGTTCACAATTTACTATATTCAATACACTTTTCTGATTTTATTCTCCACTTGCAATACGGGATGTATCCGGATCATATTGTATTCTTGTCCATTGTCCTATAAATGATACTTCGTATCATCACATGTTTTGTAGTATTTTTTGACTAATCGAGATCAATCTCAAGCTTCTTCATATTTTATACAAGGACAAAAAATTGTTGAGGATTATAAGAAGAACTAAGGGCAAATGTACTTTTTAGTAATCGATGTTGAATAACTTGATTAGTTTTTCAACCCAAAGCCAATGTTTGTTTAAAGGGAGACAAAATATCTGCCTAAGCTAACTAACCCATCAGCAATTCCAATGTTTGCTTCCCTATATCTTTGACCTATCTTCTGCATAAGAATCAACTTTTTATAGCACCAGCCTTTTCAAGTGCTTCAGTTTAACTTACTAGTCAACAAGCTTCTTTCTAAACAATAATATTTAATCAAGTCAAGGATAAATCCACATTAAATAATTTCAGATCTTCAATTACCTTATAGTTAATAAATCGAGCTTCAACTAGCTTTAACAACTGTTTCTGAGCATTCAGCGTAAATATTATCATGTGAATATGTGAAAATAAAGAGACATTAATGAATGATCAACATATATAGCACTGCTAAAAAATGAAAAACTCTGTAATAGCTGCATTTAGGCATTTACATTCCAAAACTCGAAAAAGAAAACATAATCGGGAAGAACGTAATGTATCTTACAACGATCATTGTGAAGGCCATTCTTCGACGAATATTATCGAATTGGAACCTTAATCCAACCATTTGCAAAAGCAATGGCTAAAATAACAAAAGGTGTTGACATACCAAATATGATTATATAAGGAAGGGGTGTTTTCATTGGATTTTCGCCTTCTCTTTCACCCGCTGTTTGCCAGTACCTACAGTTTAAGTCATCAATCATTTCCCTGATTATTAATACTTTTTTAAAAAGAATAATGATAATGATAATTTCATTTATGAAATAAATACTCCAAATCAGAGACTACATAGAAGATAAATTTGGAGATATTATTACTATTATTCAAACAAATTGAATCGAACATCATTGTTTTTCTACATGTCATAGAATCAATAGCACTACACTGATGATCAGTGTTGTTTTTTATGTTTTAATTATTAAACTTTTGGTGTTTAAAATGTTCTAGTCAGACAATTTGAATAATCATATAACTCTTTACATATTACCATAATTCTATAATCGATTAATTTATGATTTTTTTAGCACTTTCATTTAAAAAGTGCAAACGACCGCGAACATTCCACAACACTACAATGGAACATAAATAGTGGCCTTCGCCATATGACTTCACTTAAGTCTAAACTTCTGAGATAACATAGACACAGATAGAAAAGCTTAATGCGTGTGCAGTATTCAAATAATAAGCAAGTAAAAATAATTTCAAGAACCCACCCTTTAGCAAAGAAACTCTAGTTCAAGTATTAGGAAAACTGCATTTTTGGTCACACTGCGAAGATGATTGAACAACACTGATCCCAAACTTTATGGGTTCTACGCATTTAGTCCTAAAGTGTAAAAATTATAGCACATTTGGTCCGGCCATTCGCCTTCAGATGAAGGTGGCTTCATAAGTGTTACATGGCCATTAATTATGCTAATTTGATGGGAAAAACTCATGTTCACATCAAATTTTCCAAATCAAGTTGTGCGCATTTCCCTTAATTTGCCTTTCACGTAAGTATTTCTCACCAAATCAACAGAATTAACAGCCACGTAACACTCGTGATATCAATTGCGTTCGACAACTGATGCATTGGACCAAACACGCAATGATTTTTAAATGGTGAAACTAAATATGTAGAGTCATGATACTCAGACTTTAGATGTTCACCCCTATAAAATGTAACTAAAAATGCAAGTTTCCCTTCAAATATTCAACTACAAAATAATCAAGAATTATAGGAAAAGATAGATGGGAAAAATAGAAAGAGTTATTACTGTTCTGGTTCTTGCTCTTTGGTGATAAACTTCTTCTTCTCTCCTTTCTTCAGCTCCCCTTCTCCTCCCCCTAACAAAATAAATTAAGCAACAACTTAAAAGAAAAGGCTTGATTTACTAGCAATAATGGATTCTGTAAAAAAATTAACCTAAATTTGCAGAAATTCTGAATTGTTGTGTCCTTTTCTTTGGTGTAAAAAGAGCATCATGAGGTTGAAAAGCAGGAGAAAACAGCTTATTTGGTAGCTTAAACCTGGGTTTGATACCAGAAAATAAGCCCAATTCTGTTGCCATTATACTTCAATCAACTTGTTTTAAGCTGTTTTCAATCAGAAAGCAGAAATGAAAAATCTGTAGAAAGATATATAAATATCATTAAACTACTTCGAGTTTTTATGTATGTATGGATGCAATTTAATTTCAATATTTTGATAATATCTACTATATATATATATATATATATTGAAGAAGGAGGGATGAGATATTGTGCCTACATAACTTACCTTATCCAAAAATAAGTTGTAAAGCAGAAGCTGGTTGCCAATGCCAAACACAACTTATGTGTGCTATTCCGAAGTGGCTCAATCTTTAGGCCAAATTAGGGTGATACTTGGTGAATTCGGGAGTTCAACTCCTGGGTAAATATCTATCACAAACAATTTTAAAATATCTACCACATATTTTATTGTGTTTTAACACTTTGTGTGGTGGATATTGTCCGAAAGTTAGACTCTAGGATCCACCAAGTATCACCCGCCAAACTATGGGCAACCATAAGAAATATGTATACGGACTGATTTGCAAGAAAATACTTAGCTAAATTTAGTTTTTAGGTAAAAGTAATATATATATATATTTATATATATATATATATATATATATATATAGGATATGAATCAAATACATCTCTATACTTTAGGTAAGATATAAAACCCAATCTATACCATTGATACCATTTGATCCCAAGGTTCGGATTTAACTCCATTTTTCAAATTGTATAATTTTTTTTTTAATAATGCAGGGGCATTGTATAACAAAGATCCCCCAATTCTCCTGTACTCAGCCGTTCATCACGGCGGCGCCAATTACTGCTCCAATTGCTTCAGAACAATCTCACAAGATTCTCCGACGACAGTTTCTTGCCCTAATTGCTCCGCCGCTTCGATTTTATGCACTCTGAAATGCCTCTCGATCGCTCTCTCCACTTCGCATTCTCAAAATCGTCTGCCAAGCTTTACGCCGCCGATTCGCCACTCCTCCACCACGACGACGACCACCATTTGCAAGCTCGATTTCTCGTTTCCGTGTATAATCTAGCTGTGGTGTCAATTTCCGATTTTCATACTCTCCTTTCACTTCAAGGCGAACCTTATATTGATGGTGCATCTGTTTTTTTACATTCATTGATTTCTTCGATTTGCGGTTTGTTAAATCCGGGAGAATTTTGATTTTCGGTAGAATTGACTGTGGCTATGTTGGCTAAAGTTGTGATGGCTAATTGTATTGTACAGTGTGGTTAACACAATTATACAGCAAATATTAGTGTATTATACACTAAAAACTCAATATACTGTATATTATAACACATTATACAGTATGTATTTATACATTGTTATAAAACACTCAATATGTTATAAAACATTATATAGTATATTATAACATATTATATAGTGTGTGTTTATACAGTGTTCAGTTACAATCTTATAAACCATTATACAGTATCTTATAAGTCATTATACAGTATGTTATAAAACATTATACAATATATTATAACACATTATACAATGTTATTTATACATTGTTCAGTTACAATTTTATAAACCATTATACAGTATCTTATAAGTTATTATACAGTATGTTATAAAAAAATGGAGTACTTTGTTGCACTTTCTGTTATCTTCAAGAATATATAGTTCACAAACATTAAATGCCTCATTTTAGTTTTAGTGCATCCATTTGCAGATTTACCTCCAAACATTAACATCTTTAATAGTTTTATTTGAAATGTTGGCTTCTGTGCATAAACATTATTGGGTTCAATATGCACTGCCTTATGTATGATCTTATTTTGAATCATTTGTTGATTGTTATTTCTGAGTTTTCTTGTTTGTTGGCAGAAATCCAGATCTGACTAAGGATTCACATATTTATGAGGAAGAGTATACGTTGATGTCTTTTGTATTAGTTGAACTCCCTTTTAGGAACGTGTAATTTGCCTAAGTTTTAGGCTTAGCAAATGTTCCAACCCCGTACCCCTCTGGGATGTGTTTTTACTCTCGAACACAGATTTCAATATCTTATAAGCTATTATACAATATCTTATAAGCTATTATACAGTATGTTATAACACATTATACAGTATATTATAACATATTATACAGTATCTTATAACCAATTATACAGTAAGATGTCTCATTAATAATTGCACGTTATATGTTAACACACGATATCATTTAATTACACATGCTGTATAATGAGGTTGTATGTAGTGTATAGAGATGTAGAATATGCTCTTTAACATGTTTCAATAATATTTAACATGTTTTCAATATTTACTGTATGTTATATATTAACATACTGTAGATCATAGTTATATTGACTGTATAATGATATACAAGTTACTGTATTTTAACTGTGATATAACATTCAGTTATATTCCAATTTCACCACCACCACCACAATCAGGCTGTTTCACCAACGCAGAAGCTTTCTGAATAAGACCATCAAACACTTGAAAAATCCTATCCAACTCAATCAATTGCACCGTCTCTCTCCTCTGCTCGTGGATTTGAAACGACACCATAGCTTTCTTCACGTCTTGAAGCACGACGAACAGCTTCGGCGACACGTCTTGTGGTGACTCCTGCTTCGAGATCTCCTCCAACTGAATGTTTTGCTCTGTTTCGAAGGTGTGGAGTACAAAAATGGCGGATTTTGTTCGATTAATTTTTTGAGAGATTTTAGGGGGGGTTTTAGGGGATATTTTCTGCCGTTATTTTTGGTATGTGGATAGAGTGAATAATGGGGTCAATTGACTATGATACCCCTGATCCCAATTGAATCATAGTTTCCCACCTGTGTTTGTTTTCTTTATGGACTGTCAGATTTAATAGATCCAGTGGTGTATATTGGGTCTTAGATCTTATCTAATATATGGTATGTATTAGATCTTGACCCTATATATATACACACACACACACACATAAGGTTAATTTCATTTTTATCCCCATATATATATTTTTTTATTCGAGTCCCCAGTTACACCCCCGTACCCGTAGTTCCTAAACTATCACATAGTAGTCAAATGTGATCTCTCTATCTAAATTTCTGTCAATTTGATAACAATTGAGTACCTTGAGGTTAATTGAACTATCAGAAATTGCATTTTGCACCCCAAAAGCACAAATTTTGACACTTTCTACCCAACAAAAAAATAAATTTCACCCTTCAATCATAATTTTCTTTACAGGTTATATCTACACCACTTTTCCATTTTGCTATCCTTCCTATCTCCCTCGTCTCCTACTCGTCCCTTCTCCCACGTTTGTCGTACGTCCTTCATCCTCCCCATATTTCTGTATGCGTCTATTTAACTTCTCTACAACACGTGGAGTATTGTAGAGCAAAAAATTTGGATGAGGATTCATATTGGAAATAGGTCAGTTTAATATTTAACAAGTAAACCAGAACAAATATATTTAAATTAAAATGTAGATCTTTTATTTATTTCTATCAATATGTTCATGCAAATTATTCATCCAAAATATTAAGAAAGTAGGGGGGTTCAATATTTTGATTTATAGAATCAAGATTGAATTATCCATTGTTTTGATGGACCCATCCCAATTGATTGCACTTTATTTTTTGTATTATGTATGAATTCGGTTTGAGTCTACTTTTAGGTGTTCGATTGAGCATCCTTATTTTATTCACTGATTAAATGGATCGATCTAATCAAAGAATATTTCGATATTTAGTGACTACTGAATAATCCAACTCTAGTCTGGTATTCTGATCCTCAGACCCAATAGATCTCACTTTGGATTGAGTGTAAGTACAATAGAAATATTCCGAATATTTATTACTCATCGTGAGTTATATGTCCCTTTATGAATATGCATAAACTAAGAAAATACATTTTTCTTTCTCCTTAACATCGTATATTTTACATTTTGCCACTTTGAACACTATGGTTAAGCGGTAGACATGGTTGAAAAGTGATTGGGTTGTAATTTGTCAACAAAATTATGATAAGATTGTGCAATTTATTAGTTATTTTTTCTTGGGTGGAAAATGTCAAAATTGTGCTTTTGGGGTTGAAAATGTCAAAAATTGTACCTTTTGGGTGTAAAATATTATTTTTGATATTACAATTAAGGGTTATTAACTTTAATCATCCCTCATGTGTCGCCAAAGTGTCACTTTAGTCCCTCACGTCAAAAAACATATCACTTTCATCTCTTATGTATATAATATGTAGCCCGATGGTCCTTTTTTCCACTTTCTGGTCAATTTTCCTAGGGGAGTAGCGCGCGTGAATTTCACTCACTTAGGGCAGGGGTAAAGTCAACTTTTCCCCTTATTCTCCATATAATTTTTTTTGTCACTTTGATCTCTGATGTCAAAAATTGTGTCACTTTGGTCCTCAAAGGAAAAAATTATTTTGTGGAAAATGTATTTTTGAAGGGGAAAAAAAAGACATAAAATTGACTTTTATTACTTCTTAACAAAGCCAAATTAGAAATTCTTTTTGGGACAAATAAGTAGCATTTATTTTGTGGTTAGTCATTTTCTTGAATCTACAACAATTGCACCAGTGTAATTCAATAGTCATAGAACTGACTAGTTCGATCAAAACATGATCCAGACTAAAACTCTTGAACATGTGTTTATTCACACAATCAAATATAACGATGCAAATGAATTGACTTGAGCCAAGTAAAGTATTGTTCAAGAGAGTTTCAGATTTTAAATTTGTTTAAATCTAACTCTTGGCGTGAGAACAAGATAATTGAAATTCATACATTTATAGAATTTTTAGTCCCATAATTAGTAATCCAATATTCCACTTAAAGATCGAGCCTTAGATTTGTTAGATAAAGCTTGATTCATGAAAAAAATTTCTTTATCAAACTTGATCGAATGCTTGAATTGTTGGATTTAGGTTGAGACTTTGATAGTTGGCAAATACGCGATCCACCATTCAGTTAACAAGTTATTCTTTTTGCATGATTTATTATTGTTGAATTTGAAATGAAATTGGTAATAAACATAAAACGTAGTATAAGCATAGTGGAATTATTGCATTGAATTTGATATCACGCTCTTAATTCCACAAAACAAGTAATATGAAAAGGTAAAAATATAATCTTGAATAGGGCAGTCTTAGAATACATATGAATCTTATCATTCTCAATTCAGCCCGAAGCATAGACGTTTTATCAGTTGCTTCTGGTTCTTGGGTAATAATAATCCAACTAAAACATTCCTTGTTATTAAAGTGATTAATTAAATCTTAGACCGCAGTTAATGAAAAAACATAGATATAAGTATTAAAATATTAGTCTCACTCATTAAAGGAAGTGAATAAGGCCCTCACTGCATTACTTTGAAGACTAATTCAGTAGGTGTGACAAAGTGTGTGTGCGTGTGTGTTGGTGGTTTTTTCCTTTTTTTCTTTGGGGGGGGGGGGGGGGGGGGTGGTTTGATGGTCCCAAGTGGCGTACGAAAGGGTCTAGAAGGAGGGGTTGAATAAATACTGAAGTCTTTTTCAAATTCAAAAACTTCGTATCACTTAGAAAGCTGAGCGCTAGGTCAGGCGCTACAGTAAAGATAACTTAGACTTAGTGATTTTAGCAATTTACGAAAGTAGGGTAAAGCTTAGATCGCTTAATCAGGGTTAGCACAGCGGAAATGATTTTAAAGCTTTAGCGTTCGTTTTAGTCAAATAGTCACTTAACTGTTTTACTTGTCTTTTTCAGAGTAAATGATAGAATATAAAGTAAGACAATAAAATAGTAAATAACACAAGAATTTGTAAGGTTCACTGGGTGGAGTAATTCCAGCTACGTCCTTCTTCTCCTTGAACACTTGGAGGAATTCCACTAAATTGATTATCGAAAGATCACACAGAGGCTTCTACAAAATAGAGGTAGCGATGATGATCTTGGGCTCCTTGATCACACAAACTTCAACACCAATGAAGATCTTCACCAACAAGCTTATTTCACTCAGAAATACTGCTTGTAGAGTCAACAACTTCTTCACACAGATAGATGAGGTTGAGGATTTGATCATGGGTTTGTTTGATTTTAGGAAGTTCAAACAACTTAGGATATCTCAATAATAGTGTATGGTTCTTCTTTGAAGATGTTTGAGATATCTACGACTGTCTGGAATGTATGTAAAAAGCTTAAAAGAATTTTGGCTATGGAGTTTCTAGCTTTTCTTGAGAAAATATTTCAGCAAAGTTTGACTTTCTTGTGTATGTACGTGTTTTTAGGGTTTGCTGAGGTAAGGTATTTATAGGCATTTTTTTGGGATTTGTCCGTTGGACACATGTAGGTGCGTGCCTCTCATGCGCGAGTGAGTCATGCCTTTTTCTGACATTCCTGAAATCCTGCTGCACTGATTTGATGTGGCAGGTTTGAACTCTGAAATTCTGACAGTCTAAGCCAATAGATAGCTTGCTCCGTATACAATCTGTCCTTATCACATTTAATGCTCTTATCAAGCATTTAATGCATTTGAATTTATTTTCCGTTGGAAATAAATGTCCGTTAAATGATTGCATTAAAGTCCTTAGTGACTTCGAAATTTATTTCAGCTGAATCTGATCTTCTTGATCACTTGAGTGCTTTGAGTGCTTGATTCATGTATCCTGAAATAGTCCATAGTGATTGGCAGTCGCTTAAGACAAAATCTTCATCTTTGCTTGACTTCAGACGCTGATCTTCAACTTCATTTCTAATAGACTCACCTAGAATTCTACTAGCGACTTGGTATCCAATACTTAGTCTAAAATCTACAAAGAAAAAAATTACAAGCCTAGCAAGATTACAAATTTTCAAACGCTTATACAATTGTTCTATGAAAACATAAACTTACATTATTTTTGGGGTTTAACGTAAAATCCTATCTTGTCATCATCAAAACATCTAACATGAAATTTCCTAACAATTTTCTCCTTTTTGATAATGTCAAGACCTTAACTCTTGTAACTCTTTTATAGATTAAGAGTTCAAAGAAAAGCCCAAAATTAATCATAACTTAGCGTTTGGAAAGTTAATTAAGTTAGCTACTGTTAGATTACCCTCAACAAGTTGTTTCAGCGATAAATCATTCATTCATTCATATGAAAAGTAAGCGTACATGATTTATATTGAAAATAAATAATTTAAAGTGACAACAGAAACAGACAAAAGAAAATATAAGCAATCATCTTTTCTGTCGCTTTGTGTTTGCCTCTTCAGCTAGAATTTCACTCGCTAAGTCCAGAAGAAGTCTATCAATGTCTATCATAGTGGTATGATAGACTTCATTATAGTCATGCCTTTCATCATAGTGGTATGCCTGTCTCGCTTAAATTAAGCTCTAATAATCTTTCCAATGTACAGAAAACGATGTCACGGCGCAGTAGCTTAATTTCATCCACAAGCAATGAAACTTGTTCGGCGACACTTTGAATCATGGAGTTAGAAGAATTATGTCGCTCAGTGTCAGCGGATGCATTCTGAGTAAGCGTCCGGTTAAATTCATTAGAGAGTTCTTTGACGAGCGGAGCTATACTATTCATGACAGAGATTGTAAGCTTGTTAGCATTGTGCATGTCAGCGAGGAGAACTCTGTCTACTTGATTAAGCATTGAATTGCTTCTTTCTTCCAAACGAGAACAAGAGCCCGTGATATTACCAACAGAATTCCGAACCGCTTTTCTAAAATCTCGTGCCTTTTGATCACTTTCTGAGTCTGAGTCCGAAGAAGAACGCTCAGGGGACGAGATAGGTCCGTGTGAGCTAGAAATTGCTGCCTTTCCCTTAGATTTATCTCGAATAAATGGCTCTTCAGGTTCTTCAGCAATTTCTGCATCAAATTCTTCTATCGCTAAGTCAAGAGAATGAGTTGCTTCCTCAATCTGAACAACTTGTTCAACAATGGGAATCTAGACTGCTGGATCGCTGGGGGCAACTTCAGTTTGCATATCAGCGTCTGTGGTTGGAGCGACTTCCTCAGCAGGAGCTTGTTCCACTTCTACTTCAACAATCTCCACTGGAGGAGAAGGTTTCTCAACAGGGCCAATCACTTCCATGATGTGCCTTGGACTTAGGATATTGGTCTGCGAAATATAGAATATAGCGTCTTTGTGCTCTTTAGTGCTAAGTGCAAATTGCACATCCTCAGGCACATCAACTCCCGAAATATAAGAATTGTAGAAGTCCAATATAGATGGCGTCAGCTCTTGTGCAACTTCTTGATCCACTGGCCAAATGAGCGAAATCATCTTGGCCACTTCCACATTCTGTTCAAACATTAAGACAGGGTGAGATTATAGCCTCTGAATGGATTTAGGCTAAAATATTCAGCGAAGGTAATGTCCAGCGATTGTGCATTTTCTACAATCAGTCTCCTGTCTCTGTAGAATTCTTCAAACTCAGCATGGTCATTTTCCAGTCTTATGTGAGCTTCACTGTGCCCTGGCAAAATTGATTGCTTACTGGTGGAGGCATCTTCATTAAGATTGGGAAGGATACACTATACAAAATCTTGAGTTGGATGATAAACATAGCGTCCTCCCTGAGCGATTAAGGCTAAATGATGGCGAATATAGCATTCTGTCGATTGTTTGTAATAAGGCAAATCGCTGATATTCCCCATCAGATTTTTGCGCTGCTCAAGTAGAAACACAGCAAAACCTCTGCGTCTGTAATCTACTCCAAATTAAAAAAGAAATGGATACCTCACGAGCTCTTCAAGCGTGTAGAAGTGTAACACAAAGTCTTCAGCCCATCTTTCAGTATCCATCATCCATCGCCTACCAAGCTTAACAGCCTTTTTTGTGTCGGTTCTAGCGGCCAGATACTTCTCAAATCGTTCTATTTCTTCATCATGGCCGTCTATCCATATTCTAGCCAAATACTCGCGGGCTTCATCCTCTATCCAAGAGTTGATAGGATTAGGACGCTCAGCTACGACTGGTCCTTTTCCTTTCCATAGGGACAGAGCGTACTGAGGAGAATGAACAATTTTGGGCAAAGCAGAGTATCCAATTCTGTTAAGAATTTCTTCGTCAGGGTTCTTTAACCAATCACCCATGTGGGGATTTTTGATGACGATCTTACTCTAGAGCAAAGGATAAAATGATTCTTCAGAGTAACCTGTGAAGTTGAATCCCTCTCGGTCAAAGTCTGTCATGTTGATCGCTGGTCGCCTAATGTATTCAAGACGTGATTGTAGGCGCTCAAGTGAGTGAAGACCAAGATCAGCGAATCGCTCAAAGAAACCGAACTTATCAGAATTAGAGATAGCAGGGTTGTGGAGAGTGTCCTGGAAACCAACCTCCATTTCAACCAACTGCCTAGTGTCACTTTCTTTAGCGGCATAATAGAATTCAACATTTGCATTATATCTGCGGGGAAAGAAGTTGATTACACGAGGAGGAGATCCGGTTGGAGTAGGGACAAAAGCAATTTCTTCAGTTGGGATAGGGGCCACTTCTATCGACCGCTCAGTTTACACAGTCACTTCACTAACTGGAGAAGTTTCAGATTCAGGAAGGACTTGAGCTACTTCCTTAGCGATATCCACAACCGTTGTCATATCTACGTCCACTTCAACAGGGACCTCGGAAGGTGGAAGTGCCTCAGCGTCTGGGAAGTTTTTAGTTGATACATGTAAGCATTTGAGAAAAGCAAGCAAAATTTCCACAGAGTAGAAATAGACGATAAAAGAACTAAAACGCTTACCCTGAGGACTCTCTTTGACTGATTCAGTCGCTTGTTCTATAGGAACTTCAGTTGCCATAGCCTCAGGCTCCGGGACTACTTCATCGTCTTTAAGATTAATGAGAGTAGTAAAGGGATCAGAAAGAATAGGAATTTTGAATCCTTCTAATATATTCAGTGTATGTTGGATTCTATATTCGCTAAAGGCTAAAAAAATAATTTATCCTAGTGTCACAAGAGAAAACATAGGAAAGCATAAAATACATTGTCAAAGACAAGTACTTACCCTGATAATCACCAAGCTCAGTTGAGAGAGCACCAGTAGTGGGTTCAGCGATTGGTGCAGAAGGAGAGGGAGGAGAAACACCAGATGATTCTCCAAGCGCTGGCTCGGACGGAACGCTAGTGGATCTTCCTAGTGTGGAACGCTTGCGTGCTAATGACACTTCTTCTTCTTCTTCTTACAAACGCGGGAGAGGGAGAGGGCAATTTTGGAGGAGGAGATGGAGATTTCTTCTTCTTAGTATCCTTCTTCTTCAGCTTCTTAGCTGGCTTGGCTGGCTTCGCGACTTTAACAACAATTTTCGTTTCGGTCGCTTAACCACCACTTTCTCTTTCGATGATGATGATGATGAAGACGAAGACGCTTGTTCCTCATCATCACTCCGAAAAACTCCTTCAGCAAGAAGTCACTCACGTTCCTCCTTGGGAATAGATGCTCCACCCCGTCGCTTGAGTTTCAGCAACTCGCCGATCATCTTCTTACCGTAAAACTTAAGCGCTGGGACTTTCTTACAAGCGGTGTTGACGAAACCGCTAGTGCTTAACAATAAACTTAAAATAATCCCATAAGGCTTGGGATTCACGAATTTGGCCAACGCTGGCTTAAAGCGATTAAAGACATACAGAGACCAATTGATCTTGAACTTGGTCAAAATGGTAGTCATCATCTTGTACTGGATGTTGGAGATTTTGTCAAAACTGCCTTTCCTGCACTTGATCATCTTGGAACAGATGTCAGCCAGAATGACATATTCCCCTTTCATGTCATTCTTCTTGAAGTTTGCTTCATAAGCAGCTTCAACGTCATCTTTCTCCACTAGTTCCCAGATCTTGGTGGCATCTCTAAGAGTGACTTCTTCAACTTCTCCGCCATCATTGGGCAGTTGCAGAAGGGAAGATAAAAGTTGAGGAGTGAAAACAAAGGTTTCTTTGGCAAAAGGAAAGACACATGAAATAGAATTTCCATTGTCTGAAATCTTAGCATGTTGAAAGAAGAACAGTGTTTCTTCATCATGAAGGTTGGAATGGGAGGTCATAATGTTTCTTAGACCTGATTCTTAGATGAGAAGAAGAATGTTCCTCAAAGGAAAGTTCTGGTTTTCGAAGAGATATTCCTGTCATTGGTTTCTCAATTTTGGCAGCTTTTCCAGTGGTAGTTCTGGAAGATTTTGGTGGCGCCATTGATGAAGGTTTGAAGCTTTTGAGAGAGTTAAAAGAAATCTTTTTGCCTTGAAAGAGAGTTTTTACAGCAAAGAGAGTTTGAAAGTGATAAAGCTTTTTTGT
Organism: Buddleja alternifolia; assembly: GCA_019426215.1. Classification (NCBI taxonomy): domain Eukaryota; kingdom Viridiplantae; phylum Streptophyta; class Magnoliopsida; order Lamiales; family Scrophulariaceae; genus Buddleja; species Buddleja alternifolia. The sequence goes on along the minus strand of CM033407.1, from coordinate 734,832 downwards.
AAAATTATGGAGGGTTTAAATAGAGGCAAAAAATAACTCTTCAATAGCCTAGATAAATGCCACGTATGAAGAAATTAATTTCAGAAATAACAAAAACTAATCTGAGCCGTTTATTCATGAATACAAATTTAAAAAAGTTAGGTAAAATAGGTTAACTGCTGTGAAATATAAAGCTTTGGAGTCCGTAGTTACTTTTCAAAAACGTTTGAAATTTTGAAAATGTTCAATGTGAGTTGCACGCGCCCAATGGTACACTGACACGTACCCAGACATGCGCAGTTACTGAACCGCCTATTTATAAGAATCATTAATCGTCAGTTTGATTTGATAGGTGCGCATGGGCAATTGTCAAATCTTATTTTTTGGACTTATCCACACACTACCTTTTAGCGATGAAAACAATGCATGAATTTCAGAAAAAGTTACATAGCGTTGAAGTGGGAATATTCTTAACGCTGAAATCTTTAATAAAGTTCAATCGCTTTGAAAAAACATTTTCATTTAATTTTATTAGAGAATGATTTTGTCATGCATAGCAGATAAACGCTAATGATCAATGCACATAATTTTGAAATTAATTTTTGATCATAGACGCTTATTGATTTGAGTAAGTACAATTTTAAAGTTCCCCCTAAAATTGATAACTCATTTCAATTTTGAAAGACATTTTAGACATAAATTTGAAGTGGATTCCCCCTAAATCATATACCTATGATAGCTATGATGCTTTATGATTTAAGCGTTTGAATCAATCACACCTAGTTCACTTCTCAAAGTGAGAAAGCGTTGTTCGTTGAGCGCTTTGGTGAAGATATCTGCCAATTGTTTGTCAGTTCCAATGAAGTGCATGAAGATATCTTTCTTTTGAACATGGTCATGCAAGAAATGGTAGCGAATGTCAATATGTTTAGTTCTAGAATGAACGACTGGGCTTTGGGTCATAGCTAAAGCGCTTTGGTTATCACAATGGATTGAGGTAGGACCTAAAATTGTTCCATAATCTCTAAGTTGTTGCCTCATCCAAAGGATTTGTGCACAACAGCTTCCAGTGGCTACATATTCTGCCTCAGCGGTAGAAGTTGCTATGAATTGTTGTTTTTTACTATGTCACGAAATCAATCTATCACCTAAAAATTGACATGTACCACTAGTACTCTTTCTATCTATTTTGCATCCTGCAAAATCTGCGTCTGAATAACCAATTAGTTCAAAAGGAGAGTCCCTTGGATACCATAAGCCCACATTTTGTGTACCTTTTAGGTATTTAATGATTCTATTGGTAGAATTTAAGTGTGATTCTTTTGGATCATCTTGAAAGCGTGCACACATGCATACCGAAAACATAATGTCAGGTCTACTAGTGGTAAGATAAAGAAGTGATCCAATGATACCTCTATAGTTAGTGATATCAATTTTCTTCCCACTTTCATCTTTATCTAACTTATGCGTTTGGCTCATTGGAATTTTTGAAGATAATGCATTTTCCATACCAAATTTCTTACTCATATCTCTTGTATATTTAGCGTGGTTTATAAATATGCTATTAGGGAGTTGTTTAACTTGTAATCCTAAGAAAAAAATTAATTCACCCATTATGCTCATTTCAAATTGATCTTGCATCATTTTCGAAAATTTCTCACACAATCGCTTATTAGTAGATCCGAATATAATATCATCAACATATATTTGGACTAAGAGAATATCTTCATTATGGGTAATTTTAAATAATGTTATATCAACACTGCCTTTTGAAAAGCCCTTACCTGTAAGAAAGATAGAGAGAGTGTTATACTATGCTCTTGGTGCTTGTTTAAGGCTATAAAGTGCCTTATCCAATTTGTAGACCATACTTTTCCCATGGTTATTGATGAATCCTAGTGGTTGCTCCACGTAAACTTCTTCTTGGAGTTTACCATTCAGGAAAGCACTCTTCACGTCCATGTGGTACACTGTGAACTTATTGAATGCTGCAAACGCTGGGAACATCCGAATCTCTTCAAAACGGGCTACTGGGGCATACGTCTAATTAAAATCAATACCCTCTTCTTGGAAATAATCCTGAGCGACTAGTCTGGTTTTGTTTTTTACCACAATGCCATCTTCATCCATCTTGTTCCTAAAAACCCATCTAGTTCCAATAACTCCTTGGTGAGTTGGTCTTGGTAATAGCGTCCAAACCTTGCTTCTTTCAAATTGGTTTAGCTCTTCTTGCATCGCTTCTACCCAAGTTGAATCACTGAGCGCTTCATCCACTTTCCTTGGTTCCACTTGAGATAGAAAACTTGCGAACATGGCCTCATTGATTGTAGCGGCCCTAGTTCGAACATGTGCTTCAATATCTCCAATAACTAGCTCTGGTGGATGATCTCTAAGCCATTTACGATTTGGTTGGAACAGGTTGAGAGACTCTTGATTATCAATCGCTTGACCCTCATTTGTCTCTTGCGCAGTCGCTACATCATTCACATTTCCAATTTGCTCTTGATGATCATTCTCTTCATAATCATCAGCAATCTGACAATATCATCATTAGTAACCTCACGAGTAACCTTAGGATTAGACACAAAGATCTCATCATCCTCATCATCATCACTATCATCACCAAGATTGATTTGTGACGCTTGTTGGGCAAGATCTTTAATTTCTACATCATCAGGATTAACTTTACTCGATTTTTGGTTAGCATCATCAAACACAACATGAATGGATTCTTCAACCTTCGATTTGATCTTATTTAGGATGCGAAAACTCTTTCCATTCTTCGCATAGCCTAGAAAGATTCCCTCATCCGCTTTAGGATCGAATGTCTTTAGACTTTGGGATTCATTGTTATGAATGAAACAGTTTAAACCAAATACATAAAAATATGAAACGTTAGGCTTAAGTCCCTTCCACAACTCATATGGAGTCTTATCATGTTGCTTGTTGATCATACACCGGTTCTAAGTGTAGTAAGCGGTATTGATAGCTTCGGCCCAAAACCTTTGAGGCAGCTTGGACTGTTTCCACTTGGGACCCTTTCGTATGCCACTTGGGACCATCAAATGGTATCAGAGCAGTTGAAGTAGAAACCTGAGTGTATCCGAGCGTAACTGCTTGTTTAGATCCATTTTTCTAAACTTAGTCACTTTATTTCTTTGTAATCTCATATCATGGCTTTTAACAAGATGCTAAGTTGGTTGAATCAAACTATGATTCATAGAAACTTAGAGTATTTGCTTATTTATGTTCTTGTGATAATGAGACGTGTGATGTAATTACAGATGGCCCCATTCAGATCATGAAAGTTGTAACTCGAGCCCCTGGAGCGACTGAGGCTACTCCAGATGGCTATGTCGAGAAGCCTAAGTTAGAATGGAAGCCAAAAGATCAAAAAAGAGAGAATCTAGATAATGTTGGACGAAGTGCACTCTACTTAGCGTTAGGAGACAATGATGCATTGTTCAACAAGATCAAGCAATGTAAGACTTCAAAAGAGATATGGGATAAGTTGGCTATTGTGTGTGAAGGTTCAGCACAAATGAAGGAGAACAAGCTCTCTATAGCCATGCAAAGATTTGAGCATTTCAAAATGCAGCCCAACGAGACGCTAGAACAATTGGACACAAGGTTTACTTTGCTCATCACAGAGTTAGCGTCATTAGACAAGGAACTGACCAACAAGGAAATGGTCAACAAGATATTCAGAAGTCTTCCAAGCAAGTATTTGATTAAGACTGTTGCCATGAGAGAATCACAGACTTTGGAGACTCTAACTCCAAAACATGTGTTTTTAGAGTTAAAGGCATTTGAGTTCGAATTGGGTGAAGTCCGCGACACGTCAACTTCAGCGACTGAATTAGTAGCTTTAATCGCTACTACCAAAATTAAGGGTAAAACGATTAGTGAGGTGAAATCAATGGAATCCAATGAGTAAAAAGAGATGGCTTTATTGGTCAAGAAATTCAAGAAATTTCTAAGTTTTGAAAAGAGAAACCCTATTGGACAAACTTCATTTCAAACCCCTCCCCATGCACCAGCACCTCAGTATCAAGCGCCAGTGTATTCTGCACCTCAACCAGTAGTGCCAGTTTCATACCAAGCGTCTCTGTCTCCTACTCAGAATCTCTCAGCACCAATAGTTTCCAAAGGGTTATCAACTGAACAGAAAATGAAAACTAATCTTTGTTATAACTACAGGAAGTCAGAGCACTACCAGGTAAATTGCCCTTATCCAAATGAGTCTAAGCTTATAAGGCAAGGCTATGTGGATTGAAACCAATTCAGGAGCAACCTCCGCCAACAAGGTTTGCTAGCGGAATCTGAACCATTCTCCGCACCTGAAGAGGACTTGGAATCTTCAGATGAGAGCAGTGATGATAAGCCAGCCAGCGACTCAGCGTTAATTTATCTCAAGGCAAGAGATGAAGAAGCGTCTGATGACTCGCTATCTAAGGTAAACAATGAATTATCTTATCCTCTTTCTTATGATGAATTACTTAACAAAGTAAATGAGTATTATATAGATTGTCAAGATGCTGCCAAGATATTAAATCACTTTGATATCATTTCATTGCTCACAAATGATAAAGTGACGCTCAAGGCAGAGTTGCAAGTTCAGCAACAATGCATTGAGTAGAACTAATCGCTTGAGAGTGAAATTACTCAATTGAAAAGTGATATTGATATAATAGTCAAGAGAGAAGCTGAATTGATCGCCAAACTTGCCAAATCAGAGTAGCTTAACTCATCATTATCCAAAGCGTCATGAAAGCTAGATAATGTGACTGAGGTAACCAGACTTTTTGGTGAAAAGACCGGTTTAGGTTGTGATAAATTTGGTCAAAAAAAAAACATCTAAGGTTACGGCAACCAACAAAGGAAAAGGTGTATTCTTTGTTGAGAAGAGTTCAAATAGTCAAACGCTGAATGAACCTAAGGACAATGGTAAGAGGCCAAATGAGAAGGTCAATACCAACTCAAGTAACAAGGAGAAGACAAAAGTGAATGATTCACAAAATAAGGTTCATCCAAACGCTGAATGAACCTAAGGACAATGGTAAGAGGCCAAATGAGAAGGTCAATACCAACTCAGGTAACAAGGAGAAGACAAAAGTGAATGATTCACAAAAGAAGGTTCATCCAAACGCTCAAAATGCTAAGGATAAACCATCCACAAGTGAATCAAACGCTAAGCGTCAATCGCCAAAAGCGACTCCTAAACCAGTGCCGAGGAAATACCAGCGTCAATATCCTCAAAGATCTAGATCATATTATCGATACTATGATGATTATGACTATGATTGCTATTATAATCGAGGGTATTACTATACACCTAAAAAGCACACACAACACAAATCGAAACCCAAGAAGGCAAATATGGGTTCCGAAAATTTTAATTCAAACTAAAGTCACAAACATTGAAGGACCCAAGACAAAATGGGTACCTAAGAAGAATTAGAACTTCCCTTTAAAATGCAGGTACCTAGAGCCAACACCGATACTTCAATTTGGTACATTGATAGTGGGTCATCAAGGCACATGACTGGCTCAAAAGATATCTTGGTCAACTATCATGCAACCAACGATCCGCAAGTTATATTCGGTGATAGCTCCAAAGGTAAAACCAAAGGTATAGGTATCATGCAGAGGGGGAACATCATGATTAGTGATGTATATTATGTTGAGGGTCTTAAGCATAATTTATTGAGCATTAGTCAATTTTGTGATAAAGGCTTTGAAGTCAAATTCTCAAGCGACTGTTGCTATGTTAACGACGCTAAGACTAAGTCTACTAAATTAAGAGGAAAAAGAACAAACAATGTGTATTTAGTGGATTAGGATTCAACAATGGATAACAACCCTACATGCTTTGTTGCTAAGAGTCAAAATGAATTGGGTTGGTCATGACATAGAAAAATGAATCACCTCAACTTTAAAGCAATCTCTCAGTTAATATCGCTAAATATAGTAGAGAGATTACCTAAGGGTTCCTTTCAGAAAAATCACTTATGTGATCCATGTCAAATGGGTAAACAAGTCAAATCATCTTTTATGAAGAAACCTCATCTATCTACTTCTAGAATTCTTGAACTATTGCATTTAGATTTATTTGGTCCTATTCAAATCATGAGTGTCAGTGGTAAAAAGTACTCACTAGTAATAGTTGATTATTTCTCTCGCTATACATGGGTAGAATTTCTAGCGACCAAAGATGAAACTAGTGTCAAACTCACAACACTAATTCGTCAATTACAAATATCGAAACATCTAAAGGTGATGAGAATTAGAAGCGATAGAGGAACTGAATTTACTAACCGTATTGTTGAGAAGTTTTGTACAGATATTGGAATACTTCATGAGTATTTTGCGCCTAGAACACCTCAATAGAATGGAGTGGCTGAGCGATGGAACAGAACTATTAAAGAAGCCGCTAGGACGATGTTAGCAGAGTCCAAGCTGCCTTGGACTAAAGCTGTCAATACCGCTTGCTACACTCAGAACCGGTGTATGATCAACAAGCAACATGATAAGACTCCATATGAATTGTGGAAGGGACGTAAGCCAAACGTTTCATATTTTCATGTATTTGGTTCAAAATGTTTCATTCATAACAATGGATCCCAAAATCTAAGGACATTTGATCCTAAAGCAGATGAGGGAATTTTTCTAGGTTATGCCAAGAATGAAAAGAGTTTTTGCATCCTAAATAAGAAACAAATCGAAGGTTGAAAAAACCATTCATGTTGTGTTTGATAATGCTAACCAAGAACCGAGTAAGGTTAATCCTGATGATGTAGGAATTGAAGATCTTGCCCAACAAACGTCACAAATCAATCTTGGTGATGATAGTGATGATGATGAGATCTTTGTGCTTAATCCTAAGGTTACTCGTGAGGTTACTAATGATGATATTGTTAGAAACGCTGATGATCATAAAGAGAATGATCATCAAGAGCAAATTGGAACTGTGAATGAAGTAGCAACTGCGCAAGACACAAATGAGAGTCAAACGATTGAAAATCAAGAGTCTCTCAACCCGTTCCAACCAGATTGTAAATGTCTTAGAGATCATCCATCAAAGCTAGTTATTGGAGATATTGGAGCACCTGTTAGAACTAGGGTCGCTACAATCTCAGCCTGTCTTGAAGCGATTCGGATGTTCTTAGCGTTTGCCGCATTCAAAAAGTTCACAGTGTATCAAATGGACGTGAAGAGTGCTTTCCTGAATGGTAAACTCCAAGAAGAAGTATGCGTGGAGCAACCCCTAGGATTCATCAACAACCATGGGAAAAGTATGGTCTACAAATTGGATAAGGCACTTTACGGCTTTAAACAAGCACCAAGAGCATGGTATGACACTCTCTCTATTTTCCTTATAGGTAAAGACTTTTCAAAAGGCAGCGTTGAAACAACGTTATTTAAAATTACCCATAATGAAGATATTCTCTTAGTCCAAATTTATGTTGATGATATTATATTTGGTTCTACTAATAAGCGATTATGTGAGAAATTTTTGAAAATGATGTAAGATCAATTTGAAATGAGCATGATGGGTGGATTAACTTTCTTCATAAGATTACAAGTTAAACAACTCCCTAATGACATATTTATAAACCAAGTTAAATACACAAGAGATATGATTAAGAAATTTGGTATGGAAAAATTCCAATGAGCTAAATGCTTATGTTAGATAAAGATGAAAGTGAGAAGAAAATTGATATCACTAACTATAGAGGTATCATTGGATCACTTCTTTATCTTACCACTAGTAGACTTGATATTATGTTTTCGGTATGCATGTGTGCACGCTTTCAAGCTGATCCAAAAGAATCCTAGTCAATTGCTATCAAGAGGATCCTTAAATACCTAAAAGGCACACAAAATGTGGGCTTATGGTATCCAAGGGACTCTCCTTTTGAACTAATTGGATATTCAGACGCAAATTTTGTATGATGCAAAATAGATAGAAAGAGTACTGGTGGTACATGTCAATTTCTAAGTGATAGACTAGTTTCGTGGCATAGTAAAAAACAACAATCCATAGTGACTTCTACCGCTGAGGCAGAGTATGTAGCCGCTGGAAGCTGTTGTGCACAAATCCTTTGGATGAGGCAACAACTTAGAGATTATGGAACAATCTTAGGTCCTACCCCATTCCATTGTGATAGCCAAAGTGCTTTAGCTATGACCTAAAACCCAGTTCTTCATTCTAGAACTAAAACACATTGACATTCGCTACCATTTCTTGCATGACCATGTTCAAAAGAAAGATATCTCCATGCATTTCATTGACACTGACAAACAACTGGCAGATATCTTCACCAAAGTGCTCAACGAACAACGTTTTCTCACTTTGAGAAGTGAATTAGGTATGATTGATTTAAACGCTTAATCATAAAGCATCTTATTTTTTATAGGCATATAATTTAGGGGGAATCCACTTTAATTTTTATGTGTAAAGTGTTTTATCAAAATTGAAATAAGTTATCAATTTTAAGGAAAACTTTAAAATTGTACTTATATCAACCAATAAGCGTCTATGATCAAAAATGATTTTCAAAATCCTATGCATTGATCATTAGCGTTTGTTTAATTCTTTTATGCATGACAAAATCAATTTCTAATGAAATTAAATAAAAATATCTTGTAAAGATCAAAAGCGATTGAATTTTATTAAAAGACTTCAGCGTTAAGAAGATTCTCACTTAAACGCTAAGTAACTTTTTCTGAAACTCATGCATTGTTTTCATCGCTAAAAGGTGGCGTGCGGATAAGTCCAAAAAGGTAAGATTTGACAACTGCCCACGCCCTCCTATCAAATCAAACGGATGGTCAATAATTACTATCTAAAATAGGCGGTTCAGTAAATGCTGGTGTCTGGGTACGTGTCATTGTACTATCAGGCGCGTGCAACTCACGCTGAACATTTTCAAAATCTCAAACATTTTTGAAAAGTAACTGCGGACTCCACAATTTTATATTTCACAGCAGTTAACCAAATTTGTCGCGCCTTGTTACATCCATCTTTATGTTTTAAACGACTCAGATTTAATGTTTTCTTTCCCAAGTTAATTACTTGACACGTGGCATTTATCTAAGCGATTTGAGGAGTTACTTTTTGCTTCTATTTAAACCCTTCCAATTTTTAAAGAAAGGCTTATCACTTTCAAATTCCCTTTGCTGTAAAAATTCTCTCAAGGCAAAAAGGCCTTCTTCCAAAACTCTCTCAAAGCTTCAATCTTTCATCAATGGCGCCAACAAAGTCTTCTAAAATTGCTGCCAAAAAATCTGCTAAGTCCAAAACTAAGAAGCCAGTAACAGTCAATGTCGGATTCTTAGTAAACTAGAAGTATCTTTTTGAAAACCAAAACTTCCCTTTAAGGACCATTCTTCCTCTCATTGAAGAATCAGGTCTAAGATAAATGTTGACTTCCCATTCCAATCTTCACGATGAATAAACCCTGCTCTTCTTTCAAAATGCTGTGATTTCAGACGATAGGAATCCTATCTTTTGCGTCTTTTCTTTTGCCCAAGAAGCCTTAGTTCTCACCCCTCAATTCCTATCTTCCCTACTGCAACTGCCTAATGATGGTGGAAAAGTTGAAGAAGTAACCCTTGGAGACACCACCAAGATCTGGGAACTGGTCAAGAAGGATGACGTGGAAGCTACGTATGAAGCGAATTTCAAGAAGAATGACATGAAAGGAGAATATGTCATTATATGTCATTCTGGCTGATATCTGCTCCAAAATGATCGAATGCCGGAAAGGAAGCTTTGATAAGATCTCCAACATACAATACAAGATGATGACGGCCATTTTGACCAAGTTGAAGATAAATTGGTCTCAGTATGTCTTTAATCGTTTTAAGGCATCGATGGCAAAATCTGTGAATACCAAGCCTTATTTTAAGTCTTTTGTTAAGCGCTAGCGGTTTCGTCAATACCGCTGGTAAGAAGGTCCCAGCGCTTAAATTTTATGGTAAGAAAATGATCAGTGAATTGCTGAAACCCAAGCGACGGGGTGGTACGGCGGTCCCAAGGAGAAACATGAGCAACTTCTTGCTGAAGGAGTTGTTCGGAGTGATGATGAGGAGCAAGCGACATCGTCTTCATCGTCATCAAAAGAAGAAGTGGTGGTTAAACAACCAAAAAGGAAAATTGTCCTGAAAGTTGCTAGGCCAGCAAAGAAGAAAGAGATACAGAAAAAGCAAAAGTCTCCCTCTCCCAAATCGCCTTCTCCCCCTCCAGCGTTTAATTTCTGTCCATAAGAAGAAGTAGAAGAGGAAGAAGTACCGCTTGCACGAAGGCGTACTCCTTGGTCCACACCAACAGGATCAACAAGCACTCCAGCTGAGCCAGTGCTTGAAGAACAAGCGAGTGTTCCCTCTCTTTCGCCATCAGACTCTGTTCCCGAATCTATTCCCGTTCCTAAAGCTCTTTTAACAGAATTAGCTAGCGATCGGGGTAAGTACTTGTCCTAGATGTATTTTATCATTTTCCGTGTTCTTCTTTTTAACGCAGGGTAAATTTGCTTTTTTCAACATTTAGGGAGCATACTATTCAGTATACTTTGAATTTATTAGAAGGATTCAAAATCCCCATTCGTGCGGATCCCCTCACTACACTCATTAATCTTGATGATGATGAAGTAGTTCCGGAGCCTGAGGATATGGACCCGTCCAAAGATCAAGCGACTGAAACAGTCGAAGAGATTCCTCAGGGTAAGCGTTGTAGTCTGTTTATCATCTATTTCTACTTTGTGGAAATATTGTTTGTTTTTCTCAAACGCTTGCATGTGTCAGCTCAAAATGTCCCAGATGCTGATGCACCTCCACCTCCACCTCCTCAGGTCAATGTTGCAGTGGATGTACATATGACAACAGTTGTGGATATAGCTAAAGAAGTTGCTCAAGTCCTTCCTGATGCAGAAACATCTCCAGTCAGTGAAGCGACTGATTAAGCTGAGCAGTCGATAAAAGTGGCCCCCATCCCAACTGATGAAATTGCCTTTATTCCTACTCCAACCGGACGTCCTCCCCGTGTCATCAAATTTTTCCCTCGCGGCTATAATGAAGATGTTGAATTTTACTTTGTCGCTAGAGAAAGTGACACCCGACAGCTAGTTGAAATGGAGATTGGTTTTCAGGCCACTCTCCACGATTCTTCTCTCTCTAACTCGAAGAAATTTGAGTTTTTAGAGAAGCTAGCCGATCTTAGTCTGTACTCGCTCGAGCGCCTGCAATCACGTCTTGAATATATTATGCGACCAGCGATCAATGTTACAAATTTCGACCTAGAGCGATTCAACTTCACAGAACGCTCTGTAGAATCTTTTTATCCTCTTCGCCCGAACTAAGTTGTCATCAAGAATCCCCATATGGGTGATTGGTTGAAGAATCCAGATGAAGAGGATCTCAACAAAATTGGATACTCTGCTCTGCCCAAAGTTTTTCATTTTCCTCAGAACGCTTTATCTCCCAAGACCCTCAAACTATGGAAAGGAAAAGGACCAGTTGTTACTGAGCGTCCCAATCCGATCATTTCATGGCTCAAAGATGAAGCTCGTGAATATCTTGCCAGACTTTGGGAAGATGATTATGAGAGTGAATATGAACGCTTTGAAAAGTATCTAGCCGCTAGAATTGATAAAAAGAAGTTTGAAAAACTTGGCAAGCGGTGGATGATGGATACTGCTCAATGAGCTGAAGAATTTGTGTTGCACTTCTACACGCTTGAAGAGCTTGTCAGATATCCATTTTTGTTTACTTTTGGTGTAGAATACAGACGCAGAGGATTCGCTGTATTTCTACTTGATTAGTGCAAGAATCTTGTTGGGAACATTAGCAACTTGCCTTCTTATAGACAACCGATTGAACGCTATCTTTGCCAGCAACTTACTTTGTTCAGTCAGGGAGGACACTACGTTTTTCACCAAATCAAAATTTTGTACAGTGTATCCTTCCTGATTTGAATGAGAATGCATCAACAAGCAAGCATGATGCCCTCCCAGCGCCCAGTCAAGTGCCCATAAAACTTACTGATGAGCATGTTGATTTTCACCAAGACAGAAGAACGATTGTTGAGAATGCTCACTCGCTAGATATCACCTTCAATGATCATTATGGCTTCAACAATTTCAGAGGCTATAATCTATTGCCTGTTCTCATGTGTGAGCAAAATATTCAAGTGGCCAAGATTCTATCGCTTATCCGGCCAGTGGATCAAGAAGCTGCTTAAGCGCTGATGCCTTTTATTTTGGATTTCTATAATTCTTACATTTCAGGAGTTGATCTGCCAGAAGATGTGCACTTTGCACTAAGTACTGAAGAGCGCGAAGACGCTATATTTTACATCCCGCAGACCAACATAATAAGTCCAAGGCACGTAATGGAAGCGATTGGCCCACTCTGGGTCATTGCTATTGAGAAACAGTCTCCTCAAGTGGAGATCATTGAAATGGAAGTGGAACAAGATCCTGTTGTGGAAGTCGCTCCAACTACAGACGCTGATATACAAACAAAAGTTGCCTCTAGCAATCCAGCAGTCAAGGTTCCCATTGTTGAACAAGTTGTGCAGATTGAGGAAGCGACTGAATCTCTTGAGCTAGCGATAGATGAAGTACATATAGAAATTGCCGAGGAGCCTGAAGAGCTCTTCATCAGAGATAAATCCAAAGGAAAGGCTGTCATTTCTAGCTCATATGGACTCATTCCATCCCCTGACCGTTCTTCTTCGTTGGATTTAGACTCGGAAAGTGACTAGGAGACACAAGACTTTAGATGAGCCATTTGGAAATCGCTCAACACCATCGAGGGTTCCTGCTCGAAGATGCTTGACAACAATGATCTACATATCAAGTTAGTCTCTGACACTAGAAGTCGTGATATTGAAAATGCTGCTACAAAAAGCACCATAGCAATCGTGGAAAGCTTATCACCGCTGATCAAAGGTCTCTCCGAGAAATTCAACCAGCACTTAGCCCACAACGCTTCTGCAGATACTGAGCGCATAATTCTTCTAACACAGTTGCTCAAAGTATCACTGAACAAGTCGCTTTACTTGTTGAAGAAGTTAAGCTATTGTGCAAAGATATCGCTGATCTCAAGACCTCCTTTGATGATGCCAAGAAGGGGGAAGAGAAAGAAAAGCATTCTTTGTCCAAAGCCAAAGGTAAAGCCTTGACGGAGCCAATCTCTAAAACAGACAATAAACATTGGCGCTCCATGTTTGAAGAGATAGTAAGCATAAAGAAGATGCTCACTAAGAAGCATAAGCCAAGATACTACCAAGGCAGGCACAGGCTTCCGGACTTAGATGTAAAATTTTTAGAAGGTATGGATTTTAATCCATACGCGGCACCGCTAAGAAGACCTCTTGATTTGAAACCTTCCAACGACCGAATGCGTGACATTTACCATGATCTCATCAGGATGCTAGGGATCCCTTCAAGGGATTGGGTGGAAAGGTTACTTGAACTGAATCGTAGTGCTAAGAATCGAAGTGATGACTATGATGAAGTCTATCACACAACAATGATAGATATTGATCAAGTCCTGCTAGATCTAGCCAATGACATTTATCAAGACGAGGTTTCGAAGAAGTGACAAAGAAAATGATTCTCTATTTTTATTCTTTTTTATTTCTTTGTGTATGATGTCGCTATTTATTTAGTTTTCAGTATAAATCATGTATGCTTTAAATTCCATATATTTGAATGAATGATTTATCGCTGAAACATCTTGTTGAGGCTAATCTAACATTAACTAACTTAACTAACTTCCTAAACGCTACCTTATGATTATTTTGGGCTTTCCTTTGAACTCTTAATCTATAAAAGAGTTATAAGAGTTAAGGTCTTGACATCATCAAAAAGAGGAAAATTGTTAGGAAATTTCATGTTAGATGTTTTGATGATGACAAGATAGGATTTTTTGTTAGACCCCAAAAATAATGTAAGTTTATGTTTTCATAGAACAATTGTATAAGCGGTTTGAAAGTTTGTAATTTTGTTAGGTTTGTAATTTTTATCTTTGTAGATTTTAGACTAAGTATTAGATACCGAGTCGCTAATAGAATTCTAGGTGAGTCTATTAGAGTTGAAGTTGAAGATCAGCGTAGGAAGTCAAGTGAAGATGAAGATTTGTTCTTAGCGTCTGTCAAACGCTAAAGGACTATTTCATGATTTATGAATCAAGCGCTCAAAACACTCAAGCGATCAAGGATCAGATTCACCTGAAATAAATTCTCAAGTCATGAAGGATTTAAATGCAATCATCAACGGATATTTATTTCCAACGGGAAAAAATTCAAATGCATTAAATGCTTGATAAGTGCATTAAATGTGATAAGCTATTATGACTTGTGGACAAGCCACCTTTTGACTAGCCTGTCAGATTTCAGAGTTCAAAACCTGCTCATGTCCAATCAGAACCAGCTGAATTTCTGGAATGTCAGAAAGTGACTGTTTAACGCGCCGCGTGAGGTACACACGCTCACATGTGTCTAACGGACAAATCCCAAGAAACCTTATAAATAGTACCCTTCAGCAAACCCTAAAATACACGTACATACACAAGAAAAAGGTCGAAACTTTGCTGAAATTACTTAAAAGAAAAGCTTACAAACTCCATAGCCAAAATCCTTCAAGCTTTTCATATACATTCCAAAGACAGTCATAGATATCTCAAACCTTTTCAAAGAAGAACCCTACACTTTTATTGAGATATCCAAAGTTGTTTGAACTTTCCAACATCAAACAAACCCGTGACAAAACCCTCAACATCTTTCATATGAGTGAGAAAGTTTGTTGATTCTCTAAGTAGCATTTCTGTGTAAGAGAAGCTTGTTGAAGAAGATCTCCATTGGAGCTGAAGTCTGTGTGATCAAGGAGCTCAAGATCGTCTTCCCTTTCATCTATTTTGTAGAAGTCTCTGTGTGACTCTTCGATAATCAATCTAGTGAATTCCTCCAAGTGCATAGGAGAAGAAGGACGTAGCTGTGATTACATCATCCAGTGAACCTTACAATATCTTGTGTTATTTATTGTTTTATTGCTTTACTTTACATTTGCATATTATATCTTGAAAAATCATTCAAAACAATTAAGCGACTAAAACAAGTTCAAGAGAACGCTAAGCTATAAAAATATTTTCGTTGTGCTAACCCTGATTAAGCGATTGAAACATTACCCTACTTTGGTAACTGTTGAAATCACTAAGTCTAAGTTATCTTACTTTCTGCACTTGACCTAGCACTAAGCTTTCCAAGCGTTCAAATTCTTCAAAATAATACAAAAAAGTTTTGAAGTCGAAAAAGACTTCAGGGTCTATTCAACACCCCCTCCCCTTTTAGACCCTTTCGTATGCCAATTGGGACCATCACTTGCTAAGACCATTTCTGTAAAATGTTGCCAACCCATGTGTTCTCTACCCTCAACATAGTCTAAGTACCAATTATCAGCCACCCCTTCCATATGCATAGCAGAGGTGATTACCTTTTCAAAATTAGTCATAGGATTCACTAGAAAATATTTGTGACACTTTCTAATCCAGCCCCTGGCATTATCCCCATCAAATTTAGGAAAATCGAACCGTGGTACTCTATCATTCATGTTACCTGGATTGTGTGAGTGATTCACATTCTGATTTCCCTGAATGGGTAAGAATTGATTCCCCCTGGTACTGCATTTCTAGGTGCTTGATATTGTGATCCATTTGGAATTTCTGTTGCAGGTTCCTTCCCTTTTGAGTTGCCCATTATTCTGCATAGATCCTCCAATTTCGGCATCACTAACTCCACCTGGTGTTTGGTTTCCTATTTACCCTCTCTAACATTTTCAAGTTGCCTTTGACACTCTTCTTGCCCCGTTTTGATTTCTTCAATCTCAATCAGATGTTCTTCCCAGTTTGCCTGATCATCAGCAGAGATGCAAGTTGTTCCTCCATAGAATCCAACCTGGAGTTGTTCTTTGCCATTACCAATCAAAGACGCAGATTCAGGATCCAAATTGCTCTGATACCACTGTTATGATTCGGCTAAATCATAAACTCACTGATACAACTTAGAAGATTAGAATTCAAATTGGATATGCAAAAGAAAGAAAGAAATGTAGCAAAATATGAATGCAAAGAAGAGAAATGCAACAAGATGATTATTACTGATTAATTTTGAGTTCCTTTACAAAAATGATCCCTCTCCTGCTTATAAAACTAACTCTCAACAATTAAAATATTATAAAACCTAATTCCCCATTTTAAACCCCAAGTCCAGCTGCTCCCATTTCTTCTTTACGTTTTTGTCTTTGAACAAGCGCTTTTGTAAGTGATAGTGCGTTTTTGAAAGTGAAATGTTTGAACTGCGTCTTTGACTTGTTAATTGCGCCTTTTCTTCTTTATCTCGAGCGTTAGTGTCTTCTGTATCTTGAGCAATCATAACATCTCTACAGTAATTTAATTTTCTCCCCCCTTTGTTTTCTTCGGGACTAAGCGAAGCAATTCACCCTGTTAAAGCGTTGCTGATTCGATCTGTCCTACTGATCCGTCACTCTTGATTGTCATTTTTTCAATATGTTGTTGGAATTTTGTGTTGGAGGCTTCATGTACCCTGTTCACAAACCCCACCTTGTATGTTAGCTTCTTTATGTATTGTATTTACTGATTTATTGATTGCGACTTAATTTTGCACTTACCTCGGTTCTGCAGATTATTGTTAAATAAAAGGAATAAGTACCCACTTCATATGGTGATTGATTCCACGTTCGATTTTGGGTTTTCTTCTTCAATTATTACTTGGTTTTGGTCAAATCCCTTTTTGAGAGTTCTCTTGATTTGAGTTCTTCAATTCATTTTTGTCTTCTGGTGATAATTTGGATTGGGGCACACATGTATTGAGAATTCATTATATAGTGATTGAAAGAAGCTGCTGATAGTTTGAGTAAATTTCAGAAGGTTTGGAAGTGATGTCGTCTAAATCGAATACAGACAAGACGAACTGTTCTAGGAGCAGCTCTTCTAGGTCGAGGCATAGTGCTCGTATAGTCACTCAGACCCCAATTGATGCCAAGCTTCATGAGGATTTTGAACAATCTGAACGACAATTCGATTACTCGAATTCGGTTAATCCATCCAATGCTGGTAGTGACGTTCCTTCATCTACTGTATCAGCTTATCTTCTGAATATGCAAAGAGGAACCCTTATTCAGCCTTTTGGTTGCATGATTGCTATTGATGTACATACTTTCAGGGTTTTAGCATATAGTGAGAATGTTCTGGAAATGTTAGACTTAGCACAACACGCGGTTCCAAACATGGAACAAGAGGTTTTGAGTTTTGGCACTGATGTTCGGACACTCTTTCGACCTTCGGGTGCTGTTGCTCTGCAGAAGGCAGCCAGTTTTGGGGAAGTTAATTTGCTTAATCCGATATTGGTTCATTCTAAAAGCTCCGGTAAGCCTTTTTACGCGATTTTACATCATATTGATGTTGGATTAGTTATAGATTTGGAACCCGTGGATCCATCCAATGAGCCGGTGACGCCTGCTGGGGCATTGAAATCATACAAGCTAGCTGCTAAGGCCATCTCTAGACTTCAATCTCTGCCAAGTGGGAACATATCATTATTGTGTGATGTATTGGTTAGAGAAGTGAAGGATTTAACGGGTTACGAACGTGTAATGGTTTATAAATTTCATGAGGATGAGCATGGAGAAGTTGTTTCCGAGTCCCGTAATCCTGAAATGGAGCCTTATCTTGGCTTGCATTATCCCGCTACGGATATACCACAGGCATCAAGATTTCTGTTCATGAAGAATAAGGTTAGGATGATCTGTGATTGCACGGCTCAACCTGTTAAAGTAATTCAAGACACGGGATTGGCTCAACCTCTGAGTCTTGCCGGGTGCACCTTAAGGTCGCCCCATGGGTGTCATGCCCAATATATGGTAAACATGGGGTCGGTTGCGTCATTGGTCATGTCTGTAATGATAAATGAGGAGGAGGACGATGAGACGGATAGTAATAATCAGCAAAAGAGAAGAAAATTATGGGGTTTGGTGGTTTGTCACCATACAAGCCCGAGATTTGTTCCTTTTCCGTTGAGGTATGCATGTGAGTTCTTGATTCAGGTTTTTGCTGTTCAAATTAATAAGGAAGTTGAATTCGCAGCTCAACTTAAGGAGAAGCATATACTTAGAACCCAAACTGTTCTTTGTGATATGCTACTGAGAGATGCTCCATTGGGCATTGTGAATCAGTCACCAAACGTAATGGACCTAGTGAGGTGTGATGGAGCTGCACTTTACTACCATAAAAAATGTTGGTTACTTGGGGTCACACCTTTAGAGGTACAAGTTAAAGATTTGGCTGAATGGCTTCTAGAATTTCATGGTGAGAGTACAGGGTTAAGTACTGATAGCCTCATGGAAGCGGGCTATCCAGATTCTTCTATTCTTGGTGATGCTGTATGTGGAATGGCGGCTGTTAGAATTACTTCTAGTGATTTCCTATTTTGGTTTCGTTCTCATGCAGCAAAGGATATAAAGTGGAGTGGTACAAAACACAACCCTAATGAGAAAGATGATGGCAGAAAAATGCACCCTAGATCATCATTTAAGGCCTTCTTAGAGGTGGTTAAGAGGCGAAGCCTACCATGGGAAGATGTGGAAATGGATGCAATTCATTCACTGCAGCTGATATTGAGAGGATCTTTGCAAGATGTTGATATAAAAGATGATTCCAAAATGATTGTGAGTGTTCCAGCAGTTGATAAAAGTATTCAAAGGGTGGATGAACTTCGCATTGTGACTAATGAAATGGTTCGACTCATTGAAACTGCATCTATACCTATTTTGGCTGTGGATGCCTCTGGTTATATCAATGGCTGGAATACTAAAGTAGCAGAACTTACTGGTTTGGATTTACCAAACGCTCTTGGTGCACCCCTTGTTCATCTGGTGGTTGATGATACAGCTGACATAGTGAACCATATGCTCTCCCTCGCTTTGCGAGGTGACTCTCTTTATCTTTATAGTAAAGTTTTGTGATTTTCTAGAGTGAAATATAGCTCGAAAAGTCTAAATACCTGTCTTATTATAGTCTATTGAAGTAAATATTTTATGTTTTTAATGTTTGGAACTCATTAGAATGATCTAAGAATTGAACTGCTGAATAAATGGAGCAAGAGAATGACTCCAGAGTCTGTGGCAGAGGCACATGTTGCAGTATAATTATTCGTTGTTTCCAATAAATATAGTTGCTAGTGACAACAGGAATTTAATTATGTTTTCTAGCTTCAGGAATGAATTTATAGATCTAATAAACTTGGTCCTACCTTTGCTTTTCTGAAAACACCTACATCTCTTCTATTATCTCTCAAAAAAAATAAAATTCCTCTTCTTTATTTTGTGTCCAAAGAATGATAGATAACTTATGTTGTTATCTCGATATATATTTTTCTTGACAAGTTTTTTTAAAAAAAGACTAGTATTGAAGCACACGCAAGGTGCTCTTAACAACTACATTTTTTTTCCATTTCCTTCTGTAGTAACTATCATCTCAATTTAATGCACTGTCTACAACAATTACACCTTTCCGTTTGGAGATTTCATGGATTGTTTACTGTTTGAAAGCATTAGGTAGAATTAAATGACCATTGTGGTTATGCATCATGCATGTTTAAAATAAATCATATGATTGAGGTTATACTTGTTTGTCTGCTTATGGAGGGTTCAATTTCCTGTTTAAATAATTTCGCATTGGAAAATACCCTTCTTTTTGATTCTTTTAGTACATCTGCTTTGAATCCTGATCAAATCTACAATTAATCCCAGGCCAGGAAGAGAGGAATCTCGAAATCAGATTGAAAACATTTGGTGTTCAGGGGAGCAATGGTCCCATCATCTTAGTTACTAACGCTTGTTGTAGTCGAGATGTGAAGGGAAATATAGTTGGTGTTTGCTTTGTTGGACAAGATGTTACTGGACAGAGGATGATACTGGACAAATATAACCGTGTACAAGGTGATTATGTTGGTATAATGAGGAACCCTTGTCCTTTAATTCCTCCAATATTTATGATGGATGAAAGTGGTCGATGCATCGAATGGAACGATGCAATGCAAAAATTATCTGGCCTAAAAAGGGAACTCACCATTGAACAAATGCTTCTCGGTGAGGTCTTCACAGTTCATTCCTTTGGCTGTCAGGTCAAAGATCAGGACACTCTAACAAAACTCAGAATATTACTTAATACTGTAATTGCGGGCCAAAATGCAGATAAACTCGTCTTTGGCTTTTTTGATCAGCAGCATAAATATGTGGAAGCATTGATTTCAGCAAATAGTAGGACAGATTCAGAAGGCAGGATTACTGGAGTTTTGTGCTTTCTGCATGTTGCTAGTCCCGAACTTCAATATGCGATGCAGATGCAAAAGATATCTGAACAGGCTGCAGCAAATACACGAACAAAGTTGGCTTATATTCGCAACGAAATGAGAAATCCCTTGAGTGGGATAAAGTGTGTTCAGAATCTGATGAAATCTTCGGATTTAAGCAAAGACCAGACACAGTTATTAAAGACTAGTGGATTGTGTCAGGATCAGTTGGCCAAAATCATTGGTGATGCTGATATTGAGGGAATTGAAGAAAGGTATGAATTTACCCATTAACAGATTTAATGAACTTATCAAGGTAAATAGGAAAAGTATATTTGATCGTACAATTTCATTAACATGTAGAATTATACTTCATTCTGGATGGTATGAGTATTTTTTTATCACACCTTCTATCACCATCGGTACTGTGTATCTTTGTTTTTCTATTAAAAAATTCCTAATCTTCAGCCAAATAATGGAATTTTGTAAAAAAATTGGTATAATCGTAAGAATGCCCTTTTTCTTCTATCATATACTTTACTATGTTTCGTGCCTTACCTTAGTTGCAGCCCATGTAAATAATTCCTTTATTTATTATATCATATATGGATTATTTCAATAGTTAAAATTAGGACTTCCCTTTTTTTTCTTCTTTTCATGACTTTGGATTTCTTGGATTTGAACCCCTTTAGAAATTAAAGTCCGCCCACCATTATTTCTGACTGGTATTTTGTGTGACTTCTGGTCCATGAAAATGATGCTGATACAGATTTTGATAATTGTGAATCTCATTTTACAGTTATATAGATATGAAGTCGGACGAATTTAACCTTGCGGAAGCTTTAGAAGTGGTAATGAATCAAGTTATGATTCTTAGTCGGGAGCGCCAGGTGCAAATTATCTATGATTTACCCTCTGAAGTATCATCAATGTACCTACATGGTGATATATTGAGGCTTCAGCAAGTCCTTTCAGACTTTTTGGCTACTGTGCTCATGTTTACTCCCACTTTTGAAGGATCATCAGTTCTTTTCAGACTAATTCCAAGAAAGGAGTGTATAGGGACACAGATGCATGTTCTTCATGTTGAATTTCGGTAATTAAATTTTGCAATCTTATTGTTTTTTGTTGATTCTTTTTACACATGGCATGAAATATGTGGTATTGTTTCATAGTGTGACATGTGATTTTCCGCTTAGGCACAAAATAATGGCTGGCTAGTCACTCAAACAGTTATCAAGTTCGTTCTAACAGGAAACAAAAGAAGAAAGAAAAAAACTCGATGTTTTAAAATTATCACACCTTTTGTTACAGTATTCTGTTGATCTTTGAACTAACGAAAAAGATAAAACTTTCACATCTTAATATTTGTTAGTATATTAGTTAATGTAATTGGTTTGGTTCAAAATATGTAAACTTGTGATTGCAATTAAAAAAATAATCAAGTTTACAGGTCAACGGCTGCTGTTTAATCGTTTTTTCAACTATTCCACTGTACCAACATTGTTTTTCCAGTTATAGCTATTAAGATTTCCTAATGCTAGAATCGGTCATTTTGTTTATATATTAAAATATATTATTTTTATTTTGTTGCAAGTTTTATCGTTTATGGATTCACTCCATTTGGTGGATTTGGATCGACTCTTACTAACAATGAGTGCAAAATTTTGCTACGTTTACAGGATTAGTCATCCAGCACCTGGCATCCCTGAGGAGTTAATTCAAGAGATGTTTTACTACAACAATAATGTATCAAGAGAAGGTCTTGGGCTTTACATCAGCCAAAAACTTGTTAAGATTATGAATGGCACTGTACAATACCTTAGGGATGCAGAAAAAGCATCTTTCATCATTCCAATAGAATTTCCGGTTGCTCACAAAGTCAACTACTCCAGACAATGATACACACAAACATATGAAAAATGTCTATATATGAAGTGGCCGTTCAGAATTGATACGGGCTGAGAAAAAGCAGCTCGGGTCCGTTTTGGACAAATTGGTATATTCAGCCTCAAAAGAGTATGAAACTTGTGCTTCGTATCTGAGCACAAAGTTGAACTTATGTGGGGTGTCGTGGTCTTACGAGTTGAAAATTTGACGGCTCTGATTAATATGATGACGAAGAAGATTGGTAATTGATGTCAGCCCATGTTCAGGTTGATTTAGGATCTCAAGCTGCATAAATTATTCGCGAGCGAGGAAAGCCGATAGGCTGTAAATTTTTCTGCTGTACATGATATCAAGGTTACTGTTTTTTGTTTTGTTTTTTAAGATGGGAAGAAGGGGGCTACCGTAATGGATCATCCTAACATGCCAGGATCAGTGCAAACTAATCTAGACGACTTCACACCATATCTGTCCTGCTCCGGGTGGTCAAGCAAATCTTCCATGGGAACAATAACATAAGTAACGTCTTGGTAGCCGCCTCGCTTAGCTAACATATCTGCTGGTCTGTTGGCCTCAAGATTCTTGTTTTTGCTGCTGTAACAGATTTGTTATGGTATGATCAGTGTTTAAAATTATGTAATTGGTAGAATGGGAAGAAATGGTTTTGTTGTCATAGTTAAGGTTATTACTTATTAGAGGTAAAATCCTTGTAAGAAACAATGTACCGCAAGAAGGTTAGGTTTTTTTACTATCTTCTAATTCTGCCAAAATTGTATTTTCTACTTTGAGATTAATAAAAAGTCCTTTTTGTTTTGTGAGTAAAAGACATAGGTGGGGTGATATTTAAGTGGCTAACTCAAATAAATAAAGAGTATGCAACAGTTACGAAATATTTCCGGGGTAATTACATAAAACCCTCCTATGTTATTTCGAAAATGCAAAAAACCCCATGTATTAACGAAATAGGCTAATCACCGCTGTATTCTTAAAAAGTGTGCAAAAAAGCGAAATTCCATTAAAAAATGAGCGTATTTTTCATATTTTTCACCTTTATTGACATGTTCATTTGTAATTTATATAGTTTTCATATTTTATAAAAAGTAGATAGTCTTAATTCACCCAAAAAACACATTTTCTTCATTTTAACAAAATTTGGCTTTCTTGCACACTTTTAGGAACACTGGAGAGTGATTAGCCTATTTCGTTAATACAAGATTTTTTTAGCATTTTTGAAATAACACAGGGGAGTTTTATGCAATTATCCCAAAATTTTCATTGTCAGAGTTCTTCGTTAGTTGGGGATAATAACATTATAAAGCCAGTTTTAATTTTCAATAGAGCACGTATTATAAATTCATTGTCGTCAATTTATAATGCTTTCTATGTCTTTAGTCTATATTTTAAATTTTGTGATATTCAAGTAAAAACTTAAATAATTACTAGATTATTATAGATACTACTACATAATCCATTCTATATCGTGTCAAAACTTGGAACATTCAAATTGAAAGATTAGAAATTTAACCAAAGTTCAACTTTGTGCTATCATAATACAGTGTATTGTGTACATTCCCATTAATATATAGATATATATATATATATGAAAGAAATCGACACGTAATACACAATCGGACCAATGGACTCGATTCAGAATTACTTAGGCTATCTATGGTTGTGAATTCTGAAAATATTTTCATTTTTTAGATCACCAAAAAATGAAAATACACAGTTCAAGCCAAATTCAACAGAAAATGGTCAAATTTTAAATACACCACACATTCCCCTATATAACAACCAATCATTTCAATCTTTTCACAATATTTTATCATTAATTACACTATCTCACTATCCAACTAATTATCTTTCTTACTTTTTCATATTTTATATAATAAAAATTCCTATTCAATTTTTCAAATATTCCAATTATTATTATTATTAAATAATATTTAATAAAATATAATTTTAAAAAAAAATATTGTGTGATTTAATATTTAATATTTCATATATATTTAATAATATGTGTACTTGAATTGAGACTTAATTGGCCATACTTATACCAAAAGTATATACAATATTGTGTGATTTATAATTTCATTTTAATAATTTCGTTTGTTGTTTATTGGATTTTAAACTATACATTTTTAGCTTCTCAATATTCAACTAAATACCGACTGAATCTCAATTATTTCATTTTGGTACTAACGTGGTATTTAATAGGGTTGTCCACGAGCCGAGCTCGAGCCGAGTCTCACCAAATTTCTCGACTCGAGCTCGAGCAAAGATTTTTTGTAACATCATAGTATCTCATTATAAGAAGATGGAAATAAATTTGCCTTAATCAAATTGGAAATAAAATATTATATGTAAATGGAAAAAAAAATATAGAACTACTTATGCTCCAATCATATTTACACATTTCATAAAATATTGTATATACGGACCACATCCTATTTTTATATTTGTCCAATGCGAACCATATAATTACACTAACTATTAAAAATATAGACGAGTAAGATTCAATTTTTTTGAACTTTTAAAATATAAAATTGAAAAGAAAACACGAAATGGAAAAAGGATAAAAATCTAAAGTTAAAAAGAAATAAACAGGTGATAAAAAAAAAACTAAAAATGAAGGGCCCCCACCCCCCAAACCCATACCCTCCCCCCCCACCCCCAACCCATGAACACCACCCACTATCCGGCTGCCTCTTTTTTTTTTTTTGTCTTTTCATTCTATTTGTATAATATCTATTAGAGTTATTAACGCTAATCATCCCCCATGTCACGCAAAAGTGTCAGTTTAGTTCCTCTTGTGAAAAAATTATCACTTTCATCCCTCATGTTCATAATTTGTACCCAGATGGTCCTTTTTTCGAAATTCCGACCGGATTTTCCGGCTTCCCACGCGAAAATAGGGCTATCCATGTATATATCATGCGCGTCTTCACGAGAAAATTCATAACTCATTGTAGAAAGCTCAGATTCATAAACTGTTTGCTTTCCATGAAACTAAACACATAGAGCTATCCACGAATATATCGCATATAATCAGGAGAGATCTAGAACAAAACAGTTGTGTATTAAAAAATTAGCTAAAAATATGTCGGAAATGATACTTAGCTAAATTTTTAATACAAAACTGCTTTGTTCTAGATGTTTCCTGATTATGTGCGATATATGTGTGGATAAACCTATGTGTCTAGTTTCATGTGAAGAAAACGGTTCATGAATCCGAGCTTTCTACAATGAGTTATGAATTTTCTTGTGGAGACGCGCACAGCTATCTGCACAGCCGACAGATTTTTAGTTAATATTTTAATACAAAACTGCTTTGTTACAACGTTTCCTGATTATGTAAGATATATGCGTGGATAGCCCTATGTGTCTAGTTTCATGGGAAGAAAATGTTTCATGAATCCGAGCTTTCTACAATGAGTTATGAATTTTCTCGTGAAGACGCGCACAGCTGTCTGTACAGCCGACAAATTTTTAGCTAATTTTTTAATACAAAACTGCTTTGTTCTAGACTTCTCCTGATTATGTGCGATATATGCGTGGATAGCCCTATGTGTCTAGTTTCATGGAAAGAACACGGTTCATGAATTCGAGCTTTCTACAATGAGTTATGAATTTTCTCGTGAAGACGCGCATGATGTATGTGTGGATAGCCCTATTTTCGCGTGGGAAGCCGAAAATCTGGTCGGAATGTCTAAAAAAGGACTATCTGTGTACAAATTATGGATATGAGGGATGAAAGTGATAATTTTTTCACAAAGAGGTACTAAAGTGAAACTTTTGCGTGACATGGAGGATGATTAACATTAATAGCTTTATATATTATATTATGTTTATATATATATACACACACATATATATATATTCCTTTATTACTAATTCATAACATTATTAATTTTTTTTTTCTTAATATCTTTTCTCCCATATCACATTCATAATCAACTCAATCATTTCATATATCAAATTCTAATAAAAATCAATTTTATATCGCATTTACATTACTTTCAATCAAGTTCTAAAAATATGTCCAAACAAACAAATTAAATAAATATTTTCACGCGAATTTCTATAATATATATTCTCAAAAAAAACACAAAATTCATTTCCGAAAACACAACCGAGACCTAATAAACCAATAAACCATAGACACAGTTCATTACATATAGATTGCAACGGAATATATTTGCCGCTTTAATTTTGGCATTCGGATCCGATACTTCAACACCAATGGTGATTTGGTCTGTATCAACAAATTGAAACCCTAAACCCCCAAATTAGCTAAAAGCCTCTATCTGCTGCCCAAATTTTAGCGAATGGGTCGTTCACGCGCCGCCGCTCACGCTGCGGCTGATGATGCCGGACAAGGGTTCGAACTATTACTTCCATAAATTTCACCAATTCAATTTCCTGTTTTTTCTTTCCTTATTCAATTTTTTTGAACTCGTGGTTGTTTGTGGCTGTCGTTTCAATTGTAATTTGATGTTTTCGAAATG
Organism: Buddleja alternifolia; assembly: GCA_019426215.1. Classification (NCBI taxonomy): domain Eukaryota; kingdom Viridiplantae; phylum Streptophyta; class Magnoliopsida; order Lamiales; family Scrophulariaceae; genus Buddleja; species Buddleja alternifolia. Next base: position 708,087 of record CM033407.1, on the reverse strand, counting down.
ATTGATTAATTAGAGGTGCTAGAAGTGTAAAATGAATTATGCTACTGATCTTGGCTCTCTCTGATGTGGACTCTGTTTTGAGCTTGTTAAGACAAGTCTGCCTTAATTAACTAGTTGCATCTGAAATTGTGATAAGACTGAATTTAATTCTTTAATATTATCAATCCAATAACAATAATAATAATCTGATTACAATCTTCTAACCAAAATCTCAATCACTCAATAATAATTCTTCATAGACTCGGTTCACTTCCATAGACAATCTGCAACAATTAGGAATGGGAGGTTAATAGATTGAGCTGAAAGGGATATCAAGAGAGAAGGGAGAAGAGGCTCACACTGAAATCCAAGCTCACTCAATCGACTAACTCACCACAGCTCAGCTCAAGGCTTACAAATAATCTGCAATCATCAAGCAAGATGAATTAATGATTCAACCCAAAATGATGAAAATAGCAAAGAGGAAGAAGGAAGGATTGAGAAGAAAGCTTACTGTTTACTCAAGAAACCAAAAACATGCCTTCCTTCCTCTAACAGAATCGGATATATGCTACTCAGTGTTTCAGCAACCATGCCACGCGTCACCTCTTTATTCGCCCCACTTAATTGCCCTAACTAATTGAAATGTAGCCCTAAGAAGCATTAATTAGTAATAAATTGTGTTTTCCCCCTTTTTTCCAACCCTAATTAATCTGCCCTAATTTCCTTCCTGAAACGACGACGTTTCGCCCTGGGTCCCAGCCTTTACTTAAGCATAACGACACCGTTCCATCTTTACTCCTTTTTTAAACAAAAACGTGTTTCTTTATTTTGTTTTTGTATTTCAATTTTCTCTCCCCTTTATTCTTGTTTCCTGACAAATTGATTTAGGCCTTTTGAGCTAGACTTCGATATGGCTCCACAATGTTGGACTTAGATTGGATCACAAGAAAATTAAACTTCAAACACAACTTGCTAGACACACTGATTTTGAGCTTGACCTTCTTGGTTCTGTACTGGAGTTTTAAGACTGAACTATACGCGGAAGCGCACATGCATGTAACACACACACACACACACACTCATTTCATGTATACATACATGCATGTCGGAGAATCACCTAGACTAAAGAATACATCTGATGTATGTAGCTTTTTCTATGTTATGCAATTGGTTTTCACAATTATGTCAGTCCCGGCACACACACATTTTTATGGTGGGTTTACATTATTTTTTTTATATTTATTGGTTGAATTGAAATCTCAGTCGGTCAAAAAGAAAAAGGTCAGCTCAAAATACGGAGAATCCCGAGAGTGCAGCTCCTGGTATGGATATAACACGTAACTAGTTCTATATTTTATGTGAGAACATTTTGGTCCTACGCTTCTTATATTGTATATATTTTGTATATGAAGAAGTACCAGGAATAACTGATGGAAAGAAGGCATTATACCATTGTAACTACTGCAACAAAGACATATCGGGAAAGATTCGCATCAAGTGTGTAATATGTTCTGATTTTGACCTCTGTATAGAATGCTTTTCTGTTGGGGCTGAGGTCCATCCTCACAAAAGCAATCATCCTTATAGAGTCATGGTTAGTTATGCTATTGAAATCTTACCCTCTTATCTATGTTATGTTACTATTCTATTCAAGTTCCAGATTATATTTTTGATCGAGTAAACTGTTATGTATACTCCTACCGTGCCAAAATGTATTCCCTCCATCTCATATTGTTTGTCACATTTTCTAGCATTAGATGTGTCATCTGAAATGTCACCGTCCCTTTGCATCTGGAGTTCACAAATATCCTTTAGGATTTAGAGTAAAAACCTGAGATTCTGTCCAAATATTTGAAGTTATTTCAAACATTTGGTCAAAAGTGGTGGGTGGATTTAGATACTAAACATAGTGGTGTTGTGTGAATGAAATGGGTACCTCAACAAGCACAAATGCCTTGTGGTTCTGACTATCTCAAAGTTGAAAATGGAATGTGTATTAATTGATCATATAATGCTTTTGTTCTTTATGTAATATTACATGCTACTTTCATTCCCATTTTTTTTTGTCCTTGTTTAACTTCACACCCTATCAAGTGCAATGTTCGGATGCATGTTGTTGTATCCATTCTTTTTACTCCTGTCCTTTATTTCCTGTTAAAGAATACCACAAAAAAAAAAAAAAAAGATGCATGGAGAGTTTTTCAGAGTCTTCTGCTATTGTAAACCACTGGGTTGGATAGCGGCAATAGTTCTATTGCATTATATGTCAACCATGATGATTTCATCGGGTAATTCTCTGGGGAGAAGAGGCATCTGAGATGTTAATACTGTTGCGAAAATGAATATCTTCATTGTGTTTGAAGTTCATTTCTCTGCAAGTGCTGCAATTTACAGTTTGGATAAATCATCCTTTTTCTATTTGCCCTTTTAGTCTATATCTTTCTTTCTGATGCTGGGATAAAGGTGTATACTCAGTATTGGATTAATGACTTTCTATTACTGTCTATTATCATTTCTAATCCAACAGGATAACCTGGCATTTCCCCTGATTTGTCCTGACTGGAATGCTGATGAGGAAATGTTGCTTCTGGAGGTATTTTTGCATTAATTATTTATTTTAAGAGCTTTATCTTTGGTGACCAACTTTAGTATTAAACTCGTTTTATTCAGATCTTTCTCAAATTAAAATTGGAATTCTTGTTCTTTTAGTGATATAATTCATCCATGTTCTCAAAGTGATTATTGCTTGCCAGCATACCATGAGGATAATTTCTGCTTCTGTATTTTGAAAGGTTGTACTTGTTTTCAGGGTATTGAAATGTATGGATTCGGTAATTGGAATGAAGTTGCAGAACATGTTGGAACGAAAAGTAAATCACAATGTATTGATCATTATGACCTGATATATAGGAATTCTCCATGCTTCCCTCTGCCGGTACAGCATGCTGTTCGCTGTACTTATCTGTTCCTCTAGAGGCTTCAATTTTTGAAGTATGATCTTAACTATACTTTCCTGCTGGTTTCCTTAGGACATGTCTCATGTGATGGGAAAGAACAGAGAGGAACTCCTTGCTATGGCTAGAGAACACAATGAGACCAATAAAGGTGCAGTTATCATCTATCTTTGTTTTGCATCTAAAAAAAAATTATGGGTAGTTCTGTTCAAACTTTGGCAAATTATGTAAGGTGTAAAATATGAGCATAGCTAGTCATATTGCGCGTTATAGTACAACTAGCATTTTTTGCTTTACGATGGTTGCCTCATCTCGGGCCTTCAAACTGCTTGTGCAAGCATGGAAGTTCCACTTTAATGCCCTTGAATGAAGTGGGAGTTCTGGTTCCCATTACAGCGTTTGCTAACTGTAAACTAATCATCTGTTACTTTTTGGCCAACAGTTGTTAACTCTAATTTCTATTCTATATATGGACTAATATATGTTCTGCTACCTTTGATTTTCAATCTAATTACCTCAGGAACTATTACTTCTGGCGAAGTTGATGTGAAAGAAGAATCCCCATTTTCTGCAAGAATCAAGTATATTTGCGCAACTTGTTTGTGTATTTCCTAATTGACCCCTTTGATCTTCTTTCTAATTCCTTTTGATTCGGTATGATCAGGGTGGAAGATCAAAGAAAAGAAGGTCCAGCAGGGCGTTCCTCCTCAAGCATCTCATCTGGTACAGTTATCCTGCCTTATGGAACTCGTTTGCCCTCATTCCTGAAATGAAAAGTTCACATGCATACATCAACATATTTTTTGTATTCCTCCCTAGTGATTAATGTCATGAATTTGCACACTCTGAACTATCCTTCCTCGCAGAGATAGATAATATTGGAGGTTCTGGCTGTGGCAAAATGTCAACGGGCGCCGGTAAGAGGACATCCAGCCAAGTCCCCAGTGATGATGGTGTTAATGCCATTAAAATAGAAGGTGTGCATTCTTATGAATAGCTTATTCTAAGAAACCATTGTGATGCTCACTCATTGGTGTCATTTTTTTTGTTGTTATTGAGATCAATACTACAGAAAATCATTGATACACCCCCTTAGGTAAGGCCTCACTACAACGAACCCCCTTTATGTTTAAGGTTGTATATATAACAAAATTTGCAACAATTAGAAAAAGTACCTAAAATTTATATTTATATCCATTGTAGTTTCAAAACATTACAAAAACCCCCTTCTACCGCTTAAAAGTAAGCCCAGAGGGCATTATTGTCCATGAAATTAGTCAAAAATGTTAAAAGAATTCCTGCCTGCAGAAGGGCATTTTGGAAAATTACCCCAGTTTTGGTTGACGTTATCCAGAAATCCTAATGGCATCAACGTCAAGGGAGGTAGATGTGATTTCTCAATCTACAGGGGTTACGCTGTAATCAAGCCTTACCTTAGTGATTGGTCAACTGGTCATGTTTTAAGTGCCGATGCTTCCCACCTATGTGTGATGGGAGATAAATTCCAGAACGTAGACTAATTACTAACTTCAACAAGATACTCTGGTTCCCAAGCCAAAGCTCAATTCCACAATAATTTTTGAATAATCCAAAAAATCCAGGTCATTCTGCTCCACAACAACTCGTTCCCCCTTAAAAACAGCCTTGTCCCAAAGGGTGAAGTTAAGAAATTGCTGCAACAATTCCGACACATCCGCCCAGGTGGCATCATCTCTAGACTTTACCCGCCATTGAACCAACACTTGCTGAAGATCCTCGGATTTCTCCATGCGCACTTGCCAAACCGAATCCTCAATTGGCTAAAATATGCTTCACTCCGTGACCTCTAAGCTCGGTGGTAGCTCGCGTTCCACCATGTGATCTCCAACAACCCGCTTTAATTGTGAAACATGGAAGACCGGATGGATGCGACTTGTGTCGGGAAGCTTCAACTAATAATCAGCCCACCCAATCCTCTTTTCAATCACAAAGGGACCATGGTACTTAACAGCAAACTATCGTGAGCCCTCACCGCAAGAGGTGTCTGCCGGTGTGGTAGAACCATTTGAAAAACCTTTTCCCCAACCTTGTACTCTATATCTCTCCTTCGCTTATTGGCGTATTGGGTCATTTTCTGCTGTGCTCGTAGCAAATTAAATTTTAAGAGCCCCAGAATGTCATCCCGACCAGCCATGGCCGCTGCCTCTACCTTGCATTCGTCAGGCAAAACCTATGGAGAGATGGCGGTGCCCGTCCATCCACCGCCACGAATGGCGTAATCTTAGCAGACATCTGAAAATATGTGTTATACCAGTATTCCGCCCATGGTAACCATCCAGCCACTTCTGCGGCTGCTCGAAAGAAAAACACCGGAGTTAAGTCTCCAAATTTCGGTTAAGCACTTCGGTCTGCCCATCAATATCGGGGTGATAAGCTGAACTAAATTTCAACTTAGTACCCTGCAGTTTAAACAATTCCTGCCAAAACGATCTCACAGAGACGTGATCCAATCACTAACAATTGAATGAGCCACACCATGTGACTGGACGATCTCCTTAACAAATGCCTTGGCAACTAAGCTTGCTATAAACGACGCTCTAATGGCTATAAAGTGTCCATATTTGGACAATTGATCCACCACAACCATGATACAAGTAAATCCCGGTGACTTAGGGAGGCCTGTGATGAAATCCATGGAAACGTCTTCCCAAACTACCTCCGGCATAGTCCTGGACTTGCCTGAACATTCCCTTCCAAGAAACACTAACCGCAATACGTTTGTATGGTCGAAATGCCCTTGCATGCCGGTTTCATGAAACTCATGCAACAATTAGGGAATCCAACTCGAATTTTCAGCCAACACCAATTGTCACTTATGAAATAAGCATCCTGCTCATTTGAAAATTCCGGCCTACTTGCACCGTCGTTCTGAACATCAACCACCACCTTACTAATAGACGAATCCTGTTGTTGCTGCCAAAAGTTTGGCCACCCAAATCTGTTGAGACGGTGTAATGATGCGTTGACATAAAAGATGTTGAGGCTATTGTGGTCGGTACACACCGTGAATCGCCTTCCCACTAAATATGGCTGATCCTAAGCCCATTAACTCCCGTTCATAAGCCAATTTGGAAATAGTACGGTCGGCCAAAGCTTTGCTAAAATAAGCTACTGGGCGCTTCTTCTTCAAGAGAACTAGGGGTGCCCACAAGCCGAGCCTGGCGAGCCTGAGAAAAATGAGTCTGAGCTCAAGCTCGTTCAAACTCGAGTCTGGGTCGAGCCGAGCCAAGCTTGAGCTCGAGCTCAGAAAAAAAAATTAATATATTTAATTAATATATATATTATTTTTAATTTTGTATTAATATATATATAATTAAATATAATCATAATAAATATTTAATATATTATTATTTATACATATATAATATTATAAGATATTACATTATATGTATATATTAAAAAATAAATAAAATAAAATATTATTTTTTATTCAGGTTTGCGAGCCTTCGAACGGGCATATTTGGGCTCGAGCCTCAAATTTTCTCGAGTTTAAGTCCGAGCTTTTTTTTAGCCGGCTCGGCTCGTTGGTCACCTCTAATGAGGACAATGCCAATTCCGGAGCCCGACGCATCACACTCTACTACGAAATGCTGTGAAAAATCCTCATATCCAAAACAGGTGATGCTGTCGGTGCTACCTTAGTGACTCGAACTCCTGTTCCGCCGCTGCTCCAATCAAATTTAGTGGAGCCTCTTTCTTTAAAAATTGTGTCAATGGCCAAGCAATTAACCCATAATTTCGCACAAAGTTCCAATAATACCCTGATAATCCAAAAAATCCTTGAATATCATGAACCGTCTTAGGCTTAGGCTGTTAACCACTACACTAACCTTAGATCCATCCCCATTCCTTCTGCTAATATGATATGTCCGAGATACTCCACTCAAGAGAACCCGAAAGCACACTTTTTCTTGTTTACCTTGAAGTGGTTATCTCGCAAAATTGTGAGGACACAAGTTAAATGCTCCGATCACATCTTACTGTAAATCAGGATTTCGTCGAAGAATACCAGAATGAATTTCCTCAAATGGGGAAGGAATAAGTTGTTCACTGTGGACTAGAATGTAACCCACGCATTCGTTAGTCCAAGCGACATACTAGTAACTCTTAGTGTCGGCTATCAGTCCTGAAAGTTATCTTTTGCACATCACCTGGAACCACTCTGATCTTAATAACCCGAATGCAAATCAATCTTAGAAAATACCGAGGCCTTAGCCAACTCATCGAGCATTTCCTGGATAATCGGAATAGGATACTTATCCAGAATGGTCATTTTGTTGAGTTCCCGATAATCTATACAAAATCGCCAATTCCCATCTTTCTTTTTCACCAACAAAACCAGGCTCGGGAATGGACAAGAACTCGGTTGAAAAATTTTTGTTAGCAACATATCCACCACTAAACGCTCGAATCTCATCTTTCCGGGCGTGACCATGATGATAAGGGTGCATTGACACCGGCCCTACCCCCGTTTGAAGTTCAATACAATGATTAGTCGGACGACTAGGTGGCAGTCCATCTAGTTTGCCAAACACCTTGGCGAATCTGGCCAATAACCCGTCCACAGGTCACTACCCGGATTCAACCGCGGGCTGTGACACGTTGCTGCGCACCACGCCCCCTCCAAAACTACTACCCAAAATTTCGAGTTCTCAGTGATCGTATCCCCACTTGCACGACACAGACCCGTTTGGTGCACTAATTTCATTCCCTTCTTGAATGTCATTGTCTTAGTATGCCAGTTAATCCTATAATCCTAACATTGCCGAAAGTTTCTAACCATGCCACTCCCAATATCACATCCACATCACCTAATGGAAGCACGTAACAGTCAACTCTGATCATACATGGGGTGAACTGTAAAATCAAGTCTTGACAAAATTACCATCTGATTCTTGTCTGTGCTCGTCTCTTAACTGCACCCCAAATTTCCGTAGCTTGTGGGGTCAACTTGAGCTCTACCACTAATGCCTGAGAGACAAAATTATGGCTCGCATAGCTGTCAATAAGGACAAGGAGAGGGTGCCCCCTTACGACACCACTCAATTGCATAGAGCGTGGTCCCAAAAACCCGACCGTCGAATATATTGGACGGGCCATGCTCTCGGGTTGATCGTCTTCAGCCAAAATAACGGCTCCTCTACTTCCTGAGACTCATCTACCTCCGTCAGTCGGTGGACACCCTTTTATCAAAAATGCATGCAACTGCTTATTCGGGCATTCAGTCAGCGGATGGTATGGCTGTACATGCATAAGTCCGCGGACTCTTGTTGTGTTAGTTGGCAGCACGGTGTTCTGCAGGTGACTGCCCTGAAACGGTCAACTTGGGTGGCTGAGTTTGGTTGGAAGCGACAATGTCACGGTCCGGAGGTTTAGAGATCCCTCCATCCTGAGAAGGAGGCTGCTAATGGTCGGCTAAAACTCGGGTTTCAAAAATTTGAGCGTGAGCTGTAGAACGGTGGTGTTCTTGATCGGTCCAAGCGACCGCCTTCTTTGAGGCGGAAATCCGCGTCTGTGTTACGCGCCATATGCATGGCCGTCTCCAAATCCCCGAAGTTCAGCATCCATATCTAGCTGCGAATAGTCTCTCGCCAGCTCATTCATGAAGTATCTCATGTAATCCTCATCAGTTAACCCAAAGACCTTATTTGCAATCCGAATAAACTGATTCACGTATGCATCAAACCGATACAGCCTGTCGTACACTGCTAATTGCTCATACAGGCTCCCCACGTGACGCTCATCAAAACGAACCATCAAGGCTTCGGAAAATTCTGGCCACGTAGATTGTGGATTAAGGTGACCTAACCATCAAAACCAATTTAACGTGGATTCTTCCATGACGACCATGGCAAATTGGACTTTTTATTCATGGGCGTATCATGAATCTCAAATTGTTGGTCGGCGTGCGCCAGCCAACCGATTGGATCAATTCTGTCAAAAGTTGGGGGTCGGTGGATGCTGCAGGAGAAGCGGCGGCCGGCGGAGCGTTAGACGCTGTGGGCTTTAATTGATTCCATCTGTGTGTTCATTGAAGTATTGATTGAATTCAATTGATTGCACAGTTGCGTTTGGTTCTCGGTGAGAACGCTTCTTCCACCGCCCCGAGGCGGCTGTCGTTGGCAGAGGATCTCGTGTTCGTCATGGTGCGGGCTGGATCCTGCAAGTCAAACCAAATTGATGGGAGATAAATTCAAGAATGTACATTAATTACAAACTTCAACAAGATACTCTTGTTCCCAAGCCAAAGTTCGATTTCTTCCAATAATTTTTCAATAATCCAAAACAAACCCTAATGACTCGTATTTATGCTCTACTAATCAAAACTTAAGATACTACTATTAAAAGGGAACCTACTAACAATAAAAGACTCTATACTAATTAACTTAATTAACACTTAAACTCCCGCCTCTTGCTTCTTCTTATGGCGTTCATAAACGCGCAGCCCTTCTGGTGCGCCTCGCTCTTCCACGTCACCTCCAGGAACCTCCAGGTCATTCTGCTCCATAACAGTGTGTATCTATTTGGGTGGTCCTGGAGTCAACTCTAATGAGTTATCTGTTTGCGGAACAATAATAGCAAATTAAATATGTTTTTCATAGAAAAAATTGAGATTCTACTTACGTCTTATGTTCTGCTTCTAAAATGAGGTCCTTATATGACCCCTGTATGTATTATGCTTTTCTCCATGAGTTTGTTGTATGGGAATATTAATATAAAATTTTAGCATCGACCACATATCACACTGCTTCCAGTTTAGTTTGATCATCATACTTACATGCTCTATTTGAATTCAATCAAAGAAATTTGATTTTGGTTGAAGTCAATTGAAGTTTTCTTTTTTTTTTCTTTTTCGTTCCGGCCTTTAGATCTACTTAGTACGTTATATAAAGCAATACCATATTAATGTATCTTGTTCAGGAAAAGTCGAATCAATTAGTTTTGTTTTCAGAACTTGAAGTATCCCTTGGCCCTGAACTAAATTGTCTTCATCAGCTTCTTGCGATTAGATTATGTCCACTTCCTCAAGACTTATGATCAGTTTTGCCTTCTTGCTGATGAAATGTTAAATATCATGATACTCTACCTTTTGGTTAGTTTATCTAGACACATGTCCATGCCCGCATCTGGGATTTTGCTCGGGAGGGATGGAATATTACATTATGAAGATATAAAACATACACAATTTTCAAATTTTACTGAGACATGCTTACCAAGCTTAGTCAAAGCTTCCAAAATGCGAGTGCATGGTACCATAATATGAAGTTGCAAATATTTACATCACTGGATTTCACTGTTCAATCTCTGTCATGGAAATGTCGCCCTTCAAGTGACAAGGTTTGAGGCAAGGAGTACGTGTTCAAAGAGTCATTTGTTAGATTTCTACTTAATATCACCTATAGGGTCACTGATCAGATTTACTTTACACAGCACAAATCTTTTTACAATTGTTATTTTGATGCAAGGAGTCTATCATTGAATTGCTATAAGATATCGCCAATTGGATCACTGTTCATGTTTACTTATGTAGCAGGATCTTTTCGTGATTATTATTGTTAGGATTTTTACATAAGCCATGATTGATATTTGTGATGATATAAAATGCTCAAACTGAATATTATTGTGTTCCTGGAGTCTTACGCAGACAGGAGCATTGGAGAGAAAAAACCTAGGACATCAGGCGACGAGGGCATATCTATGAAAGAATTGAGTGGATATAATTCTAAGAGGCAAGAGTTTGAAGTTGAGTATGATAACGATGCTGAGCAGTTACTGGCTGACATGGAATTCAAGGAGACAGATACTGATGCTGAGCGTGAATTGAAACTGCGTGTTTTGCATATATACTCAAAACGGTACATCTAGTTTCTTGTTTCATGTTTCGTGTAAAGTGTTCACTTGTTGCTTCTTTTTATAGTTTCTGTTTTTTCTCTTTATACAATTCATTTGCTCAATGGTCATGAGGTCAGTGCATTATTGGGAAGAATCTATTTGCTGGTTTTTGATTTGATTGCCTTTTCTTAGAATTCTGTTTAACTTACCAAAAATCCTTGTGGAAGCGCTTGGACCTTTTTGACGGATATAACTTGGAGATATGTCATGATAAGTATAAATACTGGTCATAGCAATGAAATGCAGGCCTTTACTACTGGGAAAGTTAAATAATCAATGAAAATAGAAGGACCAATGATGTGTATTCGGGGTGTTCATCCTGTTATGGGTGTTGGGCTTTTTATATGTGCAGTTTTATAATCTTCAGAAGCCTGATTTCTTTGTGGGTATAAAGCATTTTGTTTTTTCAACAGATAATGTGAAACTCATCAGTGACAAACTAACTAGTTCTCTGGATGGAGAAATATGCCAAATCTTATTAACAGATAGAAGAGTCTTCGATTAATCCTAAAATGTTAATCCTGCTTTTCTCTTTCTTGCATGCCTTAAATTCCTCTTGAAATCTCCTGACCTACAGGGTGTGTGAGAAAGATCAGACCCTGGACTCTTTGCAACTATCACATGTGCCTTTTTTCTTATTTTTAAGCACTCCACTTATTTATAATGCTGCTATTTTTTCCCTGTTTGATAATTCACTTATTTATAATCCTCTGATTGCTTGAGTTTGATCCCCCCCCCCCCCCCCAACACACACGCACACCAGAACAGTTCTTTGATGCCTTAAGCCCTCTTCTGATCCATAATTTCACGTTTAGTGCATTGTTGCATATAGGTATTGCATTTAAGTATTTATTTATAGTATTTAGATATTTATTTAGCTTTTTAGATAATCAGTCTTTAAAGTAATGATGAATATTAGTTGGAATGGTAGCACATTTTTCAGTGAAAGACAGACTAGATATTTAATGGGAAAATTACGCAGTTATTATGTAATTACCAAAACTCCCCCTCACTTATTGAAAATTACCAACACCCCCTCATGTTAAGAATTTCTTACAATTACACCCCCAGTGTGTTTAACAATTCTTAAAAATTTATCCCTATACACGTTACAAATACACCGCTTGAGGGGGTGTTGGTAATTTTCAATAAGTGAGGGGGAGTTTTGGTAATAACACAATAAGTGAGGGGGTCTGTGTGTAATTTTCATATATTTAAATTGGCCAGATCTCTCTGTAATTTTTTTCCATCAATATGACAGGCTTGATGAAAGAAAACGGAGGAAAGACTTTATTTTGGAAAGAAATTTACTACATGCTGACCCTTTTGAGAAGGACCTAACCTCGGAAGAGAAGGAACTTTGTCATCGCTACAGGGTATTTATGCGTTTTCATTCTAGAGAGGAACATGATGAGTTGCTGAGGAGTGTTGTTGAGGAGCAGCGGATTTTGAGAAGAATACAAGACCTTCAGGTATGATGCTGACTGTTACGCTGTTCCTCAAGTATCACCTGGTTTGCCATCATACTTGTCATGATTCTGTATCAAACATGTCTTTTCTCCTGAATAGGATTCACTCATAATTCTGAATGCCGTTTACAAGATTATTGTTTTTGAAATTGTTTAGGCAGCGAGTCTTGTCAGATCATCTTAGAAGTTCTATTTCTGAATGTTTGGAACTGACACTTAAACGTTACCAAAGTTGAGGAAGATGAGATGACTAGTACCTTTAATTCCACCCACCCCCCTCCTTCTGGCTGCTTTATTTGTTAGATGTATCCACTTGTTCATTGCTCCTCCCCCTCCATCCCGTTTTGTCCACGTAGGTATTTTTGCTGATTATGTCAGAAAAAGGGTAATTCTGGTTGTGGGTTAAAAGCTGAACTCAGACTGGGGTGATGACCTACTATCAAATAAACGAATATACTTGCCAAAAAAAATTTATTATGGAAATCAGAGGAAGATAGTGTAGTATTGAGAGATTGACCTTATTAGCTATACATCCATTGAAAATTTGTTTGCAATAGTAGAAGTACTGAAAGAGGCATGTTTATTCATTAGTCTCTTTAGAACTTCACGGTCAACGGAACTCTTAAACCACTGTACTGCTGTTTTTATTGAAAAGCTTTCCAGGGTTCAAGTGAAACTGCTTATGGAGACCTGAATTCTCCTAGATTCTTTTTTATACTTTTTCAGCCTAAGTAAGAATATGAGCTCCAGAGATGGAAACTTACAACTGTTACCGATCCATTCAGAATAGAATGTTGACACACATTGACATGGTAAAGCCAAATGTTTGTTTGGTTTTGTTTCCAAGTGTTTTTGGGAACGTATTGAGGGGAATGTGTATATATAGAGAATGAAATATGTTCGGTTTCATTTCTGTTGAAGACATTTTCTACTGAAGATGTCATGTCATGTATTTATCTGGTTACTGATGTCACATAAAAGTTGTTACTTGAAAGATATAAATTAAGCATTATTTCCCTTTCTATTTTTTTTTTGGTGTATAATGTTGTGGTAGGAAATGGGTACTTTGGGGCAATGGTATTGAAACTGAAACTGAAACCAATCAGAGCAAATTTGTCAAGAAGATGATTGTTGCTTTGGATGTAAAATATATATATATATATGTATATACACATATATATATATTATCACTGCCTATTTCAATTTCAGTATGTAAATAATCTGAAAGCACTGCTTGTGCAGGAGGCTCGAGCTGCCGGTTGTCGCACATCTGCTGATGCTGAGAGATTTATTGAACAGAAAACGAAGAGAGAAATGGAAGAAAATGCACGTCGAGTGAAGGAAAGTTCTCTAGCTGGTCCCAGTGGCAAATATTTGCAAAGAGTGAATCATCAAAAAGGAGAACAAGATACCAGCCCCAGGGGAGGTAACCCGAACTTATCCATCTTAGTTCCTGGTGCTAAGGACTTTTCATCAACCCCTAAAGGACTCGTTTCAGATAACTGGGATGTCACTGGATTTGTAGGAGCTGAAATACTTTCTGACGCGGTAAGATTTATCCTTGTAGCTTTAGTTGCTCATTTCCAGCAAATTTAATGACCGAGTTTCTAAATCACCAAATTACTGATTTTGTTGATTGAATTTTTCACAATTATCTTTATTATTTATTGTTTTTTTTGGATCCCCAGTCCCAAAATTATGTATTCAATTTAACTTTTTCCTAGGGGATAAGTACATGCACACTGTAATTACGACAAGCCCCCTTGAGGTTTTACAAATTACCAGGACACCCCCATCAAATCTCGACAGTCGAAAAATTAGAGGGTGAATTGTAATCTGCTTTTAATAAATAATTTATCCTTTTCCTAATATCAATAAATAATTTACTTGATTTTAATTGGAATCTGATGGAAGAATATTTAATAATATACCAAATCCACTGGTTTAGTAATGAACTTTGACTGAATCTCTTCTTTTTCTGCATAAACGCAGGAGAAACAGCTATGTGGGGAGATAAGAATCCTACCAACACATTACCTCAACATGCTGCAAACAATGTCAAATGGGATTTTTAAAGGAAATGTAACTAAGAAATCTGATGCACATAGCCTGTTCAACGTTGATCCGGGCAAGGTCGATAAAGTATATGATATGCTTGTCAAGAAGGGGATTGCTCAAACATGACTCGCGTCCATTCATAGTCGATGCTCGATTCGCTTGAAAGGTCAGGTTTCTCCTTAATATTTGGGTAAAGCTGATAGTAGGCAGCACCGTGTTGTAGTAGCGTCTTCACCTCTGAATATAAATTATTGAGAAATTAATAATTATGTGTGTGGTGGTTGCCCCGGGGGGGGGGGGGGGGGGGGGTGGTTTAAGTAAGTCTGCCTGCATATTGCATTATGATTTGTTTCTTTTCCAAAGTCCTTTTGTACTTACCATCTATCTCTTGTTTCGGTCCTGTTTTATTTACTTGTTTCCTTTCATAGTTCTGAGATCCTAATACTAACTTCAATCTTTTAAGATCTCCAAATGACATAAATAAATGAATTACTATATGTGGCTTTCATTAACTTTTCTTGTTGTCTCATTAATTTGATAATTTTATACTTTGCACACGATGATTTTCCTCGAGATTAGTGTAGGAAAATGATGTTTAATTTAGTTGTATAACCTATTGTAAACATTAATCATCTTCATATCTTGTTAGTATGTGGTGTGTGTTGTTTCTACTTAACAAATGTATGGATTCATTTGTTTGTTGGGCTAGTGATGTAAGAATATTCATAGTACAAGTACTCATGAATGATAAATTCTTATTTTGTTCGTGTTCTTAAATGGGGTGATTGTCATGATAATCCCACAGTGATGGAGTATGGAAAAAGTGAACCGTTTACATCAGCTCAAGTGTGATAATTGAATATATATATATATATATGTGTGTGTGTGTGTGTGTGTGTGTGTGTGTGTGACTCTAATTCTTATCTGTGAGAAATGTGTCCATCAAACAAAGATCCAACACAGTAGAGAACAGTCACCTGTGACAAATAACAATTCCATTTTCCATCATCTCTCTCTATCTATTGAGCGGTTGTGGGGTAAATACATTCATATATATGGATATAAGGGACTTGGTTAAAAATCTGTTGTCAATTTCAGGCCCTGTTGGTTGTGTGTGTGTGTGTGTGTGTTCCTGTGTGGATGAAACCCCAAACACCATAAGACAGTGAGATGATAAATTTATGATCATAATCCATAGCTTTATTACTTATAGCTACATGTGTGGAAATGCCGCAATGCTAACTAGATAACACATATTTAGCAACAATAACAATAATAATGAAGAAGTAGATAATTATAACTAGAACCTCCCTTTTTCTGGATCCACCTCACATCAATAACCCGGCCCCTACCACCTATAGGTAGTTTTAAACAAGTTTCTTTTGAAGTAGATACCTGAATGCCAAGTATGACTCGTAACAATCTATCTTCGGGGGCATACGACGATTCTTTCACCATTTGGGGCGTTAATTTACCTACTAAAATATCACCCGTCTCTACCCAAGATCCTAACATCACAATTCCATTTTTGTCTAACCGAGCCCTGTTTATTACCAATTCAATCAGACGGATAGTACTCTCCTCAGTTTCTAACAGGCGCTTCTGGAGGGGGTTTCATTCTTTCTCGGTTGTGTTCAACCCTCGCGCCCGCCCATTTCTGGGTGCTACGTTAGGCCACTCCGGTATCACCTCTTACCCTCACCTGTCTTCGACATGAGAGGATTTCCTTTTCCTCTAGACTTTCACAAGGAGATAGCTGCCTTTCGTTGTCTTAACCTCCCTAAATGAACATTAATGAGTGATTACATGTTTCTAAACCAAATTACGGACAAGATAACCTACCAAAATGGCTTTTCTCTGAACTACAAAAAGAAAGGAAAAAAAAGTAAATTTTGAGAGCTTCCATGCAAGAACAATCTAATCAATGACAACAGTACACAAAGATACAGCGTTTTAGTAGAGGCGACAACCGAGTGGATTGGGTCGGGTTCAAATGGACCGGTTGTTAAAGGGTTGGTTCTATGTTAGGTTGGGTTGGGTCCTGAATTTAGGGGTTGGCAACGGGGCGGTTCTCGTGGATCCGGAACTGGAATCGCATAGTCTAAGCAGTTCCTGGAACCGGAATCGAAACCGCACAACGAAGGAACTGAAACCGCCAGGAACCGCAAGACCCGCATGGACCTGCTTAGGAACCGGAACCGATACTCGCAAGGACCCGCGTAGGAACCGATAATGGCAAGGTTCCGACTTTTTTTGTAAAAATTAGTGAGATTTGTATTAAATTTTTATTACAAATCAATTGTAAATTAATCCAAACCAAAGTAACGTGGAAAATTACAAGACAAAGGTTAATTAATTGAGACTAATTGAGTGGTCTCTTTTTAGAATATTCCCGCTTACAGAAAAAATATATAGAAATTAATTAATAATTGAGTTAATAACATAATAAAATAATATAAATTGAAATAATATAAACATTAATTACTAAAAGATCTACCCCATACTTATTCAAAAGTCTATGACAAAATTGTTTTCAGAGTTGCCAGCATATGAGGGCAACATCACACAATATAGCAACCATAAAACAATAAAAAGTCTCAAACTAATTGACTTGAGTTCTTTTAATAAATTAATTGGTAAATCCTAACAAGCCCTCGAAAGTATCACAGCTATGGAAGCTGAAAAGATTGCATGAAAACACAGAGAGATAAATTACTGATTATTAATTCAGTCAGCTTTTTGGGGAGTAGAAAGGTTAGGATTCAGTACTTAGGACTTAGGCGGTGAGAAATTGAGAATTCAAGTTTTAATTTGTTTTTTTAAAAAAAAAAAACAAAGGTTCCCGGTCGGTTCAGGGTCCAACTCGAAACTGAACCGAAACCGTTAGGACCCGTATAAGTTGGAACCGGAACCAGAATCGGAATCGGTTAGAACTGAGAGAATCGGAACCGTCAGGGCGATTCCGAGTCCAACTCGGATTCGTTGCCATCCCTGATCCTGATCCTATACTAAGACCCAAGGTAGACCCGAAAAAGATTCAAACTAAATTTTATACCAACAAAATCAAGGACTGGAAAGGTAGCCTATATTTTTATGTATATTTTTTGACAAAGGTGGATGTTAAAATATCTATTCATTCCGAAACTAGGTTGGAACCAAGTGGGAACCAAGTAGATCCAAAATAAAATTCCTAGAACCCAACCCAATTCAAATTAGTTGGGTTGGTTTGAAACCAAGGGTTGAGAACCATTTTGCCACCTCTATGTTTCAGTCACTAATTGCGTTTTCCACTCATCAACTCAATGTAATAAAACAATGTTTTTCTCCGTGATATTTTGATTTATCACGATATAAGTGTTGGAAAATAGGTAGTTCAAAAGTGTGTTACACACGACTTTAGATTATAAAATTCGAACAATACTCATATTCGAGACAAAATATACACTATAAGTACTATTGTATTTATTTTATGATGAAGTGGATCTCACCAAACTCTTACATAAGAAAATTCCTGTATGTATCTAATTTTGATATTGATTACACTAAAATCCCAAATTATACCTTATAAACGCATAATGATATTAATTTAGACTGACACTTTCCCTCATACTCAGGAAAATTCTATGTTGGACTAGTTCTGGTGTGTTAAACACCATACATTTGGGTTGGTGGGTGGTTTTTATCATCCACTACCTATGTTTTTACAACTCATCTCAACACAAATATGTGGTATGTAAGACGCCAAGACTAACGGGGTGCGACTGAGGTAGAATTACCCTCCTACTCATACACACATTGAGAGTAGGATAGGAGTGTGTATTTGTTAGCCCACAACTTTTGACAATATATATATATATATATATATATATATATATATATATCTTTCATCAATGTGGAAGTCCCCATGTTATATTCTTGTTCAAATTCACTAAACTATATATCTACACAACAATGGTGGAATTGCATGAGCTGTTAGAAATTGAAAGCAGTACAATAGAGAAGAGGGCTGCCAAGTTCTGTATCAATGACAACGTCGATCTTCTAATTGAAATACTCCAAAGGCTCGATGACGACCGCTCACTCGGCGTCGCCGCCTGCGTCTGCCGCCTCTGGTGCGCACTGACTCGGAACGACGCGTTGTGGGAGCACCTCTGCTTCCGCCACCTCTCGCCGCCTGCAGACGACGGCGTGAGGGCTGTGGTGGTGGCGCTAGGAGGGTACCGGAGACTGTACATGGTGTGCGTGAAGCCGGTTCTGATGAGTCGACTGAGAAAGGGCGGCGGCGGCGGCGCTGAGTTGGAGGGGCGGGTGTGGACACGGCATGAGTTGGAGCTTTCTTTGTCATTGTTTTGTGTAGACTACTATGAGAGGTTTTTGCTCGGTGATGGCGGCGGCAGACTCGGTGGTGAATCGGCTTCGCCGCCGTCCTCGCTCATGTTCCTGTGGGAAGCTGTGAACGTTTAATATAGAATCATCTTTTTTTGCTTGTTTTGTTTTAACCAAATATGGAATCAGATTATTTGATTTATTTTTTGTTGATTTGATATGAGATTTATATAAAGATTTATATAAAGATTGAGACTAAAAGTGTACTCAGACATATTTACGGAACGACAAATGCGATTTGCCCAAGAATATATAGCAAAAGTTTGTATTTACATCCCAATCTTTCATATATTAGGAAATTTTATGGATAATGTCACTATTAATCCCTCAACTTTACGTTTAGAATCTCTTTGGTCCCTCAGCTCAACAATTTATTTTAATGTGGTCCTCCGTCTCAATTTTGACCTGAAAGTTGGTCATGTAACACGCACATGACCAACTTAAAGGGCAAAATCGATATTTCGTAATTAATAAAACATGACATGTGCGTGACACATTTCAGGCCAAAATTGACCTGGCCGGGGGACCAAATTAAAACAAATTGTTAAGATGAGGGACTCAATCGACGCAATTAGAAGTTGAGGGACCAAAGTGATTCTAAACGTAAAGTTGAGGGACTAATAGTGATATTATCCCGAAATTTAACTCGAATTTAATTATGTCAAACTCAATTCATTTACAAAGCAAGTGAATCGTAATTTTTATGTGATTCATGTTTTCTAACTAATTACAGGACAAATAATAATAATAATAATATATTAATATGTATCATTAGGACTATCGATTGAGTCGGACCTGCCCCAAGCCCAATTGCTCGACCCGCTTATTTATGAGCTGAGCTTAGCTAAATATGAGCTGAGCTGAGTTTGAGCCTTTAAATTGGGCCCGATAAATTTGTGAGTCGAGCCTGAGGTTAACATGGCTCAGTCCGAAATAAGCTCGACCCGATTAAGAAATCTAAATGTATATTAGACATTTATAATATACTTTATATTAGATATTTAAAATATCACATTATCCAGTAATTTTATATTTTTTACTTTTATACAAAGGTAATGATAGCACCAGAACAGATATCCTTCACAAAAACTGACAAGTTTAGCCCTCTTATTACCGTTCTCTACTTCAAACTCTTTCCTCCCAAGTCCGAGAAAAACCCTAATCCCTTACAACTATTGGCCATTTTATATTCGTTTATATGTTGAAAGTCTGGACTACTGAAAATCAACGATTATTTGGAGATTAGGTTCTTATAGTTCATGCTTCTCAAAAGGTTCATTTTCCTACTTTTTTAAGAATAATTTGTTAAAAAGGAGAAATGAGAAAGGGCTACAGTAGCAATTTAAATATAGTAATTACTCCAAATTATAGAGTTTTTCTATGGTGATGAAATTATAGCCGAAATCGTTTTTTTTATTTTTTGCAAATTTATCTAGGCGAATTTTTCATCTCATTAATTATGCAAACTTAATACTCCGTTTCTATATCATTGAAGTAAAGAAAATTGCTAATTTGAGCCGGTCCGAGACAAGTTCGAAACTCTTAAAAATATGTGAGCCAAGTTTGGGCCGAGCAAAAAAAAAAACAATATGAGCTGCGCTGAGTTTGAGCATATAATTATTAAACGTGATGCTATTTGAGCTTGAGCGAGTTGAAATTCGATTTATAAAGCCAGATTGACATACCTAGTACCACGTGCTTAATGGATTTCTGCCTAATTTGCGTGAATTTTAAGTAATTTATATTTGGGGCCCAACATGATTGGGACTGGATTACGTTTCAAAATTTCATTAGTTTATGGGAAGCAAGTAATTTTCTCCCTTCATTTTTCTTGTGACTTTTTAGTTCAACTGCATTTTTTAACTTTTACGAAAATTCTAACGAAACTCTTATTTCTTTTAATTTTTTTTTTAATTCAAAACGAATGTCGATACTTTAAATATTTAGCCCGATAAATTCAAATTGATAGTTATAATTATGAGCCATAAAGGCTCTATCTAACTTTATAAAGGAGGGAGAGCCGCAACTTGTGTGGCAATCTGGATTCGAACCCAAGACCTCTCACATAAAGTAGAAAGTGGATACCACTAAACCATTAGGTCTTTGGTACGAAACTCTTATTTCTAATAACTTGCTGTTCTTCGTATAATATATTATTACAAAATATGAATATATTGTAGTCTACTTATTTAAGGTATTATATTTATTTTAAGCTTGGGCTCCATGTTAAATGTCTTACGTATTGTAAGGTGGGCTGAAAATTTTACAGCAGAATATGTTGCAATAAGCCACACACAATTACACATATTTTTGTTCGATTCGAATGGATTGACCCATTTAAAATCGGGTTGGCCCAAGATCTTTCATTCAACTCTCTTAATCATATTTCATGATCCCATTAAGACCAAAGAAGAGTCATTAATAAAAACTAAAATGAGTGATGCAATCCAAGAAAATGGACAAGGTCAAGATAGTCCGTTTCCGACTATACATATTATTATATTATCTCACTTAATAAATATCGTCAATCCACATGAATAATTTATATTACACAAACACCCTTACAAGAAAATATTTAGACAAGCCTCCAACGAACCAATCCTTAATTGATGAGGCCAATAAGTCCTTTTCCCCCTATAAATATGCTACCATCTTGAAGGTAAGCGCTGCATTCTCTCCACATTCCACTTTTTCTTTATGAACTATATTATGGTTTGATCCTTTAGAAAGGTCATAAGCAATTCAAATAATCAAATTCAGGCTTTTGTCGTTTGCGAAATATGCAGGTTAAAATTACGTATTCAATAATTAAAAGTTTTTTCAAAAGAAACTGATGCGAGCACTTGGAAGACGAAGGCTTTCCCCCAAACACGAATTTCAACATCATCAATGAGCACTTATTATCAATATTTAACTTAATAAATACGAATAAATATATAAATATTGGAGGGTCAAATCCGACTATCAAAATATATAATGGTATAAGCATATGTATAAATAACAATAACAACATAAAGTAGATTCCTTTTTGAATTGCAATTTTAACTTTATTACAAAATTAATACAAAATAATAGCATTTCTTTTAGGATCATTAACAATGAAGCATACTTTAAGTAGTTTCTTGGTGTAACATTGCCTATATAATAGTGGCAACTCCAGATTCTCTTATCACTAGATTCTTAATAAGGATTTCTTTTTAAAAGTAAAAATTTGACTAATAGTTTAAGGTTTTATTCTTTTGACAACATGTAAGTCCATCACTTGTGTGATTCCTTAGGGGTGCAAAAGGGGGTGCCAAGAGATGGTGATTAGAAGACGATATAAGTTCATACAATCATAGTAATAACTTAAATAATGATCAAAATGACCCTTGATAGATGATGATAAATTGATAATGGTGATGTTTACATCATAAAATAATTTGAGCTTTAAAATTATTAAGTCCAAAATGACACAAATATTACAATATTAAGTAAAGGAAAAATGGGTACGCGAATAAATAAGACAGGCCCATTGAATTCGAAAAGCTGTAAAAATATGAGTTGAATAAATAAAAGTCCAAGAAATAAATTTGAAGAATAAAGTAAAGTCCAAAAAACCAATAATCTACCTGAGAGAAAGAAGCGCTAAATTGAAAGATTTGAAAGAGCAGTTGAGGACGGTTGAAGGCAGTTCCCGAAGAAAAGGAACGTGGGTTCCTCAAGGGTCAAGATATATATGGCCAAGAGGGACAGAGAAGAAGGGATCGCAAGATCATCAGACTTCTATATAATTCATAGCGTAATGTAGGTAATAATCGTAGCGTAACTTAGGAGTAGCTGTAGTGTAGACTCGATGACATTTGCCTTCAAGGCTTGTACCGGCATTTGCTTGCCTGTAATGTTTCAGAATTGAAGACTTTCATGGATGTGTAAATTATCGTTTATTCAGATTTAAGTATCGAATAGATAGTTTATGCACTGGACTTGAGTTTTCAATCGTCCCTTTTGAATTCGAACATATTAAAGTATGAAAGAAGAAAGATTCTCACGTAGGTATAAGATTATCTTTTTGTCAGATTTAAGTATTTGAGAGATAATTTTTATCTGGACTTAAATCTTTCCTTCACTGTATTATTGTTTCATTCGAAGACAATAACTCGACCCACCGTTTAGCGAATCGAACGCAGGGGGTGAGAAATAATACATTCGATCGAAAGATTCTCACGTAGGTATAAGATTATCTTTTTGTCAGATTTAACTATCTGAGAGATAATTTTTATCTGGACTTGAAACTTTCCTTCACTGTATTATTGAATCGAACGCAGGGGGTGAGAAATAATACATTCGAGCAAGAGATTTTCACGTAGGTATAAGATTATCTTTTGTCAGATTTAAGTATCTGAGAGATAATTTTTATCTGGACTTGAATCTTTCGTTCACTGTATTATTGTTTCATTCGCAGACGATAAATATTGTTATCAATTGCGATCCGAATAATTATTTTAAACAACACGTCGAAGTGTTAAATTCTGAACCACCGTCTAGCGCATCGAACTCGAGCGCGGGGGTTGAAAGATAATTCTAAGTGGAGAATTATCGCGGGGCTCGGAACGCGCAGTTGGATCCACCCTAATCTAGTTTGTTTTTTTAAACGAAACAGGTGATGAGCAATACATATAGCTAGATAGTCCAATTCTTCCCTAGTTTTGTCTTTGTTATAAAGATTCTAAACTGTCATATTACAAATTTGATGACCACCATGAGATTGAAAAGTGACTTAGTGTCGAGTTCCAAATGATTTAATGATTAGTTAACTTATTGTAAATGAGTTTCGTGATTTGAGAATAACCTAGAACAGATCAAACTTTAGTACATATGTGGTATTTGGAGATGTGAATATATTCACGATCACGAGGCTCTTAAAAATATATGATTAGGTTGACGTCTAAGATTATAACATATAAAAATAAGATATATGAAACTAAGGTGATTGTTCGTTGTATTGTTGTCTCGAGATTGTCTTTGGATTATGTTTGCTTCTATTTAATCTATAATTGAAACCACTTAAACGACAAATACAAATACAAATCCTAATATTTACTTTTAAAATCTTCACATGATAACCGACATATCACTTAGATTTTTATAAAACAAAAGATGCGTTGATGTTTAAGGTAAATCTTTGCCAAAGAAAAGAATGAAATGCACAATGTCTCAGCGAAATCGGTTAGATCATGTATCATAAAATAATATTTCTTCTCCTATCTCATTTCATATATGTTTGATAAGTATATAAAATATTTTCCTAGAAATAAATTTAAAATGATACATTTGTCGTGTATGTGTGTTATGGAAAATGAAATGAAACACATTTTGAAACAAAAGATCTCAAATGCAACAAAGTGTAGCATAATGTAACGACAACTTTAAATTAAAAACAAAAAGAAAATACCTAATAACATCTCATTGTATGTATAGTGTAACTATTAAGCAAATAATGTATTTCTCAAACTTATAAGAAGATTTGAAAATGTTATTATTAATAAGAAAAAATGAAAAGAAAAATCAATTGTAAAGTTTGGGATCAAACCTTTAACCTCATTAGCTATCATAACAACTTTCCACTTCTCAATTATTATTATTATTATTATTATTATTACGTATGAAATTAGTTGAGAAAAGTTCAGCCATAAATTATAAGGCCCACCAGTCCATGTTACTCCCCACAACCTGACACCATAAGAAAGTTAAATGACATTGGGAACCATTTTTCTCCTTTGTATCCTTTTGCCCTGAATCTCATTAATTATAAATGAGATATTGAAAACAAACTAAATAAAATTAAAGGTTTACTTGCTTCTTTTCCTACTAGTAGGTGGGGAAATGTTCATACTTTGGGGCTTATATTCTTGCAATTTCCAGGAGATTTTACTATTTAATGTATGAGTTTTATGTTTTTTTTTTCAAACGAGGAGAAGGGTGTTGCCCTAGGGATTATCCCGACATGCCGGGTCCCGAAAAAGTTATTCTAGGCCATGTATGATGAAGGTCTTAAATTTTGGTTTCGGTATAGATATCGGAGCAGTAAATTTACTGAAATTTCAATGGTAATTTTCAGGATATTCGAAATTTTGATTTCGATTTCAGAGAAATCATATAAATTTATAGAACTATTTCGAAATTTACAATCAAACTTTTGATAACTTGAGTTATCATATTTATGTATTTTTTTACATTAATAATATTTTATATATAATATATGTATAATGAATCTTGTTAAATAGTATGATCAAAACCAGTTACAAAAAATATGAAATAAATATGACTTAAAAGTAAAATAATAATCAAATCTCATAAGAACTTCATTAAAATAAAGTGTATCATAAATTTAGTAAAATTCATGTGTGGTTGGGGTGAATGGTTGGTAAGTGTAGACCAACTTGAAATATTATTTTTAAATATAAATTTTTAAAATGTATAAAAAAATAAATAGTATTCAAAAATTTTGGAAATTTCGAGTTTTGGTGAAAGTTCGGGTTCCGTGATAAATTTTGATGAATATTTAACAAAAGTGTTTTAATATTATTTTTAAGTTTCAGGAAATTTCGAGTTTGAAATTTCGGAAGAATTTGCAAAATTGGATTAAAAATGAGATTTTGTTTCAAGCGGAAACCCGAAATTTTGAAGTTTCGAGGGAAATTTAGGACCCATGTGTATGACTAGCTCTATTTGAACCCAGCCTACTAAACAACTCAATTTGAGGAGTCTCAAGTGTAATGACGTTTGTTGTCCTAAGGGATTATCTGGACATGTTGGGTTCCAAGAGTGCTACACTAAGTGTTTATCCCAATCTAGCCTCAAGCTGAGGAGCCTCAAGTGTCGTAAGATTTGTGTTGGAACTAGATTTTTGCTAACAGGTCGACCAACCTGTTAGCCTCCCAAAAAACGTAACACACATGTACTACCCATGGAAGAGCCATCATCCCCGAATGTCCCAAATAATGTCCAAGTCCATGTGCACTACCCATTATTATCAATGTATGAGCTCCATTTGTACAATCATATACCACATGTGCAGTGGAGATTACTCATAATTCACAAGTTTGGAGTTTCCATTTATTATGCATACATAACATTTAATTTACTATTTAAGTTAGTTCAAGGAAACGACCAATCAAACTGAAATTGAAACTTTGATACATTGAAATCCAATCAAAGCTTCTCAAAAAAAAAAAATCCAATCAAAAGTTTCAATTCAACATTGGGAATCCTAATTTCATATTGTTTTGCAATTCGATTGGATTTTTTATCAAATGGGAGGGATGATTGATTTTTTTTTTTTTTAGTTCTACATTTATATTACCATATACCCAATACGATTTTTTTTTTTTTTTTGGAGTTATCAAACCTAAAAAATACAATAAATTAAAAGAATTTTAGTATGATTTTATTCTTAACAAAATTCGATCAACGAAATTATATAGTCAAAAAATTGGGTTAATAATAGAAATCAAGCATTGATATGGTACAACATTTTAATGTATCAAAACTTAAATTTGATTTTTACCAAATGAGCACTTAATAGTTAATACTATTGGCTACCCCTTATTTAATACCAATAACAGTTACTCTCAGAGCATAATAATAATACTAATAATAGTCACATTATTATATGTAACCAAAAAAAAAAGTCACATTATTTTATCATTTAAAAAAAGTTCATTTATTTATAAATAGATATTAACTTATTTTTAACTGCTGCGTATAGTTGTAGTTGTACTGCTACTTTTAAATAAACTCTCAACAGTATTTTTTTATTTAATTTTTTTAATTTTCTTTGCTCCGCCTTTCGACGGAATTCTCCGCCGTCAGCTGCCGGAAAATTTCAGTCCGATGATTTTTGCTCCCCACCGGTTTTTAACTTACTTTTTGAGTAAGCTTTCCTTTTTTTGTTGATTTTTGTTCTTCTTTTTTTATTTACTGATGGTATTATTTGCATTTTGTACGGTGATTAATTTTTCAAATTTTACCCTATATTTTTGTGTAGATCTGAAGCTAATTTTGGAGGATCGGGAGATTTTGTTGTAATATATGTCTGAATTATTTCTTAATCACGGTTAGTTTTTCGTATTTCTTCTTCTCTGTTAGTTTGTTATTTTTGAGCTGAAAATGATAGGAGTTTGAGTTTTTTTTAATGACTTTGTGGTGTTTTTAGGTTAGATCTTTGGTTAATTGAGTGATTATGTTCAAATTTTGGTGATATGTTTTCTATTTTGTATAATTTTGAATTCAGCTTGAAATTGTTTGACTAGGTTAGAACTTGGTACAGATGTGAGTATAGTGAAATTGAATTATGGGTTTTTTGAGTTGTCTGTGTTGCTCAGTCTAAAGAGTTGCTGGTTTTGAATGGCTTGCTTAACTGGCTTGTTGTGTGAAAGTCAAGTTTGAACTTGGGATTAATCTATTTTAATCAGAGTTGAATTGAAGAACAATGATTATTTTGGATCGACAGTCATTTAATTTGAGATTGTAGAATCATTTTGAATCTGATAATTGCTTCTTTTGCTGATTTCATGTTGATTGTTGAGAAGTTATGTTATGCCTCCAAATAACAGAAGGATATCTTATTATCTATTTTTGTAATTCGCAGCACGTAAGAATTGCTATTTTTAGAATGGGATTTCAACTGTTACCCTGCTGCTGCTAGTAGTTCTCCATCGAGAATTTGGGTTTAGGTTCAGTTTGAATTTCAATTTGAGATGGAATCCAGCATAGAGGAAGCAGTTAGAGCTAAAGCATTTGCCGAGAAGCAATTTGTGCAGAAAGACTTTGTGGGTGCAAAAAATTATGCTCTAAAAGCTCAAATGCTTTGTCCTCAACTGGAGGGTATATCACAAATGGTGGCCACTTTCGGAGTCTACATTGCTTCTGAGGCGAAAATTAATGGAGAACTGGATTTCTATTCAATTCTTGGACTGGATCCATCTGCAGACAAGTCCAAACTAAAGAAACAATATAAGAAGATGGCAGTACTACTCCACCCTGATAAGAACAAAACTCTTGGAGCTGATGGGGCATTCAGACTTGTCTCTGAAGCATGGACACTTTTATCTGACACTGTTAAAAGAAACTCTTATGATCAGCGGAGAATATTTTTTACTGGGTATAGCACTGTCGCGGGTGGTTATGACAACGTTTCCAAGTCTTCAGCTTCTCATTCAAGACTTGATACATTTTGGACTGTGTGTACCTCCTGTCATGTTCAGTATGAATATCTCAGGAAATATGTGAACAAGAGACTTTCTTGTAAGAACTGTCGTGGTGTCTTCATTGCTGTTGAAACTGGATTAGCCCCGATGAATGGTTCTTTCCCATATAGCACCCACTCTTATGTGCCTGAGAATGGGTATGGAAGTCATGGTTGTGGGGTTACGTATATGTCAACAACCACTGGATATCCTGCAGCTAATGGGCCCACTGGACATCACACTGGATATAATTCCGAGTCTATCTCCAATATATCATTTCAGGGTAACTCATCTGGAAATTCTGTTGGCGTTTTAGATACTAATGGATTATCTACGTCTTCCTTTGTGTTTTATCAAGCCAATGGTGAGGCAAGCAAAACCAAATCAAATGGAAAACATCAGAAGGTAAGGGTTACAAGTCATATGGGCTCTAATGGGTATACTGGTCACAATGAGGTATCGAAACCCAAGCGTGGTAGACCTGCCAAGAAGATAAAAGTGGACCCAGGAGGCTCACATGCCAATGGACACGAAGTAATTTGCCAAAATGTTGCTCTGGAAACAAAAACAACCAATTGGAATGGAACGTTAAAGCCTGCTTCTAAGCTTTCCTCCCCATCTGAGACTTCAACTAGACGCTGTTCAGCTGCCCCTGCATTTGATGCTAGAAAGTTGTTAATTGATAGAGCAAGATCAGAAATCTGTAGGAAACTAAAGGAGATGAAGTTGGCTTCAGAAGTGGCAGCTGCAGAGGCCGAGAAGAGAAAGGCACTTCTAGCAATTGATAAATCCAACGAGGCAGCAAAAGTATCAGTTTATCAACCAGAGTTGAAGAGAACTGCTTCTATGTCAATAACAGTTCCAGATTCCGACTTTCATGATTTTGACCAGGACAGGTCAGAACAATGCTTTAAACCAAAGCAGATATGGGCCCTGTATGACGAAGAAGATGGTATGCCTCGCTTGTATTGTTTAATTCGTGAAGTCATTTCAGTTAACCCATTTAAGATTTTTATAAGCTACCTGAGCTCGAAATCTGATTGTGAATTTGGGTCAGTAAATTGGTTGGATTCTGGATTTACGAAGTCGTGTGGAAGTTTTAGGGTATTCCATTCTGAGATGGTTGACCAAGTCAACATCTTCTCTCATCTTCTCAGCAGGGAGAAGGCTGGTAGGGGAGGTTGTGTAAGAATCTAT
Source organism: Buddleja alternifolia (assembly GCA_019426215.1). Lineage (NCBI taxonomy): Eukaryota > Viridiplantae > Streptophyta > Magnoliopsida > Lamiales > Scrophulariaceae > Buddleja > Buddleja alternifolia. Next base: position 678,879 of record CM033407.1, on the reverse strand, counting down.
CCAAGAAGTGGAGATATTTGGGCTGTATATCGAAATTGGTCACCAAATTGGAACAGAACTACCCCGAATGAGGTGAGGCACCAATACGAAATGGTTGAGGTTCTTGATGACTATTCTGAAGAGAATGGTGTCCGGGTGGCACCTATAGTTAAGCTCGATGGATTTAAGACAGTATATAAAAGGAACGCCAATGAAGATGTCATTCGATGGATTCCAAGAAGGGAGATGTTACGATTTTCACATCAGGTGCCGTCTTGTGCACTTAAAGTTGAAGGTACTACCGTGCCTGAGGGTTGCTGGGATCTTGACCCGGCTGCTACTCCAGAAGAATTTCTGCAAGGAGAAACTCAACTTCACAACACTGTTAACCCTAGTAGGATAGAGAAGACCACCGAAACTCCACAAGTACTATATCCAACTGAACCTAAAATAGAGTCTGAAGAAAAGTTCTGTCAGAGTGAATTTTTTGCTTCAAATCCAGATAAGCGGCCTCGTATTGCAAGCAAAACATGGGTGGAAGAGAGAAAAACTGTGGATCTTTCTCGAGGAGAGTAATATAATTTGCAGATGGACACTCTCAGCCTGAAACAAATTCAAAGAGGTCAGCTAATGCAAAATACCAATACCAAATTGGAAGCGACTCCTCATAGCTGAAACTCTGCCTTGACAGTGCAAAGTAGAAACTGACTTCTTTCTGAAGTGCTTTGCATTGAGAGATATGGGTTGTATAGATGTAAACACCAACTAGGCCTTGTTCTCGAAAACAATAGATAGTTGAAGGATTAACACTCATCCTTTGCCCCTAATGGTTTGGGGAGCTTTATATTGCTTTGTACTGAGACTCTAGTAAGTGATAAGGGGTGCTACTGCTCACTTTACTTATTGCCAGAATTGTTGGCTTAAATGTAACCAAGACTCTCATGATTTGAACTGATTCTAAAAATTCTATGGTTGTGTGTTTTCGGTGTTTCACTTCCTGTCGCTCTCAGCAGTCACACGGTTATGTAGATTGATTATTTTGCATTCATATTCATTTCATGGTTTTGAATGTTTACTTCCAGCGATGCCCGGAGAGATGGTGTTATTGTGTGGCAAATTATCGATGCAGTTTGTGGACTCAGTCTTTTTCATATTGATGTTTTGTTTTTTTCGTTTTTTTTTTAAATTTGCCTTTCACCAATTAAAAATAAAAGACGGGACAAATTTTAAGGTGAGTAGCTGGAAACGGTTGAAACTAGAAGGATGATCAGTATTTACGAACTTAAGAAACCAAACTCATATAACGAACAATGAAAATTGGTGACAACAAAAATTATTTACCAAAACAGGAAAAAAAACAAAGGGGATTACAACAAAAATAACATTTTCTTTTTAACATACAACAAAAATAACATTTCTAAAGTTGAATATGAATACTAGCAGGCAAATGATAAACTACTTTAAACATATAGATTTATGAAAGTTTCACTGAAAGATCCAAAAGTCTGAAAAGAAAAATGGCTCTTGAGTTTGGCTACAATATAATTCCAATACGATTAGGAGAACCCCATAAAAACATAAAGATAAATAATAAAAAAAAGACCATAACAAAATCAAAAAGCATTGATGAAATTATTGCTTTTAGTTTGGTCACAAAAAGAATCCATTTCCGTAAGCAGTTCCTTTGGCTGCTATTTCAATACACTAAACCCGAGTATTAACACCGAACTATAAGGTATATCCACAGACAAGTTGTGTCTACTGTGTATTCATTTTCTATTTGACGATATCCCAAACAGATTGCCCTCTCAAGGCATAACCCGTTTAAAGAGTCCGTGTTTAAAAGAATGTCCTGTTTTGAATAGCATACTTTGTTCTGCTGATAAAATCATCAATTGCCATGGTTCCCAATTCTCCACCAAACCTCGATCTAACTGTTACGGTTTGCGTTTCTACCTCTTTTGGCCCCACCACAGCCATCAATGGAATTTTAAGTTTTTCTGAGGTTCTAATAAGTTTGGGCAGCCGCTCGCCACTGCAAACTTCAGCCCGAATACCATCAGCTTTCAGTCTTTTGTTCAACTCGTTGCAGTACTCAAGCTGTTTAAGGAAATGGAATTTAAATTAAGGATATATTAGAAAGACACCCTTCAACTATAAAAGCATAATAAAATACACCCTTCAACTATAAAAACATAATAAAATACACTTATTACCAAGAAGCGAACAAATATTTAATAAAATGATAATTTGACCATTTTTCAATTTTTAAGTCGAGGGGAATATAGTCATGAATCCTATCTGGATTTTTAGCATGGCAAACTTTAGACGGGATATTCTTTTTTTTTGGGTAAGTATGAAGGAGAGGTAGGACGAGTTGATAATTTAGCTATTTAAGAAGGGAGGTAATGTAATTAACTCTTAAGATTTGGGTCATGTGAGGTAAGTTAAATTAATCCCATAAGGTTTGTTTGATCCAGTAATCTAGTATATATAAAGGAGTCACAACTATGACACTTGTGGCAGACAATAGAAGCTTTTCTTCACCTGTGTGTCTGTGACTGGTAGGAGTCGAGCTTGAATTGGAGAAAGCCATAATGGAAAATCTCCGGCATAGTGCTCTATAAGAACTCCGAAGAACCGCTCTAAGGATCCAAGAACAGCTCTATGTATCATAATTGGTCGTTTCTTCTCTTGATTTGAATCAACATATGTAATGTCAAAGCGCTGAGGCAAATTAAAATCAACCTGTACAAAAAACAGTTATTTGTCGAGAAAAGTTGATAAAAAGTACATTCGGCTCCCATCAGAATCCAGCAAAACTGGCTGAATTTTTATACACCCAAACAGTTGGGGTAGACAATCACTCTCTTCCTATTAGGTCATTGGAAACACGACAATATGAAGAGCGCCAGTCAAACAGTACCTGTATGGTCGAGCACTGCCACTTCCTTCCCAAAGCGTCCTCTATTTTGAGATCAATTTTGGGACCATAAAAAGCGCCACCACCATCGTCTATCTGATAGCTCCACCCTTTGTCATTTAACGCATCCTTTAGAGCAGCTGTTGCTTTGTCCCATATATCATCGTCTCCCACAGATTTCTCTGGTCTTGTTGAAAGGTTCACTTCATATTTGTCAAACCCAAATTGCAGCAATATTTCCTCAGTAAGATCCAGGACACCCCTGATTTCATCTTTGATTTGATCGTCCAAACAAAATATGTGGGCATCATCCTGTAAAACCATCACACAGGAAACCAAATATAAGCATCTGATGCGATTGCCAAATCGAAAAAAACAAAGGCATCCAAAGACCACACAAAAGATTAATAAAATTCAATTAGCAAAAACAAACATATACCTGGGTAAATCCTCTAACACGGAATAGGCCATGTAGACTTCCAGACAACTCATATCTATACACTGTTCCAAGCTCTGCAACCCTGATTGGAAAATCCCTATAAGAGTGTAGCTTCCTTTTGTAAACTAATATATGGTAAGGACAATTCATCGGTCGAAGCTGATAAAGTTCATCCTCAATCTCCATCTGATCAAACATGTTCTCTTTGTAAAAATCTAGATGACCACTGATCTTCCAAAGATCTCCTTTTGCTACATGTGGAGTATAGAGTAGATCATATCCACGTTGTAGATGAATATTTTTCCATGTATCTTCAATTATGTGCCTTACAATAGCACCCTTGGGATGCCAGAAAACCAAACCTCCACCGGCTTCATCCTGCAGGTATATCCAAGAATATTGAAGCCTCAATCACCTCAGATAAAAGTTAGGGAATCATAGATAAAAGAGAAAGCCATAAGATCTATTACTTCAGCAGAAAATCCAAAAACAAATATAGTACAATTTGATTATCTGAAATGGAATATCACCAAAATTAAGTATTAAAGGTAATTGGAAATACAAAGCACTGTTTAATTATCCTTTGAGAGAGAGCGCTGAAAATGTAACAATAATGATCAGCAGCTCAATTATCTTATGCATAGGGAATCTTAGTTAGAGATCTTTCACAGAGGATTAGGCAATTGCAGCACTTCAAACTGTAGTTTGGCACAGCAGAGCCTGATGGATTCTAACTGCACTGTTGGATTATAGATAAGCAGGAGATGCCAAACTTCATGTAAAAGGAGTTTGGATATGAGGGATTATGTTTGTTTCTTCAGTACTCATTTCATTCGCATAATGGAGGCTGCTACCAAGTCTCGATTATCTTGATCATTTGGAAATACAGTTCTGTCAGCATAGAAACATTAAAAACTTCAGATCCCCCCAACCCCCAGGTAGCTGTTAAACACAAGTTCTCGGAAATTGTTTCTATTAACTGAACTATACTAAATATTTGAATACTCAAGATGGAGAAATAGTAGTAGCGTAAAACCATACACGGTACCTGTATAGAGAAAAGGTCGAGATCTTGGCCAATTCGACGGTGATCCCGCCTTTTAGCCTCCTCCTTGAAATGAAGATAAGCTTTCAGTTGCTCCTCATTCTCCCATGCTGTGCCATATATCCTTTGCAACATTGGTCTATTTGTGTCTCCTCTCCAGTAAGCCCCAGCCACAGACTCAAGTTCAACAGCTTTTCTATTGATGCTTCCAGTAGATTCAACATGAGGCCCAGCACAAAGATCCCACCATTGATTACCTACAAAAATGATAAAGAAAAACAAAAGGCACAATTTAATCACAGATCGACGAATCTAGCTGAAGTAGCAACAAAGTCAAAGACTCCAACTAAGAAATAGAAAATAGAGAAATAACATTCCACTACCAGAAGACAAATACAAAGGTGTAAATGTCATTTTAATAAACTCAGCATAAGTGCATAAATAGGACCTCTGTGAAGAACAGTTTCCAAGGTTCTTTAATGCAATTTAGCTGAGTAAGGGTTCAGTAGGCATGATCAGATTTTCAATAGAAGAAAGTAGCAGACGTCACCTATATGATAGATGGTGATAGGCTCCTCTTTAATGCTTTCCAGAATCTCCATCTTGTAGGGCTCATTGATGGCCGTTATCCTTTTCTCAGCTTCATCTCTGCTAACTTCTTCTCTAATTAAAGGTAAATTTTGACTGATGATGCGATCCTACAGATGATTCAAGAAATAAATTCAGCATAATCTAATGAACACCTATTTCCTCGAATAATGTTGTTGAATAAGACAAAATATAAGGATAGTAATCACCAAGTAAGATAAAGGAGGCTTACCATTTCTTTCTTGATTTTCTTAAGTTCCTTATCAGTCAGAGGCTCCATATCAAAGTCATAATAAAAACCATTCTCAATCCAAGGACCAATCGTCACTTTTGCATCTGGATAAATCTTTTGAACAGCCATGGCCATTACGTGAGCACACTGCATTTGTTAAGACTAATTAAAATCCAGCAAGGTGATTATTCAATTAATTGAGATTTGCATTTTTCTTGTGGGTCCATTTCAACAAAAGAAATACAACTTGACAGGAAAATATCGAACTAATTCTTGGCTCCGTCTCTGGCTTCACCCCCTCCCACACGTACACAATTCAAAGTCCCAAGCTTTCCTCATCTACTCTCCACAAGATTTCTCTTTTCACTCTAACAGTGCCGTCATCTCCACCTCCACGCTCAGTGCTGGTGTCACACCCCACGTACGCAAACACGTATTCAAAGTTCCAGTTCCTTTTAACGAAGTACAACTCACATGAATGAATTCGCAGTTCAGTAAATCAAATTTATAAACGAAAAGACTAGATATAGACCGAATGGTATGCCATGCCTGTTCGAAGGCACCATCTAACTGTTGCGATTTGCGAAGTTCGAAGAAAGTGAAGTTTCTTGCTGTTTATTCAGATTTCAGCTTGTTTAATTGAATAATTTTTTTTTACCCCATTTGTACTTCAAGCACCTCCATCATAAAAATTAATAGAACATAAATAGGTAAGGAATATCTTGTACATATGTTTATATAAGTGTTGAAGCATAATAAGGTGAGCGACAAACAAATATACATCACGTCAGTCATATTTCACTAGCTAGTTGATATGATAAATATATATATATATATATATATATATCAAGAGTAGAGATAGGAAGGAAAAGAAATAATGAAAGGTTTACCGTGTGGCGGATTCTGAGAAGTCTGTGAGAGGATTGGTTAGTGGGGAGTACAATTCTTCCCTCATCGGCCGGCGGGACAGTGGGCTTTTCGGTAATTTCTGTGGCGACGGCGGAAAATTTGGCCCTCTGCAGTCCATTGCTCCGATTAAAGTGATGATGATTAGTAGTAGTAGTAGTAGTAGTAGTAGTAATAAAAGAAGGGGAAAGTGAAAATAAATTGAGTTGGGATTTGGGAGTGAAATGAGAGAGTGGAAGAAGAGAGTGCTTGGATAATGATAATGATAAAGCCATTACCACTGTGGTTTTGTGGGCTACAAACATTGCGAACAAGAAGAACTAGTTTGTCTACGTTTTTGTGGTGGAGGTTTATGCCAAGAATTCAACCCTCCCTCCCTCCCTTCACATCGCCATCTTGAACTTTGATACAGGGTAAATAATGGTAAACGAGAGGGAACGATAGCAATTTTAGACCTCAATGCTGAGGGGTTACAATATTGGACCCCTTATATTTGATTTTCTTTTTCTTTTATTTTTTGCGGTTAAATAGGTCGAAAATGTCCAAATTATCTCTGAATAGTAACACCTTTATCACCCCTTTATACTGTTGTATTTTTAAGGATTTACAAATCAAGTCCCTTATTCTTAAAAATAGTTCCTTTGGTCTTTTAATATTTAAATTTGGTTTATTTAATCCCTAATATATGAAAAACGTCATTGATTAAAATAATTACATAAATTAAGAGATATTAACAAAATAATTACAGAAAAAAAAATATGATTACTGTTCACTTTTTAGATTATGAATTAAGACTCATATTTTATCATTCTCAAGTAAGAGGGTTGCTTCGAGAATTCGATTGCTTCAGCAACGAACACTTACGTTGGACAGAAATGAAGTACCTGTCTTACTCTTTTGAAATTAAAAATATAAACTTAATTCATTTTACAATTTTAAAACTCCGTAACCTTATTTTGATAAATAGCTCGAGAAAACCTTTCTGATGTGGAAGATCAGATAACCTGCGACCACAGAGCTTACTCAGAATACTCAAGCTCTGATACCATTTTGCTTGCACACTGGGGGGAATTATCCCGCACATTTTGTCTCCCGACCAGTACCACCGAGACGGTAAACAAAATCTTCCCAAAACAATATCAGAGATTATTGAAAACAATAATTTGTACAGCGGAAACATATTTTTGAGACGATGAAAGAGTAGAATGTTGCTACTGTTCATCATCATTTTTAGCATTTTTAATGTTTTTGTATTTTTGATTTTTTAATGTTTTTGTATTTTTTAAACATGAGAGAGTTATAACATTTTTAAATAGTAGAGGAATCCCGTCCCTGGGGGTAGTTTACTCACTATGCATTATAAAGCACATAAAAACTTACAAAATATTATTGCGCACAAAGAAGATATTTTATTACAAGAAAGGTAAGAGACTCTCTAGCAACCAAGAAGTGTGGGTTGGAGAGTGTTCAAGGAGCGAGTTTACAATATGAGTAATGAGGTCCTTATATAGGCTTCGGACATGAAAGAAATTACAACAAAATGAAGAGAGATTTGGCATCCGAACTGCCATTATTACAAACAGTGTCTCAACAGTAAAAAAGTACATAGGTGGCAATAGTGAACAGTTAATATAGTACAAAAGTTGCTGAAAATATTAAAAATTGTTGCTTTGAATTCAGTGCCTTGTTTGATAGCTGAATTATTGCTGCAAATTATTGTCCTTGCTGCTGATACATTTATGGCTTTTGTCTGGGAGATGCATTATTTTGTTGAATCTTTGAATGCTGTCTTCATGAGCTGTCTCTTGAAGTTTGTCTTGTAGCTGAATTATTGGTGCTGCTAAACATTATTGCTGAACTGTTGAAGCTTTTGTCTTCTAGTATGTATCTCGACTGGTTCTTTCTAAATCTAGATTATATTCTGAATCCGGATTATACATATCAGGATTATATCTTGGTGGGTATTCCACACTTGTCATTGCTCTTTTTCCTAATGTAGTAAGGCGAATCTTGCATCTGGTCTTGGCCGGAATAAATATGCTATGATGAGGTGCCTGGAAAATAAGCTTGAGGTCTGAATCTGAATTGGGCATCATATATTGTCGCTGCATTTTCCTCCGTATTTCCAAGGCTAATTTGAGCTCTTCTATATTGGCTAAAGGATTAATGGCTTCAGGACAATTCCACAATGTTGACATTGGTTCCCATTTTTCATAATTCTCTGTTATCGAAAAGAATGAATGTCCTATTTCTATTCCTGTAGTGTTCCAAATTGGAGGTAGAGATACTATGTCAAGCTTGAGACTTTCTGCTGCTTGTTGCTCGAATATAAAATTGACAGCGTCTGAAATATGTCGACCTATATGAGTCACTTGTACTGGATCTGATACAAATATTTTTGCTATGAAACCATAGTCTAATAACCTTTGAACGCTGATAAATTCTTCATCTATCCATCCTTCTCTAAAAACTGATGCATCTATATGAACATTAGGCCATGAAAAATATTTTAGGGTGTAGAATTTTAATGATCCTTCGTGGCGAATAGGTTCTCCCTTCCATTGTAGTAGGCGAGTCTTTGAAATTATTCCTTCTATCTGCTGATTGATAATAATTTGGGCTACTTTTAACATTCTTTTGTAAAAGCTCTCTTCTGCTTTTTGCCAAATGATACTCTGAATCTCTTCAGGTAAAGCTAGAATTGTTTGGCAAGGGTTAAAAAAAGTTCGAACAGACAAGAATTGGTAGGATTTATTTTTGATCTCCTTAGGAACATCATTTTGTCTGGGGTTTATTAAATGGGCTGATAACTTTTGATGCTGGGCTAAAAGGTCTTGATAAAATTTGTTAAGGTTGGTAAACTGTTTAGTTATAGTCTCTAAATCATCTTCGAGTGTTTCTACATCTGGGTTTATGGGTCTCTTTCCCTTTGAAAGTATTTTGGGCTTTGCATTTTCGGCATTAGGCTGTATGTAAAAATTTGGGCCTAAAATTCTTCTTGCTGCTGTTACTGCTTCATGAAAATGTTTAAAGGGTTCCAAGTATCCCTTTGCTACCTTCTGAATGCTTTGTATTGCTCGTTGATAATCTTCAAAGATTCTCACTAGTTCTCCTTTAATAACAAGATAAACTGCTGCTTCGTCTAATGGAAAATTTTTGTTTTCCCTTTCAAAGTAATAACAAGGTGCATTTAGTGCTGTTAATTTGCCGGCTGAATGATGAGCTTCCCATAGAGCATTGAGTAAGATACTTTGATCTTCGGTTATATGAGGGGTATCTTTTGGAAGCTTGAAATTATGTCTGACTGGAAGAGCTATTTTGCCAAAGATTTTTAAAGCTGGTCTAGGAAAAACGCTTTGTGTAGCTGGATTGAAAAATTGAGTTTCTATTGTGAATGCTGGTCTATTCTGGCTAGTTTGTTGAAAATTAGGCCTGAAAGCTAGTCTTCGGACTATTTGGTTGTAAGCTGCAGAGGGAGGTCTTGTTTGTTGGTTGCCTTGGTCGTTGGAAGCCATGATCTGTTTCCCAAAATTAAAGTTAATTGTCTGCTTAATAAATCTGCTATGCTATTGTTTGATCCTTTAATATGTTCAAATTCTACTTTATATCCATTACCTTCTATTGCATTTCTAAAATTTAACCATCTTTTATTATTTTGTTTTCTAGAATTTTCATTTTTTATGAATCTAACTACAGCTTCACAATCTGTTCTAATGGTAAAAGGTTTATTTAAATATAGTCTAAAATGGTCTATTGCTTTAACTATTCCTGCTATTTCATAATCCAGGCTAGTCCAATTACTTCCTGTTTTGTTAAAATTACCACTGGAATAAGCTGATATTTTTTCTTCACTTTTTGGAGAAAATTTATGAGGTTTACATTTTAATATTGCTCCCCATCCTTCTATAGAGCTATCTACTTCTATTATGACATAATCAGTACTTAAGGGTAATTCTAAAGGTTTTAAATCTTTAACAATTTCTTTAATTTTTCCGACTAAGTTAATATCTTCCTGATTAAAATGTCTTTGACCTGATTTTCCTGTTTTCTTATATAATGGTCCGACTAATTTACTAAGTTTAGGAATAAATTTTCTGGAGTAATTTAATATTCCTAAAAACGCTTGTATTTGTTTTAAGTTTTCTAGCTTATCTGGGAAATCTAGAATTTTTTGAGCTATATGAGGTTGTAATTTAATTTGTCCGTTTCCTATTTCTAAATCTAAAAAGCTTATTTTTCTCTTAAAAAGTTCCATTTTCTTTTTAGATACTACTATTCCGTTTTCTTCTATTAAATTAAACACTTGTTTTAAATGATCTTGATGTTGCTTAAAAGTTTCAGAAGCTACTAAAATGTCATCTATATACACTAAACAGAAATCTAAATGTTTAAATATACTATCCATAAATTTTTGAAATATTGCTGGAGCATTTTTTAAACCAAAAGATAGAACATTCCACTCGAAATGTCCTTCACTACAGCTGAAAGCTGTCCATTTTTTGTCTTCTTCTACCATTTTGATTTGATTATATCCGCTTTTTAAATCAAATTTTGAAAATATCTTTTTATTTTGTATAAGATTGATTAACTCATCTTTATTAGGTATTCTAACACCGATTTCCAACATTTCTTTTATTTGTGTTTTGAATTCTTTTATATCTTCAGGAGTATATTCTATAGCTGCTGTTCTTATAACTATATCTGGGTTTAATATGTTTAGTTTAAAAGTATAATTTACTTTGTTTTTAGCTAAATCATCTCCTATAAATCCTAACATTTCCAATTTATGCAAAATTCATTCATTTTCTAGGTTTAAAACTTCTAATCCCTTTCCTATATCTCTAATTTCTTCATCTAATAGGATATCTATAGTTTCAGATTCTATATTATTTTGTTCTAATTCTTTGAAAAAATCGAGTTCATTATTACCATGTCCACCACGCTTCGCAGTCAACTCTGATTGTTTAATGTATCTATTAGTTGAAAAAGTATAATTATGTTTGCTAATAGTAATATAATTTTTTCCTATTAAAATATTACCATTTAATGCACAAATGAAGTTTAACCCTAAAAGGAATTCGTGGCTATTTATGTTTTCTGGTGCTATAAGGACTTGTCCTAATGTATATTTGCTACTATAATTTCCTGAAAAATCTTTAAATTGTATTCCTATGTTAATTAACTCTTTTGTTATTCTCATTAATCTATTTTCTGCAGTTCTACTAGTAACAGTATAACTTAATTGTGTTACAAATTCTTTTGGCACAAGACTAGCGCTAAGCATGCTTTTTGTACTTCCTGTATCTAAAATGACTTTAATTTCAATATATTTTTCTTGATTACACCATATTCGACAATCTAAAAGTATTAGACTACTAGTATAGGGTACTTGTAGTTGGGGTTCATACGCTGTATTTTGTAAATGAGTTTCTTCTAATTGTTGATTAATTTCATCAAGTTCTTCTATAATTACACATTTTCCTTTATTTTGATTATTACTTATGTTTTCATTATTTTTTAATTTTAATTCTATTAATTGTATTCTTAAATCTAAATTTTCTATTTTATGGCTTAGAACTTCTATAGATTCTAGTTTTTTACTAGGTTTAGGCGATACATCTGTTTCTATATTATATGCGTCTTTAGCACAAATAAAACAAATCTCGTCAAAACATATATTGCACTGATATCTTAAATGCATATCAGGATATAATCTACAAATACTACAGGCTACACTCATAGTTCCTTTTCCATTTATATATTTATGTTCGCATGAATTATTCATATAGGTATATTATATTATATTAGGAATTTCTGGTCCTTCTTCACTTACTATACTAAATATGCTTTCATTATCACTTTCATTACCATCTATACTTACTACGTCTTCATCTAGTTGTTCTGCTATGACTGCTCTTTCCATATTAAACTGTCTTTTCGGACATCTGTTAGCTAAATGTTTAAGATCTCCACAAATATAACATGTGCATTTTTTTGTTGATGGCTTTTTAACATAATTAGGTGGCTTTCTTCCTTGCCTATATTGTCTAAAACTAGATTTTGGTTTATTTGATTTCCTTAATATTTTGCGTTTTGGCTTAAAGTAATTCTTTTGTCCATATTGTTGTGGGGGTGTATATAGCTTTTCTACAAAACTCATAAGATTGTTTTCTAATTTGTTCTCTAATAAATTCTTCTTTACACCATTCTTGAAGTTTAAAGAAAGTATATTGTACTCTAGGTCCTATACCTAATCCTGTAAGATTACCATTAGTTTTTATCCACTCTTCATGTATTCTTTTTCCTAAATCTTGGGGTAATTCCGTAAAATATCTATTACATAATTTTTCATCAAATGCTTTATTAGCTTCTCCTATTAACCTTGTAAAATCTTGACTAAAAGGTATAATATATTTCATATCAGCTATAGTAAGTTGTTCTAGGTTTCTAAGTGCCGTATCTTGTATGAATGTATTTTCTCTTCCTGGATCTATTCCTATTATTAACGTTCTAATAAAACTAGTAAAATTAAAGGGATTATTTCCTAAGGCCTTTATTTCATTAATTCTATTAGGATCTTTTTTCTTCTTACTTTGCCAGATAGATAATGTTGTAGGTCCTAAGCATGTTTCTAAAAAATTAAACATATCCATATCTGCTTTTTTATTTATTTCCCAATGTCTTACTACACATTGTTCCCATATATTTATTTCTTCTGGCCACATTTGTGGACTTCCTAATTCAATTACTAACATGGTTCCACTCATGGTTTTTCCTATGGGTTGTCTTGATCCTATATATTTATTTGGCTGGGTTGATCCATATTCATATGTGGGACTTTTCCATTCTGGTCTACCACTCATTTCTACATTTCTAGCTGGAACTTCACTATAATATGGTTCTACTCTAGTTCTTTTTCCTATATTACTACTAGTACTTGTTTGGTTATCTGCCATAAAAGCTACTTCATTGCTACGTTTTTCTTTAAAGAAATTTTTAAATTCTATTTTTCCTGAAACTATATCATCTACTAAATCAATATTATAATATTGTTTAAATTCTTCTTCAGCTGATTCTAAATTGATATCTAAATTCATTGCTTCAAGATACATTTCGTCTACTAATTCTCTTAAATTATTTATCTCGAAATTTTTTCTTAATATTTCTTCCATATTTTTTGGTCTATAATCATTTTTAAGCTGACTTTCTAATTGTCTAATCTCTTCATCTATTTCTTCTATATTTTCTTCCTCTTCATCTTCTTCGCTTTCTATATCAGATAATATTTCCCAATTTGCAAATCTACTAGTTATTCTAACTTCTTCTTCTTCTATAATATTCATGTAGCTTGTTTCAGTTTCATTATCAGTTTCTTCTTCTAGATCTTCTAAATTTTCTTTGGGATTTTGTTTTTGGTAATTAAGAAATCTAATAGAAGTTTGACCTCTACTGTTTGTATACATTACACTTTCTCCTGGAACTTTGACAGTCTCATTTTCTTCTAAGTGTTTGGTTAATTCCCATTCTTCTCCATTTAAATCGTTATTATCAATATTTAAAGGTTTAATCATTTTTACTCCTACTGAGGATAATCCATCAATTATCCCATCTATTTTAATTTTATATTGAGGAAAACTATTATTGGTTACTCTTCCTAAAAAAGCTATAGAAACTACTAAGTTGTTACCATCATATGTTTCATATCCTCTAGTTTGTAATCCTATAGTAATTTTATTAATATCTTTAATACTTTTCATCATGTTCGGAGCTACATAAAATATTCCTACATTATTAGTCATATCTATTTCCATACTAGCAAATACTGCTCTCCTAGCATCAGACCAACTTTTGTCTAATAATAAAACTAAAACCTTTCCACCGGTTCCTTTTCTAGTTAATCCTTTTATTCCTACAATAATTAATCCTAAATGTATATACTTTTGTTTTAATTGTTTTAATTGCTTTATACATTCCGGGCTAACTAAGCTTATATTTTCAGCATTTGTTGTAACTTTTACTTCTTTTTCTCTAAATTTCTTGATTAAATGTGTGTTAAAATCCTTTTTTCCTACCTTGTATAATGTTTTAGGTTTTAACTTATCTATTCCCTTGTTATTATATAAATTAAGATTTTCTTCTACGTCTATTATCTCTTCTAATTCTACTTCTCTAGCTGAGCTTTGACTTCCTGATCCTCTAAACATTCGTTTAGTGAAAATATTACTTATTTTTCCTTTCTCTTTTTCTTTATTACTTGATTCACTTATAGTTCTACTAGTACCACTAAATGATCTCATCATTTTTTACCAATATATATATTTTTTAGGTTTTTCAGATTTTTCTAGTGCTAAATTTGATAATCTTTCTTCTATACTATCTTGTAAATCTCCTTTAATCACTTGAGATACTGTGTCTATTTTAGTACTTAATTTTTCTAACTTATTTTCTAATTTATCTAGCCTTTCGAATATTTGTAGAATTAAAGCGAATTGAATATTCCAAAGTTTAGGATATAATTTATCTGAATTACTAGTTCCTTGATAGGTAGTAAATCCTTCTTCGGTAGATAGATATTTATTTGCTAATTCAATGGCTCTTTTATATTCTAATCTATTTTCTATATTATTCATCCACTAACTATTCGTTCTATATTTTTTAGCGTTTTACTTGTTTCTAAGTTTTGAGCTTCAAGTTTATTTATTTTTTCTATTACTTGGCTTAGAGTTTTCTTAGTTTCAATTTCTAATTGTTTTAGCTTATTACTTTCCAAGCTATATTTTAATTCTATTATTTCGTCTTTAGTAGGGAAAAGCTTATTATATTTCTTAACTATTTTTAGAGTTTCCTCAGATTGTTGTTTAATATAATCTAAATTATTATTTTCACCCTTCTTTATTATTTCTCTATTTATTAAAACGGTTTCTTTTAATGATTCTAAAATTTTACAGAGTCTAGCGTTATTTATTTCTAAGTTTGATGCTAACGATATAAATAAATCTGTTAAACTATTTAAGTGTTTATTTTCTGAATTTAAATTATGCTTAAAACTTGAATCAAATCTACAAATAAATTTATGTTTATCTAACGAGATTACGGTTCTATCGGCTAAGCTATATTCTAAATCTAGATATTCTAATCTTTTATAATTATAAGAAGCTATTTTAATAAAAGGCAGCTATTAATATATTCAAGATTAAAAGGTACTTAATATAGTTTTCGTGATCTCTTAATCTAGGAGGTATGTTAAGATAATTATTAACCCAATGTTCTCTCCTAATTATTAATTGATTTCGTAATTCTAATATTAATTCTGTATTAGTATAATCTAAGTTTTCTAAAGTATTAAGACAATCAATAAAAGCACTTAAAATATGAGCAGAAATTGGCATGTATGTAAATTATGAAGGCAATAAAAAAGTTTTTATGCAGATTTATAAAAGCGGGTTGGGATTCCCTTTTCTTTAAATATGTATAATTACTCTCATGAATTTTTTGATGTTTTTGTTGTTTTGTGGGGCCAAAATAAACCATTTTCAAAGTTCGAGGACTAGAGGTAAATAAATTGAAAGTATAGGGACTATACGAAAGATTTTAAATAGTATAAGGGGTCTTGAGCAATTTATTGATAAAGCAAGGAGGAAACTTGCAATTATCCATCTTTTGACTTTAGTAAGGGTAATTTGGTCTTTTCAAACAAGTGGGTCCCATAGGGGTCTAAATTTGTAATGCTTTTTTGAAAGGGTCTAAATTTGATTCATGATATGCAATTGGGGGTTAAAATTGCTAACTTCCCTGGAGTAACTTATAAAGATGACTAAAGATGAATTACATTGATCCATAATTGATTTGAGATTCTTGGCTAAAAGGTCGGTTGAGTTAGGTTCATCAAAATATATTAAATCAAATTAGAATAATCTTTTATGCTTTCGATAAATTTGGAGTTATGCTCAAACTCGAGATTGACTTAGTTATCCAAAAATGTTAAAGGCGAGTGACTTATAAAAAATGTTAGGAGCAAAGATGAACTAAAATGATCGGTTCGAGATTGTTCGGTAAATGATCTCTTGAGGACTGTTCGTTAATGATAGTGTTAGGCGTCCGGCGAGCCATTTATTGGCTTGACCTTAGCTTGTAAAATACTACGACAACCTTGTTTTATATTATATCAAGTTGGTTTTGACAATTGTTTTTTTTTTAACTTAGATAAAGATCTCTTGGATCGCTTATAGCTATAGAAGCGGTCGCGCACATGGGAGTGGCGACTATGGAATGCTCTCGAGTGCTGTGATCCTAAAATCATGTTTCAAGTCATAGAGACTATGAGATAATGGGATATCAGTCTTGTTAAGACTTGTTTGTATATGTCATTTATTAGAGAGTGCTTTATTCCATGTGCATTGATCTAGGGGTCAGTGTATGTACAAAGATTCATACTTGGTGAGTATGAGATTGAACGACCCCGTTAGGATTCCATATTGGTTCCATGTCGAACTTGAAATCCTGGGGTTGCGAGGTGTGAGGTTAATCCTTATTAAACTGAGGTGTCATGGTTGCGACGTGTGCTACCCACTACACCTGATATATTTCATGATTTCAGGAGAATCACTAAATGGGATATGTTGGGTGTAGTCCTGCAATATGACAAAACAGATAGCACCAATAGGGGGATCCATCCAAGATAGGATATCTGGAACTTTCCTATATTGTTGTGTAACCTAAGACTAAGAAAGCCTCTGGCTAGAGCAAAGTCTTGAAGAGGGTTTGGTAGTTCCTACTTGGAAGAGAATGTCATTAGAGTTCCAACAATCAAGCTTCTGAATTATTAGGTTTCGACTAGTATCCAAACTCTAGACTCATACGGAAAATGATGGAGGGATTCAACTCACACAAAGATCGCAATTTGGATAGGTTTGTTGTTCATCATTAATATCTAGGAAGTCATGACAACATTGCTAGATATAAAACCATGACCAATAAGTGCCTTGAATTAATTGGGTGAGTTGATTCAAGCTCTAATTAATTATTTGGCTAAATAGTTAATTAAGACAATTTAGGGGGTTGTCTAGCCTGGGGATAAGACTTATTGCTAGCTTATTAATGAGCCTAAGGGGTCACACATTTAACGTAGTGTAATACATTAGTGGAATTAATTCTTTGTGAATTAATTAATTGGGGGAAAAAATACATTAATTAAGTGGTCTCAATTAATAAAAAGGCCTTATAATTTAATATATGAAATATTAAATTAAGGAAAGAATATTTAATTAATTAGTGGTCTAATTAAGAAAGTAGAGACAGAAAAGGAAAATAAGACTGCTAGGGTTGGAAGTTGGAACCCTAGCAGTGGGCATCTACTGAGAGTCGTGTACTGGGATTATAAATAACCTCAATCCCCCCTCCCCTCAGTATGCAATTGGCATAATTTTGTCTTCTCTTTTATTATGTTATCTGGATTGTATACTTATTCCTACCTTTTTCTCTAGAAGCCATATTTGATTATATCTAAGCTAGCACTGAAAGAGACAATCAAGCGTATGATATAAGGTATGGATACCGTTAGAGAAACTTTGGAGAGTTAAAGCGTTGAAGCCAACAAGTCAAGAGACTTGGTTGGAGCAAAGCCATTCTCTAAGCAGAGTCAGAGACTTTTGCTACCCGGATTAATTTTTGGTGTTTGATTTGTTGGAAAATGAAATAATAAAAAAGCAGCAAAACATAAAATTCCACATGGTCATCTTTGATTTGCATATTCAAATTGTAAAATCAGAAAACTTACTCTTCGTAGCGAAGTGGTTGGAGATTTCCTTGTTTTGCGAGATTCAAGCAGATTACAATCCCAGTGAATCCTTGAAATCCCAAGCTTGATGAAAAATCCAATCTTCGTGCAATCCAAAAACACTTTCTTGAATTTTGATCTGAACAATGAATATGTCGCTGTCTCTAAATAATCACACAGAAGAGCAAAAGAAATAATTTCTTTTTTTCTCTCACAAGGGGCTATGGCTAGCTAGAGATGAGAGGAGAGAATTTTTCTCTTGGAAGCTAAGTTAATAATTAAGTCAACTAGATCAAAAAGTCACATGTGATATACTTTTATATCACATGACTTGATAACCAAGCCTACACAAGGCCAATGTTAGGCGTCCTAGTGGACTCCCAACTCGGCCCATAGAGGCGTCCATATGGACACCTATCTCGGCCCAATTTGGCTTTGTGTTTATTTAATTAATTATTCATTTATCTAATAAATTAATTAATTTATTAATTTATTTCTCTAAAAAATAATTAATAATTAATATTATCTATTAATTAATTATCTCATCTAACGAGTAATCAATTATTAGCTCCATCTTAAATATAATTCCCTAAATTTTCTTTTGCAGTTCCTTTAAGCGTGACTCATTAGATTCGTCTCAAATGGCATTGGGAGGAACCAAAGGATGTGGGTAACAACTAACCAGTCATGTGACCTACATAGTAGCCCAATTGAGAACGAATGAACAAGATCATTCCAAACCTTTCTTGATGTGAATACCGTACGAGTATACACCATTTATTCTAATATCATAATTAAGTGACAGTCACAATTCAGTCAAACTCACTAAACTTGACCATATTCTTAAATCATAATGAGTCGAGGTCACTGAGCTTACCCTTGCGTCTAACACGAGTAGTTCCATTGCTTTGGCCAAAAACTTTGGACCTCACTCACATATGATTGCACAAGATATATGTACATTCACTTATGAGAGAATAAAATACATTTTGGCAATCAATTAAGACTACCACTTGCCTATTAAGTTGCACTTCGAGGTTGACCCCACCTACAGGTGATTTTGGTCTAACTACTCTAGTGACAAACTGATATCATAAGTGCATCTTCAACGTAATTCCTCAGGTCTAATGTTCACACGCACCTATCACAACTAATCAGTTCTGTCATTGACTTTTGTAGAGTAAAACTTATGTGATAGAAATGATGCGAGTCGTGTTCAAACTCATCAGTTTCACAGATGTGTATGACACAAGTTCCCACTAACCCATAATGTTCGAATGACACTTCCACGTCAAAGCTCATGTCATACAAGTTTTATTCAGTTTTGATGTCCACTCGATTCTCTACGACCTGCGAACGAGTTCAGAGATCAAGTACCAAATACTACAAGTGCCATTCTCCTCAATCCATAAGGAGTAGAAGATTCGTCTTGATCTCTTGGACTTAATATTGTCTACAAACTTACAGATGTCAATAAGTAAAGCAATAGAAATGCCTGATATAAATATAAAGCTTAATTACAAGTAATATACCATATACAATCTATCATCTATGGCATCTGAGGGCAAAAACACCAACATGATCATCAAGAGATTAGTTTCGCGTAACACCCTATGTATGTTTAGCAAATTCAATGATTCTATGTCTTGCCTAATCCTTGTTTAGGGATCGTGCTTTATAAATTTTAATTTGTACAATCCCAGTGATTAAACCATAGTATCCGAACAATTAACATTTCAAATCAAGTTTAAACAATTTTTGGTGTGTTCGATAAGTTTAAAGTTCGGTTCGAGCTCGAGCTCGGTTAGTAAAAAATGATATAATGTGTGCCAAAAAGTCAAACTAATCGAGCTCGATTTGTGTTTGGCTCGATTAAAGCTCGTTTGAGCTCGGCTAAATTAACAATCAAACTAAACTTAAGTATAAATTTTAAAGTTCGATAATAATTCAAACAAATTTGAACAACTACTTCTTCGACTCGACTCGTTTTAAAGCCTACTTATAAAGTGAGTAATAATATTGAAAGAGTCTATTTATCACACTAAATGTATAATTATATATTGATGATTTATATATATGATGGATTCTACACAGATCTTGATTTATATTGCAAATTTGATTAGTGATCAACTGGTGGATATAACTCGCCTGGAAATTCTAAGGTGGGCCAAGTTTGTTGGAGCCGGTCCACTTATAACTATTGGATGCAAGTGAATTAGATATTATTTACCATTCTATCCTTGCATCCTACTGTAATTGATGCACTGATTTTATTAGACCCGATACATCTCATAATCACCCCAATTCGTGGTATAGTAAAAATTCATCGGCGAATTAAAATGCATTTTTTAACTTTTTCGTTAAATTGTTATTTATTCACAAGACACGTACATACATAATAATAATTTTTTACAGAGTTCAATGTATTTATTATTTAGATATAAGTATAATATTGAGGATGTTTATAGTATAAAAATTTATGCACGGTGCGGTGTGTACCATGTGTATGATTCTTTAGGATTTTTGTATAACTAGCAAAAAGCACGTGCGTTGCACGTGAAAGCATGTGATATACGAGAAGATTGGAGCCAAAATGACATAAAAAAGTTATTATAATGAAATATACTTTTATGTAATTCGATTATCATAAAGTTAATAGATAGAGCATAATGGACATTCATTTTTTAATTTTATATTAGTATATTTAATATACTAATATACCATGATGGTCTTCATAGAGTAATGAAGTTCATTCTATTAAGTTGTTTATTCACAGCTTTAATAAATCTACGGATCTAGCATATATAATGGATATTAAATTTTCATTTTATATTAGTATATTTAATATTATAATTGAACATTATGCATCTACAAGTATGTAAATGTGTTTAATACATAATGAATTTCTATTATTAATGTAGACTTCCATGATTTGAATGAGCCATCAACATTTTTTAGTCCAAATTCCAATGAACCGAGTCCTGCTATCATAAGGTCAAATAATGTGAGAAAGAGTCATTGAGTTAAACACAAGTTTCTTTTAATGTTCCTCTTCCTCCTTCGACTGAATTGTTTTATTTATCTGGGCCTCACCACAAATGGAAGTTCTTGAATTATGTGTAAGTGTTTACAAGCTAAATATATATCTGAAAGCTCGGATAGATTATGTGAATAGTGGTGTTCCTGGAAGGTTCCTGCATGTGGTAATTGGGCCAGATGGCACTTGTAATGTCAAGGAATTTGTGTTGGGACAAATCCTTCGATATTCTGTATTGTCTTCAATATATATAACTAACATTGAAAAAAAAAAAAGAATTTATACAGAAGTTAGTTTATGAAAATATATCATAGGTTATGTACCGGACTATATCACGGTCTAAGGAAGCATTGCATAGTTGAGAAACTTGTTCTAAAATATTAAGTTTATAGTACCATTTAATACATTGTTCTATGGAAATAGCGTTAGGATCACCCTCTAGGTTTCCACAATTTTTTACATGTGAAATGATAAATTAAAGATTTTTTTTGCCTCATTATTGTTCCCCCCTCCTTTTTCCAAATCACGTTCCTCTCACAAACTCAAAAATCTAGACTCTCTGTTAGACAGATAAAAAAGATAATATGATTTCCATATACTGAGGTATTTTTTTATTTTATTTTTTAGAAATATCATATATTTATATCTATATCTTTCTAGTTATTTGTTCTAAAATGGTTACGCCAAATACAACAATGATATCATTGCAATCATCAGAAATACTAAAAGTTCTTGATATATTATCTATAAAGTATTTATATATATGATAACAAGATGTTTAACTATTATGTGTTTCCTTTTCTATTTAGTATTATAAATTAAAAAATGAGAAAATTATTACCTTAGTGATGACATTTTATCAGGAAAATATGACAAGTGATTTCTTTAGTTTTGTGAAGGGTCTAACATAGAATAATAGAGCATCAACCATAATTTTGTTTGGTTTATAACCAAGGGTGTCCCCAGCCGGACGATCGAAACTAATCCCTTCGAAGCAGAGAGATCACCGAAGTAGGTACAGCCTCTCTCAACAAAGCTTTTTCCATGCACACGGCAAGGGATCGAAACTTGAACAACATATTTAAGGAACCCAGCTATCTATCAACTGTGATGGAACTTGGTGGTGCATCAACCATAATTTTACTGTCGGAAATTTACAAAGACTTTGAAAAATATTGAATAAAATTTTCTTTCATTATTGTAATACGTAGAATTAAGTCTTTATATACTTGTTATAAACTCTTTATCTAGCTGTGAATAAAAGTTTTAATTCCAAAAAAAGAAGGCCAGATTTTCCTAGATTCCTATTATTAAACTTTGTGATCAGTTTATAGACACACACACATATATCATAAAGTTTATATACATTAAATTGAGGGGCTTTTTTGCTTTCTTTTTCTTCCTTTCTTTGGTTTTGTTATTTCTTATAAAAGTAATTTCTAGATACAACAAAAATTAGAAAGTTGAATATTTATTTAAGGTGTTAATATGGGTTATTAAATCATACGTTTCATTCTGCCCTTTGATATTCTAGGCCTCTACCAAGATAGATAGATAAATAGATACGTTATACATTATTAGAGATTAGTGTCTTTGAAATAATAATTTGAGAATCAAAATGAATCACAGGCCACTAAATCCAATTAATAATCAAATTAAGGACTGTCGGATTCGATTACATCTCAGAAAATTGAACTTACAAAGAATTATCCAACGCTAAATATAGCATTACAATTGAGAAACTTTGAGAATTAAAGGCTGGGACGTTATTTTTTAGAAAAAATCACACACAGACCCCTCACTTATTGAGTAATTACCAAAAACCCTCTCATGTTAAGGGTTTCTTAGAACTACACCCCTGTGCGTTTAACAATTTTTACAATTTTACCCCCTATAAACTTTATAAATAGACCTCTTGATGGGATGTGTTGGTAATTTTCAATAAGTGATGGGAAGTTTTGGTAATTACACAATAAGCGAGGGGGTCTGTGTGTAATTTTTCCTATTTTTTAATATCTTAGGAACTTTGATAAAGTAAGAAAGACCAAAAGACAACAATTAGGATTTGGGAATATTTTCTTATCTAAGCTCTTTTGTAATTGAAGAGTGGGGTTTTTGCATCCACCATGTATGCAAAAAAATTAATATACTATCATTTTCACCCTTTCTTTTTTGACTTTCTTTCCATCCAAATTTCTATTTTTGCTTTCTCTTTATTTTTATTCTTAAGTAGAAAAAACAAAAAGAAAGAAAACTAAACTTATGAGAATTGTGATCTGAACAGTGTCATGTCCCAATATAATATATTAAGTAAAACAGGAGAAAATTTTCACATTCGAGCATGCTGCAGTCACTGACTTACCAAAATTAGATTTAACTTGATTTTCTCATGAATATATCACCAATGCTTGTTTGCTTCGACTTCCTATATATGTACGTAGTAGAGTAGTATTGGACATTGCTTCAACTTGCTTGTTTTATAGATCTTGTTCTGAAATACAAAAAGATATCAGCTGTGTGTCAGCATCCATATTTTATGCCTCTGGAAATAGTATTACAAGCGCTTTCCATAATTGTGTGTATGTCTGTATAAGATAGATATAACTGAATTTTTAATTCTACGTACCAATGGAACTTCTGAGAGTTGGAGTTCTAGTATATATCCTGTTTTATGTTAATTAGGAGTGTTGGTAATTATGTTAATTAGGTAATTATGATAATTAATAGGACATTAAGTATAGTATTAGTTGAGATTACATTGAAGGGCACCATGGTCTTTTCACAATTGGAACAAACACTAGATAGGTAATTATGATAATTAATAGGACATTAAGTATAGTATTAGTTGAGATTACATTGAAGGGCACCATGGTCTTTTCACAATTGGAACAAACACTTCAACATCCACACTTTTAGTATAGTATAGATATAGATAGATTGTATCCAATTTTAATTAGTCAAAGCACAGGGACGGCGTGTCACTGCTATTAGACTAGTGTATCCGAAAGTAAGAAGCTCTTGAGCCATGATATGGGGTATATATTCATCACAAATCCAAGGAGAAAAAAGAACAATGATACTAAAGAGTTAAAAAAACACATAATTAATCAAGCCTTGTAATTTTTATCAACAAAATTTATAATACAACTTCTGGTACAACTACAACAATCTCAACTTACTATACATACATCAGAGCTGAAATACCTTGCAACCCAGAATGCACATTTACCTTTACTACCTAAACAATATCCTATTCCTACCAGTAAGACAGATAACAACATACTTAATTTGCTTCACTTTTTATTTCTCTCTCAAATCTCAATATATGCTAGACTGACTTTTGTACAATCAAACTAAAAACCGACACCCTGGTAATCATACCAAAATGAATTATCGATCTACTTTCCGTGGAATTTTTTAGGGAAGTTGTTCATCTCACAAGCTCAACCTTAAAGAAAAAGGTTGTTATGTTGTTAGCAAACATTCCTCGCTTTTCTTGCAATCGCCACAAATGTACTCCTCGAATATCTATAATATACATCGCATTTAACTTATATAATCACGTTTTTCAGCCTCCAGTCCTGTTAGAAAATTAAACGACAAGTACAAACGTCAGCTACCTCTATGCGAACGATAAAAATAGATAAATACTCGGATTTTCTGACTAGTATTATAAATGGAAGTACTCAGTAATTCCCAACATTAATAACAAAGGAAATAGCATAATACTTTCTTTTAAATCTAAAACCAGTGAAAATAACACGAGAGTTTTCTGCAAATTTCCTCTTGCAAATTTTGCAGGAGGAAATTCATGATTCAGCTCTTCAGCCACTTTACCTCTCTTATCCTCTTCTCATTTCCTTGTTAGATAAAATTTCCAATACATTGTTCTCTTAAGCCAGTTGTATGCTAATACAAGCTGATAAAGATTATTCCAGAATTTTTATGTAACTTGCACATTTCCTAATTCCTCAAGAAAATCCGAACGCCAGTCCATGTCCAAAATAACCTCAGAATGGTTCATCAAATAAATGAAACTTTAAGGTTGTGTTCAGACTTTGGACACAAGGATTTGAATCTAAAAGGAAGGATTTCAAAACACTTCAATTTACCCAGCATTGAAATCCATTGTAACATGAAACAACCCAAAATTGATGTGTTGTTATGGATCTGAAGTACATAGCTTCACCAAATACTTAAATCCAAACGCAGCCTAAAGGAACAAAGATAGAGAGTAAGAAACATTGTAAAAATAAGGAGTGCGGAAAGTTAGCATTTTAGACCTGTGCATGTATGCGACTCAGCCAAGCATATGTCTCGGTTGTAGCAGTGACGGGGAGCCACTAGTCATAGTTAAATGACTGCCATGCCCTTATCGAAAAGCAACTAACAAGAAACACTAAACCGGTCCAAATCATTCGGTCTCAAAGAAGCGTGCCACAGCAGAATAAAGTTGTCCCTCTCCAAATGGCTTAGAAACATACTCATCCATTCCACACTTCATGCACGCTTCGTTTGTTGCTTGAATGACATCCGCTGTCATAGCTAGTATAGGGGTGTGCCAGTGAGACAAATTTCCCCCAGAAGTAATTCTTTCATTGTATTTTCTCTCGAGATTGCGAATTTGTCGGGTAGCTTCAAACCTGTACGATAAAGGCCACGGATTAGATAGTTTTTACTTCGTTCCATATGCCAAAAGGAACATATACAGTCATAAGGAACATATATAGCCATAAGTTTGTTACTCTTTCCTTGCATTTATAGGTCCAGTTTGACTCGATAAAATTCTTAGCTGAAGTCGAAAAGGTGACAAATTTGTATATTTGTACACTATTGCCCTACGAAATTGGATAAGATTACATAAACACCTCCTGAGTGAGGCCCTAATTAAACGAGACACCAAAAGACCCGAGATTTGAGAAAGACTTTCCATGTCAGTAAAAGCATATTATAATTCCACCCATGTCAGTAAAAGGAAATTACAATTTCACTCCCTACTTTTCGAGCTGTCAGAATCTGACAGGGGTTGCCTTGGTAATTTGCAGAACCTTAGGACTCATGGTAATTTGCCAATAAGTAAGAGGGTGTGCATGTCATTATCTCTAAAAATAGTCGTAAAAATAATGGTTGAGACTTGAGAATCACTACGATCACATTATTATTGAAGAGAGTTTTGTGAGGTAAAAAGTTCCATTTAAGGAAATAGAGCCTTGTTTTGGAATGTTTAGAAAAGGATATAGAAGAGATAAATTTGTGACAGCATTGCATGTAATTAAGCAAAAGTGAAGGTGAAGATGCAGCAAGCTTTACCCATCCATTTCTGGCATTTGGAGATCCATAAAGCAAGCATCGAACTCGTGGGGAGGCTTAAGCAACTCTACTGCAGACCTCCCACCCTCTACACAGGTAACAACCGCACTGTATTTCTTCAAAGCACCTTCCGCCACTCTTCTATTGACAGCATTATCATCCACCACCAAGATTTTTTTGCCTTTGAGTAGACTTCTCAGTGTAGATGGTTTACCCCTTATATCGTGCCTTTTTCCAGTTGCTTCCTGCAAGGTGGATATTAATGCACTTAACCTTAGAGGCTTTGTTATCAAATCATCCACTAACTCGTGTAACTTGAGCTTATTGCGGTCCGTAGAGCTTATGCAGGTCGATAATAAGAATATCTTCAAAGGGAATCCTGATTTCCCACTGGAATTATTGTGTCTTGTCGTCTTTATAAGGTTATGGAATCGGAAGCAAGTTTCTTTATCCCAATTTTCTTGGTCAATGAGAACCATAGCAAAGTGCTCAGACTCCAAAACACTGCTAACACAAAAAAGTATTAGCCATTAGCCAAATCAATATCAGAATACTGTAACATGATCAAAGTATCATATTAACCTTAAAACATCCTTCACTTCAACAGATTCTCAGAGAAATATGATTATTGTTACATATACAGCTGTCGATCAGTTTGTAGCAATGGGAGTGGTAGGATTGATATGTATATGAGATTGCAGAATTCGAGACTAAATTTCTGTCGTCTATCCTATGTTTGGTTTGTGGGTTAAGAGAACAGGATAAGAGAATGGACTAAATTACAGACAACCCCTATTTAAGACCTTAATTACGAAAGACACCCTAAGGTTTGAGAAGTTATTAGAAGTTCCCCTCTTAGTAAAAACATATTTTAATTTCACCCCCTATCAGTAAAATAATAGATTACAATTTCACCCCCTATTTCTCGAGTTCTCAGGATACAAGGGGTGTCTCGAGTTCTCAAGATGGTCGATTGGGTACCGGGCTGGCTATCAAGCATGGGCCTAATTCCAACATTATATAGGTTGGATATGTTTGATAAACTAGTCAATCAAGCCTCATCTACAAACCAATCGAGCCCGTTAAGTTTAGTATCATGTATGTGTTTCCATGAAGGGATTATATTATGTGTCTATTTCGCATAATAGTGCCACAAAAACAAGCTTATCAACTAAGAAAGACGAAAAATGGGTAAGTATAAACAAAAAGAAAAAAATCCCTTTACAGTAATTTTTTTGAAAGAACAATACCTAGTTTTGGAATTACAGGAAAGATGCGAGCAAGCCGACTCCATGCCAGAAGTTATATTCACAGATATTCCCAGTCTCTGAAGATGGTATCTTGTGACCTCTGCTCGTATTCTTTTCTCATCAATAACCAATGCTCTTAATCCCTGAAATTCCGAAACACCTTGATCACACTGCTTCCACATTTTATCCATCACATAATTTGCTTCTGCTTTTGTGAAGGTCACGGTAAATGTAAAGGTACTGCCTGTGTTAAGTTCACTTGCAAACCCGATTTCTCCACCCATGAGGTCTACCAAACACTTACTTATGCTCAACCCTATTCCGGTCCCCCCATATTTGCGTGATGTAGAACTGTCCGCCTGCATAAAAGGCGTAAAAATCCGGCCTTGTGCTTCAGGAGGTATTCCTGTGCCTGTATCTTCAACAGTAACTAACAATTTGATATTTCCAGGTTCTTCTGCAAGATTTGTAAAATTTTCCCAACTTTTCCATCTATTAACTACTTGAAACCCACTCAATGTATTAAAAGAAGAGTTTAAATCATCTTGAACTACATTTAAGCTTTGTCTTAGAACTTCATCGTTCACATCAAGGGGAAACCTTGCTTCATCTGCTAAATGGACAGAGACAAATATATGACCCTTGTCATGCGTGAACTGCAACATAAACAGGAGATAATTGTTTAAGAACCACAAAATTTGGAATAAGGATAATTTTTGACAAACTAAAAGAAAATAATGCATGGTAAATATTTTAAATTATTTACCTTAATTGAATTACCAACAAGATTCGTGATAATCTGCCCAAACCGTTCCTGGTCTCCAATTACCACTTCTGGCACCTTATCAGATATATAAACAGCCATCTTTTCTCCCCCAGGAGAAAAAGAAAAGCAAACACATACTAAATAAGATACTTGCCAGAGCATTTAGAATTACGCAAACAGAGAGAGAGAGAGAGAGAAGAGAGAGTAATGAATTTAGCATTCTACCTCAATTCCCTTTTCATGAGATTTTCCTGAAAAAATGGAAAGGACCCTGTCAAGAACAGCACGGAGATCAAACGGCACAGCCTCTAACTCAAGACTGCCCGATTCAATCTTGGCCTGATCCAAAACCTTGTTGATTAATGATATCAAATCTTTCCCACTGTCATGAGCAGTCTGCGCATAGTCCAGTTGGCAGGCATCGAGGTTTGTATCCATAAGCATCTGAAGCATACCTGCAGTTGATTGATGTTTTAATATTTTCTGGCAAGTAGGTGAAAACAAGAAACTTCCCACAACACCCCCTCCCCCCAGTTGTATGGATCCGGAGCTGAATACACCAAAGGGTCCAGATTATGCCACATTAGTACACTGTGTATGCCACTGCTGCTGTAGTTTATTCCGGACTCTTTGGAGTACAACACTAGTTCAATATAAGACCCCACCCCCCCACCCCCGGCTCTTTTCTAAACTCAAATTTAGAAATTACCCAAAACTCCATTCATCGGAGTCCTGATTTCATGTGAAACAGTTGCGAGAAACTACAAAAGAGAAAGAAATTAGAGAGTTAAATGGAAGAAACAAAAAAAGTACAAAAGGATTATACAAAGAAAGAAAATTCACCTGAGACTTTGCCACATCAGCAGCCTCAGCACGATGTTTGAGCTCCATCATCTCTCGATAGTCATGTTCGACTTGAGCGATTCGTTTTATGGCTGCATGAAAGATATGGCCCAGGAGTAAAGTGATAACAAGTACCCCAACCGATGCTGTTATTGCTTGCCATGGTGGAGGAGGTTTCTGTTTAAACCTACACCAAAAGCAACATAAAAAAGGACATTACAAGCAGTGTTGTTTCGAAATAGCCCTTTTAAAAACTGGAACAAATATCTAACCTGCAACACATCTCATGTTTCCGAGTTGGATCCCCAAAATCAAGGTGGCTTATATGCAGCAATCCCATGTCGGCTACATCAGGGCCGTACATTTTGATCGGCGCAGTTTGGCTGGTTGTATCGTATACATTCACAATAATAGTCTGTTTACTAGCAAGCTGATGTAGAAGCTTCTCAACTAATGATGGGACGTCATATGAAGCACCTAGATACCTTTTCATGGAGAAGCAGACGCCAATCAACAAAGAGAAATGCTTAAGAAAACAATTCATAAGCGGGAAAACATAAAAATATAAAATTGAAGCATTTATTTACCCCACTGTAGAATTGATGCGTTGCTCAGGGGTAGAATCAGGGGGATGATGAGTATTGTAGACAGCAAAAGTAAGTACAACACCAAGGTGATTGGATTTCAATAGCTTGAAAGGTGATGTAAGGACTCCCTTTCCAGAAGCTCTAGCCCGTAAGATGTTCTCACGGTCTTCCTATGTAAACACAACAAATAGAGTAAGTTGCATAAATAGTTTGACGAGTATCCCAATGTTTGGAAAAATTGCAATGTCAAAGTACAGTTTCGAGCAAGTAAGAATAAAGATCCACTCCCTTGAAACCTGATGTTAATTGACAATCTTCTGCTATTTTCTTTCTCGATAAGTTGTGCAGGTTATGTGAACAAAAAGATGCAGGGGATTTAACAGATGTAATGAAGACATGAAGTAACTAAATTAATAGAAGTATATTGCAGGGAAAAACAAAAAAGAAATGAATCTAGAAGCACACCTTGCCAGACATCATATCAATTGAGACAATGTGAGATACAGTTTCCTGTGAGAAAATAACAGGTGCATATTCGTCTTGAAAAGGTGAAGTACTGAGGTTTTCTGGATTATAGTCCTGTGCTAATGTTTGATCTTCGATGTTCATTTTCTTAATTGTCCATCCATACTGCTGCTCAATTTGCTCCCTCTCAGAGTGACATACTCTCAGAGCATAAGCAACGCCACTTGTAAGCGGTCTTTCAAAAGATGTTCGCTCGGTATAATCTTCAAAGGTTTTCTATACAATCCAAGTTCGCAAGAGAATTCACATTTCAAGGACACAACAACAAATGTTGAAAAAAAAGAAGAGGTTTCTTGACATTTTTACCTGATCTATAGCAGAAGGCTGTTTTCCATGATGAAATGTGGAAACAAGAATGGCCAATGCATGAACATGGTTCATACTGACATTAAATTGGTCCTGGAGCATACGAGCCCGTTCATCACACATGCTTGCTAGAGTTTCTTTCCTTCTCGACATAATATCTTCATTCAAGTACCAAAATAACCAAACAGAAGTAATAACACCGCCTAAGACAAAAACAATCAAAAGCTTTTTCCTCCACTTTCCAGTACTTCGAGAGGAGTATTGGGCTTGGTATTGTAGCTGAGGTTGCTGCAGGAGTGGCTGTTTCTGCATCATCTCATGCTTTTGACTCCAATGTTTATAATGTAACGTGCGAAGGCTGTAGCTTATAGCCATTCCAATAAGGATCCACAAACATATTTTTGCAAACCGGAAAGAAAAGCTTTCACAATGATCTGTGGCATGAGTAGGAAGTTCTCTTTTCAATT
This sequence comes from Buddleja alternifolia, assembly GCA_019426215.1. Classification (NCBI taxonomy): domain Eukaryota; kingdom Viridiplantae; phylum Streptophyta; class Magnoliopsida; order Lamiales; family Scrophulariaceae; genus Buddleja; species Buddleja alternifolia. Next base: position 647,900 of record CM033407.1, on the reverse strand, counting down.
CATTCTGCTGGAAGCAAGGGAAAAAGATAACAATTACATTTAGATTCTAAACAACGCGGTACGTATTTACTACTTAAATGATACTTTTGTTTTGGTGGTTTTGGTTTTGGGGGGGGGGGGGGGGGGGGGGGGGGAGTATCATATCTAGCTCAATAAATATTTAGGATTCATAGATAATCCAGCCCTGTTTCAAGGCACTTTTCTCATACCATATCTAGTTAAGCAAGTTAATATTATATTTAAGCATCTTTACCAATCAATAGTTGATTTAAAGATTTAACTATGAAAAACATTTACTTGAGACAAAATTATTCCAATAGACACTCAGTTTCCTTTCAAGCCCTATCAGAAGACTCTACTTGGCAAAACAAATATGCACATGATGAAAGGACTTCAGAAGAAATATGATTTATGAAGATATGTTCATTCCTTGCATCACTACATCCAGAAAATAAATGAATATCGACCTTAAATGCTTAGTAATTAGTAGACGGAGTTGTAGATTCATAATGTAACTCAAGAAAAGGGATAATTCAATGAAGCAACAAAAACTGACAGAAGAAACTTAACATATTCATGATCTTCAATCGCATTATGCTTCAATCAAAGGCTTTGGACTGACAGAATCATATAAAATAAAATTACCTCTTTGCGACAGGGATGGTCTGATGAAACTGTAGAATTCCAAGTGAATGATGCAGGCCTCTCTTCAGAAGATGGTAAGCCAAGACCATTTGCATTGGATTCCTCTATAGATGAGCATCTTGCACTGAATTCTACATTTTCAGTCATCAATTCACACTGCTTATGGAATATCTGGTTCTCAGAACCTAGCATCTTAAGTGCGCGCATTATGGTACTACTTCGAGGCATTCCATATCCCATTTCTCTACAGTGTTTCAAAGATGCAATCTACAATATGAGACAAGAGTAAGTACCTGGAGCAAGCAAAACCAATGATAGAGCATTTTTTTTTAAATGGTAAGTCGGGGCATAGTAAGAAATTTTTTAAGTGGAATAAACTTCTATTGAACAATTCATCATTAAGAAAATGGCTATTTGGCAGACATACAAAAGATTTCAAGAACATATTTTCTATGTCTGTAACAAAATAAAAACAGAAAAAACAGCTAGGCATAATCTTTCAACCATAAGGCGACTTTATTCATCTTCTTTTCCACAAAATAACAAAGGAGGAGATAACTGATGAACAATTTGAGATCCTTTGGTTATTTATTCCTAAGCTAGTTCATTTTCTGCATTAACAGTTACAAGAGTATGATCTTTAGAATTAATATTTCTTTCTCTTACATTTTCATGAATCTCTTTTTCCTTCTCATTCTATTTGAATTCTTTACAGGGATGGAAAAGAAAAGGCAGCTCGGTCTATCAACTAAACCCTCTTAATTCCATCCACCCTCCAACCCCTTTTCTTGCTCTATGCTCCACTCTCGAGTACAGAGAAAAAGGGGAAAGTTTTAAGGGCATGGGCGTAAAAGATGGACTGGTTGTTGTTTTTTGCAACACTGTTTAGAAAGACAATAATAAATATCTACTATATAGTTATACTACCTCACCATCTTCCTTCAGCACTAATCTCGTGATCAACTAAATTGTGAAGAAAATCATGTTTAAGTGGAACAGGAACTAGGACATTTAAGAGGAATTCATGAATACGCTACAAAGGTGAGTTAGATATGTTATTATGTGAGCTGTTAAATCTCCAAATGATGACACCAGGAATTACTCTTTCAAGAGCAAACACTGACCGCCACTGCTGTTGGGTTTGGATCCAATGATATTAGTCTAAAAACATTACAGCACATAGTACAGTCATCTGAAGTGAGACATATTTCCTTAGTATATTAGTAGCCAAAACCTAAGGTCCAAAAATAGCCGACGACTATGTACAGAAGCAATGAACATAAAAAGCATTACCAAAAGTCATCCGATTAACCGTTTATTGAATACAACCCCACTTAAGGCTGCACTGAAATGGAAATAAACCGAGAATTTTCTAATACTCTTCATAGAATCCATAAATTACCAAGTATAAGATCATATTGCACAATGTCTTCAAAATCATTACTAATTGTCCTTCCATATTAGTACAATACATGCAGAATGGGGAAAATATATTCACATAGAACCTTTTTATCATCGAAACTCCACTTAAAAGAGCAAGTTCATCTTGTTCAGAATATTCGGAGTTATGATTACTTCTACATACATGAAGAAGTTGGCAACACAAGTCACCTATCAAAAGGGGTTACACGCAATTGATTACCATGAAAAAAAGAACAGAAAGAATCACTACCAATCAAGATTAGAACACTTATCCTTTTCAGGCAATGGATACAGACAGATATTTTTCAACAAATAACGAAAGACAGCACGACAAACCAACCTTTTCCTCGCTCACATTACAATTTTCTAACAAATCTTGAGCATTATCTTGGCTTATCAGAGGAGTCTCCACTTTCCTGCCCAATTTTCCATCATTCAAGCTGGTGAAGATCCAAATGAACACAAAAAGAATAACCACGAGCCACAAAACTAGGAGTATTCTTCTCCAATTCCAGTCACTAGTTTTTCCATTCAATGACTTTTTAGCCTTCTTCTTCGGATTACAGGAAGAACAAAAATTGCCATTTGAGCAAGAGTTATTCTGAATTGAAGACATCTCCTTCACCAAAAACCACTTACATAACTTGAGAAGTGGACTTGAAAGTAATCCCAGTTAGAGTTGAGAAACTCATCCAAAATCAGGTATGACTTCAAGAAAAACCCATCATGAGAACACTAAACTTTCAGCTGAATTGCATTTTTTTTGGCACAATTTATTTTAAAATATATGAAAATTTGAGGGCCTTTTCAGAAGGACAGACTTTCATGAAATAAGGAATATAAATTTGGAGTGTGCAATAGGACAGCAAGATTCTGCAGTACTGGACAAGTACCCCAAGAACTTCAACAAAGACACAATAAAAGCGCCAAGAAATGATTTGAATTTATGCCTTTCGAGCACCCATCAACAGAAAAGGAAACCCTTTAATAGAATTAGACAGGGAATCAAAATCTGCAAGAAGGCAGTAGAAGACAGTAGATTCTGCAGTGAAATAGAGTTGTAAATTTTGCTCAACTCAAAGCAACATGTGAAGAAAGTTGTACACCCTTGCTTTGATTTGGAGAAAACTTACACCAAGGACAATCATACAAAAAAAAAAAACTTGGAAACTGATTTGGATGGAATCAGTAAAAGATAGTGAAATCCAGGCCCCTTTTCTTTGATATATGTGGAATGGGAGGGGAGGGGGGAAAACAAAACAATAGAAGCATCAAAGGAGAAAACTTTATCAAAGAAAATACATCATCATCATCATCAGAGAGTTTGGATTTGTAAGAAACACAGTTGGTTTCACCACAAATCCAACTGGAATCAATTATCAATGTGGGTTAAAAAGGATGTACTTTTGTCTTCCCCACATCCCCCCTACCCCCCTTGAGGGGCCCCCCTCTCTCTCTCTTTCTATTCAGTTTTCTTGAGAGAGGCTTGTGAGGTTTGGTACATACAATACATCATTATCTCATCATCTGTAGGTTAAGAAAGCAAACAAAATAAAAGATCAATATCAACCCCAAATCTTGAGACTATTACTCGAGTAAAAGGAAAAAACATGTCGACAGAATTAGTAGGTTTTTTTCTTTGGTGTACCCACAAGTTGTTCGGATCAGTTTTTACGCACCTTAATTAATTTTTGCTCGCAGTTTGTGGTTGTTGCTGGCCAAATATTATTTTAATAATACTGAAAATCAATTCTAGAAATATACCAACATCGACCTCAAGTTGTTCCGGTAAGAGTTTGGGCTAAAAGGCTTGGTTTAGACAGAATTAGTAGTGGCAATTGAACAAAAATTTGATCTTGCACAAGTGGAAGCACCACTCCTTTGTCTTCTCATTTACTTCTTTTTAAGTTTAGGTACAATGTCAATTTCTTTCATTTGTACTTAATGAGAATTTTCTTTTACTTTTGAGAAATGTTGGATGGGACCCAACCCATTAAGCTTTTGACGATATGGGTATTTGTATTTTTTTTTTTTTCTGCCACTTGCTCAGTCACAGGGCCTACCATAGATTAGATGCATATATATATGTATGTATCTATATGTGTGTGTGTGTGAGAGAGAGAAAGAGAGGAAGTGTAGAGAGAGATAGAGAAAGGTGGTTAAAAAGGGTGGGTGTAGGAAGCCAAGCCAATGTGTTTGTTTGTATGCTCTGCTCAGACTACTGAAAGAGGAAAGAGATAGGTAGGGGGTGGGGTAGGGCGTGCAGGGGGGTAGAGGGGCATCTATATTCTATTCTATACTTGCTTTTTGTTGATAGAAGTCTCCAGCAGCTATGGAGCAGTAAAAACAAAAATGGGGTAATTTTATGGTAAATTGAGAGTATCACTTTCGGTCTATTTTTCACATGTAGTGAGGTGTTTTTATATAGGATAAATGGATGTAAAAATTATCTATTTATTTTAAATAGATTGAAAAAAAATACTCCTGATCCACTTTAAAATTTTTATGAAAAAGGACAGAGAAATAGAGGTGGTGTAATAATAAATTGGGAAGTGGGATAGTTACTAGGATGCGCCTAGTGGTCGAGATTCTTAAGCTACACATTATATATATTCTACATAATAATAATAATACTAATTGATGATATGGTGAGGCCATGGGCATGCAACATATTACTATAATAATAATAATAATAAAGAATAGGATATGAAAAATGTAAATGAAAGAGAATTATAGTAATCACCACTTTGCATCCATGCCATGATTGGTTTGACCATTACTATTAGATACTATTTTTTAAGTTAAGATTAGATTAGATTAGATTAGATATCACAACTTACATATGTTTTGGCCCTATCTAGCTCCTTTATTCTTTTACAGATTTCAACACTATTATTATTCTTTTAAATACACACGATTTGGCTATATTCATTGTATTCAGTCTTAACAATTCTTCAATGGCATAACTTTGGTTGTAGATGGAATGGAATAAGTTTATAAACTCTAAAATGAAGCGATTCATAAGTTAATTTAAAATACTATTTTCCAAGGTTTTTGCAAATATTATGACCCCGAATCTGATTCTGTTGATTTAATTGTTTAAATTAGTAATATCTCTAAACTTGTATCAGATGCTCCAAAGTGAGTAATTGAATCAAAGTTGTTTCGAGTAATTTTCTTCGGCTTCTTGTGAATAAGCTAATCGTGAATATCTCTTTTGAAAGAAAAACAAAATCTTGTTTGGAAGAAATCTTCTCCAATTTTTCACGAAAAATGTTTTCTTTTTCTTTCTTTTTTTACTAAACCACATATGCCTTGATGGATGGAGAGATTTTCAACTAAACTTTCTCCTACATCCTTATCCTTAATTATTCTAAAAGTATGAATGATATGAGATGATTTATATTTCTTAACTTTTTTGTTAAGATTAAAATAACCCTATTGTAATTAATTTAGTATTATCCTCCAATAATATATTTTTTCTTTATTATAATGTGCATGAACTTCAAATTAATAGTTAACAACTATGTTCAATGTTTATATTAAGTGGAGTTTAATAATAATATTAAAAGTAACCTCTTCTCTATATATTCATTTCACCTTCATTTTGGTTTCCTCAAATTTCAACAGTTTAAACTACAAATTCTGCTGCATTTGCAAACTAAAGTGGTACCCTTCTTCTTACAGGAATACAAAACAATTTAGTATATCTCCTTTATTGTCAAACACAATTTTAGTCTTACTATTGATGATAGTGTTTTGGCTCCGTCTTTCATGATTGATGTTACTACGGAAGCTCAAAGAAAGGGATAGAACGAATGTAGACATCTGCAGAAGAAAATTGTGAAGCTTTTGATATTCAATAGCTTGTGATTTGAGTTTCATTTTTGTGCTCCAAAGTAAAAGATTGATAGTAATTATAATTGTCTTTTTAAATTTCAGAGGAGATTAGATCTTGTTTGTCACTTGTATTGTATGTTGATAGGAATTGGATGTGTTTAGTTTGTTATGTTTGATTTGTCCAATGTATTTGTTTGGCGTAGTTCAGTACTTAACTAAATTATTGATATGAATATGAATGAATGAATTAAATTGAAGAATTAACTTATAGCCATAGCTCTAATTTCATATTTTATTTTTAATTATGGCTTTGATTTTACAATCTTTTGCTATTTCTGATGTTAATTACATCTATCCAATGTCTTTTGCAATTAATTCCTTGTTGAAGCCAATTTTCTAATGTCAAAGCCAAGTTCCATTTCACAAATTAATTATATCATAGTTATTTTAACAAAATATTAAATAAAATTTAATGGAAAAAGTTAACAAAAGTAATTTCTTATATAAGTATATTTAATATAATAATATAACTAATTAGCGTAGCATATATATTATATACTTTTTATATTAAAAGGGCTAGATTAGCGACATTGATCCTTCAAGGTTCAAAAATCTAATATAATTCAAAACATAGTAAATAGAAACTTGAGACTTTTCAAACTACAGAGGGGAAAAGAAAAAAAAAAAACATGATTTAGCCACAAAAAAGAAGAATTTATTGATGTTGCAGTGATTTGTGTTGTTCCCCCAACCAGAAATTTACAGCTCTGTGTGAGCTTTAACACCTTCAAAGTACAAATTGTGGTTGAAAGACCAAGAAAAGAAGTACATTTTATCACAAAATATTAAAATTAATAATAGCCAATATTTTTAACAAAAAAAATTCAAAATTCTTGATTATATATAGAATGAATTACTATTATGCATATGTCACTCTATATTTGTACTTAACAAAACAAAACCTTTTGTCATAACATACTAAAAGTCCAAAACTACAAATTATTTCTAATAAACATGAAAAATAAATAAATAATGCTTGGACTATACATTTATTTGCAGGTCTTGCATGAATTATTATATTATTGCTATTATGTTATATTATATTACGTTCTTTTGCTACAAATATACAAATACCATGTAAATTTTCTTATTTTATTTATTTTTGTGGAATTAAGATAACCTTATTATGTTAATCCAAAATATAGGATAAACTTAAATTTATATTTTTACTCATTAAACTGGAACCCACAAGTTGAGATAAAAGAAAATATATATATAAATGAAAAATGACCATGAGTGTGTATGAGATAATAAATTCTTTGACATGAATAATAGATTAAATACTTATATATTGATTATGCATAAATAAGAAAAACTTAGTTTGTTTAGGTTTCATGTTAATAACAATATAATCAACTATTAGATTGTACATATGTTGTGTTGGCATCCCCATGTCCTCTTAAGAAACTATGAGATGCATTATTTGTAGTTTAGCATATGACTTCAAGCTTTAATATTTTATAGTTAACATGTAGTAATTGTTTTTCCTTCTAACTTTTCAGTTATCAATATATATATTTTTTCAATGATCTTCAAATCAAATTTTCATAGATATAATGAATAGAAAATATTAAATTAAAATATTTAAGAGCCTAGAACTATCACACCCATTTAAAAAACAAAGTAATTATATAGAAATGAAAGAAGAAAACTTAGTCATTAAAAATTGATAACCAATAAGTTAACCGATAGCCCATAACTCATATGATCTTATATTTGAATGATTTTTCAACTCTTGCATTAAATTTTTGTCAAATATTTGGAGTATATTTATTAAGAATAATTAAATTTACGTTCTACAGGTATTCATATTTTGATTGAATTTCATGACCTTTTTCTTGCATTGTGGTATTTGCAACTTACAAATTATAATCATTTCCACATTGCTACAACTATTGTTAAAACTGTTGATGCACAAACAATCTTTTGTATTAAATTCAAACTCAAGTAATATTTATTTGTTTCTATGTTAATAATATAAGATAATCATTTCAATTATTTAACTATTCAAAAACAAAAGTCCAATGAGAAAGAGAAAAGAAAATATAGTCAACACGTTAATGAATTACAAAAGTAACGGAGATGCGTGCATTCTCCTTAAGTGCAAACTTCAACAATCGAAATTGCCAAAATTGTTAAGCTCATTGGCTTCTTGGAGCTCAAATGGTTCCATATGAATCAGAAGGTTATACGTTTAAATTTTAGAAGGTTATACGTTTAAATTTTTGTTCAATAAGTACGATATATGGAACCAATCTTCTTACTATACTAAACTTCAGCGTATTTAGACATCTCAATCTTTTAAGTTGAAAAATTTATGAGCATGTGACCTCAGAGATGCATGAACTGAAAAAAAGAGTATCGAATTGCAATTATAATGGTGTTGTAAAACTTAAATATGAGCCTAAAGATTTTCGTTGTAGTAGTGGAAAAATTAAACTTGAATCTATAAGAGTTTTTAATGAGTTGTACGAGCTACTTTCATTCCAATAAGAGGAGACCGCCGAATTTAGAAAAAATATGTGTACTTTCAATTCCATATTATCTTTTACATCATCTGGTGTGACATTTTTTTTTTTATTTTTAATTTTAGACGAAGCAGAATACCCTAACTTGACAATCTGGACCGATAATTTTCAATTATAAGCCACACAGACTTTATAAAACTCCAAATAAGGAGAGAAAAGTCACAACTTGTGACAGCCTGAAAATGAACCTAAGACCTCCCATATAAAAGTGGAAGCTGATACCATTAGGCTAACAAGCCGTAGATAAAAGAGCTTGGATCTATAAGGTGAGGAGTTTACACTTTTCGAATACAGGGGAATGTGTCATCACAACCTACCAGGTTTATTTCCAAGAGAGGATGGTCTCAGTTGTATTTTATTGATACTAAAAATGAGGTTGAGAATAGAATGAAGATAATACAAGACTCGAGCTTATTAGAATCTACTGTAAAGAAGCGCATAAAATTTTTAGATGTGAATTCATATGCAAAATTCTTCAACAGATTTAAGGATTATCCTGCAATGAAAAATGTTCAACCTCATATTTTGAAAAATGTGAAATTAGATTAACGAGTGTATAATTTCCCATTATCTGATCAAATTGTAGGTATATGGATTGAAGCAAATAATGCTCACATGTCATTCAAACTAGACATTGTAGTCCATGCTCATTCAGTTCACAGACATAGAATAAAATATTATCTTGGATGTTATGACCCGTTGCAGTATCCAATTCTTTTCCCTAACGATCAGAATATATATCCAAACATTTGCCTCCACTAGCTCCTTCAACTCGTGTTAGTGATAGAGTTCAATCAAGTAATGCTAAACACGAACAAAATACTTTTTATTGGTTATGTAGATCAAAAAGTTTTAAATTTATATAAATTTCAATCTTTTCTACGTCTTTTTTATTTAAAGTATGCATTATGCACAATCTTTATGTAACGCTCTAATATTAATAAACAATATATCTTTTCTCTAAAAAACTGTCCGAATTCAACACCGATTATATTCCACCGAGCTCTTACAATGAAGATGGTGATATTTATCAAGTATATAAATTGCTAACTTAAGATTTTAATATTTTAGGGAGAACATAACTCAAAATATTATAGGTGACTCGTGGCTGAGCCTTCAAGCATCAAATAAATTTTGTTTTCTCCTCGAACTTAACATAAGAGCATAAATAAATAAGGAAAACTTTGTGTCATAGTGATGCAAGTGAAAAAGCACAACTAGAAATAAACAAGGAGAAGAAAAGAAAGAAAAACATGAATGGTTGGGAGAAAAATGCAAATGAAACTGTTTAAATAGTTTCTACATCAAAGAACTTTAAGATAAACACACCACATATAATGAAGAAAGTGATAACAAGGCAAAACAACTGACAATGAACAATAAGGACGGGGACATCAATAACATAATTTTAAGTAGTGATAAAGAGATGTTGAGCAATTTAAGAAAGTATATATATATATATATATATATATATATATATATATCTCTGTGTGTGTGTGTCTGTGTTTTCTAACATGCTAACATTTAAAGTCGAAACGAAATAAAAAAGTGCTACGCCAATCCATAAATGAAAATATAAACTTGGAAAAGTACAGTAATACTCTTTCTTCAATTATTCTTTTTCCTCCTAAACGCTGACATAACTATTCAAGAAAATATATAATTTTATGTAATCCAATTGTGCTTGAATTATTATGTGTATTGTACCTAATATATAAGTATTTTCAGAAGAGATATTCAATTTATGTCCCAACAGTATTAATTTCTCTGATTTCCTCCCTGCATCTTGACTTATTCTCACCATATGTATTCTTTCTTTCTTTCTTTTTTTGTTTTGTTTCCAAAGAGAGGGGGAACCCTATCACCTAACTCGAAAAACCCGAGCTGGTGTTAACATATCTAATCCAAGTGATGCCTGCTCGATCTTGCAACAAAATGTCGTGAAGGATACGAGGGGCAGTCGTGAAGTGCATAAGGTTATGCTCGAGTCCGTCGGTTGCCAACATATCAGCTGCTTTGTTCGCTTCTTTCCACACATGTGAGAGTTTAACTTGCCAAGTAAGTGCGAGTTTGCCTAGTATCTTGGTGATAAGCTCAAAAAAATGATGTAGAGCTTCCATTCTTGATGCTCTCAACTACTTGGAAATTAACAATCACTTTCTACCTCAATCTTCCGAATCCCTTTCTGCCAAGCAAAGTCCAGCTCCAGCCCATATAGGATGCTCTCAAGTTCAGCCTCTAAGATAGAAGTGATCCTGATGTTGAAAATGACTCTTTCAAAAGAAGAGCAAAGAATCTCACGTAGGAAAACATTTGAAGTGGAAGACTCTTTTGTTGTATAAAAGTGGGTCTTCTCTTCACCTTAGAAAATATCCTAAATTGCCTAAGTCTTTTAGCAATTTCTACTTTCTTCCTCTATAGTTTGTAATATTTTCACTTTGGTCCTTAGTGAAATATTTTGGTGGGGTCCGAGGACGTAAGCTAAATTAGCCGAACCTCGTTAAATTTTGGTGTTCTTTATTTTGTGTTATTTTTCAAGTAGCCATTGTTAGTTATAGTTGTAGTGTTATATTGTGCTATTAAATTCGTCTAGTTAATTCTGTCGAGGAGATTGAGTTTTAAGCGCGACCGTTGTGACGCCTCCAATCTTTCCTGGGAATTAAATCTAGTGTGGTTTTCTAGTATAGTATTTCTCTCGCTATTTCTATATTTGGTGGAATATGACTCTGAGTTCCACAACAAGTGGTATCAGAGCTCGAGTATTCTGAGTATGCTCTGTGGTCGCAGTTTAAACTGATCTTGCACATCAGAAAAGTTTTCTCGGGCTATTTGGCTTTCGCATTTGGAGGGCTATTGAAGAATAATTTGTAACAAAAAATGGTAGTTACCTCAAAAGCATCGTCGTCGTCCATTTGGGTGAGAACCACTGTGGCGAATACACGATTGACAGTGGAGTCTTTTGATGGCACATGCCATTTTGGTATGTGGCAAAGCGAAGTTGTAGACGCACTCTTTCAACAAGGTCTATACTTAGCTATTGAAGAGAAGAAACCAAATGATATAGAGGAAAAAAATTGGAGTATGATGAATCGGTTGGCATGTGGAACAATTCGTTCGTGTCTATCCAGAGAGCAGAAATATGCGTTTTCAAAAGAAAACTCTGCATATAAATTGTGGATGGCACTGGAGGAGAAATTTCTGAAGAACAGCTGTCAGAATAAGCTCCATTTGAAGAGACAGCTCTTTCGCTTCACATTTGTTTCGGGTTCCACTATGAATAGTCACATTACCAGTTTCAATCAACTGGTTACCGATTTGATAAATTTGGATGAGATTTTTAAAGATGAGGATTTGGCTCTGATGTTGCTGGGATCTCTTCCTGAGGAGTTTGAGTTTCTTGAAACCACTCTACTTCACGGGAAGGCTGCTGTATCTCTTAGCGAAGTTTGTGCTGCCCTGTACAGTTATGAACTGAGAAAGAAGGACAAGCAAGTTAGTTCAGGCGGAGATTCAGAAATTTTGTTCGTCAGAGGTCGTTCACAAAACAAAAACAAAGGAAAGAAAGGGAGATCCAAGTCCAGGCATAAACTAAGCAAAGACGAGTGTGCCTATTGTCGAGAAATGGGACACTGGAAGAGAGATTGCCCAAAGCTGACAACTAAGGGCAATTCTAAGGCCGTGGCAGAATCAAATGTAACTGCGTGTGATGATTGCGAATCGGACTTCTCATTGGCGACATCATCCAGCGGTGCTTCTGAAGTATGGATGCTGGATTCAGCATGTAGTCATCATATGACACAACATTTGGATTAGTTCTTTGATTTCAAAGAACAAAATGACGTTGTCTTCACAGCAAATGAAGCTCCTCTTACTACACTTGGGATTGGTTCAGTTTGCTTAAAGAATCACAATGGATCAATCATAACCCTAAAGGGTGTTCGATATGCACCAGAAGTGAGGAAAAACCTTATTTCCGTTGGAACTTTAGAATCGAAAGGTTTTGAAGTAAGAGCTAAGGATGGGGTGATGAAGATCATCTCTGGTGCGCTCGTGGTAATGAAGGGAATTTGGAAGAACAACAATACGTATCACTACATGGGTGGTACAGTTGTGGGTGCAGTAGCAACAGTTACTGTTGATGATCGGAATTCAGAAGCAGTTAGGCTATGGCATATGCGCTTGGGACATGCAGGTGGAAAATTCTTGAATCTCCTCACAAATCAAGGATTGTTGAAAGGAGTGAAATACTCCAAATTGGAGTTTTGTGAACATTGTGTTCGTAGAAAACAGACAAGGGTTAAATTTGGAACAGCAATCTATAATATTGAGGGTATCTTGGATTATGTTCATTCGGATGTATGGGTTCCCTCAAAAACGAGTTCTTTGGGAGGGAAACACTATTTTGTAACCTTTGTTGATGATTTTTCCCGGAGAGTTTGGGTGTATACTATGAAGACGAAGGATGACGTGTTTGAGGTATTCCTCAAATGGAAAAGATGGTGGAAACTCAGACTGATAAAAAGGCCAAACGTCTCCGTACAGACAATGGTGGAGAATTTAGGAGTGGTCTATTTCAAAAATTTTGTGAGGATGAAGGCATTGTCAGACACTTCACTGTTAGACATACACCACAGCAGAACGGAGTGGCAGAACGCATGAACCGGACTTTGCTGGAGAAATTTCGGTGTTTGTTATCCAATGCTGGGTTGGGTAAAGAATTTTGGGCTGAGGCTGTGACGTATGCATGCCATCTCGTTAATCGTCTACTATCTACTGCTATTGATGGAAAAACACCATTTGAAAAATGGTTTGGAAAGCCTGCTGCTGATTATGATTCCTTACATGTGTTTGGTTCCGTTGCATATTATCATGTTAAGGAATCAAAGTTGGATCCTAGAGCAAAGAAAGCTGTGTTCATGGGGATCACCTTTGGTATAAAAGGCTATCGCCTTTGGTGTCCAGAAACAAAGAAAATAATCTTTAGCAGGGATGTCACCTTTGATGAATCTACCGTGTTGGAAAAGGTGAATGCAGAACAACATGATGGTACTCCCAAACATGTGGAGTTTGAAAAGTTTGTTGTCCCAGCAGATCAAGAAACTCTTGATCATTCCCCTACGGTAGAAGGAGATTTTGAAGAAGAGGAAGTTCAACCCCAAGAACTTCCACAACAACTTGAATCAATTGCAACTAGCAAGCCAAAGAGGACAATCAGAAAGCCTACTCGCTTTGATGATGTTCCTACCACTTATATTGAAGCAGTCAAAGGACCAGAGAAAGATAAGTGGAGGATTGCAATGAGTGAAGAAATGCAGTCCCTTCATAAGAATCAAACATGGGAATTGGCTAGTCTCCCGAACGGAAAGGAGGCAATTGGATGCAAATGGGTATTTGCAAAGAAAGATGGATTTCCTAGCCAAGGTGATGTTCGCTACAAAGCCAGATTGGTGGCCAAAGGTTATGCTCAGAAGGAGGGCATTGATTATAATGAGTGTTTTCTCCAATTGTAAAACACTCCTCCATTAGAATTTTGTTGGCTTTGGTAGCACAGTTGGATTTTGAACTAGTTCAGTTGGATGTAAAAACTGCATTTTTACATGGAGACTTGGAAGAGGAAATCTATATGACTCAGCCAGAGGGATTCAAAGTTGCTGAAAATGAAAATTTGGTTTGTAAACTTCAAAAATCGTTGTAAGGATTGAAGCAATCTCTGAGGCAGTGGTAAAAGCGATTTGACAAGTTTATGATGGGAATTGGGTACACAAGAAGCAAATACGATCATTGTGTGTATTTGCACAAGCTACAAGATGGATCCTTCATATATCTTCTTCTGTATGTTGATGATATGTTGATTGCCTCCCCGAGTCTAATAGAAATTGAGAAGTTGAAGACTCATTTGAAAAGGGAGTTCGAGATGAAGGATCTAGGTGAGGCGAAAAAGATTCTCGGCATGGAGATTTTCAGAGATAGAAAATTGAGGAGGCTTTGTTTGACTCAGAAACAATATCTGAGTAGGATGTTGAGGCGTTTTGGCATTGATGAAAAGTCAAAACCAGTTAGTACTCCGCTTGCTCCTCATTTTAAGCTTAGCGCCGCTTTGTCACTGAGATTTGATGCAGAACGGGAATACATGTCAAAAGTACCGTATGCAAATGCTGTTGGTAGCTTGATGTATGCTATGGTGTGTACGAGGCCTAATATTTGCCAAGCAGTGGGGGTTGTGAGCAGGTATATGCATGATCCTGGAAAGGAACATTGGCAAGCTGTGAAATGGATTTTGCGATACATCCATGACACAGCTGATGTTGGTTTGATATTTGAGCGTGAACATAGTCAGTATGTAGTCGGATATTGCGATTCAGACTATGCTGGTGATTTAGATAAGCGTAGATCAACTACGGGCTACGTATTTACTCTTGCTAAAGCACCAGTCAGTTGGAAGTCTACCTTATAGTCAACGGTTGCTCTGTCTACTACGGAAGCAGAGTATATGGCAATTTCAGAGGCTATAAAGGAAGCAATTTGGCTTCAAGGGTTGCTTGGTGAACTGGGGATTGGACAAAAGTATGTCAAAATTCATTGTGATAGTCAAAGTGCTATCCATTTAGCAAAGAACCAAGTTTATCATGCAAGGACGAAGCACATTGATGTTCGGTATCACTTCATAAGAGAGATACTCGAAGAAGGTGGAGTCAGAATCGAGAAGATCCATACTACTGAGAATCCTGCTGATATGTTGACAAAAGTTGTGACTGCAATCAAGTTCAAATTTTGTTTGGACTTGATCAACATTGTCAAAGTTTGATGATTGATTTTGGTGACCCCGTTTGACGAGGAGATTGAAGATTTTGAAATTCCCCAAGGTGGAGATTTGTTGAAAATGGTTCTTTCAAAAGAAGAGCAAAGAATCCCACATAAGAAAACATTTGAAGTGGAAGACTCTTTTGTTGTATAAGTGGGTCTTCTTTTCACCTTAGAAAATATCCCAAATTGCCTAAGTCTTTTAGCAATTTCTACTTTCTTCCTCTATAGTTTGTAATATTTTCACTTTGGTCTTTTAGTGAAATATTTTGGTGGAGTCCGAGGACGTAGGCTAAATTAGCCGAACCTCGTTAAATTTTGGTGTTCTTTATTTTGTATTATTCTTCAAGTAGTCATTGTTAGTTATAGTTGTAGTGTTATATTGTGCTATTAAATTCGTCTAGTTAATTCTGTCGAGGAGATTGGGTTTTAAGCGCGACCGTTGTGACGCCTCCAATCTTTCCTGGGAATTAAATCTAGTGTGATTTTCTAGTACAATATTTCTCTCGCTATTTCTATATTTGGTGGAATATGACTCTAAGTTCCACAACACTTGCAAAGATGCCGCACCAACTACCAGTTGAGTTTCGGATTAAGCCACCAATGGCAGCTATGTTGGGATAATGAGGGTGGTCTCTTAGGTTTGCTACATCCACATTTAACTTGCTCCAATTCTCGTTAGGGCGGTTCCAACCAATCTGAATAGTTTTTGTGAGCAATTCCGGATCGTCTGTGATGAGATATTTTCTCTTCAACCCGAGCACAAATAAGGTCTAAGGTAATTGTATGTCAAGTATCCTCCTCACTATGCGAACATTTGGTGCGTTCATTCCATAAAACATTAATCGTCTCAGTTAATTTTACAGACCAATCCCCCCCCCCCCCAATGCATACCTGCTCGCCGTCGACGTGATATTCCAATCAATCCACTTTGAAAGCTCTTGTTAGAAGACTCGATTGTGATGAACCAGTGCTACAAGTTGTCGCCAAATGTGAGCAGCCCACTCAGGGCATGAAGCGCCGATTCCGAATGATGACCACAGAAGTTACAATGTGCACTTGAGATGATATTCCGGCGCATCATGGCAAGGTTAGTAAGAATTGGGTTGTGGTGAAGTAGCCAAAGGAAAAGTTTCCGTATAGAGTTTCTTAATGCTTATACTTTCTGTTTCGTCGAGCCCCGAGCTTGTGGTCCTCAACCTTAACTTGCGTGTTTCAATGCCGAACGTCGTCATTCATGTTGTTCGTGAGCCAATCATATGCACTTTTACAAGAATAAGTGCCTTTGTGATCATCACAGTGGCTGGTCGTAGCTAAATCAATGTTGGCCAAGTCATTTTTTATATTATCATCAAGCTCCTGTAGCTCATCCCATATATAGGAGTCATTCCAGTAGCTGCTAATTGTTCTATTCAAGTCTGCCTGTCCAGTCCGAACACCACTTCAAACTCATCTCGCCCATGGCCAGTATTCAAGCACAATTGATTTAGCTACAGTATTCGTGCATGAATGCACTCACACACGGATTATGTTCAATATTACGATGTTTCTATTCAATATCACGTATCACTCACGCACAAAATCTCTTTAAAAATTTGGTCAAAATGTTGACTAACGGAGTTGACCATTAAGTGTTGGACGGAATCCTTCAATGAGATCAAATGTGAGAAAAATTGAAATTTCTGGGATATAATGTGAGAATCTCGTAATGAATTTAAAAAAAGCCAAACACATGAGACCAAAAATGCAATTTCCCGATATTTTCAATAACCTAACTTGGCATATGTAATTATATTTTCATTTGGAAACCCGATAATATTTCTTCTTCTAAAATAATCCTATTAAATACACAAAATTCAAAAGATTAATGTACCGTCTTAGCATTCTACTTTACCACAATTTTAGAAGAAAAAGGAAAAAAAATTAAAAATACAGAATTTTATATTTTTTAAACTTATATATGTATATATGTAAATAGTAACAATCAATTTAGGGAATACAACAACAAATAAATTCAACTTGACTTGGATTGGACAAATTAAATGAAAATTTTATTTAAGATCTATTAATCAATTATAGAATTCAATAGTATACTTAATGTACTTATACATTTGACAAGATTTGAAATGATTATACCACCAAAGACATTTCAATATAACTGGCATTACCAATTATGTGAAAATTAACTTAAATTCTACATGGATAATAGATTCACCTTATTATTTTTGTACATAATCCGCTTCTTCTTTTTTTTAATCTTCAAGTGAATATGAAGGAATGTAAGATATTTGTACTTTGATATATAGTAATTGCGTGTATATAAATATGTACATAGATATACTTCATTTGTAACTTGCTGTTCTATTGATCTCGAGCTGCTTTTAGCTTTCAATTCATATCTTAGCTCGAAACATAGAAATAGGATTTAAAATTTGAGATTTTCAATTTAAGAGTACTATAAGAAGTCACCAAAACATTTATATATTAAGGTTATATAGTACCATAATTTTAATTTTTTCCAATTTGAAACAATTTTCTCGGTAATTAACTTAAAAAAAATGAAAATTTGAGATTTTTTTGAGTTGTTATTTTATAGATTATATTTAATATTAATTTTCGTGTTACTTCTATTATTATTATCATGTTTCCGTATTGCTAAAAAAAAAAAACTTTCCAACTTCAAATAATATAGAGCTAAATACGAAGAGATCTGTTTCTTGATAATGTTCCAAATCAAAACCTTCAAAGATTTAAAGTAGAAAAATTCTTATTCGTGTAGTAGTTCACCACATGAACAGAAGTAAGTTATTTGATCAACAAATACATCTCCAGAAGTTCACTATAAATTTTCAAGCCATGTAAACCTCTAATGCCCGCGTAGTTGGATTCTGGAATTTGTTGTAGATAGAAGAGTTCATAACAACTTGAAATATGGAGATGATAAAAGATAGAACTTATATTTATAGTGAAAAAACTTCCAAAAGGGCTTGAAAAATTGACATATTTTATTATTTGGATTTGAAAAGTTGCTAATATTAAGGTTGAGTATATCACTAAAATTTAATCTTCGTAGGATAGTCAATATTGTATCGAGGGCATCTTTAGAGCATACCGAATCAATATAGCTATCCTTCTTCTAACACAGCTACGCAATTTGAATCAGTTTCGAAAGGAAGTGCTAAATAATTTCATTCTTCCTTTCTTTTACTTCTTGATATGTAAGCAGCATTTGATTAGAGTTTCTAATCTACCATGGTGTGATTTCTGTTGAAGCATATACTCGGGGGTGGGTGCAGGACGGACAATTTTAAAGCAAACTTCCCGTTCATTAGATAGAGAAAATCACCAAGATTTCGTGATTCGTTGCCAAACTTATTCCAATTCCAAGAGTTAAGATCGAATTTGTAGTGATACCGCCTAGATCCGAGCTCTTTGATTGAATTGCTCATTCAATGAGCATTCTCAATATTATGCCTCGAAGACAACTAAAACCTCCACACTATTTTTTAAGCTTATTAAATCTTATCTATACTATACCAAAAGTTGGAGAGAGTGTGTTTTTCATCATTAATGCTAATGTCAATAAAGGCTACTTAGACAATTCACAATAGGGAAATAACTCAAGGATCCATACTTTTTAACATAGTATGGATATGTATATAAATATGGATTACACGATTTAATTAGTTCAGGAAATTACGCTTGCTTCTCTTTTGGAAGTTTATAGACGACTGAGACAATGGAGATTGAGAAGATTTAAGGTACGAGTTTTTTGATGAAAAAGCCTCCATCCATTCAATGTGTTTAATAATGTAGTCTAATACCGATAAAAGATCATTTATCTGGTTTTTTCAAAAAAAATTCTATTTTTCCTTTTGGAAGGAACAGGATTTCTTGCAACATGAAATGCCAATAATCATAACTAAAAATGTTTTCCAGCAACCAAAATTACATTCGATGATCTTGGTGAATTTATGTACGTGCGCTGCATGCATAACAAGACTAAACGCCAAGTAAATGTCACTCCCTCATTTGCATATTAGCTTTTGATCAATTTGTAATGATTAAAACTTAGCTCTACTCATGTGTGTATCATTTTTGACCACCAGCTTCAGCTGGCTCAACGACCTCAGCCTCGACCGTCTCAGGGACAGTGGGTTTAACTTGCTCCTGCTGAAATGCATCAGAAGGTGATGCCCCCCACTTGCCTAAAAGAGCCATGTTCATCATCTCATATATTTTTCCTCCAAGCTGTGCTGGACTCTCGGGCTGCACCAATTAAAATACATCATTATTGCTCAAAACGTTGAAAAGAGCCGAGTAGATGACTATAAACTATATCTAGTTTATAAAGCCAAGTATCAGACTAATAGAGATGCCCTTTCTAGTTACTTGGGTGGATAAATATTTATGAATCATAAGTATTCATTCACCTGGCCCTCATAATTGAAGCCCTTAACTATTCTCAAAGTTTTTAACTATTTTTGGTTCTCTTTCCTCTTCCTTTTTCATTTTTTGGTAAAAGTGGAGATCTGAGATAGATACTCACAGTGAAACCGCTGGAAATTAATGCAGTATCATACATAAGATCAATGGCCCTCAAGGCTTCCTGATCATTTGGATTACTCTTGCACGCAGCCTGCAATAACAACATACATACATTTTTAAAAGTGAAACAAGAATGATAAATATATCTAACACATGATTTATGTTTATTCGCCAAGCAACCATACATTTAATGTTTTGATGATTGGATGTTCTGGATTGATTTCGAAAACTCTCCTGCTCCGCATAAACTCCAGGCTGGAGGGATCACCAACTGTTTGTGCTTTCATCAGCCTGCAATGACATAATTAACATTAAGCACAAAGATTACGTATATACACGTGTGCATGTATATTATGCATGCACATTCTCCTTCTTCAGCAAAAACTGGAACTTCACCTCTCCATATTGGCAGACCAACCAAACTTCCCAGATGCAAGAACACAGGGTGAAGAGCTCAGGCGGTTTGAGACTTGAACACTAGCAACTTTGTCACCTAACCGTTTCTTTATCCAGTCACAAGTTTGACCAAACTCTTGCTTTATCTCTTTCTCCTTCTCTTCGTTCTTGTCACCTACAACATTTCATTGATAGGAAATAAGGAACCCCAGAATCAACCAACCAATCACGTGATATAGATCATAGCAAAGACATAGCCATGTGGACGTTAAGAAAGTAGAATTGCATCCAAATAAATAGATGTTTTAATCATATTGTACAACATGAAAGCTCAGATAAGAAACTAACCCAAATCCAAATCTTCTTTGCTGATGTCAACAAAGTTCTTCTCCTTGTATGATTTCAGATTTTGGATGGCAATCTCGTCTATAGGATCCACCAAGAACAGGACCTGCATAAAAGAACAATAAATTATACTCACCAAGCAATTAAAAGCTACGCAGGCTACAACAAACAATTCAAGTCAACTCATAAAACATACTTCAATATCCTTTTCGAGAAGTTTCTCCAAGAAGGGTGTATTTCTTGCACTAGCTACGCTGTCTGCAGCAATGTAATAAATATCCTTCTGCTCAGCTTTCATGTTCTCAACATACTCATCCAAGCTGATCATATCTTCCTCACTTTGAGATGAGGAAAATCGTAGCAATGGGGCGATGCGCTTGTGGTTCTCACGATCTTCAATGCATCCTAACTTTATGTGTTTGCCAAAATTCTCCCAGAATTTCTCGTAGTCCTGTAAAGAAACAGGTATTTCAGCAAAGTCGACTAGTTAGAAAAAGGCCTATTCATTAGCAAAGAAACTGAAATCGCATGTTTTTCTAGATCTGGAATCATAAGATCAAACTTGAAAGAAGCACAATCATGTTGAAGAACATCACAAATTCATCCATAGAGATGTTAAGTACAAAAATTCAAGGAGGAAATATACATCTCTATTCTCGCTCATAGATATGCCCAGAATCATGTCAAAGGCCTTGCGCACCAACCGTTTCCTCATTATGCGCACCTAACGGATAACGAACAGAAATAATGTTAGAATAACAAGGTGGCATTGTTGAAAGAGTAATATACTCCATCCCTAAGAAGAAGTGTCTTGTATACTTACAATACGACTTTCTTGAAGGATTTCACGTGAGACATTCAATGGAAGATCATTAGAGTCCACAACACCTTTAATGAAGCTCAAGTATCGGGGAAACTATTCCGCACAGAAAAAAAGAAGAAAAGATTAAGTAAGGTTTACCACTATTTTAATACAGAATCCTCTCTTAAGAACACTTCATTAGTTTCTCACCAATTCACCATCGAAGTCATCAGAGATGAATACACGCTTGACATAGAGCCTTATATTCTTGGTCTTGGGATTGACTATATCATCCTTCCCTGTGGGTGCTATAGATGGCACATACAGAATAGACCTGAACTCCACTTCACCCTGCAACAACATAATAGTTAAGTAAATTAGTGGAAAACAGCTAGATAAAATTAAAGCATTGTATTGAGGGCCCGTGAACAAGTTCTTTTCCAGATATTATTCAGTAGTGAGTATATCAGCAATATGTAATTATGCAGCTGGTACATAGTTATTAAGCAGAAACATGTGAAGCTACAATGACTTCATGTCAATAGTATTCTGTATAACCTCAGTTGTAAAGTGTGAAGAAGCAAGAGGTTCCAAGTATTCATTGAACGTATTCTTGTAGAACTCATTGTATTCCTCTGTAGTGACTTCCTTAGGGTTACGGAGCTGCATCAAACAGAAGAATGATTCAGTTCGGAGGAGAGTAGATTCTGCAAAGCAAAGCAAAAAATAGCATTCATGGACTCACCCATATTGGCTGGGTCTCATTTGTAAGCTCCCAATCCCAATATCGTTCAACTACGGTCTTAGTCTTCTTCTTTTTCTGTTACATCATACACAAGACCAAGTAAATTGACGTGGGCATTGTTTTATACTTACCACAAGCTTATAGAACAAACAAGTTTGCAGAGAGTACCTCAGTTTGCCCATCCTGTTCAGCCTTACTGGCTTCGGTAGGATCCTCATCAACCTCAACCTGCAAAAGTGCCAAATCTTAGAAAGCACAAAAGAGTGCATTGATGACTGAGGACAAAATCACAGATCTACCAGAAAGTAGAGTAGCAGCATCATTCCAAAAAATGAGAAACCGGCAATCTTTAATTCCGTCTATACAGCCATCTTTATTTTTACGATATAACTTAAAAAACAATAGCTATCTATTTTCACCAACTCCTGGACTTCTTTTCCTCTTTCTCTTTGGATGGAAGCGAGGAAACATAAGTATAAAGTGGTAGGTCAAACCAGCATCACAAGAGATTGAAATATTTGTAGGTCTACCTCTTTGGTGTATCCCTTCTCTTGCCATGTATAAATTGGGAAGGAAACAAACTGCGAATAGTTTTTCACAAGCTTCTGGATCTTTTCTGGATGTGCAAAACCCTTGTCATCACGCTAGTACATACACAAAAGAAAGATTAGTACAAGCTCGAATATTCAGCAAAAAATGGAAGAGAAGTGTATTCAACCCAAACCCCGCCAACCAACCTTAAGATATAAAGTGAGACGGGTTCCCCTAGGAATGAGTTTCGCAGGATCGGTCTCTTCTCGGATGGTATAGGAACTAGAGTTGGCTTCTCCTTCCCATACATACTGTTTATCAGATTTAGGGCTCTTTGTCGAGACCTCAACCTTCAAGTGATGAATGAAAATAAGATGTCAATCACACAAGAAACAAGACCAACAAATGTAGGCGAGCGGCAGCTTCAGCTTCAGAGGAGGAAATAGTTCAGCTGAGACACTACATACCCTCTCAGCAACAAGGAAGGCGGAATAGAATCCCACACCAAATTGACCAATTAAATTGCTGTCAGTCCCAGCATCCTTGCTATCCTGCAAAGGATACAATATGCAGTGATAAATATTTCAAAGAGTCAATAGGTACAGATATTAGAGCGCTAGAATCATCAATATGATTTCACCTTCAATGCTTTTAAGAACTTAGCGGTCCCACTTTGTGCAATAGTACCAAGACAGTCAACAAGCTCCTGGTGCATCATGCCAATCCCAGTATCTCTGTATGGAAAATCATTCAAACATCAGGATGAAAGAATCTACAGATGAAAGCAGTGCTCATAGAACATAAACTTACGTAATTGTAATTATTCCATTATCTTTGTCAGTTTGGATACGAATGTCAAGATCTACTCCATCCTTCAAAAGCTGGTTGTCAGTAACACTAAGGAATCGCAGCTTGTCCAAGGCATCACTAGCGTTGCTGCATAACAAAGAAACAGATAAAATGTGAAGTACAATCACGGAGGAAAAAAAGACGGAAGTAATGCTCAACATGCAGACACATCCTAAAGAAGTAGGGAATGAAAAGTCACAAATGTCAAAGACGTTGTTCATGCATATAAATGAATTGGTTGAGATCCTACAGGAGCTGTCATTTTAATATCATCTCACTGATAATACAAAGAACAAACAGACATAAGAGTGTGTAATTTTGGAGTCGAGTTAATTGAAAAATAGAAGTCAAATATACACATTTAAGTAGAAGAAAATTTGACCAAGCAATACAACAAATGGCATCTGAGGTAATAACCAATAAATCAGAGACAGAGATAGTCACTTGTTTCTTTTCTTTCCTCTTATACTAAGCAAAAATCCTAATCTTTGAGCGAAAAAAACTTTCAACATTAGAACATAGCCCTTTTTGGTTTGCCAGAAAATCGTCCAACTTAAGTACTCTGGCTGCAAGAATATTTGTATTTCATTCTGTAACAATAAACAAGTAAAGTACAGACCCGCTTGCTGGCAGGATTTACTTCGAAAAAGCACTTAACAACCTCAGCAGGCAAAAACCAATCACTCTGTTCTAGTCAATGCAAATTAGTGCTGAGCTACTGCTGATCATTTATATGAATGCAAGTAAGCACCACATGACCACTTTCCTCATTTCATAATGAACTGCATAGGATGCAATATCATATTTTCACTTCCCAACCAAAATAAATTCTATGCGAACATTTAGTTTGCTCTGGAATATAAGTAATCGTTCACATGCTGCCCTCAAACCTTAGCTCTGATGCAAAATTAATATATCCTACAAAAACTGTTCATCTCGAAATATTGCAGCGACAACAATCATGGACCAAAACAACCAACTAGCTCGTGAATACAATGTGAAATGCTGAACGAAGGATGAAATATAGCTCCAAGAACATGCCTGATGAGCTCCCGAAGAAATACTTCCTTGTTGCTGTATAAACTATTCACTATCAGGTCCATAAGACGGCTCACCTGGCACAGTTAACAGAAATATTAACATTTTATTAGTTATAAATCAAAGAGATGATCACTATGATATATTGTTTAATTCAATTACCTCTGCTTGATACTCAAATTTTTCAGCTGGTGGGGCTGACGCATCAGAGGCAGCAGAAGTTGACTCATAACGACGACCCGCGGAAGGCTCGTTTCTTAGGTTAAATGGATTGGTGGCACCCGCACCAAAGTTGTTACCAGTTGTTGACACAGAGGACCATCTCCTTGTTTCGCTCTCTCCAGACTGGTCAGTATGGAAGAACAGAAGTTACTTACAAAACAATAATAGTTACAACACTTGATCTTATTTATTAAGAAAAAAGGATAAATGCCACATAACTTGCTGACCAGTCATTTTTGCATTTTCAATCATTAATTTATATCCCCAACCAAATACACAAGTGGGGTATAGACCATATAGCAATGTGATATCAACAGCATAGTCTTTCAAGCACCTTTAACAAAAAACCAACTTTTATAATAACATTCAAACTCCGATACACAAATAAGGTCCTAGAAAGATACTAAAATTGAAATTAGACGCACAAGCTAGATCCTCTGCATAGGGTCAAATTGAAATTAAGAATATTCATAATTCACGAATCACCAAATGGCAACAACTACAACGGCGGTAAGTTTTTTGGATTGGCTAACCAGGAAAACAATAAAAGAACGTCATTCTACATATTCTTTTACTTACATCTGTTCTCTGGGACCAACCAACTTATCCAGAAAACGTTAACAGACTTTCCAAGTATTTACTTTCCTTTGATCTATAAATGTGACACAAATACAATCTAAACAAGCAAAAAAGAAAGCTTATTTGAAAAACTGGAACCTCTTCCGTATTCTAAATTATCACTTAATCAACATACACATATTGACTCGGAAAATGAAATACCCAGATAAAGAAATGCAGGGCTGATGAACGAAAACTAAAATGAACATTCAAGATGCTGATAAACGTGGATAACAAAGAGGGGCATGAACAGATTATGGAGGAATGATACAAAAGTAGCCAATACCAGGCGATGATCAAATTGGGAGGATGCGGCAGAAACCGGCCGGTAGCGAGCGGCGCCGCTGCGGAGGATAGCGGAGACGGAACGCCTCGAAAGTCTGTGCATTTTGGATGATTGTGGGTAGAGAGAGAGAGAGAGAGAAGCGAAGATTTTAGGGGGGGTTTCTGTTCTGGTCACAGCGGATGAGGTTTAGGGTTTTAGAAGGAAAAATGAAATTTGGGGTTTAAGAAGATTCTGGAGATGGTCACTCTGTTTTGTGAATTGTGGGGGCGTGTCGGACTATCATTTATTTTCAAGGGTGTTTACGTCATTTTAGTAACATTCATGTCAAAGGAAGACTTTAAACGGTTGAAAATTGAAAATCTCCCCACGCAAAATGTGGTTTTGGGCCTTTTGGCCCAAATGAGATAATTGAACGAATAATTTTATGTCAAATCAAATTTAATGATTTGTGTGTTTATTTTGTGTATATTTTTTTCACACTATCCCCACAATATACATCTGAGAGAGATTAAATATACTTTAAGATTATTGGACTACATCAAGCATAATTTTTTCCAAAGTGAACTCTGATTACTCGTTACTCAATTATTTGTTCCAAGTCCAAGTCATTCTTTATAGAGCTTTATAATTAACTTCCGAGTCATTTCTTCTAATTTGGTATTCAATTTCGAATTTCATATATATAAGTATATTGTGTATATTTACATTCATATAATTTATTTCATATTCCACTCAGTGGACATACATTCTACTCAGTGGACATACACTATGCGGCTTGATGAATGACAAATTCTACATAATTTTAAATATAGTTGAATTATGAAAAATAATATTATCGATTTATTATGACATCATTAATAATCTATACTATTTATTAAAGCTCAGTACCCTAGAATAACTACCTTGGAAAGCCAAATGTATACTACCCAATATACCCTCCTATCTAAAACAATTGATAAACAATTACAAGGATGAAAATGGTAACTTTACCCCATCAGTTTAAAACCACACGTAATAAACTAAACCACCTCCCCAAATTTAGGAGATAGTTATATTAAACTAATCAATTCTTTTACCCCCAAACCAACAGCTAAATTGATGCTAATTTTAATTCGCCTTATTTTTCATCAACAGTGAAACTCCATCTCACACCATTTCCAGGTATGTTCGTCACTCTTTTACTCTTTTCTTTTTATCCTTTTTTTTTTTGGGTTGATGATTATAGAATGCGACTATGAATGATTCTTAAATTTTCACCAATAATTTAAGTTAAATTTGATTATATGCATATATGTAAATCCATAGTGGTTTGATCATTTATTGCACATACATCGAATGTGCCATTACCGCTAGTATATTTAATGACACATACCCATTCAAGTATTAACTTGGTGAGTACCATTTTAATTCTTTGTAATATTTATGTAAAACACTTCCTGTAATACGCATAGATGTGTGACACGTGTAGTTAGGATGTGGAGAAAGATTTTCATTTTTTCACAAGACAAAACTTTTCCCTCTCCATATCTTAACTATCCTTGTATACACTTATTAGTCTTAATTAATTTCCATCCTTTATACTTGTTATATCCATAATTCTTGAATGAGATCTTAGTTCATTCATATATCTTCATTTTGAATGAAAGTTTTTATCATTTTCATTCCATATGTTTGTATATAATTTCACAGGATGTTACAGTTTTCTTTTGCAAAAAGGACTAAATCCCATATATAGCGAAAGTTTCCGTTTAAAGAAATAATTAAGGAAATAAGTTGTTTTTCTTTTAAGAGGGCGTTTGGCTAAACTTATTTTAAAGAGCTTACGAGCTCTTAGTGCTTATAAAACGTTTTTGGAGTTTATAAGCTTTCCAGTTTATAAGATGTTAAAAAATAAGTTGGGGTCCCCTTCCTTATTTTTTAACAGCTTATAAGCTCCTAATATTTTATTTTAAGAGCTTATAAGCTATTTCACAAAAAAATTTACCAAACACTCTGTAAGAGCTTATAAGCTCTTAAACATTTTATAAGATATTTTAAATAACTTATAAGCTTAGGCAAACACTCTGTAAAAAAGGAAGAAAAATTGTAATCAAAAGGAAATAAGTAACGATAACTTTCTCAGGATAAGGGTATACATAAAAGGGGTTTATTCAAATTTGAATTTTTCATTAGACAAATTTGTGAAAATAAGTTTAGATCAGGCCACCAGTATTTATGCTCCAAGTGCCCATGAGGTTAATTGGCCATCTACCAACCAATAGAGTATTTGATGGAATGCCCAAGAGAGAGCTTATAGAAGAAAAATTTCATTAATGTTCACTTCTTAATTTTTCATTTGATTTCTTTTATTTATGTTTTGATGGTAATATTTGATTTTTTTTTCTTAATTTTTTATTGATGTTTTTGTTACTATTTGATTTTTTTTTATCTTTTTAATCTATCTATACGTTTTAATTATTTTGAATATTTTTCTTATTCATATCTTTACATTTAATTTATTATTCTTTGTCAAGATATATATCATGTTTTCTATATTTGCTTTTCTCATCTTATTAAATTGAACATTTGATACTTTCCATAAAAAAACATTTTCATTAATCTTGTCAGATATAATAAAGACTTCAAAATTATTTATGAAATTATATGAAGGTTACTATTTAAATTTTATTTTCAGAACCTGTTGATAAAATACAATATTTATTATCTGCACTTTTGGAATGACATATCTATTTTGTTGGGTTAAATAAGGAAAAATATGTTTCATGTTGTTACATTTTAACCATTGATGCTAAATTGTTGATTGCCCTCGCTTCGAAAACATAAAAATGTTTATTATTTTCATAAGTAAAAGCATCATTTTGGGTCTTAAAATATACAATAAAAGAATCCAATTACTTCTCAAGATACTATTATTTGTTAGATTTAACATAACTAAAAAGATAATAGAAAATAGAGATGATAATGGATCTGGATAAGACACGCTCCTGCATCGAACCCATCCCATTGGGGCGGGTTTCGAGGAGATAAACGAGTCTTTGGGCGAGTCTCGAGTTTTAATATTTTACCCAGACCCGTCTCATTTAACATTACAAATGTATTTCTATTTGTTTTTATGTGATATATATATATATATATATATATAATATGTATTTTGCATATGTACTTGCATATAACAGTTTAAAAATACTTTTATAAATTAAAATATAATTAAAAACAATAAATAGTTCATGCTTTTTTAAAAAAAGCTGAAAACATGCTTCAAATTATAATTATTAAAACATTAAAATTAAAATTAATAAATAATTCGTTCGTAGTTAATAATATTATTTTTAACACTTCGATAAACGTGCCCTTTTTTTTCAAATAAAAATTATTTTTTAAGTATTTTTGAAATTGGGTTTCAGGTACTAGAAGGGGTAGATCTTGGGTCCACAAAAACTTTGTGGAGCGGGTCGCAATTTTTAACAAATCCCTCCAAACTCTGTTTCTACTCGTGCAAGATGATCCCCTGTCTCCCCTGTTTATATCTGCCCTTTTTCGTGGAAGATGATCCTCACAAATATCCCCTGTTTATACTCTGAAAGTTCATCACCATGATGTAAAGTTCAAACAAAAGAAGACTAAAGACAACAATTTTTTTTAATGTTATCTTATTCGGAAGAACACGAGGTGGATAGATATATAGATATATCATATATCTATCCATCACATTCGGATAGATAGATCTATCCTAGATCATCACATAGATATCATCCTCAAACATTTCTGTCCACATTGCATTCGGTGCATGCACCACGTTTGCAACTTGATCCCAAATTACACCCGACTTGGTAATGATTTCTTTAAATACTTGATGACGGAGTCTTAAATGGTTGTTATCTTCTATAGAAGAAAGTTGCACAATGATCTAATGTGAGAGATCAGTGAATACAATAGCGATAAAATCAATACAGAAGGAGCCAAAATTCCAATTAGACAGTAATTAGTTAAGTCTATAATCTGATAGGAGGTCAATAATACCTATTAGACAATTAATTCAATAATACCAATTAGACAATTTTGTTCAATAATACTGAAGGAGCCAAAGTCAGCCTTGTAATTCAAGTTTCAGCCACCCAAGTACTAAGAATCAGTTCTTACTTCTTATCCAAAAAGTTTCAGAACAAGAATCACTCATGCTTATAAACAAGGAAATAGAGGAAATTAAACAAGAAAAGTGAGGCTTCTGATTAGGTATACTTACTGTCAGTGGGTTATTGAACAAGAATCACTCGTGCCTATAAACTAGAAAAGAGAGGAAAGTAAAGGCTTCTACACAAGAAAAGCACAGACGATGACATTTCACATTAGGCCATGAGTGGTCCTTGATGATTTCAATTCCTGCAGCAGGTTCCTAATGTTCAACGCTGAAAATGAAAAATGAACAACTGTACAAGATTTCTAATGGGCAAATTGGAGGCCCATTACTCAACTAGAAAGAAATTCATCCCTCGGTCTTTTTGAAGCCTTTGAATAAGATGAATGTGTTGAGAAAAATTATCAATAATACTATCCTGCAACATCATCAAAAAAATTAACTTCACTATTAATCCCTGTATAGCACTTTGTCCAAAGAATTGTGATATTCATAATTTTTCAAATTAAAAAGAAAACGTATTTAGAGGGCGGGGGGAAAATTATCCAGCTCAACAGGGACTTTCTTGATAATATCAACAACTAGCAGAAAGTTCAATTCACCGATAACCAACTTCAAGACATAGTCATTCTTCAATAAATTTTTCAGAGCACAATATAAAATCAACCAGATGGGCTCCTCTAGTCAATCGAATTTCTTTTAGTATAACAAAGGAAAACTCGAACATATAAACCAAACAGACATCTATTTAGCATACTTTATGAAACAAGCACAAGAAATCTATTTAACAAAGAAATCTCGCACAAAAATCACTCACCTTGTCAAACTTTGGGTGTTGGTGGATTTTTGAAATATCAGGTGAGGCTGCAAGAACAACTTCTCCAGTGTGGTATGTTTCTGACAACACATTAGAACAAGCAAGAATCAGAAGAACTTGATAAACGACTCTAGAATTGTAAAATTCTTACCACATGGTCCCTAAATCAAGTGCCAATACATAGGACCGCCGTCGTTATGCTTCTCGTCTTAAATCTGCATACAGAAACGAAAGCCCCAAATTTGTACATAAACCCTAACTTTCCAATAAATGATTTCTTGATACAACTATCACAAATGATCAACTTACCAGCTTTAGATTTATGGATGGAGGTGATAATCTATCAGTCGGAGTTGAGAGTCGTTGTTGCGGTCCGCGAAGATGAAATCGCCAATCGCAAGAGAGAAGATGAAGTTGGTCTTTTCTTCTTTGAAATGATGAACATTGCAAAATCTTTCCATTTTATTTTCACATTTTGATGAACAGTACGCGAGTAAGTGCACAAAAAATGCATCTCCGTGTTTTTGGTTGTTCTGAAATTTTTGTTCTGGAATAGCCAATTTAATCGCAAAACAGCTAAAAACTGTTCTTTAAAATCTTTACTTTGTGTTCTGGGATTTCTGAAAAACGGTATCCGAGATCTATGGGCCAAACGCATTTTGGGCTTTTTTGTTCTGCGAGAACACTAAGTGAAGCAAAAAACAACGGGCCAAACAGGCCCTTACTATCCCCAGCAAAACGATTAAAAAAAGATTAGAAAATGAAGCTCGCTTATCGGAGTCCAATTACACCAAACAATTTTTGTATATTAGTATGATACTGTAGTTCATTTGAGTTCTTTTTAATATATGAAACGTTTTGAGACATCTAAACACAATATTAAAATCCCTCAAAAAATAAAAAAAAACCACAAAGTTAACAGATAAAATTTTCAATATATATATGAGTGTTCGTAAGTAGTTGCAATTTTGTCACATAAATCAAATTGTGTTGCTTAGTTATCCACGTGCTCTTATAAAATGGATATAGTATTAAATCCCCACAAAGATCAATCAGAAGAGAAATTAAACTAGGTTAGAATTGTACATTATATAACTCACACTGATCTATATTACTTTTAATTGTAAGTTGTTGTTGCTTCATGTATAAGTTAAAATATTTCAGAATGTATCTTTTTACTGTATATACAAATTTCAAAAGATTTAAATGTTAACAAAATCATTATTATTAATAAAGTTATAAGATCAATTATTATTAATTAATTTCCAAATATGTAACAAACTTTGCTTAGTTTCTAGTTATAGGTAGAAAGGAATATTGCGTTGTTATTAGTGTTATTTTCGTGCATAGCACGAGGTAGACGCTCGTTCAACAATAACATTTTTGTTTCTTAAAGCCACAACATTCAATGAGAGACTACAAAAGTTTTCCAATATTTTTAGCCTTACAGTATTGTTAACAGATTCTTTAACATTCCAAAAACTTCGGGCAACTCTTCCAAAATAAAACAGATACGATCCCCTATTACATCCTTATAATATTGCAAGATATTTGGTGTTCAATGACAAGTGTTCACTAAAAATCCAACGAATGCATATGTCATTCATCCAATACCATGTATCGAGAATTGTAATAGAAGATCCCACATTCTCACCGGAATTGGTAAGGGCCAACTGCGTCATGTTTAGTTAGAGCTTCCACTGACCGGTACTTAATCGATTTCATACTTCATAGTAGTAAAAAATGTGTCTGAATCCACTCTTCTCACGATCATTGTGTGGAACATTGGATGTGGATTAGCTCTCCTGTAAGATAATGTCATAAAAATACTGCAGTGTCAATTTTAATAAGCAGTTTCGAGATATTCATTGAAGCAACGAGATTTAAATCTTCTTTAGTAGCCCAAATTTTTGAAATGTTTTAATGTTGGGAAAAATTACATTTTTGGTCTCGTTTGGCCTTTTTTTCTAATTAAATCTTATTCGTTACGAGATTCTCACGTTGTGTCTTGTAACTTTAAAAAAAAATTCACATTTGGTTGCAACCGAATTTTATGTCCAAATTTTCCCAAAAGCTCAAACATATATGAGATAAAAATACAATTTTCCTTTTTTTTGTGAAATTCTAGACGAAGAGGATACCTTGACCCCGACAAACCTGGGTTGATAGTTTTTTAATCATGGGTCACACAGACCCTATAAAACTCCAAATAAGGAGAGGAAAGTCACACCTTGTGACAACTTGAGAAAGAATACAAGACCTCCCACATGAAAGTGCAAGCTGATACCACTAGATTAACAAGCCTTGAGTTTTCCCAATTTGTTGCAAGGCCAATATGAATAAAGAAAACAAACGAGAATGTTACCATTTTAGTCCCAAACGATACAATGCACACTTGAATAATCTAAATAACTTAAAAGAGAATTCGTCAATATTTAGTTTTTTACACATACACACACATATATACACACACACACAAACAATATATATATATATATATATATATGATGTACCAAAATATGGTATCTAGATCCATAATAATAGTATAGTGGCCCAAGGCCCAATATAAGCCCAAGACCCACTAAGTAACTGAGTATCCGCGCTAAGTAACAGTAACAGGTTGGGTCGTTTGTCTAACCCGACCCTACAACCCGTAATTTCTGTCATCCGATATGGCCACATGTCATTATCCTATAAGTCCAATTGTCAACCACCCATCCGTACAAGGTGTATGTGCTATAAATACTCCCTCACTTCATTTATTGAGGGATGAAATCTAAAGAATATTCTCTCTATATTTAGCCTCGTACATTCATAACGACGAGTCTACAGATTTAGAAGTACATTCCCCTACATATAACTTTGGGAGTTAGAGTCGTATGATCGAGTAACGATCTGGCTACATATTAATATATTGAACTACGATTGATTTGATCTTTAATTAAGTACGTAGGTAGCTCGGTAATAACCGAGTGCAGCAATATACTCTCTCTCACCCTACTCGTTGTATGATTCGAGTCCTCTCAGACTAGTTGAGTTCGTATCCCTGGATTTGGACTAGATAATATATATATATATATATATATATATATATATATATATATATATATATATATATATAATGGTGGTGGGTAGCACTCACTTCATTCAACAACAACAATAGATAAATGCGAATATATCAACATTCAACATTAAATCAATAATTAACTATCAATGGAAGTCATATTGATTAGTGGTTAAAAGAAGAAGTTCAAATGTTTCATTATTTAACATTTCACTTCTAGGCTCCATATGAGATTCATAAGAGCTCCAAAATTGTGAATCTTTAATTTTGGAGCTCTTAGCTAAATATGAACCAAAATTCTATAAAACTAAGATTGTCGATTTTTTTAATATTTATTTTTCTTACACAATAATTTATATTGTGCGCAATTACCCGTACACTTTTATAAAAAAAAATAGACACACAAAAAACTACTTTAGAAACATTAGACCCGATTTCTGGTATAATTATCCATGATATGGCAATTCTTAGCAGCTAGTGGGTCATGGCCACTCAATTTTCTGTTTATCTCATATTGAATTTTCTGCTTATTCATACTGAATTCTCTGTTTATCTCATATTGAATTTTCTGTTTATTCATACTTCTACCATAATTTAATGAGTCCACTTCAAAGATGTAGGATGCCTCACATCCTCAACCCTACGCCATCTCAAAAGTCAAATTTGGATGCGCGCATATGAAGTTATTATGTCGTGACTCTCTCTCTCTCTCTCTCTCTCTATATATATATATATATATATGTAACATACATATATATATATATACACATGGTTTTCATCTATCTCCCAAAAATCATATATTTCAAAAGTGTGCAACTCATACCTTGGAGAAAATTAAGTTTGATATATTCTAGTATTTGCCTTCTAATATTTCCTTCAAAAGTGCTCGACCGATCATCTCTATCTGGAAAAAGAAAAGAGAGAAAGTGGAATTGTATATTTAATTAGAAGATACACAGACAGAGAAAGATGAAAGCAAAAACAAGCCAAAGAAACATGTTCATTCGGATAATGAGGATGCCAATTCGGGCCCTATGCAAAGCCCGTGACTTTTACGTGCAAAGGATGATAAACTGCGCAAACAGTAACGTTATAGGGTTGCAGGGATCATCACAGGCTGACTGCTTGCCGAGGAGCTTCAGTGCCAATTCTGCCCGTTCTGATCACGACAACAATGAGGATTTTCGGGAGCTAGTTCGGGCCGCATCAGGGCACACGTCGAGGAGGGGCATGCCTCCAAGAAGCAGCAGTGTGGGTGGCATGGGTAGTATTGATGAAGACAGGCCTTGTTGCTATTTTGGTGGAAATCATATTAATATTAATATGATTAGTAGCATCAATAATGAATTAATCAAGTACCCCAGAAGCAAAACATATGCTGCATCCTCAACAACACGCTTTTGATGTTACTCCTTTTTTTTTTGGTTTTTTGGTTATTCCAATGCATGTTTAATAATAAATATTCTTGTTTTAGGTTCTCTTGGAAACAAATTAGATATAGATTAGACCATACATGTCATCGTGAATATATAGACTATGGGAAATGTTCCCAGTTATGTACCTTTCTTTGCAAGGTTTTACAAAGGTGTTATTTGATTTTGTTCGGAAATAAATTTTGGGAAGTTGATTAATTCAAATCAAAAATTTTAAATTGAGGCCAAAGGAATTTGAACCTTAGTGTCGAATATGATATAGAGATTTATCAATAACCATTTGGTTAAGTGTGATCATCTCTCATTATTAATTGAGAAGTCAAGTATTCGAATCCCATCCCTAAATTCTCAATGTTATAATTTGGAAAAAGTATGAGACTTAGATTATAACCACTTGAGCTAATTAAAAAGTTAAGTTTGCCTAAAATCAATTCACAAATATTTGTGATGCGGGGTGAAATTGTACGTATATGAATGTCACTTGATTCGCCACGTGGGGAGGAAATCCCGACCTAACATACGGCAAACTAGGCAAAGGGTTGAATTATGTTTAGAATGCACTCGCTATAGGCAAGTTGCCTACGTACCCACAGTGATGGGATCAAGTCTGTTCGTAGTTCGATAGTGGAATTACTTTCTAAAAGTGCCAGTGGAATTCTTGTAGAGAGAGTAGATAATGATCTATCATCAACTCTTTTTGGGGTATATATAGAGCTGATGGTGGGCTATGGATCAGGGCATGACTATTGGCTCATTTGCTTATTTATTTAAAATAGCGAATTTATATATATTTCGTGGTTATCGGCCCAAATATGATTGTAGCCCACTTGCCAGATTGGGCTCGACTACATTAATTGTACCAAGCTATACTGGGGTGATAACCCAGTCCAAATTCATAGGTGGGCTAATTACAATTATGCTTTTAGCAAAATTGGTGCACATCATAATGCCCCCACTTCCGGGTGTGTTTTATAAGATACCCAGGAGTAGAAATATGTATGGGTGTATGGAACACTTCGTCCACTCGGGGGGTCTAACGAGTCACCCCTTTGAAGGGAGATATCATAAGTGTTACCTCGAGGCAATGTAGGTGTCGTCTCGAGGCAACACCCGTGGCTACCGCGAGGTTGGATGCCTCGGGGTCAAGTGCCGCGAAGTTAGATGCTTCGGGGTCGAGCGCGTTGAGGTCGGATGCCTTGCAATGCTAAAGTGTGAGAGGTATTTCGATTTGGGTATGCATTTCATGTCTTAGGGGGAGATCTTTAGTTATGAACCTCTACCCCACTTGACTAATAACCTCGAAGGGGTTATTAAGTTAGTCGACGAGCCACTTTAGAAGAATTTTTGTTGGTGAGAGGTACTTCAAGCAAACCTTTATTTGTGAGATGCGCCTCATAAAGAGGGGCTTGTTGTCTCGAAGGAGGCTTAGAATTTTGAGACCTCTATCCGGGGTTTCAGCATCCCGGAGGGGTGTGTGCCTTACCCAATGGTGGTACGTATTTTGCCTTAAGGGAACTTATCCTCTCGAAGAGGATTTGGAATTTTTAGGCTTCGTCTTATCCCACGATGGGCCCTGCCGCTTTGCCTCAAGGCATTGTGCATGCTTCCCGAGGTAGCATGTGTCTTGCTTCAACACGAGGACAAGAGGCTTTGCCTCGAGGTGAGGGTATTAGGGCCTTGGTCTCGAGGTGTGGTGATTGTTTTTTCCTCACTATAGTGGTAGATTTTATTTCCTATAGCCTTTTGCGCTTGTTGGATGTTTTCTTATGTAACACCCATGAAATAGGTTGGACCATATGTTAAAAATATTTTTGCTCTCCCATTAGGTAGGAGAGTCCTCCCCTTTAAGAGGAATTTCGGTAGGGAGCAAATGTATTACCCGTATGTGACGAGGGAGTTGCCCCGTTGCTGTCCCCGTGGGCCTCCTCTAGAACCTCACGGCTATGTGCCGTTGCGGTGTGTAGCCTTGGGGCTTTTGTTGAGATTTTTTGCCTCTGGGTAATTCCTCGCCTAGATGTTGCGATTTACCTCGTATAGGCGGGTGAGATTTGACGCAATGGTTTAGTCTCATATGGCATATTTACCTGTGAATCATATGTTGGACCTTTTTAGGCTTCAAGTAAGTCTTTACTTTTTTCTCCTTGGCTTCATGAGCTCTAGCAGGGTGTACCACGTGACTTCATGAGCACTAGGTCAATTACTTAATTGTTTTGCTGTACCCTGTGGCTTCATCAGCACTAGCAGGGTGTTTTGTACCTCGTGGCTTCATGAGCGCTAGCGGGGTGTTTTATACCCCTTGGCTTCACGAGTGCTAGAGGGATGTTTAGTTGTTTTTATGTGTCTTTAGTAGGATTTTATGAGTGCCAAGAATCCTAGCCTCTCAAGCATTTTGCTATACTTGAGCGTCACTTTCTAGCATTTTGCTTAAAAAGCACTAACGTTTTGCTAAACTTAAACGCCACTTGCTAGCATTTTACTTAGAAAATACTAGTGTTTTGCTAGCTAGTTACTCACTAGCGTTTTGAAAACACTAGCATTTTTCTAGCTAGTTACTCAACACCTCCTTGCTCCCCCACTCCTTAATATGTTTACTAAGATATTTAGGAGTAAGTTCGTAAAGGGTGTTTCACCATATCTCACTAATTTTTGCATAGTTTAATGATTGTTTCCTCTTTACAATTGAAGTAAACGTCTTCTTGACGACACCCAATATGGGTATAATCGTTTCTCGTGTAGATCCACCAACTTGGGGGGTATTTTATATCGAGAATTGTATCCCACTACGTGGGGGTTAAGATAAGGGTTGGCGTTAGTCTCTACAAACCGGGAGGGTTGCCGTGAGGTGACCCTCGGAGATATTGGTGCCTCGCGGCTAGTCGCGAGGCATGTTGCCTCGAGGGGCTGCCCCTGTCCCGGGGCATATTGCCTCAGGGGTCTTTAACGGGGGTGACTTGTGGCTTTCTTATATGCCTTATGTACGTATCCATGTACTTTATCTTACGGTCATTTTTTTTTTGTATTGCAATGTCCCTGATGAAAGTGATGAGGAAGCTGAGCCAGACGTTGAGAGGCAGGATGGTGACCCTCCTTGCTAGGGCTAGCTTGCATACTTGCTTTGTTTAGCATTTTCATGTAGTGCTATTTGTTCTTTGCACTGAGTTGTTAATCTCCTTAGCCTTTATGATTTTTTCAGTTATTTGTGCTTGGTACGACTATTTTTGCTTGTATGACTATAAGCTAGTCGAATGTTAGCAGCATTCTTGTTTTTTACTTAGCTTATAAAACATTTGTGAGCTACTCATTGGGCCTTCATAGGCTTTGAGTAAGCCTTTTATTTTTCTAACCCCGTTGCCTCATGAGCTTTGGCGTGGTGCCAATGATGGCGTTACTTGTTAGCACCATGGGATGCCAATGGTGTCGTTACTATGCCCATGGAACGTTCTCCACATCCCCTTCTCCTTGCCCCCACTCCTTAACGTTTTTACTATGAGTAAAAATTTTAGGAGTAAGATTTGTACGGGGTGTTTTTCAATGTCTATTGTCAATTTTTGTGAATTAATGCCTAATTATGAGCTTGGCCTTGTCCCCCACTCCCGTTATTTGAGTGTGTGGGGTGCATGGTGGCAAAGCTCTTATGACACGTTATGCGATATGCGCTATTAGTTACAGTATGACATGGATCTTCACCTTAATCTCATTTATATAATCTCGGTCTAAAGCTCTTGTTGGAGGGAGGGGCCTCTATGGAGCCTCAACCCCTCTTGATACCACTGAAAGGATTATAAGGTGGACAAGCTTTACTCAAGCCTTTGATAGCTCAAGGAACTTTCTTTGTTCCACTTATATTGACCTCTAATGCGGCCGTGAGTTATTGAAAGCAACCTCGATCGAAACCTTTTAGTTCCAAAGAACTATGTTGATATGCTATTTTCCTTTTCAAACACATACGTAAACAAAATTACCCCACTTCCTCATGGGCATTAGAGGGGTGAAAACGGTGTTATTCATGACCTTTAATGGCTACTAACAATAGCTAGAGATAATAGATCTACAACCTCCTTGCCCCCCCCCCCCCACTCCTTAATGTGCTTACTAAAAGTATGACATTTAGGAGTAAGTTCGTACATGGTGATTTTTGATATCTAGCCAATTTTTATATAGAATGGCTACGTGTAGGTTTTGTAAGTCAATGACTAACTTAGTCGTAATGCCCCCAACTCCTTAAGAGTTTTCTACGTAGGTAAACTTTTGGGAACAGGGTCTTTACGACATGTTATATGGAGACTAGATTAGCCATGTGTGTTATTATTTATGGTGTGAAGTGAATCATCACCTTAGTCGTATTTGTATAATCTCGGTCCTGAGTCTATGTTGGAGGGAGGGTTTTTGTAAAAGCCTCATTTCCTTTCGGTGCTACTGGAAGGATTATAAGGTGGACTAGTCTCAACGGAGTCTAAGTTAGCTTGGGGGACTTTTATCGTTCCATCTATATCGACCTCTGGGCCTTATATTGAGTGAATGGCTTCAGTCGGAATTATTAGTCTCGAGGAGATTTATGAGTGTTGTTAAATCATTCCTCATTCGTTGTCTTATAGACTTGTATGAAATTTCATGCATGTTGACAAATAAGTCTAACATACACAGCAACATAAAGAGAAGCGTGCTCTAAGGCACTTAGCACGAATATATCAAAAAATTCGAAGTATCCAAGATTCAATGCAAAAGCTTACGGGGGTGCACAGAGGCACCTCAAAACTTAAAAGGGGTAGGTTGTGCTAGCGCGCATCCCTACTTAATGCTTGGCTTATGGCCAACGCGATATTGTTTGATGGAATTAGAATTAAAGAAATATGAGATGGTCTTTAACTTTATTTGGTACCTGCTGATGCTTTATTAGGTATAGTACCTTCCAAGCCGGGAGGTATCCCCAATGAGTGGTCCTCTTGGCGAGGGGTGCCGGGTTTCTGAGGTGAACCGTGCCTTTTTGGAGGGACTCATCTCGGTCACTGGCGTTCTTCAAGAGAGTCGACCGCGGGTATAGTGGCCAAGTGATACATAGCTGGGTCTTGCCCCCCAGGTGACTTTTCTCCTCTTATGAGATCAGGTTTATCATGGTATGCTTTCCTTTATCCTTATTGTTGGAGCTGTCATGCTTCCTCTTAGGTTTTTTCAAGGCATTGGCATAACACTCTCTTGCTACCCTTACATCTCCAACAGCCTCTCCCGTTTTGACCGGGGTCAGAAATTTCATCTAAATGTGGAAAGTGGATATGAACGCCTGGAAAAGCTTTAAGTTCGGCCTCCCCAAGATGACATTATACGTGGAGGAGGCTTTGACCACTAAAAACTTCACCATTCTTGTTGAGCGGGCTGGGGATATACCCAAAGATATTGGCAGAGACACTTTCCCGAGTGCATCCACTATCTCGCCCGTAAATCCAGTAAGGTGGTGTTGACCGCTTGGAGCTGTGCATTATCCACCCCCAATTGGGTGAAGGCATTGTCACAGATGATGTCCGCTGAACTTCCACTATCTACCAAAATCTTTTTGACCCAAAAGTTGGAGATAGTCTCCGATATTACTAAGGTGTCGTTCCTCAAGGGGATTTGATTTTCCATGTCTTGTGCTCCAAGCTCAATACTTAGAGCTTTTGGTTCCACCTGATTTACTTGCTCCGCTCGCGGGGTGATGACAGCGTGCAACCCGTAGCAACCCTCAGCGAGGCCTTCATAGAATTTGTGGAATCTCCCCCTACGGGGCCTCTCGGAATCACTCCTATTATTATATTCACTAGGGGGTTTTCCATGTCTACGTCCATCGTGGGGGGATTGACTTTACGCCCATCTCTACCCCGTGGACCCAAGGGGTCTTGAGGAGTTGATCCTGATGGTGTTATGACCTCTTGGAAAGAGCCCCTTTTTATGAGCTTCTCTATCTCTACTTGTAAATGGTGGCATTCCTCGGTAGTGTGACCTTTGTCTCGGTGGAACCTACAATACTTCTTGGACTTAAGGTGGCTGGGATTATCCTTGACTTTTTAGGCCATTGGACTATGCCTTGCTGCTCAGCGATGGCCAGAATTTGCTCCCGCGGGAGTGTAAGTGGGGTATACTTTGAGAACCCCGAAGGAGGCATGTGCTTGCGCTCCTTAGGCTCTGGCTCCTTATTGTCTTCTCTTACCTTTCTTTTATTACCACCGCCTTTTTGCTCTGCCGGACCCATAATCTTTTCGATCCTGATGTATTTTTTGGCCCTAGCCAACAACTCATCCATAGTTGACTGTGGCTTCCCATCTATAGATTCATCGAACCTGCTGTTGCGTAAATTCCTTTGCATTATCACTGACAGCAACTCATGGTTAACATGCGGTACTTTGGACACCGCCGTGGAGAAGCGCTGTACGTATTCCCTCAGGGACTCTCCATCCTTTTGGACCATTGTGAACAAAAAAGACGTTGTCTTTGGATACTTCTTATTCATAGAGAGATGGTTGAGAAAACGTCGTGTTAGTTGCTCAAATCCGGTAATGGTACTGGCGGGCAGTTAATTAAACTAGCTAAGAGCTCTACCAAACAAAGTGGTTAATTTTTTTTTACAGTAGGTAGCATCGCTAATGTCATACATGTGAGCCTTCGCATTAAACTTATCAACATGCTGAGGGTCTTCAGCTCCATTATATTCACCAATTTGTAAACCTTTTAAGTTTGATCCTTATTTCTTATGTTTTATGTTAACTAATTCTTAATCTAAGTTTGGTCTATCTTGATGGGGAAATTACATTTTTTGTCTTATAACTTTGCCTCATTAGTTACAAGTTTCTAACATTTAGGCCCATAACCTTCAAAATATCTCATATTTAGTCTTAATCAAATTTTTCATCTAAAATTTAATGGTCAACTCCATTAGTTAACATTTTGACTGGTTTTTTGGGAAATATTTTGTGGGTGAGTGATACGTGATATTGAATAGAAGCATCGTGATATCAAATATAATATGTGTGTAAATGCATTCACGCATGGATTCTCCCCAAAATATGTTAAAATGTTTAACAAAATTGACAGTTAAATTTTGGATGAAAATTTTGGTTGAGACCAAATGTAGACATTTTGAAAGTTTTAGGACTAAATGTGAGAAATCTGTAATAAATGTGACCAAAACTGAAATGTGGCAAAGTCATGGGATGAAAAATGCAATTTCCCCCTATCTTCTAAGTCTAAGCCTGACATTAAGTTTTAGTTTTTTAAGTTTTATAAACTTAAGTTTACTTTTACTCTAAAACTTAATTAGTCTATTTTTTAGGTGTATCTTCTTCTAATTTTTAAAATTCATAAGTTCATTTTAAATTTTTTATTTTATTTTAAGTTTATTCTTGATGTTGAGCTATTTTTTTTTATCGTATCTGACATAGATAACATTTCGGATGAGCTTTGGTCTACTTGATGATGTGGGTATATCGGTGGATAAAAAATGTAAAGATGAAGTACATGCATATAATTCAACTATATCTTCTAACAAATTATTTACTTATAGTATCTCGTTCTAAATATCTACTTCATCAAGCTTAAGGTGTGTATAATATTGTTCAATTAAGATAAAACAATCTTCTTTTTTACACTTAGGATTAAATATTCAACCTAATACACATATCGTAGGAATCCTAACATAATATTTCGTCACATTTCTCCTCCATTTTAGCTATTATTTCTTCTACACTATCATTATCCCTATTATTGGAAAACATTTCAACTATTTTAATGTACTAGCCAGCGTAATGTTAGAAATAGTATAGTAGAAGGCGGACATAATTATGGTAACTTTACAAAATATTTTAAATGAAGGGGCCGGCAATTACATGAATATAATAACATCCCAATTTGGTTCATCTGTATAAGCCTCCCCATTTTCCACACTTAAATCTTTAGTACACAATCTAGTAATTATTTTGCAATAAGGATGAGCTTCGTTCAATATTTAATACCTAGAGTTCCACCTAACCGACATTATCTAGGTACTGTTACGCGTTAAGATTCACATATTTTTACCATGTTTTACCATACATTTATCTTTGACGTGTGCCTTGTAGTTCATTTTTTTTTTCGATTTTATCCGTGTTTACATATTTTGGCTTCTAAATAGTTTTGATATATATGTAAGTAAAACAATGACGGTTTTATCCGTGTATTATTGCTCATGAATGATGTAAGGCTTATGGATTGCTTATGCTTTTTCGGAAGGCTCGTGAGATCTTAATATGAACAAATTGTATAAATCAATGCGTGATTATGAAGGGATGCTTACATCAAGCACATCATATAAATCATGTGATAAATAAATAATCATTAAGTATCAAAATTTCAACGAATTGCGCAAATGATCTACTAATAGATAATAAGAACTTCGACATTGCATTAATATTAATACTGTACAATAGAATAATAAAAGGAGACAATATGAAACTGAATTGAACAATACTATAATGAAGCGAACAAACAATATACGAAACTTACATGAATATTGAAACTAAAAAAAAACAATGAAATATCTAACTTCTTGACGCTTTTCTTGTTTTCTTTAGGTGTAGAATTTCCTCATATTTAGAATATTCCATGGCCTCGACAGCTTCCTGCCATTTACATCCTCTAGCATATAGGATCCCCCACTGAGGATCAGTATTACTTTGTGAGGATCTTCCCACTTGGGTCATAGTTTTTCTG
Organism: Buddleja alternifolia; assembly: GCA_019426215.1. Classification (NCBI taxonomy): domain Eukaryota; kingdom Viridiplantae; phylum Streptophyta; class Magnoliopsida; order Lamiales; family Scrophulariaceae; genus Buddleja; species Buddleja alternifolia. The sequence continues at coordinate 604,060 of CM033407.1, read as the reverse complement.
CGAACTTTAACACATCAGCTCTTCGAAGGACTAGGTCTCCAACTTGCAAGTCACGACGAAAGACTCTTCGATTGTATGTGTAACAATCCTTTGCTTGTCTTTTACCATTCTCAGGTAGGCCATGTTTCTAGCCTCTTCTATCACATCCAAACTTTCTTTTATTAACTCCTCATTCTCCTCAGTATTAAAATATCAGACACGATGTGAGGTCACATTGACCTCAGGTGTTGTGACAACATCTGCACCATAAACAAGGCTAAACAGGGTATCTCCAGTGGTGTTGTGGGGAGTGAACAATTGTTGGTATTATGCCCTCAGATGTCATAGAAAATAGAATGTATGGGTATATTCATTGTAATTAAACGTTATTTATATATAAGGCATTTTGCATTGTTTTCTTATTGGTATTTGTAGGATAAAATAAACAACTCTAAGTCCATGACATTAAGGCGGACCTTTTACTCCCTATGGGTTAGAGAGAATAGCACTAGAAGGATTCGGTACTCATTGTTTAAATAAGTTCGCAAGTTAAAAAAGTCCTGATTGGACATCAGGAACATATAAGACTTGTATGGCATAAACTTTGACGTGGAAGTGCTAAACGAACACTAGGTGGTAGTGGGAGCTTATATCATAGACATATCAGTGAGACTGATACGTTTTAACATGACTCGCATCGGTTCTGTCACATGGGTTTCACTCAATAACAGTCAATGATATAACTGATTAATTATGATAGGTACTCGTGAACCTTAGACCTGAGAAATCACGTTGAAAATGTACTTGTGATATCAAGTTAGTCATTAGAGTAGTTAGACTCAATTCGCCCATTGATGGAGTCAACCTTGAAGTGCAACTTGATAGACAAGTAGCAATCTTAACTGATTTGTAAGATTGAAATTTATTCTCTCATAAGTGAATGAGCAATTATCCTATGCCGTCATGAATGACTGAGGTCAAAAGTCTTTGGTCAAAGCGATAGAGATTATTAGTGTTAGACACAAGAGTAATCTTATTGACCTCGACTTATTATGTACTTAAGCATATAGTCCAGTACTGTGAGTTTGACTGTACCGTGACTCTCACTTGATTGAGATATAAGAATAAAAGGTTTATACTTGTACGGTATTCACAATAGGAAAGGTTTGGAATGATCTTCATCATTCGTTCTCAATTGGGTTATGATGTGAGCCACGAGACTGGCTAAGTGTTACTCACATTCTTTTGGTTCCTTTCCAATTGCCTTTTGAGACGAACCTAAAGAGTCGTGCTTAAAGGAATTGCAAAGGAGAAAACGGTTTTTGACTTAAAGAGTTTTTCGGTATTTGATATCGATTAATATTAAATAATTAATTTGTCATTTGATGATGTAACTAATTAAGTAAGAAAATAGTTAATTTCTTGGAGGAATTAATTATATTTTACTTGCTTCATTCATTTAATTAATTATTGGATAAATATATTAAATAAATTGAATTAAATTAAAATTGGAACCAAGTGGTGCACTAGCCCGAAGGCTAGCACACGGTCAAAGTGGTCGCCAAGAGTTTTGTAACTCTTGAGTAGTGTATTTATATACTACTCAAAGATAGTTAAAAACCCTAGCCTCCTTTTACAACAAAAGAAAAAGAACTCTGTCAAAGACTCTCTCCCCTCATCCTCTCTTAGCCATCACCCCCCCCCCCCAAGGGAAGAGGGAAGAGGATTTCTGCTTTGGATTCCGCCGTGAAAATTTAGAGGCAGTGACGTTTTCGTTGCTCGGGTCAGAATTTTTGAAAAAATGCATATAAGGAAGAACACGTAAGTTTTTCTTCCTCTAAGTTTGAATATGGAAAATCAGAGATGACCACATATTGGGATTTAAATAAATTTTATCTTCTGCTGCGTTTTTATATCGTTTCCCAATAGTGGTATCAGAGCCAATCTCTGAAATCCATCTTCAACTATGGCTTTGAGCTTTATGTGTTTTTGTTTTTTCGTATTTTATAGCATGTTAAAATATGAAAAAATTGTATGTTGTTATTGAAGCATGATTTTATGTTTTTGGATTTATATTTCATAGTGTTTTATGAATCTAAGATTGCATGAAAAACTGAGAAAGAAGGAAGAAAAACGGGGGCTGAATAACCCTGAAACTCGCACGCACAACATGCGCGCTGCTGCGTGCAAACGAAGGCCTTCGCCCCGCGCGCAGAAGTGCGCGCGGCCTGGTGGCCTAGCCGCGATGGGCGCCCAGGTGCCACACGACGTGTGGCCAGGCCGTCGGGTGGGCATGGACAGCCTGTGCGCCAATATACGTCGGGTCTGAACAAAGGCCCGACAATGAAAGACGAGGCGGGTTGTTGTCCACGGGTCTATTTTTTGGTATTTGGGTTTTGAGCTATTTTGATTAATTGGGTTGGTCAAGAGGATGATGACCCAAATTTAATTAAATAAGCTAGTTTTATTAAAAATTAGGATTTTGATAAATTAATTATGGGTTAAATTTATTAAATCTAAGTGGGCCAAATGGATAGTGACTTGGGTTTGATGAAATCGAGCCCATACAGTATTTATTGAAATAAAAATATTTAAATTTGAATTAATTAATTATTTTTCTTGGAGAATTATGATTAATTATTTATTTAATATTATTTTATTTTCTTCCTAAATAGGGTTGCTTCAAATTATGACATTGCATGAGAATTTTAATTTTTATATATTTAATTAGTTGGACTAATTATTTTAATCAAAAGTAGACATATTAAATTTGGAATTTAAATATGTCTAAGTCATTTAGTTATGCTATTTGATTTTGATCAAAATTATGAATGTATGAAATATTAAAAATTAAACAAGGCATTAATTAGTTGGACTAATTAAAATTAATAATCATCAACATATTTGCTTTACTTTAATGTGAGCATGTATTATGTGTTGGTGACACCTTCCATGGACTTAGGCGCTTTTGGTTTGTATTTTATTTTCATGGGTTGTAAGGGCCATTTTGAGCCCAATTTTATAACTAGATTTTATGTATAGGTTGCTTAAATATCTTGTAATAGAATAGGCTTTTTGAAGACAGTGGATACTTAGAGACCCATGAAGATTAGATTAGTTTTCCTTTTTGCCTTTTATTTTATTTGATGATGCATTGGCTAAAAAAGTCCATGGTTGTGTGTGTTGTTACCTTTTTAGAATTTCTAAACCATGTTATATTAGTTGTATATATCATGTATATTCCTGTGCTTTACAAATTGGTTAAATGTGCAAAGTGAGACCAAAATTAATTTTTTGAAAAATCACAATTCTCCCAAAATTAATAGATACTAAGTTAGTAAAGGGCACTAGGTGTCCTCTCCCTCCACTAAACTTAATAGAATTTACGGTTTATTACATAAGACCCCCCTGTGATAAGCGAAACTTGCACCAAACAACCCTGCGTTAAGTTTTTTGCGAATTACCCCCTTGTATTATTTTTTATTCTGCATACTCTCCCTTTTTTGATTTTTTTTTTCATCATAAATGTCAATCCAAATGCATTTTTGTCCCAAACATGTTTATAATAGATAAATAATTTAATTTAGGTTGGATCTTGAACATCTATGATGGGAAAAAACACCAAAAAAAAATTGAAAACGGGAGAGTATGCATAATAAAAAATAACACAAGGCGATGATTAGCAAAAAAATTAACACAGGGGTGTTTCGCGCAGGTTTTGCTTATCACAGGGGGATCTTATGCAATTATTCCTAGAATTTAAAATTGTATCTAATGTATGGCATAATCCCAGTAAGTGGGGGTCATATAATTAGATATGATTTAAAATTTTATAAAGTGCATTTGATGCCTTAATCGAAACATATTTCGCCTCAAATATCGTTAAAGGGTTGGAAGGTGAAATTCAAATGTTAGATTAAAAAGGAGTTATTGGGAATAAACTGAGATAGTCCAAATACCTATATATCGTTAAAGAATTGCGGTATTATGGATTATGGGAAAAGAAGATTGAAACATCTATTAAGTTAGATTGATATTAGACATCACTTTAATGGATTAGTGGATTAAATATCATTAAAGGGTTGCCATCCACTGAATCAATTAAAAAAATCAATCTCCACTACGAAGTAATGAAAAATGAACACTTCCGATTTCTATAGTGGGAGTGTGGATCTCGAAAAATATAGTAGGAGCCAAGTTTAAAGTTGTTAAGTTATATCTCTCTTACAATGACAATAAAACTTCTATATAATCTACTCGAGAACACCATTCTTACCGGACCTAACTACATAGAGTGGCTCACAAAACTGATAATGGTTCTTAGTAGTGAATCCATGAATATGTGTTAGAAATTGGTACCCGTTCCTGGAAGATATGAGGACGAGAAGGTCCACATGGCTCGCTGGGACTGGTGTTGTGACAACCATAGAGCAAGGGTGTATATTCTGGGCTCGATGTGCATTGAATTACAGAGATCTCATGAGAAGATGGATAACGCAAGAGACATAATCCTTCACTTGGATGAGTTGTTTGGAGAAGGCGGTAGGACCACAAAATATTTTATATCAAGATAACTCTTCAGAACTAAGATGACTGAAAATAAGGATGTTGGAGAACATGTATTGAAGATGTTGACCATGGTAGAGAAACTAAAATCATTAGATTTATATATGGATTTTCATCTTCAAGTTGACTTCATCTTGCAGTCACCCCCTGATTCCTTTTATTACTTTGTCATTAATTTAGATTTGAATGATATCGAGTGTTCATTAGTTAGACTAATAAATAAACTCTAAATTGCTCAAAGACAAATGAAGGCAGATAGATGGAATGATCGATATGTTATCCTTGTTTCCACGACATTGGAATTTCAGAAAAATAGGGAAGGCAAACGAAATCTGGGAGCATTCAAAAGATCTCAAAAGAATTTGAAGCAAACTATGAGCAAAAGGCCGAAGCATAAGGCCCGATGCCAACACTGCAGTGAGCCAGGCCACTAGAGGAGGAATTGTCCATATGGAGGCCTAGGAGCACAAGGTATGGAACTTTATGGCAATGTTTGGTTATGTTTCCATACCATGTTTGGTCCAAAATTCTCACCAAATCATGTTTGGCTCACAAAATATTTGGTCAAAAATATATTACTTTTTTGGTCCAAAAAAAACATAATAATTATTTTGCATCTTTCTACACTTACCTTGTCCCTACACTTCTCTCTGTGTGCTCTCTCTCTCTTCTCTCTCCTCTCTAACAGACAAAAGTTTCATGATTTGACTGCTACAGTAACTTTTGTTCCATCTGGAAACAAAACCAAACATTATCTCACCAAAAAAACACACCCAAAAACCAACTCCCAAAATAAAACCAAACACAATCTCATCAAACACGCACGTGTCCCCATAAATTTCTCACCAATAATTCTCACCAAAATACCATCCCAAAACATAACCAAACATAGCCTATGTTTTTGAAACTAACTGTTCTACGACCTTTTTTTCCACTTCATGGATTCTTGATTCGGGTGCTAGTGCTCACATTTTTTGTGTGGATCAGTACCTGAAGCAAGGAAGGAAGTTGGGCCATGATGAGGTGCAGATCAAAGTAGGCAGCGGGCAGAGCGTCGCAGCTACTGGAATTGGATCTACCTCGTTACTTTTAAATTTTGGGCATTTAATAGTTTTGAATAAGGTTTTGGACATATTTCGTTTCCTGTTTTAGTTAACAATGGTTATACTTTTCGTTTAATAATAAGCAGTGTGACATTTATTATGGCAATAAAATAGTACCTCTGCTACTTTAGTAAATGGATTATATTACCTTAATGTCCGGAATGAGTGTGCTGTTAATGCTATGACTAGAAAACGTGTAGGTAAGATACCCACCAAAGACTAATATGAAATCTTAGACTAGGCCATGCTGGTAAACATAAGATTCACAAAGTGGAGAAAGATGGGCTTATAGGCCCACTGGGATCATATCCCTATCCTACTTATGAATCTTGTCTCATGGGTAAGATGTCTAGATCTCCCTTCATGCGGACTTTTGAAAGAGCCACATAGGTTTTCGGATTGGTTCATATCGACGTTTGTGGGCCATTCAGTGAAATGGCTCGTGGAGGTTTCCACTACTTCATCACATTCACTGATGACCATTCAAGGTATGGTCTTGTTTATCTGATGAAGTATAAGTCTGAATCCATTGAAAAGTTGGGCAACATATAAAAATTCTCCGGTTAGACCAAGGAGGAGAATACATGAGTGCCGAGTTTGACGAATACCTTAGAGAAAATGGCATTATACTGCAACTCACACCACTAGCGACACCACAATTAAATGGGGTAGCTGAACGAAGGAATCGTACCTTGTTAGACATGGTTCGTTCCATGCTTAGCTACACTGACTTACCCATTTCACTTTGGGGTCACTCTCTCCATACAGCAGTACACATTTTAAATAGATGTCCCTCCAAGTTCATTTCTAAGACTCGATATGAAGAAATAGAAAATCAAGTCTCAATCATATAAAGATTTGGGGATGTCCAGTTTATGTTAAAAAGACAAACGTGGAAAAACTGGAGGCTAGATCCCTGAAAGGACATTTTGTTGGGTAGCCCGAGGATTCAATGGGGGTACTTCTTCTACTTGCACGACGATCAAAGGATCATTGTATCCTTACAAGCCTAATTCATCGAAGATGAGTTCATTAGAGAAGGTGAAATAGGTGCAAAAATAGTTCTTGAAGAACACAACGAGACTCCTACGGATACATCTACACAGGAAGTAAGAACCGACCAAATTGTAACACAACCACAACCATGAAGATCTGGTAGAGTACCTTAAGCCCCTGAGAGGTATGGCTATCTACTACAGAAGGAATTGGGTCTCCACACTGTCGTAGAGAGAGGCCAAGGAGATGATCCCTCTACTTATGATCAAGCGATGGTGGATATGGACGCTTCAAGTTGGCGCGAAGCTATGCAAACAGAGATAGATTTGATGCATTCGAACTAAGTCTAGACATTAGTGGATCAACCCAATGGTATTGTACCAATTAGGTGCAAATGGATCTACAAGAGAAAGATTGGTGCCGATGGCAAGGTTAATACCTATAAAGCCAGGCTAGTGGCGAAAGGGTATAGTTAAAGGAAGGAATTGACTATCATGAAACCTTTTCTCCAGTAGCCATGATAAAATCAATAAGAATTCTGTTAGCAATAACGACCCACCTAGATTATGAAATATGGCAAATGGATGTCAAAACGGTGTTCCTAAATGGATTCCTGGAAGAGGATATCTATATGGAGGAACCAAAAGGTTTTGTATCTGAGAATGATATTCATAAAGTGTGCAAGCTTGAAAGATCCATCTATGGACTCAAGCAAGCATCTCATAGATGGAATCTACGTTTTAATGAAGCAGTCAAAGGATTTGACTTTGTCAAAAACGAAGATGAACCATGTGTTTACAAGAAGGTTAGTGAGAGCAATATATCATTCCTTGTACTATTTTTAGATGACATATTGCTCATAAGAATGCTCACCGCCATAAATGGCTATCAAGTACAGTCTCCATGAAAGACTTGGGAGAGGCCACATACATTCTGGGAATTCGGATCTATAAGGATCGAACAAACAGAATGATAAGACTTTCCCAAGCCCTTTACTTAGATAAGGTCTTAAAGAGGTTTAGGATGGAGGATTCTAAGAAAGGGTTCCTGCCAATGAGACATGAGATACATCTCTCGAAATCTCTATGTCCTCAAAGTGAGGAAGATACAAAAGAGATGAGCACTGTTCCCTATACATCAGCAGTGGGTAGTCTGATGTACGAGACCTTACATAGCTTATGCAGTTAGCGTTGTTAGTCGATTTCAGGCAAACCCAGGTAAGGAACACTGGATAGTTGTGATAAATATTCTTAAGTATCTTAAAAGGACAAAGGATATGATTTTTTATCTACGGAGGTGTTGACCTAAGAGTGGATGGATAGTGACTCAAATTTCCAATCTGATGTCGATGACAAAAAGTCCACCTCAGGGTTCGTTTTCATCATCAACGGTGGGGCGGTGTCCTGGAAAATTTCCAAGCAAAGCACAATTGCTGATTCCACCACTGAGGTTGAATACATGGCTACTTCAGAGGCAGCAAAAGAGGTTGTTTGGCTTAGGAAGTTTCTTGGAGAACTTCAAGTGGTTCCTAGTGTTCAGCTCCCATTGCCACTTTACTGTGACAACAATGGAGCAATACCGCAGGCAAAGGAGCCAAGGTCTCATAATATGTCCAAACACATAGAGAGAAGATATCACATTATTAGAGAGATCATTGGTAGAAAAAAATAGCAGTGTAGAAAATAGCCTCAGCTACGGGTGTTCATCGGTCTGTTTTTTAATCGAACTGAATTTTCGGTTAACCAAACTTTTGGTTTTCCGAAAATCCGGACTAAAAATTCGAATTAAAATCGAACTAGAAAAATATATATATATTTTTTTGCTACTTTTTTTTCAAAAATCTCACTGGCTACTGTTTTTTTGGCTATTGTTGTTCACTTTTTCTTTGGAATGCATACATTTATATATTTATAATTATGTTTTGCATGACCAACTAAAATTGACATAATGAAATAAAATTTTTGTATTCGTAATATATATTGTAATACCATGTCTAATTGTCTACCACACGTCCGCACCAACTCATGTCATGTTTAGGATCATGTTAACATGTTGTTCACTTAGCTCACTAGCAAATTAAATTTGAATTAATATTCCCATTATGAAACCAAGTTCAAAAGGTTGGACAAGTAATGAAGTAATTACCAATTATCGACTAAACAGTGTAAACACCATTGTGACATTGTCTACCGCACCAACTCTCAAAGGCAATAACATGAAGCATTTGCATCCACTTATCAAAATCTCACAAATTAACAACATTTTAACATCAAAATTCAAAAGTTAGCTATCAAATACAAATTGCAATATTATAATCTCAAGTTCTCAAGTCTCAACCTTAAATTAGATAAGATACATCATACATTACATAGTTATCATTTATCAATCATCAATTCATCATCCATTCCTCGAACTCAAGGGCCAAGGCTCAACAATCAACATGAAAAATCTAAAACACTTACATTAGTCATCACCATCAATTCATCATCCATTCATCCTTAACAAGACAACAATTACAATAAATCAATAATGACTTCACACTTGACTTGAGTCCTTGGTTGACAAATAGAGACTTCAAATCTCCACCTTTGAAAGACTGAAAAATAGAAAACAATCATTTGATTATATCTAATATTGACAAATAAGAAAACATTGGAAACAACTAATTAAAAGCTTAAAAGAAAAAATTACCAAACCATTCTTCAAGTCTTGAAGTTCTTCAAAGGCCAATAACGGTTGACTCCATCCCAACGCTTGATATCGCATCTATAAGCATTTTATAACAATAAGTTTGAAAGTTAAAATAAGTATTGAGATACAAATAAATATTATAAAAAGAAAATTAATTTAAAGCATACCTTTCTTAGCTTCTTTAATAAACTCATAATCCTCCTCTATGCACTTAATTGGAGTACGGCGAAGCCAATCCTAACAACAAATTAAAGCTTGTGACATCTTCGACGTCAATGAAGCTCTAAAATAATCAATAATGCGTCCACCAGTACTAAAGACAGACTCTGAAGCCATAGTCGATATAGGCATACCAAGCAAATCACGAGCTAATCTAGCTAAAATAGGAAATCTAGGGCTGTGCACTTTCCACTAGTTAAGAAGAACAGAATCCGAAGCCATATCATCCTCAACATCTTCTCCTAGATACTTATCTAGCTCTGATCCTTTTGAATTTCAACTCTTCGTTCTCAATTGTTGAATTTTCAGTCGCTTTGCCTTTAGAAATCTATTTTCACTGTCTAAGTCAGAGTCAAATGCAGAATCACTTGTCATTGAGGAGGACTCAATTGAAGTAGAGTGTGAATGTGATGATGTTGGGGGTTCAGGAGAATGAATCTTCTTGTACTCCTCAAAAAGTTCGTAAAGTGCTATCTTTGCAAGTTTTCCCATTTCCTCTCCACGTTCTTCCCCGTACATGTTCCTTCAAACAAGATCTACGTACTCAAACTTTTTATAAGGGTCAAGTAGTGCAGCAACGTACAACATCATGTCTATCTTCCCCAAACTTCCCTAATATTTATCGAACTTTGACCTCATCCTCCTTGCCATTTCAATTAACTCATCATCATCACTCAAAACCATCCTTTTAATAGATCATCCACATCACTGATTTCATCCATAAAAGTACTGGATGTCACAAATAAAGAACCGGATACTCGAAGAGTGGGTCTATAGAAGTGTTGCAACACTTTCACCAATCGTTCCAAAATAATCCAATCTTCTCTTTCAGGCAAACCTATCTTTCCATAGGAACCGTTACCGTAAATTAAGAATGGAGATCTGCATTAGACATTCTATATCTCTCAAATACCCCCTGGAAAATAAGAGCTGTCTCTAGCATCAAGTAAGTAGAGTTCCATCTAGTTGCAACATCTAAACACAATGATTTCTTACTTTCCACCTTTTCTTCTATCACAAATTCATTGAATTTTCTCAATCGAACAGGTGAATTTCTCACATATCTTACCACAGCCCGAACACGTTCTACCGATTCATTCACCTCTTTTAACCCATCTCGCACAACAAGATTGACAATGTGGGCAACACATCTCATATGTAAATATTTTCCACCCACTAATGTAGTGCCCCAATTGACAAATCTTTTTCTTAAATAGCTCACAGTAGTATCATTTGACAATGCATTGTCAACGGTAATTGTAAAGATTTTATCAACCCCCCAATCAAGTAGGCATTTCTCAATCAACAAACCAACTTCATCACCGTTATGACTATGATAAGGAATAAAGTTAAGAATAACCTTATGCAATATCCAATCATCATCAATGTAATGTCCAGTCAAAGATAAATAAGTAAGTTTTTTATTAGAAGTCCATGTATCAGTGGTCAATGAAATTCTTTGCCCAGAGGACCTAAAATAATCCTTCAACTTACTTTTTTCATCGAAATAAACCTTATAGCAATCTTTTGTTATTGTATATCTTGATATAACAATAAAAAACGAGCATACAATGGACATAAAATACCTAAATCCTTCATTCTCTACGAACTTAAATGGCAATTCATCCATAATAATCATGCGAACTAAGGTGTCTTTAATAGTTTCAATATCATTTTTCCGATTAGACGTGCTTTCTTTTGTTTCCCCAGTCCCACTTTGAGTTTGACAATAATTGAATATTGTTTTACTTTTTACCGCATTCTTGGGATTATTTTTGCAAGATTTCACATGATTATTCAACATCGAAGTTCCATTTTTCGAAGAAGAAGCCGCATAATTTTTGGGACAATACTTACATTGAGCCCTACGTGACCCTTCATTGTCATAGTACACTGTAATGTGCTCCCACACACCCAATCTTTTTACAACCCTTCCTCGGCGGTGGCATCAGATCTTGTGCTTCAGTTTCGTCCGTTTTCTCCTCTATGTCTGGAAGATGCTCTTCTTGTTGTTGAGGAGGTTGCGAAGTTGATTCAAATGGAGACGGAGTGCCTGAATTTGTTGAGGATTGGGAGCCGGGGGTCATTCTTTCACTTTCCATGACTTTCTAAAACCTATACAAAATATCACAAACTACAAAATAAGCTAAACCATACATATCACAAAGACACAAACTACATTTATGAAAGAAACAACTGCAATTTACATACATTTAACATATCACAAACTAATCAAATAAATTTAAACAATTTCAAAAAAACTAATCAAATACATTTAAATCTATGAAAGAAACAATTTCCCAAGAATGAAAGGAAACCTATCAAATCAAATACAAAATAAACAACATAACCACAAATGAACAACTACAATTTATATCCATATAACATATCACAAACTAATCAAATAAATTTTAACAATTAAATTAAACCCATACAAATACTAAATAAGCTAAACCATACAAAATAAGATAATACCCATACAAATTACAAAATTGATTAAAAGGTTAAAAGTTAAAACCATATAAAGAAAAGGAGTAATGACATTTTCCCATCCAAACTATTCAGGTTTTTGCACTTTTGTAAATAAACTTTTTTTTTTTGCACTTTTTTATCTGAACTAAACGGGTTTTGCATTATTTTATCTAAACTTGTTTATTTTTTACACTTTCTTATATGAACTACACGAATTTTTACAAAATTTTATATTTTTAGCATTTTTCAGTCAAATTTTACCTAAGTTTTTAGCCTTATAAAGTTCGGATAAAAAAATGCAAAAGAAAAAAGTTTGTTTACAAAAGTGCAAAAACCCGAATAGTTTGGATGGGAAAATGCCATTCCCCCTAAAGAAAATAGAGAAAAAAAATACCTAAAGTCCTAAACCCTCAGTTGCAGGGAGCGGGAGCAACAGCAATGGTGGTCAAAGCCGGGAGCGGGAGCAGCCGAGCAGCAGCAGAAGGGCAGACGGAGTGAAGCAGAAGTGCAAGGGAGGGTTTCTGAATCTAATTTTCTGTTCTGCCTTTGCATTCTTTTTTTTGTTGAAGTGATACTGTGATAGAGATAAAAACATTTTCTAGCCTTTTAATCTCACTAAATATCAGGGGCTGAAAAAAAGACTTGAAGTTGTAAGGGAGAAACACGTTTTTTGCTATTACATAACTTAACTTATTAAAAAGATATAAAAAAACCCATCGTTTCGATTCGGTCTGGTTTAACCGAACCTGAAATTCGGACAGAACCAAATAACGGAACTTTGCAAAATAAAAAAAAATGAAAACTGAACCGAAATATCGATTTTCGGTCGGTTCGGGCGGTCCGATCAATTTGTGAACACCCTTAGCCTCAGCTGACAACATAGCTGACCCACTGACCAAGCCTTTGGAGCAAGCGGTGCTAGACTAACATTTGGAGAAGATGGGCATTAGATACCATAGCAAATGGTAATGAGTGCAAGCGGGAGATTGTTGGTGTTATGCCCTTAGATGCCATAGAGGATAGAATGTATGGGGCATATTCATTGTCATTAAACGTTATTTATATATAAGACATTTTGCGTTGTTTTCTTGTTGGCATTTGTAAGATAAAATAAACAACTCTAAGTCCATGACATTAAGGCGGACCTTCTAATCCCTATGGGTTAGGGAGAATAGCATTAGAAGCATTCGATACTCATTGTATAAATAAGTTCGCAAGTCAAAGAAAGTCTTGACTGGACATCAGGAACAAATAAGATTTATATAACATAAGCTTTGACGTGGAAGTGCTAATCGAACACTAGGTGGTAGTGGGAGCTTATATCATAGACATATCAGTGAGACTGATATGTTCGAACACGACTCGCATCAGTTCTGTCACATGGGTTTCACTGGGCTGGATGACAATCAATAATAGAACTGATTAATTATGATAGGTACGCCTGAACCTTAGACTTGAGAAATCATGTTGAAGATGTACTTGTGATATCAAGTTAGTCATTAGAATAGCTAGACTCATTTCACCCATTGGTGGAGTCAACCTCGAAATGCAACTTGATAGACAAGTAGTAGTCTTAACTAATTTGTAAGATTGAAATTTATTCTCTTATAAGTGAATGAGCAATTATCCAATGCCGTCATAAATGAGTGAAGTCAAAAGTCTTTGGCCAAAGCGATAGAGATTATTAGTGTTAGACACAAGAGTAATCTTATTAGTGTTGAAACCCTAGCCTCCTTTTACAGCAAAAGAAAAAGAACTTTGTCAAAAACTCTCTCCCCTCATCCTCTCTTAGCCGTCGCCCCCCCAGGGAAGAAGAAAGAGGATTTTTGCTTTGGATTCCGACGTGAAGCTTTAGAGGCTGTGACACTCGGGTTAGAATTTTTGAAAAGATACATATAAGGAAGAACACGTAAGTTTTTCTTCATCTAAGTTTGAATATGGAAAATCAGAGATTGACCACATGTTGGGATTTAAATAAATTTTATCTTCCGCTGCATTTTTATGTCGTTTCCCAACAACGATACGACCACAGCATGCTTGGCAGCTCTTCAACCCATGAGCTTTCTCCTCGTTGCAACCTCACTTCAAGCCTTGCACAATGACTTTATTCATTACCTCCACTTGTCCATTACATTGTGGATGCCCCCACGATAGTGAGCAACTATTTTTTGATACCTTGGAACTGCCTTCCGTTGTTTGACACAATCTCACGAGGTATCCTGAACATGAAAAACATAGATTGTTTCAGAAATTTGATCACCTCATTTTTAGTGATTTTTGCAAAGGGCTCAACTTTCATCCATTTGCTAAAATAGTCCACGGTTACCAGCAGAAATTGCTCCTATCCAATGGTGGCTGGAAATGGTCCCACTATGTCTATGCCCCACCTAGAAAATGGGTAATGTGAGCTAATGGCTCCCATAGGTTTCGTCGGTTAGTGATTCAGTGTTGCACGCACTTGACATTACTCACACTTTTGCACCAAGTCTTTGGAGTCTGCTTTCATGGTAGGCCGAAAGTAGCCTGCTCTAATTGCTTTAGCCATTATAGCAGTCCCCTCGGCATGAAATACAACCCTTCTCTATTTGAGAGATAGCCCAGGTAGGGCTGTGCCAATGATCATTTGTACAACACCTAGTCCAGAATGACAAACCTCAGAGCTAGGCGTTGTACCCTTATGGCCTCTTACTTGTCATCGGATATCTTTCCTTATTGGAGATAGCTCATGATTGGAACTCTCCAATCATTTTCTTTCTCCGCAACACTTATTTCCTCATTGTGAGTAGTACTTGGCATTGATTGTATTGTTATTTGCTGGGTGTGGCAGTCGGTAAGGGTGCTGGCCAAACATGCTAAATAATTTGCTTTGCCATTCTCTGACCTAGGTATCTGTTGAATCTTGAAGATTTCAAATTGTTCTTACAAATCCTCAATCTTTCTCAAGTATTCCACCATTCTTGCTTCTTTGGCCTCATATTGACCGTCTACTTAGTAGGCTACTAGTTGAGAATCGGAGTGGACTATCGAGTGTCAGGCGCCTACTTTCAGTGACATTCTTACTCCAATAATGAGAGTCGCATGGTCTGCTTCATTGTTAAATGCTTTGAATTCAAATTTTACAGCATATTCTAGCTCATGTCCTTCTGGAGTAGTTAACACTATTCCTGAACCAGTTCCTATGGATGTCGCTGAGCCATCTGCGTGCAACAACCATACTTTCTTCTTCTACTAAGTGGAGGGAACCTTTGATATGAAGTCAGCTAGAGCTTGCGCTTTTATGGTAGGCCTCGGAGAGAACGAGATGTCGAATTCACTCAACTCCACTACCTATTCAATTATCCTCCCTGAGGCTTTCTACCATCCCAATATCTGTTTCAGTGGATAGTTGGTGTGGACTTCTATGCTATACGAGAGAAAGTAGGGACTCACCTTCCTTGTAACGGTCACTGGGGCAAATGCCACTTTTCTATCTCAGTATATCTTGACTTGGCTCCTCGTAGGGGTCGACTCATACAGTAAACCGGCTTCTGACTTTTACCATCTTACTTTATAAAGACTAAGCTAACAACGTGGTCTAGGACCAATGAATACAAGTACATCAGCTCTCCTTGTACAGGCTTGGTCAGTAAGGGCAAACTGGTACGATAACTCTTCAGCTTCTCAAAAGATGTTTGGCATTCCTCGTTCCATACGAATTGGTTAGCCTTCCTGATGTCTTTGACGAAAGGCAAGTTGCGGTCACCTAATTTGAGACGAAATTACTTAGGGTTAATGTCCCGGCAATGAGCTTTTGAACTTCATTTCAAGTAGTAAGTGGTAGCATCTCTTCGATATATTTGGTCTTCTTCGGGTTGACCTCTATTCCTTTCTTTGTCACCATATACCAGAGGAATTTCCCACTTTTAAGTCTGAATACACACTTCAGGGGATTAAGCTTCATCTAATATAGCCTTAGCATCTCAAATGTTTCATCCAGGTCACTTATGTGGTTTTGAGCTTTACGACTTTTCACTAGCATATCATCTACATACATCTCTATGTTTCTACTCAGTTGATTTCGGAACTGTTGGTTTTGTGCCCTCAATGCCAATGAGGAATTAGAGAATAAGGCACTAGTTTATATTGTACAATCTATAATTAATAAAAGGCAATCATATGTTATTCATATAAATCTTAATGGCATCTATAAGTCTTAAATGAACAAGAAGTCTATATATATCAAGGCAGACCTTCCCCTCCTTATAGTAGTTAAGGGGGTAGACACTGGAAGAGTTTGGTACTTGTTCACTTAAATGGTTCGCAAGTCGGAGAATCTTAATTGGGATTTGAGATTCCTGTGTGCTTATATGACACATGCTCTGACATGGAGTGTAAGTCGAACACTATGGGATAGTAGGAGTTTGTGTCATAGATACATTGATGAGATTAGTGTATTCGAACATGGCTCGTAGTAATCTGTTCACATGGGTTTTTACTCAGAGACTGTCAATGATTGGATTACTGATTATGATAGTATGCGTGCGCCTTATACCTGAGGAGTCACAGTCACAATGTGCTTGTGACGGTGATTATGTCATTAGAGTAGTTAAGCCCAATTCACCCGTTAGTGGGGCCGACCTCGAACTGCGTTTAAAAGGGCAAGTAGCAGTTGCAAAGTGATTGTCAAGAGGGAATTCACTGTCTCATAAGTAAACAAGAAGTATCCTATGCAATCATAGGTAAATGAGATTAAAAGTCTCCGGCCAGAGCTGATAAACTAACTCGTGATTGACAAGAAGGGTAGTTCCATAATCTCATGTTACTGTGATTCTTAGCATAACATTGAGTCCTGTGAGTTTGACATATTCCATGACTCTCACTCGATTGCGATACATCAGTGAAAGGGGTTATACTCATATAGTATTCATAATCTAGATGTTCGTAATGATATAGTCATTTCATACTTGGCTGGGCTACGATGTGGGGCCACAGTGCTAGCTAGGTGTCACCCACATCCTTTGGTATCCTTCCATTTCCAATCGAGGCGAACCTAGAGAGTCGCGCTATAAAGGATAGAGGGGAAGTCGTAGTTTTGTAGTTGGAGAAAATTTTGGTAATTTGTTCTTTGGAAAGACAAATTAATTAATTAACGAATTAATTTAATTGGTTGTTTAATCGGATAAAATAAAGGTAAATTAAATTAATTTGAATACTTAATTAACTGAGTTAATTAAATATTTAAATTAGAATATTAAATTAATTTATATATATTTAATTGGATTAAATATGCTATGATTAAATTAAGTGGATTAAGTTGATTGGGTTAACTTAGCCAATATGGGGCGTCCAACAGGCCCATTTGGGCTTGTGGTTCATGGGCTTAAGTTGGAGAATTTTATTTAATCCTCCAACACAAGTTAGAGAACACACAACGTGAAATCTTCCACCAAAAATAGAAGACAGAAAATAGTTCCTATTATCTCTGCCTAGCCGCCTATGGGAGATGGAGAAGAAGATTTCTGATGTCAATTCCTCGCATGGTGATCTAGAGACGGGACGTTTGGACCGTTCGTGAAGTGTGAGGATTATTTGAATACGCTACAAAAGGTAAGCGATTTATCGCGTTCTTGGTATTCATTCTTTTATGAAAAATCAACAAAAATCCACAAATTGATCTTGACTTTGGGAATCCGGATATTTTTGAATTCTACTGTGCATGATACCGAAATTTTAACAGTGGTATCAGAGCTAAATTTGTTGGATTTGTTGGATTCAGTTTTCATGATTTACATGTTTATGTGTTGATATCATGTTTATCGCGTTCTTGTTGGTTTTGAATCAATTAAATTAGATCAAAAATCTAAAAAATTAGGGCTGTAAAATCAATAATTTTGAAGGCTTTGAATCAGTTTTGTTTTTGATTGAAATCTGAAACAAAAATTGAAAAAGTTGCGTAAAGTCGTCGCCGTCAGATCTACGTATGAACTTGCTGTCAGTAGAGCAGTCGTTGGCACTTGAAGCGTAGCCGGAGATGGTGTCGCCATGATTATCGCCGCTGAATTTGTCACAAAAGCAGTTGAAATCACCGGAGAAGGCCGCTGAAACGATCGTGAAAATTACCGATTTGTGATTATGTTTCTTAGCTGCAAAAATTGGGTCGTTACGCCACTCTGGCGGCGGCATGGTATGTTGCTGAGGATAGCAGAATCAACATCGCTGTGAGCTGCTGGTTTTCACGTTGGAAATTCTGCTTGGAGCTAATTTTTTGACGCTGGAAATTGTCACGAACTTTTGTGATCGAGATTCGCTAGACGGCGCAAATCTAGGTTGTTTTCTTATAGCAATGCGCTGCTGTGGATTTCACCAGACAAGACGCAGTCGTATATGGCCGCGGAAGTCGGTAGAATGGGGATGCTGGGTTTTGAACTCCAAATCATCGGGTTTCTGCGATTCCGGGAGCGGGAAGGGTCATGTGGGTGAGGAAGGTGGCAGCGGCACCAGGCGCCACAACCATGGCCGGCGAAGTGACGGCCGGCGATGGCGCCAATGATGACGGTGCCATTGACTGCTTATGAGGAATAATGTGCTGGGCTAATGTGGTGTTGGGCTAGGGCCCAACACAAATAAGTATAATTAGCACTGGGCTTTGCCTCGCCAAACTGGATTTTTGCTGGGCTTGACCCAAAGAGAGATGGTTTTGTCCAGCAAAGGTTAAGTTAGTGTGTTGGATTTAACCCAAAACAATTGAACACCTTGTGTTGGGCTAAACCTATCCAAATTATATTGAGTTAAATTGGGTTGGATACAATACTCAATTTGAATTAATTGGCCTTTATTTTTCCTTGTTAAAATAGAGCCTTCAATCAAAATTAAATGGGATTTAATTTTATAATAAATTAAATTGAATTTAATTTATTTTAAATTAAATTAGCTTTAGTTTACCTATCAAAATTAAATTAGTTTTAATTATGTGATTAATTAAATTGGATTTAATTTTGTAAGTTGAAAATTTAATTGGTTTTAATTATTAATTATGTACTTAATTGAATTTACTTAATTTTGAGATTTGTGTGGACTTGTATGACACATGCTCCGACATGGAGTGCCAATCGAACACTATGGGATAGTGAGAGTTTTTGTTATAGATACATTGATGAGGACAATGTATTTGAACACGACTCGTAGTAATCTTATCACATGGGTTTTTACTCAGAGAATGTCAATGATTGGATTACTGATTATGATAGTATGTGTGAGCCTTAGACCTGAGGAGTCACTGTCACAGTGTTCTTGTGACTTTGGTTTTTTCATTAGAGTAGTTAGGCCCAATTCACCCGTTGGTGGGCCCGACCTCAAACTGAGTACTAAAGGGTAGGTAGCAGTTGTGAAGTGATTTCCAAGACGGAATTCACTATCTCGAAAGTAAACTAAAAATATCCTATGCAATCATAGGTAAATGAGATTAGAAGTCTCTAGCCAGAGCTGATAAACTAACTCGTGTTTGAGGGCATTTTGGTAATTTGTCCTTTGAAAGGTCGAATTAATTGGACGCATTAATTAATTGGCTGTTTAATTGGATTAAAAAATGATAAATTAAATTAATTAATTTGAATACTTAATTAACTGTGTTAATTAGATATTTAAATTAGAATATTAATTTAATCTATATATATTTAATTGGATTAAATATGATATGATTTAATTAAGTGGACTAAGTTTACTAGGTCAACTTAGCCCACATGGGGCGTCTAATAGGCCCATTTGGGCGTGTGGTTCATGGGCTTAAGTTGGAGGATTCAATTTAATCCTCCAATACAAGCTAGAGAACACACAACGTGAAATCCTCCACAAAAAATACAAGACAGAAAATAGTTCCTCTCATCTCTGCCTAGCTGCTTATGGGAGATGGACAAGAAGATTTCTGATGTCAATTCCTTGCGTGATGATCTAGAGACGGGATGTTTAGACCATTCGTGAAGTGTGAAGATTATTTGAATATGCTACAAGAGATAAGCGATTTATCGCGTTTTTCATTTTCATCCTTTTATGAAAAATCAATGAAATCCACATATTGATCTTGGTTTTAGGAATCCGGATACGTTTTAAAGTCATCTGTTCATGATACCAGGATTCCCAACAGGAACATCTTATCTATCAGCGTCTAGTACGTAACCCCAACGTTCTTAAGGCCAAACGGTATTTAACGTAACAATACGTCCCAAAGGAAGTTATGAAGCTCACTCTCTTTTGATCTTCACGCTCTCCTCTCCTTTGGGCATGCTTTGTTGAGGTCCCGAAAATTTATGCACATTCTCCACTTGTCTCCTCCCTTGGGAACAAGCACTACGTTAGCTATCTACTCAGGGAATTGGATCTCCATTATGTGGCCAGCTGCCAACAACTTCTCTACCTCGCTTTGTATTATCTTACCCTTTTTAAGCTCAAAGTATCTCTTCTTTTGTTTGATGGGCTTCGTGGATGGGAACACATTGAGGTGATGGAATGCTATTGACGGTTTTATTCCCAGCAAGTCATCAACTAACCAGGCAAAAATATCCACGTGCTCCTGAAGCAGACGGGTTAGATAAGATGAGAGCTCTGGGTTGAGTTGTGAGCCCACACAAGTGATTTTAGAAGGATCTCCTGGTACGAGCTCAACAGTGAGCAAATCCTCCATAAGCTTAGCCTTGGGTTGTATGTGCATCTCCTTTCCTTCTTCTCTGATTGCCATGACGTCCTTTGTTTTTGTATTGGCTTTCTCAGGCTGGTCTACATGCATATCAGTGATTTGTTCCCTATTTTTATAGCTTCCACATTGCATTTTTGAGATACGTGCTGATCGTCTTTATTTCTCTTACGCCCTCCCCTACTGGGAACTTCATCTTCATATGATAAGTTGAAATGGCTGCTTGGAAAGCATTCAGAGTAGGTCTCCCTAATATAGCATTGTATGCTGAAAGTGAGTTCACCATTAAGAACTTGACCATTTTAGTTTTCCACCAAGGCTCGATTCCTAATGAAAAGGGTAGCTGTATTTAGGGATGTAAACGAGCCGAGCCTGTCAAATTTGCCAGGCTCGAGCTCGAGCTCGAGCTCGTCGAGCCCGGGTTTGAAGGGCTCGAGCTCGAGCTCGTTTGTTAAAAAACGAGCGCGAGCTCGAGCCAGGCTCGCGAGCTCAAGCTTGAATTGGGCTCGCGAGCCTGGTAATTATAATATATAATTAATATTTAATATATATAATTAATATTTAATATATAAAAATATATATATAAAATTATGAAAAAGCTCGCGAGCCCGCAGATACATTTAGGCTCGAGCTCGAGTCGAGCCAACTCGCCAGGCTCGCGAGCCGGCTCGGCTCAACTTACATCCCTAGCTGTATTTGTCCCAGAGGACAGACTACCTCTCCAACAAAATTGAAGAGAGCAATGTCTACCGGCTCCATCTTTATGTCTCCTAGATGCATATACTTATGTACGAGGTTAAAGAGTAAACTTCCACTGTCTATAAACACTCAGCCCACATCGTAATCAGCAATAGTAAGCGTGATGACTAGGGCATCATGATGAGGGCGGTGAAGCTGATGTTTGTCCGTCGGTCCAAATCGAATGAGTGGCCCAGTATTCACTGCAGGTACCTCTTCAGCTCTCTCTAAACAGGATGGCCATGGAGAGCTCTCACGTGAGCTCGTCTAGTTCTATGAGAATCCCCATTAGTGGGCCCTCCAGATATCATGTTGATGAATTCTTTGGATGCCAAGTTGGTCCCTTTTGCCAGTTCGTTCCTCTTAGGATGACCTTTGGGGGTCTCTTGAGGGCATAGCTTTAATGTAGCCTTATCTTATCCTTTTCCCTTATCACGGTATCTGACCAGCAAAGGACTTCTCTCAAATAGCCTGGTAATTTTCTCGTGGTCCCGACATATGAGTTTTTGCAAGTATTTGCTCTCAATTAGTTGCTTTATCCCGTTCAATAGATGTCTGCATGAGTTAGTGTCATGACTGTAGTCTTTGTGGAATTGGAAGTACTTGTCTGACTTTGGATTGACAAGTCCTGTATAAGCCCTCCAGAGCTACCTTATGAGGCTTTTATGCTCCACTGCAATAAGTGCATGAGCAGGTGTAACTTTCAGAGACATATATCGAGTGTAGTGATTCTTGCTCCTTATTTGTCTTCCACCGGGGGCCTTCTGGGCGCATGCCTGACTTCTTTTCCTTCCTTGCTTAACGTATTAGTCTTAGCTCCCTTCATTTTTTCAACTTCTTCCATGTTCACATACTTTTCAGCTCGAGCCAGCAGGTTATCAAAACTTGTGGCACGTTTCTTGGCGAGGGATCAGAAGAAGTCGCCATCATTTAATCCTTGGGCGAATGCATAAGATAGCACATCTGCATTGGCTAAGGGAACCTTAAGGGCAGCAACATTGAACCTCTATATATATGCTGAATAAGCTAAGGGATGTCTTATGGTATTTCTTGCTACTCACGAACAGATGTAAGAATATCGAGCTAAACTCCTTGAAAGAGTGAATAGAATTTGGTACTAGTCGGTTGAACCACTACTGAACAACTCATGTTAGCATTGTCAGGAACACCCAGAACTTTACTCCGTCAGAGTATTGATGTAGCAGTGCGCAATTTTTGAACTTCCAAAAGTGCTCTGTAGGATCCGACGAGCCATCATACTCTGATATGTTCAGGGCGCGTATGTTATTAGGCAATTTATTAGCCAACACTTGAGGCCCAAAGGGGGTTCCTCTTTGCGGGTTAGGTAGGTTTTCTCTGAGGTGCTGTCTCATCTCCATAATTTCCTCTTCTATGTCATCAAACCTTTCCATCATGTTAGCTTGAGATATCCACACAACTTCTTGATCTTTCAATCCTTGCCTAGGGAGATTATTCTCTTTTTAAAATCATTTGCCTCCATAGTGCCCTGGTGGATTCCTTTCAGAGCAATAACTTGAGGGTTGCTATTGATCCCAAAGGTTTGCGACGTCATCAGTGGAGGAGCGAATGTAGCGGCTTGCGGAAGGAAAAACATTCTCGGGGACAGCTGGTGGGAGTTCTAGAGGGACAACTCTCGGTGCATATGCCATCGTCTGAGGGATATTGTCTTGGAAGACCGATGCCATAGCAGTTGCAAACAAATGTCCTCATTGATCAGCTAGCGGCTATACATTCTAGATTAGGAATCTCAAGGCCCAAATGGGGAAGTTAGCTCAAGTGTTGAGTGAGAGACAACAAAGTACACTCCCTAGCAATACTGTGAACTCTCGGAGAGAAGGGATATAACATGTCAAAGCTATAACCCTTAGGAGTGGAACCTTATACAAAGATCTTGAAATGGCAAAGAAAGCTCGAGAAGAAGTGGTTGAGCAAGTTGAGTAAGAAGAAGTAAAAGGTGAATCTTCAAAGTTGTCTGACAAAGAAGATGAGGTAAGTGTAAACAAAGAAAAAGGTAAAGAGCTAAACAAGAATGATGAGGTAAGACCATCACCACCTTTTCCTCAAATGTTGTAGAAAAAGAAAGATGAGCAACAATTTAAGAATTTTTTAGAGGTTCTTAGGCAATTGCAAATTAATGTTCCTCTTGTATATGCTTTAGAACAAATGCCTGAATATCATAAATTCATGAAGAATATTTTGTCTAAAAGCGTAGGATTGGGGAAGTTAAAACTGTTAATCTAAATGAGGGATGTAGTGCTATTGTGAAAAATAAATTGCCTCCTAAGAGGAAAGATCTTGGTAGTTTCATAATTACTTATGTTATTAGTAAGCATGATGTTATTCAAGCTCTGTGTGACTTGGGTACATGAATAATTTTGATGCCTTTTTCAATATTTCAGAAGCTTGGAATTGGAAAGATGAAATCGACCTCGGTTTCACTTCAACTTGCAGATCGGTCTATTGTGTACCCAGAAGGCATAACGGAAGATGTACTAGTAAGAGTAGGCAAATTTATATTCCCAACTAACTTTGTGATTCTTAATTTTGATGCAGATAGAGAGATCCCAATCATACTAAAAAGGCCGTTCCTAGCTACTGTTGAGACATTGATCGATGTGGCCCGTGGGGAGCTAATCATGCGCTTAGGGAATGAGAATAAGTTTTGAATATTCTAAAATCCATAGAGCATCCTAATGAAGTTGAAGATTGTTCAATGTTAGAAAAGGTGGAGCAGTGTGTGATTCAAGGATTTAAAAATAAATAAAGTAAAGACATCTTGGAAGCAGTGACCCAGTTAGTGGTCGAAAAACAGGAAAGTGAAGATGAAAAGATTGTTGAAGAGTATTCACGTCTCGTGGAGAATCCAAAAATTCAGTAAGTGGTGAACAAGTTCGAGCCATTTCACTTTGAGGAGAGATCAGATAGCAAACCAGGAGATACATTTAAAGAGAATGGTCAAAGGTTGAAGCTTTATGGGGATAAAGACTTTCACCATTATAAAATAGTGATCCGAGAGTCAATTAATGACATAACACTATTAGACTGATGTCAATAAACGAAGCGCTTTTGGGAGGCAACTCAATTTTTAGTTTTTTCAGTTTTTTAGTTCTTTTTTTTTTTGCTTTTGATTGCATGTGTTCTTATTCTTTTCGAGTTAGTTTTTTTTATCTTCGTGTCTCGAGCGTTTATAGTGTTTAATTTTTTTTTTATAGGTGAAAAAAATGGATGAGCAGGCACGTTACGACATGATCATTCATGCCACGACATGAGGCAAAACAGATTGTATAGAAGAAGGCAGAGAACAAATTTGAACTACAAATTTTAGCCTATGCCGCGACATAGAAATATATGCCACGGCATGACCTAAAGCAGTCACTACAAAAGAAAGAGCCAAGTGGCAAAGTATGTCGTGTCATGGTGAATCAGTCACCCACATCTGATGAATAAGGAACATCTAGGAATGAAGAAGGGAGAGAAGACGTGGATTGTGACATAGGACATTGTCAGGTTGTCTCTTTCCTTTCTTTTTCTCTCGTTTATTTTTGCTCTTTTATCTCATTATGTGAATATGCTGTTTGATGTTAGTTTAGTAGGGACACAGAATGAGTTTAGTCTAGAGGGTGCTTAATTCATTTTTCGTTGTCCTTTTGTGTTCTGTTTTGGAGTTTGCATTATAGATCTAATGAGTTAAGTTTGGGAGTAATAGGAGGTATCCCTTTTGCTTGAATGTTTTGAATGCGAGTTGTTTGTTTGTACTGAGTTACCCTGTTATAGATTAGCATGATTCACATAGTAGATTTAGTCGTTAGTGGTGATTCTAGTTTGATGATGATAATTGTTGTCTGATGTTAAGTTTAATCTCAATTCCTATTGATTGGGGTAGGAATTAATAAAGTTCATAAGGCAACAAATAACATTTTGATATCATGAGCACATAACCTTTTGGTTGATTGTTTTCTATGAGACTTAGCTGAAATTAAGCTTTGTAAGTATTATTTACATTTTAAGAACCATAATTGGTTTTAAACTTCTCTTGAGATGAACTAAGAGAAAACCTAGTGCATGAGGTGAAAAAAAAATAGAGAAATTGTTTTGAAGGTACTAGTTTGCTGAGTGACCGGGGGCATTCATGACCAATGTTTGCATTCGCGTAAAAAGGTGAATATAGGCCTCATAGGATTGAAAAGAAAAAGAGAGGAAAAAAAAGGGATACTTTGAAGATAGCAATTCACTGAGAAATCGAGAACAATCAATGCCTACATTTGAATAACAAGGTCAATTCCGAAAGAAAGAAAGAAAAAAAATTCTTGAGCATGAAAGTTCTCTTTTAGTGAGTTTTGTGATAAGTGAGAAATCAACCTATAGTTCTTGCGATTGTTAGAAGATAACGAGCATAGTTTGATGATGTTAAGCTGAATATAAACCATTCAATCTAAAGACTATTCACACACACAAGAATTGTTGTTGATTGCCGTTGAAGCTAAGTCTATCTGCTACTTTGAAAAGTTTGAATTGAATTTTAAGCAAGACATGGAACAATGTTGAGAAAAATGGAATCACTATTCCAATGCTCTAGTTAACTTTTCAAGTTGTGGCTATTCTATCTTTTATGAGCTGCAACGAGAGCGTTCATGAGTTTAAGTTTGGGGGTGTGATGATTCTATATCGGTAGTTTGCTTGCCCCTTCGTCATTTTTATTTGGTGGTTTCGAGTTGTTTTAGTTGTTTTGGTGTGCTTTTGTTATGTTTTGGGTATATTTAGTAATTCTAGAGTCTTGGGTGTTGCAATGGAATAAAGTTGTGTTTTATAGGTCCTCATTGGCATAAATCGACAAGTGAGAGGAGCAAATCGCAAAGAAAGAAGAGAAAATCGCTTATTAAGGAAAGATGACAAGGAAGAATCAAGAAAAAAATCTGGGCATCTAACGTTGCGCCGTGACATGGTAAAAGATGTCACGACATGTTCATAGGCAGCCCATGACATGAATAAAAATGAACATGACATGTCGTGACATGGCACTTGATGTCGCGGCGCGAGATCTGCGAGTACCAGCTCCTGATTTTTCGAACAACAACCAGTTTGTACTCTTTTGACCATATGTCCTCAACCAAATCTCCAAATCTCTTAATTCTAGCAGGGTTATAAAGCTAAGAAGACAAGATTCAACTTTTCTATTGGGATTAGACTCATTGGAAGCCGTTAGCTTAGAGAAAATTGAGCTCAAAGTGGATAGATGTGACTGGTTAGAAGAAAAGAAAGGAATTTTGGAGATAAAAAAGGATTTGTGAACTACACAAGGGAGAATACACACATTTTTCAGAGGAGAATAGAGGGGGAAACTTAGAGAAAACACATCTTGAGCAAAACAAGTGAATTTTTACAAGACTGCAAAGGATTTAAGCGAAAATCGACATCACTAGCCAGAAGAATATTTCATATTTAACATTTATTTCTTTTCATATTGGTTAGATCTTTCAATGTTGAATTTGTGGATTGTAAACAAGATTTTCATTAGTTTTTTTATATTTTTCTTAACAATCATGAGCTAAATTTGTAGTAGGCACACCCAGAACTCTAGTTATTTGGATTTAATGTGAAGTTTATTTATTTTTAGTTTGATTTGTCATCTTGTTGCTTGTTTAATCTTGTGCTCTATGACTCAATTAGATTGTCCACCTATTTGAGTATTTGTTTGCTTAATTGAACTAGACATAGGAATATTAAGTATAGAACTTGAATTAAACAGAGAAAAATAATGAATTTAAGATAAAATAAGTTGCGTTATTTGTCTTTGAGGATAGACATATTCCCTTAGAGCCTTCTTAGCTTGAAGATAACTTAATCTTAATGTGTCTAGTTTTAGTTTCTTCTTGCATAGACATATGGAGAAATCTAGAGTTAGATAAGCTTTTATGTATTCGACAGTTGTATAAGAGTATATTAGTGTTTAGAGCTTGCAATTGAGATGGTGATAAAACTAGAGATTAATTCATTGCTTTAATTTGGTAACCAGAGGGAAGGGGGGAGCCTACATTTAATCAATTTGGTTAATTCTCACTTGATTTTGCTTCTAATTAGTGTTTAATTTTTATTTTTTGTAGTAGCTTAATTACACAATCATATTATTAATTGAATTTGAGACACTTAGTTATAATTTTTACTATAATTCATCATAAATTTAGTTAATTCTCTGTGGGAACGATATCTATACTTTGGTAAACTTTATTACTTGTCGGCGCATGCACTTGCATTAATTTGGTCTTAATTTCATATGCGCTAAACGACCAACAAGTTTTCTTGCTATAAGGTGAATGTAAAATTGCAAAGACTAAAATTCTAGCCTTTTATACATGTTATGGCTGTTGCCCCCCCCCCCCCCAATTTCTTGCTTAAGGGGCGTCCATGGTGTAGTTTGGGGGGAGGGGGTAGAGATCTTTTTCCCCTTTAGGGGTAGTGGTTGGTTGTGGACTTAGTCCACCCTTATCCTTCCATTAGCTGCACTTTTAAGCTTCCCATCCAGCTATCTGTCACCTTCTCCCTCAGCTCCTCCTTTAGGTAGACCACAAGCTTATCCTTAAGAATGATAGTTGACCTTACGTCTTGCATACGTCACGAGCATTCTAGAGGCTTTCACCTTAATCTATCCTTTCCTTTCTTGCTTATTAATTCAACTCACTTCACCATATTTCATCGTGGCCCATTTCGTCTAAGCTCAATTAGAGAAACGAGATTTACGACCATATCAGATATAATACTACATAAAATTTTATACAGTTTTTGATCATTCCTTAAACAATGAATACAAGTGGAATTGCACATTTGACTACAAGCCAATAATAGACCAAAAAGTTGTTACACATCTATGCGTGTTATAAGAATTGTAACGAGTGTACCAGCTAGATAGCTCCGCTTTTGTTGCATATGGAGGGTTCATTGTTTCTCTGTCTTTTGTCTCGCTTAGCTAAAGAAAAGATTATTGACTTGTTGCAAAATCTGCACTTACAAAGAATAATTCTGGAAAAACGTGAATTACAAATGAAGAACAATTGAGGCGAGAGTTGAACTCTCTATCCTTAAAGCTATATTGCCCCGCCTACGGTGGTACGGGTTCTTGCAACTAACTTCCCAAGATACAACAATTTTGTTTTGTAATTGAACCACTTCAAGAACAAAACCCCACGAACTCTATTTGCTCAAGAACTCTCAGAGAAAGTATG
Source organism: Buddleja alternifolia (assembly GCA_019426215.1). NCBI lineage: Eukaryota > Viridiplantae > Streptophyta > Magnoliopsida > Lamiales > Scrophulariaceae > Buddleja > Buddleja alternifolia. Next base: position 575,393 of record CM033407.1, on the reverse strand, counting down.
TGTATGCAGAAATGCAGGAATGCAGATTCTGTTTTGGTGTGTCTTTTTCATTCTGCAGGGGGAGCCTTTTATAGGCAAAAATAATCAGACAAAGAATTGAATACCATAAATCTGACATTTAAACCAAAAATTAAACCTCAAAACGTTTCAGCCTTTATCCCACGTTTTGACTGTTTAGTTTCAAAAATTTAAATCAGATTAAAGAAGAAAATAAACATGGCCAACGTTTTTCTTCTTCAGTTACAATTCAGATTCAAGTGCCTCAGATTTTTCTGTTGGAAATTAACTGGAAGTTGGGCCTTTGTTAAATTAAATTAACTCTGGCCCAAAAGAAATAATTAACTGGGCCCAAATTAATTAATTCAAATTTGGCCCAAAAAGAATATCTTTAGACTCCAAAGCCCAACAACCACCAAGCCCAAGCCACGGCCCATGACCCGCGCCCGAGCTCGAGCCGGCCGGTCGGACGGACGGCGGCGGCGCACGCGTGTGTGTGTGTGTGTGCGCGCGAGGCGAAACGGACTAAAGCTAAGTCCTTACCCTTCCAAGCCCACAAAAAATTGTCAAAACCCAAGGGCCCAAACTATCATTTTCCCACCATTGTATATAAGCATACTTAACTTGTATCTTATATCCAATGTGGGACAAAGCACATTCAAACACTCATCTTTAGCAATTGATTTCTCATTCGTTTCAACTCCGAATCGAGAAATTCGAAATGCTAAACTTATCTACTCCCGGAGTAGAATAATATTATCTAATAATATTTAGTATCCCCGATACTTATAGTGTTCAAATTTCGTGTGCAAAAGTGTTCAAACACACTTTTTACATGCCATTTTTTCCAACAATCCCCCACACGAATGAAATTAATCAAATTTATGCAATGCATGAAACTGAGAGTGCAAACGAATATTTATCACATCAGAAGAGGTAGCTTTTGGATTTGAACCTTTCTTAGTGAGATATCATCGGATTTACTAGGCTACCCAATGAACATGATGTCTTGAATTGGTCAGCCGTTCGTGTAAAACCAGACAATGATATTCACATGATAAATATTCTAAGCAAATTTTTAGTTCTCACTGTTGGGCCCGTTTTGGCCGTGGCGCCCCCTTTTGGTTTCATAAGTGTTTACATTTTACTCAATATTGAGACGGCCTACACCTCACATTTACATAGGTGATCTCCTATTTAAGAGTATCATACCATACTCCACTTCATTTTCATGACAGTATAGGAATCAATAAAAGTTCCGACTTAGCCTTTGCTACACTTGTAGGATGCACTTCTTTATCCTAAGCAATGGGTTTAGAGTTCATTAAACTCTTAAGTGCCTTCTTGAATTTTCACAACTTAGTTGTCCTGTTGAACCATGATCTTAGGATCTCCAGTCAACATGGTTGGGTTACCGCTGTGTCAATTCTTAATTTGTAGACTTTAACCCCATTCCTCTTGATAGGCAATATATTTGATCTCTAGGCAATCCTTTCGTCAAAGGATCTGCAATATTCTCCTTTGATTTCACATAATCAATGGAAATAATCCCGTTAGAGATCAACTGCTTAATGGTATTATGCCTATGACGAATATGTCTAGACTTACCATTATACATACTATTCTGAGCCCTCCCAATTGCTGACATACAGTGGCAATGAATCAAAATCGGAGGCACAGGTTTTTCCCAGCATGGAATATCTTCTAAGAAATTTCTAAGCCACTCAGCTTCTTCACCAGCTTTATCTAAAGCTATGAATTCTGATTCCATCATGGAACGGGCTATGCAAGTTTGCTTAGAAGATTTCCATGACACCGCTCCTCCACCGATGGTAAATACATACCCACTTGTGGACTTAGAGTCGTTTGTGTCTGATATCCAATTAGCATCGCTGTATCCCTCTATTACAGCTGGAAATCTTGAGTAGTGTAATCCATATTCTTTAGTAAACTTTAAATACTTAAGAACTCTAGTTAAAGCATTCCAATGCTCTACACTAGGATTACTTGTGAACATACTCAACTTGCTCATAGAATAAGCTAGATCAGGGCGAGTACAGTTCATGATATACATTAAACTTCCAATGACCCTAGCATATTCTATTTGTGATATGGGTTCGCCATGATTTTTGTGTAGATGAACACTTAAATCCACTGGTGACTTAACTGGTGCACTATCGCAAGGAAGGAATTTTCCTAAAACCGTCTCAACATAGTCCCTCAGAAGTCCTCAGGATTTTAATCCCTAAGATGACGTCTGCAAGTCCCATATCCTTCATGTCAAAGTTCTTCTTTAACATGCCTTTAGTATTCATGATGATTTCATGATTACTACCCATTATCAACATGTCATCTACATATAGACACACGATGACATATGCATTATGTGTTTCTCTAACATACATGCACTTATCACACTCGTTGATTTTGAAACCATTTGACAACATCGTGCTATCAAATTTTTCATGCTACTGTTTTGGCGCTTGTTTTAGTCCATACAAGGACTTTACAAGTTTACAAACTTTCTTCTCCTGTCCAGGAGCAACATACCCCTCGGGTTGTTCCATATATATTTCTTCGTCTAATTCTCCGTTCAGAAACGCAATCTTAACATCCATTTGATGTATCTCAAGGTTATGCAACGCGGCAATAGCGATGAGTAATCTAATGGAAGTTATTCTCGTTACTGGAGAATAAGTATCGAAGAAATCAAGACCTTCAGTTTGACGATATCCTTTGACCACCAAACGAGCCTTGTACTTATCAATAGTTCCATCAGTCTTATATTTTCTTTTCAGAATCCATTTACAGCCTAAAGGCTTACTTCCCTTTGGAAGATCAACCAACTCCCAGGTATGGTTGTGCATAATAGACTCGATTTCACTATTGATAGCCTCTTTCCAGAGTTGGGCATCTGGACCAGCTATAGCTTCCTTAATTGTTCTAGACTCACCTTCTAATGTATAAGATACAAAGTCGAGACCAAACGATTTAGGAACTCTTGCCCTTTTGCTACGACGTGGTTCTTCATCCCCGGGATTAGAACTACTCGCAGACTCATCAAATGTTCTTTTAAGAGGAACTTTCTCGTTTATTTCCTTACTTGGAAAAACATTCTCGAAAAACGAAGCATTTCTAGATTCCATGATAATACCTTCATGAATCTCAGATATTTCTGATTTATGTACCAGAAATCGATAGGCACTACTATTAAGAGCATAACCTATGAATATGCAATCAATAGTCTTAGGCCCTATCTTTACTTGTTTGGGTTTAGGTATTTCTACCTTAGCCAAACACCCCCACACTTTGAGGTACTTGTAAGAAGGCTTTTGACCTTTCCAAAGTTCGTACGGAGTCTCACTCCTACTTTTTTAGGGAATCTTGTTAAGGATATAATTGGCGGAGAGGATCGCCTCCCCCTACAAATTCTGAGGTAATCCAGAATTTAACAACATCGCATTCATCATTTCTTTGAGAGTGCGATTCTTGCGTTCAGCAACGCCATTTGATTGAGGTGAGTATGGTGCCGTCGTTTGATGAATAATTCCAGATTTGGTACAAAATTCATCAAAAGGAGCTCCGTATTCTCCACCTCTATCACTTCGGATAGCTTTTATCCTTTTTCCAAGTTGATTTTCAACTTCCGTTTTGTAATGTATAAACGCTCCAAGCGCTTCGTCTTTACTTCTTAGTAAATACACATAACAATACTTTGTGCAATCATCGATGAATGTTATGAAATACTTTTTTCCACCTCTAGTTTGCACAAACTTTAAATCACAGATCTCGCTGTGAATAAGTTCTAGAGGTGCGGTGTTTCTTTCTATTGAAGGAAACGGTTGTTTGACTAGCTTCGCTTCAACACAAATCTCACATTTGTATTGATTATCAACTTTAAAAGTTGGTATTAAATTCAAGTAAACCAATCTTCGAATAGTATTATAATTTACATGTCCTAGTCTAACATGCCATAAATTAGAATACTCAAGCAAATAAACAGAATGTTCAATAATTTTATTGCTAGTGTTCTCGGTTACAATTGAGCGGATTACATTCATAACATTCATCTTAAAAAGGCCCTGTTCAAGGTAACCTTTTCCTACATAAATCCCTCTTTTAGTAAACGAAAACGTATCCGCTTCGAAGACTAACTTGAATCCGTTCTTGACTAAAGCCGAACCAGAAACCAGATTTTTACGAATCTCTGGAACATGCAGCACTTCAGTCAGAGTCAGCTCCTTGCCTGAAGTCATCTTCAGCACTACTTTCCCCATTCCGACCACCGGAGATGTGGCCGAGTTTCCCATAAACAATCTTCGTCCATCAGTTGGGGAATAAGACGAGAACGCCTCCTTATCTGAACGGGCGAGTAGCTCCAGTATCAATAAACTACTCCCTTGGGTTGTCTACCATATTGGTTTCGAACACAACGGCAGTGAGATCGAGTTCAGACAGATCGATTGGGACCCGATTGTCAGACAGGTTATCGATCATCTCGTTGATTTCCTGGACATCATCAACAGTTAGGTGTGCCTGATGTTGCACCTGGTTCGGAACCCTGTTCTGAACCTGATTCTTGCCTTTATTCTTGTCAGAACCTCTCTTTCGAGACTGATTATTATTTTTCTTAGGCTCTTTACAGTCTCTAGCCCAATGACCAGTACGACCGCAATTATAGCAACCATTGTCATCGCCGTCACCTTGTTTCGGCTTTCCTTTTCCAGCTTGCTTTTTCTGAGCCTGGAAATTCCCATGGAACTTTCTTTTCTGGTTAGAACTTTCCGGAACTTCAATGACGTTTGCCATTGCTTGAACAGGAGCCCTCTTGATAGAAGCCCGGTTGTCTTCCTCAATTCTGAGTCTGACAACCAACTCTTCTAAGCTCTTCTCCTTTCTCTTATGCCTTAGGTAGTTCTTGAATTCATTCCATGAGGGCGATAATTTTTCAATCACAGACCCCACATGAAAATTCTCACTCAAAGCCATTCCCTCGGCATGAACTTCATGTATGATAATCTGAAGCTCTTGGACTTGGCTTGCCACGGACTTAGAGTCCACCATTTTGAAGTCTAAGAACTTCGTGACCATGAAATTCTTCAGTCCAGCGTCCTTAATTCTGTACTTCTTATCTAATGCCTCCCAGAGGTCTTTTGAGGTTTTCATGGACAGATACACGCTGTAAAGCGAATCGTAAAAACCGCTGAGCACGTAATTCCTGCAAAGGAAATCACAGTGTATCCCGCTGAACATCGTCAGAATCTTCAGGGATAGACGGGGCGTCTTCCCATAAGAACCTCGCCAGGTTCAAAGTAGTTAAGTAAAAAAGCATCTTTTGTTGCCACCGTTTGAAGTCAGCCCCGCTGAACTTCGATGGCCTTTCAGCCTGCACCGGGATAACCGGATTAACCGGTGGTACAATCAGAGTTGTCCGTTCAGCTTGTGTCGGAATTACCAGATTAACATTAGTTACAACTGGTGGATTCAGACCAGAGCCTAAACCGGACCCAAACCTCGAACCCGAGGCAAAGCCAGAACCAAGACCAAGACCGAGATTAGCTCCAGGTCCCAGGCCAAAGTCGAGAGTAGCGGCAACATTTTCATTAGCACCGAATTCAGCCATTTTTCAGAATTTTCGAAAAGTCACAGAAATCAACAACAATATAGCTTTAAGCTTGTTGCAAAATCTGCACTTACAAAGAATAATTCTGGAAAAACGTGAATTACAAATGAAGAACAATCGAGGCGAGAGTTGGACTTTCTATCCTTAAAGCTATATTGCCCCGCTTACGGTGGTACGGGTTCTTGCAACTAACTTCGCAAGATACAACGATTTTGTTTTGTAATTGAACCACTTCAAGAACAAAACCCCACGAACTCTATTTGCTCAAGAACTCTCAGAGAAAGTATGTGTATGCAGAAATGCAGGAATGCAGATTCTGTTTTGGTGTGTCTTTTTCATTCTGCAGGGGGAGCCTTTTATAGGCAAAAAAAATCAAACAAAGAATTGAATACCATAAATCTGACATTTAAACTTCAAAATGTTTCAGCCTTTATCCCACGTTTTGACTGTTTAGTTTCAAAAATTTAAATCAGATTAAAGAAGAAAATAAACATGGCCAACGTTTTTCTTCTTCAGTTACAATTCAGATTCAATTGCCTCGGATTTTTCTGTTGGAAATTAACTGAAAGTTGGGCCTTTGTTAAATTAAATTAACTCTGGTCCAAAAGAAATAATTAACTGGGCCCAAATTAATTAATTCAAATTTGGCCCAAGATATACGTTTTGACTGTTTAGTTTCAAAAATTTAAATTAGATTAAAGAAGAAAATAAACATGGCCAACGTTTTTCTTCTTCAGTTACAATTCAGATTCAATTGCCTCAGATTTTTCTGTTGGAAATTAACTGGAAGTTGGGCCTTTGTTAAATTAAATTAACTCTGGCCCAAAAGAAATAATTAACTGGGCCCAAATTAATTAATTTAAATTTGGCCCAAAAAAATATCTTTAGACTCCAAAGCCCAACAACCACCAAGCCCAAGCCACGGCCCACGACCCGGTCGGACGGCGGCGGCGCGCGAGGCGAAACGGACTAAAGCTAAGTCCTTACCCCTCCAAGCCCACACAAAATTGTCATGACCCAAGGGCTCAAACTATCATTTGCCCACCATTGTATATAAGCATACTTAACTTGTATCTTATATCCAATGTGGGACAAAGCACATTCAAACACTCATCTTTAGCAATTAATTTCTCATTTGTTTCAACTCCGAATCGAGAAACTCAAAATGCTAAACTTATCTACTCCCGGAGTAGAATAATATTATCCAATAATATTTAGTATTCCCGATACTTATAGTGTTCGAATTTCGTGTGCAAAAGTGTTCAAACACACTTTTTACATGCCATTTTTTCCAACAATTGACTTACATTGGTTGTCAATAGGTCGAAAATGATGTCGGACGCAAAAAGTCTTCACATAGTAATTGATATGTTCATGAATTAAACAACAACAAAAAGTTCAACACATACGAAGCATTCATCATGTTCCGTACATAACGAATATTATCTTTCCATATTTATAGACTTTATGAGTTATATAAAAGGAAAAATTATAGTATTATTCTAATAAATTATTGTCTCATTGGAATTTTAACATGTTATTTACAAATTTGCAAAATTAGTCCATTGAAACGTATTTTTTGATCCATCCTTTAAAATCGGAAAGGCAGTTAATTTGGTCATGTACCTTGCATGAGGTTATTACTTGATTTTTGGGTAAAATTTAAAAAAATTCTTAATGACACGTATATGTTGCATGAAATTTCATCCATTTCATAGGGAAGGGTCCAAAGGTTTAAAAGAATAATCCTGTAGAGTTGTTTTTACTTGAAACAATGAATGTAAAATCATATCGTCCTCTAGATCCCTTTACTAATACTCTCTAGAATTTTTTTTCGGGCCCTTAATGAATATTTTTCGGGCCCTTTTTACGTCAGTTATTGTACACTCCTAGAAGGTTTACATGGATGAGAACGACGGTGACCAACCGCCTCCGGTGGGCTCGGCCGCCGAACGAACTGTCAAGAAATTCAAACGGGGGTTAAGAGGTGAAGAAAGATCCTTTGTGCCATCTTCGAACTCTAATAATGATGAAATGAATACCGAGACGCAAGGTGGAAGAAATGGTAATGGATCTCCTAATGCCTGGCAATCGGGCAAATTACATGGGACTTGGACACAAACGGGAACACCACGGCAATACTATACGGGTGAAGGAGAACAGGATGAATGGGATCAGAAAATGATAGAGGAAATCAAGTCAAAAGGCAAAGCTACAATGCAACATAAATTATCCATCAATGTTCCGGAAGTTTTCGTTACAATCGATGAATGGTTGGAGTCTTATAGACCATACAGGCGTGCGTTGTTGGTTAAGGTACTAGGGCGGAAAGTTGGATTCGCAAACTTAAGACAGCGTATGCGTACTCTATGGCATCTCAACGACCTTGATCCCGTCGACGTCGGTAATGACTATTATCTATTACGGTTCAACACAAAAGCAGATTACATAAAAGTACTCGAAGGAGGACCGTGGACGGTAATGGGACATTACCTTACCGTTCAAAGGTGGAAACCCGATTTCCAATCGGCTAAAGCTAGCATTTCATCGACGCTAGTGTGGGTTCGCTTCCCCGAAATCCCTATCGAACTATTCAACTATAAGATATTATCTCGAATGGGGGAGACTCTGGGGCGGGTTATCAAAGTCGATAAACATACGGAACTCTCGCTCCGAGGGCGTTTTGCTCGAATATGCATTGAAATAGATTTCGCCAAGTCTCTTCCACCATTTATTCTTCTTAATGGCCGTCTTCAATCTGTTGAATATGAGGGCTTACACCTTATTTGTTTTGATTGCGGTTCATATGGCCATAGGAAGGAAACATGTGTCAAGAAGATGAATAAACCAGGAAATCCCATTCCGGATGTGTCCCGTCATGAAGAAGATGAAAACATGGAAACTGGTGAAGCTTCCGACATGGCGGCGTCGGAAAAAGTAACCTACGGGCCATGGATGATGGCACAATCTCGGGCCCGAAATTCCTATCGAAAAGCTAACGTTACAGAGGAACAAGCAAGTATGGAAAGTCATCATTATCCAGGTCCCACCATGCATAGGGGGGTGCAAAAGCAAAACTTACCTTTTGGTAAAAGCCACAATCAGGGGGATAAAGAAGGAATAAATAAATTGGGCTCCACCAAATTTAAAAAAGTTGCTCACAAATCAATGAATAGCTACGACCATGAAGGATCCAGGTTTAATGTGCTCGTGGAGGATTTTAATCAAGAGGAGGCCCACACTTTTTTCCACATTGGCACTCAACATATTCAAGAGGACCCAATAGTGAAAGATAGCAATAGGCCCACACATGCCACCAAGCAAGCTGATCGGTCCAAAAATAAAAAGCCAAAAAGTAAGGCCCAAGCAGGACCAGCCCCACGGACTTGGCATAGCACAGCAGACAAAGGAAAAGCAGTTGTGGGCCCATCAATAAGTATCGATCCGACCCGACTTCCGTTGTTGGCTAAAGGTAACACTTACCCAATTATTAATAATTCCATTGAATCTACCCCATTAGGACCATTTGAAACACCATCTAATATTAATTTGCTGGCCCAACAAAATAATTTAGTTTCTCATATTGATACTCAACCACATACAAACTCCAAATTTGAATTCACATCGGTTGAAAATACACATAATCCTCAAAATTCGCATGATTCAAATTCTAAACACCAACTCTTTATTTCGGGTCAAATCGAACTCGATTCAGAATTGGACCCTTTGCCGAGCGGGTCGGACAAACCCGACCTGGAATTTTCTCTTCTCACAGGTCAGTCGATTCCCTCGGATAAAGACGCTGAGATGAACATGGAGGTAGAACTCGTGAATAATCCGGCTTTTGAAGAAATGGAGGGTATTCACTCCCCCGAGGTATGATCCTCCAAGTTTTTCATTCCGATATATTTATAGTTTAATGATGAATGTAATTTTTTGGAATTGTAGGGGAGCAGGGAAGCCGGAATTACTTCCTGCTCTATTAGAAATTCTCCGTACTAATGATCCGTACATCCTAGTTCTTATGGAGACGCGGGTTCAGAGTGATCGAGCTATTGATATTCTTTGGTGGAACCGGCTAGACAAATTGGAAAAAGTTGAAGCTAGAGGCTTTGCGGGGGGTGTTTGGCTCTTCTGGAATTCTACCGAGGTGAATTTAGAATTTGTTCAGGCTAATGACCAAAGTATTACAGTGATTGTTAGGCAAAGAGGTTATACTGATTGGGTCTTGACGGCTATTTATGCTAGCCCTCAAACGGACACCCGAGATTACTTATGGAACTACATTAGACGTCTATCGTACGCTATCACGGGTCCGTGGCTCTTGGCAGGTGACATGAATGTTGTGACAACGGCTGCTGAAAAAACTGGGGGGTCTCCGTTTAACTATAATAATTGTCGTAATTTTTTAGATTGTGTCGAGGATTGTGGTTTTATTGACTTAAAATTCAGGGGAACTCTATTCACATGGGCTAAAGGGGGAAATTCCCCTCTCCAGGAGCGTCTTGACAGGGCTATTTGTAACTCGGACTGGCGTTTGGCTTACCCTCTTGCCATAGTCCGTCACTTACCTCGTACGACTTCTGAATATTCCCCGATCCTTCTATCCCTGACCGACGAGCAAACTCTTCATAATCATCATGCTCCCACGCGCATCCAAACTGCGTGGTTCACGGATACTCGGTTTCAGAATTTTGTGCCGGATCAGTGGTCCAGTCAGACTGGTGTTGATATTGCGGACCGTATAGGTGCAATTAGAACCAAAGTGGGTCAGTGGAACAGGGAAGTGTTTGGAAATATCTGTAGAAGAAAACGAGAACTTCTAGCTCGGATTGGTGGCATCCAACGTGCCCAGGGCCAGAACTTCAATAAATACCTTCAAAAGCTGGAAGCTAAGCTTATAACACAGTATCATGCGACCCTGAGACAAGAAGAGGTTATGTGGAAACAGAAGTCTCGGATTAGATGGCTCAAATCAGGAGACCTTAACACTCGCTTCTTTCATATTGCAGCGGCTACTAAAAGAGGAAAGACCAAGATTTGTAATCTAATGCGTGATGATGGCACTTGGGAAACGGATGAGACCGAGCTTAAGAACATGGCGGTGGAATTCTATCGGACTTTATATGGCACCGGGGAAAGTGTGACTCAATATTTGAGAACCGAGGGGTTTCCTAAGCTTACCGAGCTCCAAATTAATTCCCTTCAGTTACCGGTTTCTAAAGATGAGGTTAAACGTGTTATATGGGAGATGCATCCTTCTAAATCTGCGGGCCCCGATGGACTTCAACCCATCTTTTTTCAGAAATGTTGGAACACGATCGGTGATGATGTCACTAATACGGTGAGTGAAGCTCTCCGCTCAGGTATGATCGATACTCGTCTCAATGAATCCCTCATTACTTTAATTCCTAAAGAAGACAATCCTACACATCTTTTAAAGTTTCGTCCAATCAGCCTTTGCAATGTGATCCTCAAAGTTATCACTAAAACATTAGCTAATAGACTTCGTCACATGATGGATGTTCTTATACCTCAAACCCAGAGTAGTTTTAATCAAGGCAGGCAAACTATTGATACTGTAATTATTACTCAAGAAGTCATACATAATTTGAGAAAGTCTAAGGGTAAGAAAGGTTATTTCATTTCAAAAATTGACTTTGAAAAGGCTTATGATAGGGTCGATTGGACCTTTCTTGAAAATGTGTTGAAAGAGATGGGATTCCCTGCCAATTGGATTAGTCTTATTTTGAGTTGCACTACTACAGCTAGACTATCCCTTCTTTGGAATGGGGAGACTACTGAATGGTTCAACCCAAAACGAGGACTCCGTCAGGGAGACCCACTCTCGCCTTATCTTTTTGTTTTTTGTGTGGAAAAGCTAGGTTCTCTCATCAGCGAGGCAGTTCAGACAAAACGGTGGTATCCGGTGCCTACTTCTCGTTTGGGTCCTAGGGTGTCCCATCTCATGTTTGCTGACGATCTCATTCTTTTCGGAGAGGCTTCTAGTTCGCAAGTTGACACTATTAGCCGTACATTGGATTCTTATTGTCTCATGTCAGGGCAGTTGGTCAATATGAATAAATCCTGGATCTACTTCTCAAATAATATCCCTGGATCCCGAGCTAGAGAGCTAAGTCGTCGGGCCAATCTCCAAATTACTCATGACCTTGGCCGTTATCTGGGTTCTCCAATGCACCATTCCCGTGTCCGTATTAGTGATTATAAATTTCTTGTCGACCGTGTGAAGAAGAAGTTGTCAGGATGGAAATGTAAAAATCTTTCTTTAGCTGGAAGGGCTACTTTAATCAAGGCAGTGACTACAACTATCTCTTCATATTGTATGCAAACTTCTCGGATACCCTTGGGTATATGCGACCAAATTGATAAAGCCAACAGGAAATTTCTTTGGGGCGGTTCAGATGAGGTTAGAAAAATCCATCTTATTGCGTGGGATACAATTTGCCGTCGAAAGTCGAAAGGGGGTCTCGGAATTCGAAATTCCAGAGCTGTCAACTTATCTTTTTTAGGGAAACTTGGATGGCAACTTTTGACTCATGATAATAAGCTTTGGGTTCAAATTCTTTGACACAAGTATGTTTATCGTAATAGAGCCTGTGCCCGTAATGTCACGTCTCACACGTGGCGAAGCATACTTGCGGCTTCTCCACTTCTATCTAGTGGAATTAGGTGGAAGCTCGGAAATGGTCGAGGTATCAAGTTTTGGAATGACGTGTGGTTAGGAGATTCGAGTTTGCAGTACCGTTCGGGGTGGGTCCCTACAAAATCTGATGCTAATCGAACTGTGAGAAGCTATTGGGACGACATTCTAGGTTGGAAATGGAATGAATTGCTTGCTCTTCAAGATAACATAAAAAATGAACTTGCTGCTATTAATTTAAATCTTAATATCCACCATGAGGATGTCATCTTTTGGAAATTTTCCAACAAAGGGGTTTATACATGTAAAAGTGGCTATGACATACTTATGAATAACACAATGCATGTTGACCAAGAGGAGTTTAATATTTGGAGAAGGATTTGGAAGATTCGGGTTGCTCATCGCCGGAGAATGTTTCTTTGGACTTTGCGCCATGACCGTCTCCTTACAAACCTTACGTTGATGCGACGTGGTATTCTTACGAACGCTGATTGCAAGTTTTGTGGTTCCCATACGGAATCAGCCCTCCACGCTCTTAGAGACTGTGATTGGGCAACTCAAATATGGCATCAACTCGTGGCACCCTGTCACCGAGCCCGTTTCTTCTCTCAGGATCTTGCGACGTGGATTGACTGGAACATCACTTCTTCGGCGAGCAGGTACGCTTTGGGGGGGGAGTGGTCTATAATTTTTACTGAAACGTTGAATATTTTATGGCAGGAACGAAATAAATCATCACACAATAACGAAGATTCCCGCCATTTGATTACGATGGACTTTATCCGATGTAGAGTGGAAGAGACGAAACATCTCGTGGGAGACGACCCTGAGGCACTTGTGGAAGCTATTCAAGTGGGTTGGACTCGCCCGGAATTGGGTTGGTTTAAGCTTAATGTTGACGCATTCATACAAAAAGATCACATGCATCAACATGCTCTTGTTGCTATTGGAGGCGTAGTTAGGGATATGCATGGAAGATGGCATGGAGGATTTGCTGGTACTGTACCCGATTCTTCTATTTTAGCCGCTGAATTGAAGAGTATTCTCCAAGGTCTCACATTTGCATGGGATATCGGTATTCGGAAAGTTGAAGTCGAGAGCGATTGTTGGGAGGCGGTTGACAGTATTACTACGGGGAGTCAATCGCATCGATATTTTGAGATAATATCTAAGATTCGCGATTTAATTGCTCTACCTTGGCAAGTGAGCATATCTCATATTTGGAGAGAAGCAAATAAAGCGGCGGATACAATGACACATGTGGGTCACAGTCATACGCTCATGCGGTTCAGGAACGCGCCTCAATATCTTCATCACATTTTGGAGCAAGATAGAGCAGGCATAACTTGGACTAGATATGTAACCTTAAACTCGGGCTTGTCGAGTTAAGGTTTAGGGTACTCCCTTCGTTTTGGAAAAAAAAAAATGAATGTAAAATCATAGTAGACTCAGTCTTATAGACTAATATTTTAATGTTAGTAATATTTAAGGAATAGTACAACATATCAATAGCCTTTTTCTATCTTAAAATTTTAATAAGCCTTTCATTTTCTTTTAAGAAAAAAAATACTAAAACCCTCCTAAAATAATTTTTTTATAAAAAAAAACCATCAAAATATTTTTTAATCTCAAAAACCCATTCTATAAACTTTTGATTCTAAAGAAGTCAAAAGTTACGATTAACAATTTTTTGGACTAAAATATCATTCATTTATTAATTGAAGAATTGATCAGTGGATTTTTTTCTATCGAAATTGTTTTATTTGAATTTTTCAATTTTTTTTGGTGCAACGTAAATTCTTTTATAGATCATCAGCAAAACATGTACAAAGCCACCACACAACATCATCACTGTACGCAACAAACCTGGGCATCACGCTCTCAACCAAGTGGTTAACAAGCCACTTTACATTTTGTAAGAACTAACTATTCATCTATGTAAAATATTCTCTAATAAATCATGTCTCTATGTAGGGGTAAAAGACGAACCAAACTACTCGATACTAGATCGGTAAAAACTCGTTTGAGCTCGATTCGTTAACTTATCAAACCAAGCTCAAACAACTTTTTGTGTTTGATAAGTTTTGAAGCTCGGCTCGAGCTCAGCTCGATTAGTTAAAAATAATAAAAACACGTACAATAAAATCAATCTACTCCAGTTCGACTTGTGTTCGGCTCAATTAAAGCAATTTGAGCTCGGCTTGATTAATAATCAAACAAGCTCAAACAAAAATTTTGAAACTCGATTGTATTTCAAACAAGGTTGAACAACATCTCGTTCGGCTCAACTCGGCTCTATTGCACTCCTATCTCTATGTGTCAGCTTTTGTAATTTGAATTCTCTAATTCTAATTTTATGGTCTGTTTTTAATCTCTCCATAACTACTCCTTGTTCTGACTCAATTTGCTTGAAAATTTTGCTATTCCTCTCCATCCAACTTCTATAAACAATTACAGCCATTGTCATTCTTACAATACTTTCTTTTAACTTCCATCTCCGGAATGCATAGGCTAGCCACCTTCTCCATCTGTTAAAGTTATCAGGGGAGGGGAATGCTGTATATTCAACCAGGGCAAAGTATCCATTAGAAGTTGCTTTGTACAAGCACATGCAAAGTAAAGATGTTGCACAGTTTCAGTGTCATTTTAGCAAAACACAAAAAAATTGATAAACCGTCTAATAGGGATTTTTTTTTCAATATTAAATATTTTAATTATTTTTAAATTAAATTGTTTGGGATAGTTATCTAATCTGTCATGACACAAGATGGAAATGGGGATTTTACTCTCAGCCGTTTGATTACATATCAAAAAAGCAAACAATCCTAGCCGAAACAAAGAAATCAGAATTAATGAAAAAGGCTCTAAAGACACCGTTGTCAAACAACGAAGAGCCACGTGTCCCATCAACTATGCCGTCTCAAGCAACAACAGGAAAGATACCCCCTACGTGTCAGAATTTGCAACTGAGCATCCAAGGGCTAGTATCATTTTTAGTTTTTGAAAAAATTACAAAAATCTGAAATTTAAGATTAAAATAATAATTAGTACGAGTATCAATATAAAAGTTCTAAATAAATAATTTTCGACACGAAACTATGACTGATTAATTTTTAATTTGAAGGCTAAGACCTATTAAGTCCATAGATTTATTAACCATATATGTTGGATTTTGAATTGAAAAATTGGTGGAATGAGTTTTTCAGATTAAAAAATATCTTTATGTATTTGGATGTTAAAATTTATTTCAGGGGGTCATAGTAATTTTTCCTTTCTTTTACAGTCTACAAATCATATAATTTTTTTTGAGCAGACTACAAATCATATAATTAGTAGGCGTACAGCATGCACGTTATTTTCTTTACACTCGTTCTCTTCATATTTACTATCAAATTCAGAAATGTAATAGTCATTGGTGTCGAAGTCCCGTCTTGTTCTAATTTCTTTTTAGAATTTTTTTTTTTTTGGTACAATAAAGTTCGGGTGGGATCGGTGCCGGTCCCCCACCCGGGTCAGGGCATGCCACACGCTTTCTACGGCGCTGGGAAACTTACAGATCGCCCACCAACAGCTGTCCTCACATCAGCCGAGAATCGAACCCTCGACCTTCATTGGGTCGGAAGTCGCCTCGTACCAACTACACCAACGGCTGTTGGTTTTATGGTTTATTACGTCGATGCACTTTTAGCTAGTTCGGTTACTTAAATTGGCGAACTTGATAAAACATTTGGAAAATTGATTCAAGTGAAGGGATTTCTTCAAAATTGATTTTGTGGGAACGGGAAGTAATAGTTGTTGTGCATTTGAATTCGGCTTCCAAAACTTAAAGTTATAATTTTGATCAAATTTCCGCAATGTCCCTGTTTTAATATTTTTCATCACAATTCCTTTTAGCTCACAATTGACCAAATAAAGTAGCTGTGTGATATATACTCTAGCTTCAATTTTAGAGCTGCAACTTTCTATCATTAACGGATACAATATCACCAACACTGTCAAACATTTACATATATATTACTTATGTAGCTCATTTTCCAGGAACAAAGTTTGTCGCATAGGCCCATGCATTGTTGGCCACTGGATCAGCAAGATGGTCGAATAGGTTTTCGATTGGGCCCTTTCCAGTAACAATAGCTTGCACAAAGAATCCAAACATCGAAAACATTGCTAATCTCCCATTCTTGAGTTCTTTAACCTTTAGCTCAGCAAAAGCCTCGGGATCATCAGCCAAGCCCAATGGGTCGAAGGATCCGCCTGGGTAAATCTTGTCCAGTCCCTCCCCAAGTGGGCCTCCTCCAACTCTGTATCCTTCGACAAAGCCCATGAGCACAACTTGGGTGGCCCAGATGGCCAAGATACTCTGGGCATGAACGAGGTTAGGATTGCCAAGATAGTCGAGCCCACCTTCTGAGAAAATTTGGGCTCCAGCTTTGAACCACACGGCCTCACCGAATTTGACCCCATTCTTTGCTAGAATCTCTGGGAAGACACATCCCAACGCACCGAGCATGGCCCAACGAGAGTGGATCACTTCAAGCTCACGGTTCTTTGCAAATGTCTCGGGATCAGCTGAGAGTCCAGCAGTATCCCAACCATAGTCCCCAGGAAACTCACCAGTGAGGTATGATGGGGTTTGCTCAGAGAATGGGCCCAAGTACTTGGGTCTGTCCGGTCCGTACCTATTTCAATAATCCAAAACGCAAACAAATAAGACTTTTGTGTGAACAACATACGTCTTTTATCTTAATTTTATCGTGGTTTGATTCATTCTTACCAGATGCTTTGAGGAGCACTCTTGACAGTACGCCTCTTGGTGAAGCGGCCTCCGTCGATGTTGCCGACCTTTTTGATGAGCTCATTGTTCTGTGGCTTCAAAGCTGTCTGCCCAGCAAATGCAGAATGTTGGATTGCTGAAGTTGCCATTTCTTAGTAGCGTAGCTGAGTTGATTTATTTGTTGCTGAGTGTGAAATAAGTAGTAGAAGAGGTTCTATATATATATATATATCATGAAGTTGGATGATTTTGTGGATCACAATTTACACCTCAGCATATATTGATTGGTTGGGTTTTGGGTGTTAGATTTTGTTGGAAAAATATTCGTGAGCCTATTCGGGCTTAGTATCTTCAAGAACGATTTTAAAGTCGAGGCAAGTGTTCTACACTTTATCTTTGAAACGAAATTGCCCCGCTCACGGTGCTTACGGGATTTGGCAATTGTTTCCCAAGATTCAACGAATTAGTAAAGAAGTAGTAGCACTACAAACTTCTTTACTCTACGAACAAACTTTGTTCCAAACTCTCTCGATGGACTATGGTGAATTAAATGCATATCTAAACATTTAATATGCAAGACTATTCTCCAAATATTAAATTAATATTTAGGAATATCCAAAGAATTCTCAAAATACTCAAAATAGTATCTAAGTGAAGAAAGGAGAAGATAATATGATTATGGTGTATTTAATCTTAAAATATGGGGGTTTATTTATAGAGAATGAAGAGTTTTGGGTCAAAAGTTGTAACTTTTCGTACATTGTAGAAGGGCCCAAAAGGTGTGACTTTTGGACGAAAAGCCCCCTGAAGCAGCTTTTCATTTTGGCCCCAACAGTTGCACCTTTAGTGAAAAGCCCCTGGCACGAGCTGAGATTCAGTGTGGGCGGGTGTACCGTGGACCTGCTGACAGCCAATCAGCTTCCTGTCAGCATGGGAGATTGTCCGGTGCGGGCGGTTGCACCAATTTCTGTGCAATTCAGCCCCTAACGTTCTTGAACTTTCAAATTGACCCCAAAACTTTGAATCTTGATCAAATAGATCCTTTCAAATTGGTCCCTCAATTTTTCGATTTTAACATTTTAGTCCTCAAACTAAATGAACCATTTTCCATACGATCGCGGCCGTCGATCGTATGAATTTGATCATTTAATCATGTATGTTTATATCGATCCATTGATTCCAATTAAAACCACATTTTAAGTGACATACTTTGTTAATTAACTTCTCATTCACCCTAAATCGGAATTGAGTAATTAAATACTCAAAATTTATCTACTCGAAAAGTAGATTAATTTGAGCCAAAGACATTTCACTTTCAACATGTGGAATTCACTTAAATCTCTAATAAAATCATGCTAAAACACGATTTACTCAATCAAAATTTCCAACAGATTTCCCACTTGATATTTTCCCACGAGATATATAGATCATAGAGGCCCTTATTATGCCACATTGGACAGAAAATCTAAATTGGTTCTTGAATATCTCTAATGCCTTTATTGGCCCCAAATATGAACAAATGAACATGGTCTACGCTTAGTTGGCCTATTCCAAATTAGCTTTTGTCTTGATATTACACATTGGATTCTCATTTTCTTTTAAGAATTTATGTAAATACTTTTCCGAAAAGTTTCATCCACCAAAAATAATCACGCAATACAAAGTGATTCAAGGTTGCAATTATAATTATTCTGTTTCCATTGTAAGTGAATAATACTTCTTATTTATTTTGGTATTTTTCTTTTTATTTCTTGTAAGGGAGTAAGTATTCGTTATTGTTAAAAAACTAGTTAACTTAATGCTTGTACTTTGAGCTATATCTGTTGTACCTTACAAATTAGTTTAAAAGTTAGTTAATCTGTTAAAAGCGTTAATTAGTCAGCTTGATAGCTAAGCAAGTTAGTTGGCAGTGTTTAGTATATATTTTCATTTCCAGCTGTAATTGTATTCATTTAATCATAATTAATACAATGAATTCAGATTTCATCTTCTTTCTCTCATTTGAGCATGGTATCTAGAGCTTGAAGATTAAGATCTGATTTCTTCAAATCTCTGCAATCAACTTCAATCCTTCCTTCTTCTGAATTGATTTCAGTTTATCACTGAAATTTCAATCGATCAATTTCTTCTTCAATCTTCGATTGAATCTTCCGTTTTTTATTTCAGTTTTTCGCTGAAATTTCAATTGATTTCTTGAATCATCTGATTCTTGAATTCTGTGTCTTTGATTTCATTTTCTCTTAAATTTCGATTGATTTCACCTGAATCTCAATGTCTTTCCAGAATTATTGTTTATTTCTGCCATGGGTCCATTGAATATCACTTCTGGATCTCAATTTGCAAGTTCTTCCGCAGTGCATTCAAACGCATATGATGTGAATGATCCACTGTATATACATCCATCCGATGTACCAAATCTTCACCTCGTTCCTTATGAGCTCAAAGGATCTGAAAATTATGGGCCGTGTTTGGTTTTATTTTGGGGTTTTTTTGGGTGAAAATTTTGGTGAAAAAGATTATTGGAAGTTGTGTATTTTAATGAAAATGTGTTTGGTTTAGTGTTTGATTTTATTTTCAGAAGAGACAAAAGTTACTGTAGCAGTCAAATCATGTAAGTTTTTGTCTGAAAAGTTGTGTTTATAATTAGTTAATGATTGAAAAATATAATATAATATAAATTTTAAATGATTATATTGTAATTGATATAATTAGTAGGTACCTTAAAGTAGAGACAAATAGGGAGACAATAGCTGACAATTTTTTTGACCAAAAAAATCATTTTTGGTCAAAAAAACACAAAACAAACAAGTTTTGACCACAATTTTTGGCCAAAATGAGTTTGAAAATAAAACCAAACACAGCCATGGTGTTTGGAGCAAAGCTATGCACATAGATTTGAATTGCAAAAGTAAAACAGGCTTTATCACTGGAAAATGTGAGAAACCTGATACAAATTCACCAAGATTTGAGCAATGGGAGAAGTGTAATTCATTGGTGCTTTCCTGGATTCAGAAATGTGTGAGCAAAGAGATATATAACAGCCTGGTATATTGTGAAACAACAGCATATGCCTGAAGTAATCTTCATGAACAGTTTAGCAAAACAAACTGTGCTATGCTAGAATCTTTGCATTAGTTAGAGACATCAATTCACACACTCAAGGTAACAATTTTGTGACTGTCTATTATACCAAATTGAGGCAAATGTGGGAGGAATTTGATTCTATGGTGAACTTTCCACATTGTGAGTGCACAACATCCAAGGTTCTTTTAGAATATAATCAAGACCACAAACTAATGCAATTTCTATCGGGCCTTAATGAACCATACACTGCTTTAAGATCTCAAATATTGATGATGATGATGCCATCACCAACACACAAGCAAGCTTACTCTATGGTCTGTAATGAGGAATCTCAGAGAACAATTAATCTCACTACACAACATGTTGATGTGCCTATGAGCTTTTATTCACAATCTCAATCAAAAAACAAGAGATCACCATCTTCTAGATCACTATGGTATCCAAAGCCATTCTAGGGAGTCTTGTACAAGTTGATTGGATATCCACCAAAAGGCTGGGGTAAACCTAGTGACAACAAGTTTAATGGACAAAACAAAACATACTCCAATCATGTTAACTTAACACCAACTCACGCTAACTCTGATTCTTCAGTCACCACTGCTGATAATATTACTGGAAACAACATTCAAGCATCTGTACCTGCTCCTCAAAGCCTTTAATTGATACCTCAACAATATCAACAGTTGCTGAGTTTACTCAATAGTAATTCACCTACTGCTCACACTCCAAGTACATACACAAACTTTGCCAACACATCCATCACTTCCACATCACAGACAAGTATTCTGCTAGATATATTTGCATTTTCCACTCACAGATTGCAAGATGCATGGATTATTGACAGTGGTGCTAACCAACATAGGTGTTATAACTTTGAATTGTTTGAACCTTCAGCATACACTGCACCCTCTAATACTTCTATTAAACTACCTAATGGTAATGTTGCTTCTGTCACTATGATTGGAACAGTCAGACTTTCTCCTGACCTCATCCTATGCAATCATGTCCTTTATGTCCCAGACTTCAAATTCAATCTCCTCTCCATTTCCAAAATCACTCAAGATAACAAATGTTTTGTAGCCTTATATCCTCATTTTTGTATTTTTCAGGACATCTGGAGTGGCAAGATAAGGGGGATTGGTAAAACAAGCAATGACTTATACCTGCTTGATCCTCTAATTGCTATTTCAGATATCCAATGTATTTTCACTGGCTTACAACCAATTCCTTCTGATTTTACCTAATGTAATGAGCACTCGTTTGCTAATAATGTTTCTACTTGTAATAAATCCTTTTCTAGATACAATGATTGTAACAATGTGCTCAATGATAATTGCTATGATAACATTGTTATTAGTTGCTTATACAATTGTGATTCCAATTTATGGCATAGTAGAATGGGGCACGTGTCTCCTCTAAGACTTAAACACTTACCACAGATTGGCTAATTCCTTCTCAATTCTCCTATACATTGCTCTATCAGTGCTCTAGCCAAATATTCCAGATTACCTTTCCCTTCCAGTACTCACTCCACTATCTGTCCTTTTGAGCTTCTGCATCTAGATATCTGGGGACCAAACAAATATCCCACACACAATAATGAAAGATATTTTCTCACCATAGTTGATAATTATTCCAGATCCACATGGGCATTTCTTCTCAAACAGAAATCTGATATTCTGGATGCTATACAGAATTACTTTAAATTTGTCAAAACTCAATTCAATGCTTCCATCAACACTATTAGATCTGGAAATGCTTGGGATTTTTTTAAAACCTCTTGTTCTTTCTATTTCAATCCAGGGAAATTATTCACCAAAGCTCTGTCACATACACACCTCAACAAAATGGCTTGGCTGAGAGAAAGTATAGACACATACTCAATGTATCTATAGCCCTTATGTTTCAATCCCACATTCCAATCCAGTTCTGGGGAGAATGTATTAATACTGCAATATATATTATCAATAGAACTCCTTCTCCTCTTTTAAAAGGCAAAACATCTTATGAAATCCTCTTTCACAAACCTCCTTCCCTTAAACATCTCAAAATCATTGGATCTCTCTGTTATGCTAAGATTCTTCCTACCCCTAAAAAATTTTCTATTAGATTCAAGACATGTGTTCTCTTAGGCTATGCTGCTACACAAAAGGGATATAAGCTTCTTGATCTTGCAATTAATACAATCATTATTTCAAGAGATGTTCTTTTCTATGAACACATTTTCTCTTTTGCTATATCTCAATTAAATAGTTATGATCATCTTTTGATCTTTGGACCTCAACTGTTCTATGATGATTTTTTTCAACCATATCAACCCACACAACCTCTTACCACTACTTCTACTCCTTCTACTTCTTCTAGTGATGATCCTTATCCTCACTCTTTTCCCGTGTCCATCAGAAAGTCCTCCAGGCAAACAAAACTCCCTATCTGGTCCAAGGATTATCTTTGTCCTACTATTTCTTCTAATGTTGTCTACACTACACCTAAATCATCTCTTTACCCTTTATCCATTTCATATCACCATCTTTCACCTTCCTAGCAAGCCTTTGTCTGTTCCCTTCATAGTCACACTGAACCAACTAGTTATCAGGAAACAGTGAAGGATGTTAGATGGAGGGATGCAATGCTAGCTGAAATTAAAGCTTTAGAAATTAATAACACATGGACACTTGTACCCCTTCCTCCTCATAGGAAAGTAATTGGCTATAAATGGGTTTACAAAGTGCAACTCAAATCAGATGGTTCAGTGGAAAAATTCAAAGCTAGACTGGTTGCTAAGGGGTATACTCAGTAGGAAGGCCTAGAATATCATGATACTTTTAGTCCAGTGGTCAAAATTGTTACTGTTAGAACTGTTCTAGCTTTGGCAGCCTTCAGAATTGGTCTTTACATCAATTAGATGTCACCAATGCATTTTTGCAAGGGGACTTAAGTGAGGAAGTCTATATGGTGATCCCTCAGGGTTTTAGCAATCAGGGGGAGCCTCCTAACATGGTCTGTAGATGGCTAAAATCCTTGTATGGCCTCAAGCAAGCCTCAAGATAATGGAATATCAAATTCACTGAAGCATTGAATCAAGCTGGATACACTCAGTCTAAATATGATTACTCATTGTTTACAAAGAGGCAGAATGACAAGATTGTTATATTACTTGTATATGTGGATGATATAATCATCACAGGAAATGTTGAGAGACTAATTTCAGACTTGAAAGCTCACTTACATAAGAGTTTTCACATAAAGGATCTTGGAGAGCTGAAATATTTCCTAGGCATTGAAGTGGCAAAAAGAAAAGATGGAATTTACTTAATCCAAAGAAAATATGTTCTTGACTTGTTGAAAGAAACTGGCATGACTAGATGCAAACCCATTGACACACCAATAGAGAAAAATCTAAAGTTAACCAGTAAGGAATATGATGATCATGTGGATGACAGAAAGGAGGATTCTTTACTGACAAATATTGGAGAATATCAAAGACTTGTGGGGAAACTTATATATCTGGGAATGACCAGGCCAGATATCAGCTATTCTGTCCAAATGGTGACTCAGTTTATGCACAAACCAAAGGAATCTCATATGCAGGCAGCCTTGAAGATATTAAGATACCTGAAAGGAACTCCAGGGATGGGGATTTTCATGCCAAAACACAGTAGATTGGAGTTAGCGACATATTGTCATGCTAATTGGGCATCATGCTTAATGACAAGGAGATCATTAATTGGTTTTATGGTGAAATTTGGTGAAACTTTGATATCTTGGAAAACAAAGAAACAAAAGACTATATCAAGATCATCATGTGAAGCTGAATACAGGGTAATTGCAGCAGCTTCTTGTGAAGTAATCTAGATAATTGGGATGTTGAAGGATTTAGGTGTAAATTTTAAAGAAGCAGTGAGGATTTATAGTGATAGCAAGTCAGCCATGAGCATTGCCACCAATCCACCATGAAAGAACCAAACACATAGAAGTGGATTGCTACATGATAAGAGAATTGATTCAAAAAGAAATTGTTTGCACCTATTATGTGAACAGTGAAGAGCAACCAACTGATCTTCTCACTAAGGGTCTTGGAAGCGATCAACATATACGGTTGTTGTCCAAGTTCGGTGTTATTGACATCTTCAGAAGGGACCAAACTTCAGGGGGTGTTGAAATACTAGTTAACTTAATGCTTGTACTTTGAGCTATATCAGTTGTACCTTACATATTAGTTTAAAAGTTAGTTAGTCTGTTAAAAGCATTAATTAGTCAGCTTGTTAGTTAAGCAAGTTAGTTAGCAATGTTTAGTATATATTTCCATTTCCAGCTTTAATTGTATTCATTCAATCATAATTAATACAATGAATTCAGATTTCATCTTCTTTTTTCTCATTCGAACACTTATTTACTTGCTCTCCTAGATATGCTTGTGAGAGAGTTAACACTCCTTGTTTATTGCTTAAGTTTTTTGATGATATAAAGATGTGATGAGGGACCCAAAAATACCCTCCCGATAGGGTGGTTCGGTTTTTTTTTTTTAAAAGGTTGCAATTATAATTAGAAAGCACTAGAGATATACATACATAGGGTTAGAAGAATAGACAACATCTAAATGGATAGAAGTCTAGAAAATTGGAATTAAGATATTTACTAAAACGGGGTCACCAGTTTTACAGATAAACCAATTGTTGATATACTTGGGCAAAAAGGAAAAATATTTGTTGATATTTAGACGTTCCATATACAGAGAGAATATCTTCAAACATTATAATAACGTCAAATAATAAAAAGGGCAAAATACACTTTGTACTCCTGAGCTATTCACTTTGTCTTATTTAGGACCCTGAACTATCAAATATAACAAAATGGTTCCTGAACTATCAAACGTGACAAAATAGTCCCGTGATTTGATGGACATGTTTGGCTTGCCTTGAAATGTTGCTGATGTGGCACTGAGTTTGACCATTGTAATGTGGCCATTGAAAAAGGTTGCCTATTTTGCCCTCACTTGCTTTCAATAAAATGGGTCTTTTGTATGCTTATAATTTTGCTATTTTTTTAACCATTTGTTTACCATTTTCTATGCATTTTTGTGCAAAAAATAATACACTGATTTTCTACTAATTTTTTAAGATAAATTTACTAAAACCTCCTTAAGATCAACTTTATACCCATAAAATCTTTTATAATATTTTTCAATTAAAAGACTCATTTCATCCACTTTTCTTTCCAAAAAATCCAACATTTAGGTTAATAAATTTATGAATTTAATTGTCCTTAGCCTTCTAGAACAAAAAAGAATCAATTGTAGTTTTATCTAAGTATTTATTTATGTAGAAATTCATTTTCGATAATTGATAATAATTTTGATTTTAGCTTTACATTTTTTATTTTTTTTAATCTTCTCAAGACATTAAAACAATATTTTAAATATTACCATATTAAAAACAAAATACATTATATAAAAATATTAAAGTACTTAATATTCAAAAATAACATTTGTATTATACTATTTATCAATTTAAAAAAATTAGCCAAACACGTCTTTAAGTCGAGGGACTATTTTGTTACGTTTGATAGTTCAAAGACCATTTTAGTACATTTGATAGTTCAAGGACCTAAATGAGACAGAGTGAATAGTTCAGGGATACACAATGGATTTTCCCCTAAACACTAATATAGGAAAATTGCATCAACCTGTTTGGATTATGCCCTAAATGCCAATTAGGAATTAGATTGCATAGGGCTTTTACGTTTATGTTGTACAAACATTTTCAATGGAATAAAAGGCAATTTTATATTTGTTCATATAAATCTTAGTGGAATTAATGAGTATTGAACATTTAAGTCCCAAGTAATCAAAAGAGAGCTTTCACTTCTTGAGGATTAAGGAGACGGACACTAGAAGCGTCGGTTCCTTGATTATCTTAAATATGGTTCACAAGTCAAAGAGTCTTAATGGGGCATTATGACCAGACTTGTATGACATAAGCTCTAACAAAGAGTGTCAGTCAGTCATTGGGGTCTAGTGGGAGCTTGTGTTGTAGATATATCAATGAAATTGATATATTCGAATACGACTTACTGTAATTCAATCGCATGGGTATTTACTCAATGACTGTTAATGATTGAATTACTAATCACGATAGTTTGCTTGAGCCTTAGACCTAAGGAGTCACGAAGATTGTGCTTATGATACTAGACTTGTTATTAGAGTAGTTAGATCCAATTCACCTTTTGGTGGAATCGACCTCCAAGTACGGTCTTAGTGGGCAAGCAGCAATTGTTTGGTGACTGCCATTATGGGTTCACTGTCTCGAGTAGTAAACGAGTTAACATCCTGTGCCATCAAAGGTAAATGAAATTATAAGTCTTTGGCCAAAGCAAGAAATTAACTCGTGTACAACATGAGGGGTAGCTTGATAATTTCATATTACTATGATTTATGAAGTATAGCATCGAGTCCTGTGAGTTTGACATATTTCATGACTCTCACTTGATCAGGATGTTATAGTGAAAGGCTTACACTCATATGGTATTTGTGACTTAAAGGTTCGTATTGATTAAATTCTTTTAATCTCAATTGAGTTTCAATGTGAGTCCATGAGACTGGTTAGAAGACACTCACATCATTGCTTTCTTCCCATTGTCAATTGATACGAACCTAGAGAGTCGCGCTTTGAAGAAATTAAGTGAAGAAAGTTTCGAGTTATCAAATAAGGTTAAATAGGTAATTTGTCATTGGATGGTCAAATTTATTTATTTAATTAATTAGATTAATTGAAATAAATTAATAATAATAAATAATTAGATTAATTTTTTATTTTTTATTCTAAATTAATTATTAGATTAATTAATTTAGTGGATTATTAATTAAAATCATATATTAATTGGATTAAATATATGTTAGATTTAATTAACAAGCAGACTAAGTTGAAAGTCAACTTAATCCAATTAAAAGGAAGTAGGCATGTAATTTATAGAGAAAATGGGCTCAATGAATTAGTTAATTTCAAGCCCATCATTTCATATAAACACACAAAGCCTATTGGAAAAACCTAACCTACTCATTCATAACTCTACTGCATAACAAGAGAAGAGATAAATACTTTCTCCCCTTATAGGTTCAGAGGAGGAGGATTTTTCTTCGAGCTTAATTCCGACATGATATCTAGAGGTAGGGATCCGGGATTGCTGCCACAACGAAAGTTAAAGAAATCCTAATCTACTACAAGGTTAGTAATTTGATGAAATTTGATTTCATCTTATGTTTGTGTAAAATTATTAAACACCAAAAGTGATCCGACTTGTGAATTTGGATATGTTTTTCTTTCCATTGTGCATGATACATGATTCACAACAGTGGTATCAGAGCCAACTTTATGGCGTTTAATAATTTTTGAAAATTATTGTGTTGAAAATTTTATGTTTATAATTAATTCCTTATGAAAATATTATTAGATTATAATTTTCATTTGCAGATTTAATTTTTTAAATATTAAATCTATGTTATTTGACGCCCAGTGCACAGTAAGCACAACAAATTGTGCAAGTGGGTGGCCCACACACATAATGTTTTTCTTAACAAAATTGTGGGCCGGTCCAAGGGTTAGCCCACAGGTCGGCTGGGTCAGCCCATGGGTCAACCCAATTTTTAGAATTAAAATAAAAATAAAATCATATTTATTTTAAAAATAATTTTTAAAAAAATATGAATAAAATTATTTTGGAAATTAATTTTATTCTTAATTTTAAATTAGATTTGAATTTAAATTTTAATCCTAGACAAATGAATTTATTTTGAATTAATTCTTTGTCTAATCAATTGGAAATTAATTTTTGAATTTAAATTGGATTTAATGATAAGTAAGATTAAATGTGAATTAATTTATAATTGTATTCAAATTAATTCTTTTGTCTTCAAACCTCATTAAATTAAAATTAGATTTTAATTTTTTTTTCTTTTTGAAAGAAATTCAACACAATGTTTATCGTCTTTATTTATGCTTTGATGCTTGTTTTCGTGGGATGCTTCCATGGACTAAGTTCATTTTATGATTTTGTTTTCTGGGTTGTATTGGGGCAATTTTGAATGCCCCCAGCTTGTATTTTATTTTTTCCATAGATTTAGTATAGGTTATATTTTTCTAAGTAATTATTAGAATATGCCCTTTTTCGAAGAAGATCTGCTTGGAGCTGGAAGACCCGAAGTTAGACACAAGTTAGATCTTATAGGCCCCCTCACCCTCGATTGAGCTGGCTTGACTCAATCTAGATAAGCCCATGGAATGCATGTGTGGTAGAATTGCTAGGTTTTTTCTGCTTTATTTATTATAATTTATGAATGCACGCAATAAATGACTAATGTGCAAAGTGAGACTAATTTACAATCACAAAATTCTTCCACTTTGATAAATACTGAATTTAGACAAAAGGAAATTGGATATCTCGGGTCTCCATCAATCTTAGAAGAAATAAATGAATGTCTAGTGCATAATTTTTTCCCAAATAGTGGGGGTTATGCATCAAAATACTTATTTAACCTTTCTAAGTGCATTTGATGCCATCAATCAAAGGAAACTCCACCCCATATATCGACAGGGGGTTGCAAGGTGGAATTCAACTATTAGATTGATAGAGTTGATGGACCCAAGTTCAGATAGATCACAATCTATATATCGTTAAAGGGTTATGATCTCGTGATCTATGAGCCAAATAAAGATTGAATCGTAGATTAGACAATGCTAGCAAGGATTTCCACTTTAATAAATTTAGTGAGCCGTATATCGGTAAAGGGTTGCAACTCACCAAATTTATTAAAGAACTCAATCACTCACTACAAAATCTTTCTAACGAGATTTTCGAATAGTGCAGTGGGAGTGCAATGATTCAAAAAATATAGTGGAAGCCAAGTTAAAAAATTCAAAGTCCTGCTTGTTTTTACTTGGTGTACAACATAATAACCTAATTGAATTTTTTTCTATTTTCTGCAGTATATTATCTCTCTCTGAAAATGGTTAATAACCCGTTATCAATCCAGCTTGAGAAAAACATCCTACTTGAGTAAAACTATATTGATTGGCTCAGGAACTTGAGGTTTGTCCTAAGTATAGAGTCTCTCAGCTATGTACTCGAAGCCAACAAACCCGCTATCCCAGCTGAAGTTGCTGATGATGATGCACGAGAGGCCTATAACACTTGGTGTAAGGACGACATTCTTGTCAAGGGTTATATGCTCGACTCTATGAACAATGAACTACAGTGATCTCATGAGAACATGGATGACTCGAGATCGATCATGCTACATCTCAAGGAGCTTTATGGAGAGCACAGTAGGACTGCTCGATATGCGATATCGAGAAAACTCTTTAGAGTAAGGATGGGAAAATGAAAGAAAGCGGGTGACCACCTGCTCAAAATAATTTCCATGATTGAGAGATTGGAGGCTCTAGACTTTTTCATGGATTTTCACCTTAAGACTAATCTCATCCTACAATCACTCCCTAGCTCTTTTTCCCAATTCATAGTGAACTTTAATATGAATGAAATCGAATGTACTTTAGCTGGGCTGATGAACAAGTTCATAAGTGGCTAGGGCCAAATGAATCCAAAGGAAAAAGAGTCTGATTTAGCCATCTCCACCACCGGAGGAAATCCTAAGTCTTACAAAAGGAAGAAAAGGAAAAAGCAAAAGGGAACACTGAAGGTTGAGGGAAATGTGGGAAAGGGCAAAGCTACTAAGGTTTAAAAGCTCAAAGGGCTTGGACTGACTTTACTACAAAGAGGCTGGTCACTGGAAGTATGATTGCCCAAAACTGAAGGCTGAAGCTGCTATAGGTATGGAACTTAATGTTTAGAAATGAATTGTTCTATGACTGTATTCTCCACTTATTGGATTCTAAACTCTGGAGCTAGTGCTCATGTCTTTATTTTGATATAGGATCTGGAAAAAAGTAGGAGGCCCGAGGAGCAAGAAGTGATGATCAATGTTGTCAGTGGACATAGTGTGGCGGCCACTTTAATAGGATCCACTTCTATTACTTTATTTACTGGACATTTAATTAATTTGCAATATTGTCTTATTTTTCCCAATGGGCTCAAAAATACTTGTTCTATCCCTGTTTTGGTTAAACTTGGATACGACTTGTGTTTTATGAACAATGTTTGCAATATTTATTTTAGAAATAAATGTGTTGACCTGCATCTTTATTAAATAGTTTATATTATTTAAATGTCCAAAATAGATGTATTGTGAATACTATCACCAAGAAACGTTGTATGTCTAGGATAAACCAAAGACTTATCTGGCATCTTAGACTAGGTCACACTGAAGAGTACAAAATTCGCGAACTTGAGAAAGATGGGTTAATAAGCACATTAGGGTCAGCCCCATTTCCCACTTACGAATCTTATCTTAAAGGCAAAATGATTAGGTCTCCCTTCACAGGGTATTTTGAATGAGCTGGTAAAGTCCTTGGTTTAATACCTACTAACGTTTGTGGGCCTTTCAGTGAAATGGCTCACGAAGGTTTTCAATACTTCATAACGTTTATAGACGACCATTCTAGGTATGGTCTTATATACTTAATTAAGTATAAGTTTGAATCCATTGAATGGTCAGAAGAATTTAAGGCCGTAGTTGAAAATCAAACTGACAAATGTATTGAGACACTATATTCAAATCGAGATAGAGAATACATGAGTGCTGTATATGGTGAGTTCTTATTAGAATAGGGAATAGTATTGCAATTGACTCCTCCAGCAACTCCACAACTAAATGGGGAGCTAAGTGCCGAAATAAACCGCTATTGGATATGGTTCGATTGATGATTAGATATTCCCATATCGTTGTGGGGCCATGCATTGCTTACCGCAACATATATCTTGAATAGGTGTTCATCTAAGTCTATTCCTAAAGCTCCTTATAAGATATGGAGTCGAAAGACACTGATTCTTAAACACATAAGGATATGGGGTTGTCTAGCCTATGTGAAAAAGACAAAGATGGAGAAATTGGAAGATAGATCTTTGAAAGGTCGATTCGTTGGTTTTCCAAAAGATTTAATGGGATACCTCTTTTACCTGCACGATGATCAAAAGATCATTGTGGTATTACATGTTTACTTTCTCAAAGATGATTTTATTCGAGAAGGTGGTGTAGAAATAAATATTTTTTTGGAAGAAAAAAATAAAATCCCTTCAGAGACCACCATTCAAGAAGCTCAAAATGAACCAACCCAAACGCAACCACCATCATACAGATCAAGTAGAGTATCTCAGCCGCCTGAGAGATATGGTCATCTGCTACAGGGAGAGCGTAATTTATATGCAGTAGCGGAAGGGAACTAATGATCTCTCTAATTACGATCAGGCAATGACGAATATAGACTCTTGGAAATGACTTGAGGCTATGAAGACAACGATGGATTCGATGTATTCGAACTAAGTCTGAACTCTAGTAGATTGCCCCCGGGGCATTGTACCAATAAGATGCAAATGGATCTACAAAAGAAAGATTAGTCCCGATGGCATGGTGGATACCTATAAGGCTAAGCTAGTGGCGAAATGGTATAGTCAAAAGGAGGGCATTGACTATGAGGAAACCTTCTCACCTGTAGTCGTGATCAAATCCATTAGGATTCTATAGCCATAGATCTGGATTATGAAATCTGGCAGATGGATGCGAAGACCCATTCCTTATTCCTTGAGGAGGGCATATCTATATGGAACAATCCAAAGGTTTCATATCTAACAAAGATTCTCATAAGGTGTGTAAATTGAATAGATCCATTTATAGACCCAAACAAGCATCGCATAGCTGGAATCTCAGTTTTGATGAAGAATTTAGGAACTATGGCTTCGTCAAGAGCGAAGATGAACCATGCGTTTATAAGAAGACCAGTGGGAGCAAGATATCAATTTTGTTCCTATACGTAGAAGACATTCTACTAATAGGAAATGACATAGGTCTATTGACCTCAGTCAAAATATGGCTCTCAAACATGTTCTCCATGAAAGACTTTGGAGAAGCCATATATTTCCTTGGATATCGCATCTACAAGGATAGAACTAATAGGAGGATGGGGCTATCCCAAGCTCTGTACTTAGAAAAGGTCCTTAAAAGATTTGGGATGGAAGATTCTAAGAGATGCCTATTGCCCATGAGACATGGACTTTAGCTCTCCTAATAGATAATCCCTCAAAGTGAGTAAGATCGAAATAGGATGAATGCCATTTCCTATGTGTCAGCTGTGGGAAGTATCATGTACACTATGTTATGCACGAGACTAGACATTGCTTTCGCTGTGAGCACAGTAAGTAGGTTTCAAGCTAATCTAGGAGAACGACATTGGATATCTATGAAATGTATCCTCAAGTACTTGAGAAGTACTAAGGATATGTGTTTGACATATGGAGATGGAGAACATAAAATGGAAGGTTACACTGACTCTGATTTCCAATCAAAAGTTGCTCGTAAACCCGTTACAGGGTTTGTATTCACTTTAAATGGTGGAATAGTTACTTGAAAAAGTTCCAAGCAAAGTACAACGGCTGATTTGACCACTGAAGTTGAATACGTGGCTGCCTCTGAGGCTGCTAAAGATGTTGTTTGAGTAAAGAGGTTTGTGGCGGAACTTCAAGTGGTTTTCGACATAGAGCTCTCGTTGCCACTTTTCTGGGACAACAATGGATCCATCTCGCATGCTAAGGAACCAAGGTCTCACAATAAATCCAAACACATTGTGAGAAAATATCACATCATTAAAGAGATTGTTAGAAGAGGTGACATCACTGTGTGAAGAGTAGATTCAGCGAATAACGTAGCTGACCCACTCACCAAGACAAATCACAGGCGGTGCTAGAGTAACATCTGGAAAAGATGGGTATTAGATACCATAGTGATTGACATTGGGCGCAAGTGAAAAATTTCAAGGATTATGCCGTAAATGCCAATGGGGAATTATATTTTATAAGGCTTTTAAGTTTATGTTGTACGAACATTTTTAATGGAATAAAAGGTAATTTTATATTTGTTCATATAAATCTTAATGGAATTAATGAGTATTGACCATTTAAGTCCCAAGTAATTAAGAGAGAGCTTCTACTCTTTAAGGATTAAGGAGACGGACATTAGAAACGTCGGTTTCTTGATTATCTTAAATACGATTCGCAAGTCAAAGAGTCTTAATTGGGCATTATGACCAGACTTGCATAACACAAGCTCTGATAAGGAGTGTCAGTCGGTCACTAGGGAATAGTGGGAGCTTATGCCGTATATATATCCATGGAATTTATATATTCGAACACGGCTCGCTGTAATTCAATCACATGGGTATTTTCTCAATCACTATCAATAATTGAATTATTGATCACAATAATGCGCGTGAACCTTAGACCTGAGGAGTCACGAAGATTGTGCTTGTGGCACTAGACTTGTTATTAGAGTAGTTAGATCCAATTCACCTTTTATTGGGATCGACCTCGAAGTACGGTCTTAGTGGGTAAACAACAATCATTTGGTGACTGCCAATATGGGATTCACTGTCTCGAGTAGTAAACGAGTTAACATCCTGTGCGATCATAGGTTAATGAAATTATAAGTCTTTGACCAAAGTAGGAAAATAACTCGTGTAGAACATGCGGGGTAGTTTAGTAATTTCATCTTACTATTATTTATTAAGCACAACACTGAGTCCTACGAGTTTGACATATTCCATGACTCTTATTCGATCGGGATGGTATAGTGAAAGCCTTATACTCACATGGTATTTGTGACCTAGAGGTTTGTATTGATTAAATCCTTTTAGTCTCAATTGGGTTTTGATGTAAGTCCACGAGACTTGCTAGGTGACACTTACATATTTGATTTCTTCTCATTGCCAATTGAGATGAACTTAGAGAGTCGTGTTTTCAAGGAATTAAACAAAGAAAGTCTCGAGTTATCAAATAAGGTTAAATTGGTAATATGTCATTGGATGGTCAAGTTTATTTATTTAATTAATTAGATTAATTGAAATAAATTAATAATAATTGGATTATTTTATTATCTTCCTTTTATTCTAAATTAATTATTGAATCAATTAATTTAGTGGATTATTAATTAAAATTATATATTAATTGGATTAAATATATGTTGGATTTAATTAATAAACGGACTAAGTTGAAAGTCAACTTAGCCCAATTAAAAGGAGGTAGGCGTGTATTTTATAGAAAATGGGCCCAAGGAATTAGTTAATTCCAAGCCTATCATCTCACATAAATACACAAAGCCTATTGGAAAAACCTAACCTACTCATTCATAACTCTACTGCATAACAAGAGAAGAGGAAAATACTCTCTCCCCCTCCACTATAGCCGTCGGCCTCTACATGTTCAGAGGAGGATTTTCTTTCAAGCTTAATTCCGACATGATATCTAGAGGCAGGAATCCGGAATTGCTGCTACTGTGAAAGTTAAAGAAATCCTAATCTACCAAAAAGGTTAGTAATTTGATTAAATTTGATTTCATCTTATGTTTATGTAAAATTATTAAACACCAAAGATTCGGCTTGTGAATCCGGATATGTTTTTCTTTCCGCTGTGCATGATACATGATTCACAATACAACCAATCTCATAAAATATGAACTATATATTGGCGTCCACCCTTTTTGATCTTTTTGCATCTGACCCTCCCTTCACTTAGCCGGTAACCATTCTCATTTCGCAAAATCTTAAGTTCATTCCGGGCAAGGTGTTAAATATCGGTATCGTTGTAGATTTTGAGGTATTAAATTTATGAAAATTTGGATGGAAATTTTGAGGATATTCATAATTTTGGCTTCGATTTAAGAGAAATTATGGAATTTTATAAAAATAGTTTGAAAACTTAAATGAAACTTTGGGTATCTTTAATTTACATTATTATGCATTTCTTACATTAATATTATTGTGTATAATTTATGTATGGTGAGTTTTGTTAATTAGTATGAGTAAAGTTTGTGGCGAAAATTTCAAATAAGTAGGATTTGGAAGTAAAGTAATGAATAAATATCTTTAAAACTTCATTAAAGAGAAATAATACAATTTTCATAAAAATACATTATTCGAAATCATATGGAATTTCTAGGATCAAAATCATTATATTTTGTCTCACATCAAATTTTCATACTCGATAGTTGTGATACCAAAGAAATAAAAAGAATATTTAAAATTAAATTTTACATGTTATAATTAAACAAAAATAATTTAATATTATCTTTAAATTTTGAATTTTTTTATTAAATTTAACTTTAACTTAAATAAAAAAAAGGGACGGGCGCGTGGGTGCCATGCGCGCGTGACTGTCACGCGCTCGTGACATCCCAGCCAGTGTTTCGCGCGTGCCTTGGCTGTGTGGGGGTGGCCTAGCCACCGTGTGCCATTGTGGCCTTGTCTTGAGCCTTGTCCCTCTTCTTTGATTTTTTTGTCCCACATTGATTGAAAACACAACTCCTCATGCCTTTGAAACTCTATAAATAGGATTCTTTGGGAGTTCAAAAAATTACAACGAAATAGCATAGGAATTTTCTAGGTAATATATTTACTTTAGAAAATATACTTGCAAAATATAAATTTCTTTTTTGAGAAATTTTATTTTAGTATTAATTTTTATTGGGAGCCCACTCTCCCGAATTTGGTGAGGCATTGCGTAGAAGGCTTTGCGGTGCGCGAACTCGAGTTCCTCCGGCAAGTAGGAGGGTTTGTCAATTGCGGTGCATTCCACTGGCTAGTTTCAATCTTCGGAAGGTTGTATTTTCTTAATTTTAATTATTGGTTTTATTTCTACGACATAAAATTATTTGGTTTTAATTAAATTATTTAATTAGTTAGTCTTTTAATTGCTAGCTATAATTAACCAATAATTATTAATTAAATTTTTTAATTAGTTATCTTTTGTTATAATATGTATGATTTAAATTTTTTTAATGTCATGCATGTACGCGCTTGAGCTAGACTCTTTATTTAATTCCACTACGTACCAATTTGGGGTTATTTTCGAAATAATTACCCAACAAGTGGTATCATGGGTTTTGGTCAAAATTTTGGTGAATATTTTGCAAAATAATTTCAATTTATTTTAAATTTTGGGTTTCGATGTAAGTTTTGAAAAATTTCGGGTTTCGGTTGAAAGTGAGATTTCTCTTCGCAACCCTAGGAAACCTGAAATTTTGGATTTTGACCGAAGTTTAAGCCCATGATTCTGAGTAATTTTATCATGGACCAGGTTCAGTTTCAGGTCCGATGGCCTCAGTCGACAATATACCATTGAATGAGGGTGATTGTTTGGCTACTACAACACCCCTGCATCCAGTGGTATATATTTAACCGGGATCATTAAACACGATCAATCACAGTATTTCCCCTTCATTCCACATTGGACCAACCCCAAGATAGGAAAACATAACAAGGATTAAGTAGAAAAATAAGCATCCCCTTATTTCAAGGGTTTCATAATTGGATTTGTTTACCAATTCTATAAGGATGTATTTGGATGGATAAATTTTGTTTTGACCAATGAATTTGGAGGAATAATTTCAAATGATTTTAGTTTGCAGTCACTTGAAATCTACCTTAGTGATTAAAAAATAGTTCAAAATGAGTTTCAATGAATTTGAAATTCATTGTAAATTGAAATCATCCAAATAAGTGTGTTTGAAATTTGGATTAAGGGATTTGAAAACCATGAATCTCAAATTAATCAATAAATTCATTGCGCCAATGGTATCTTGGCCTAGTGGTAGGACTAAGGCTCCATAACTTAGGTGTCATGTATTCGATCCCAACAGATGTGTAATGGAACATTGCTAATGATGATAGATAATTCCACATTTGATGTAATGATGTAACTCTTTCATTAAAAAAAATAAAAATCCATTGAATTTGTTCAGATGATTTAAGTTGTAATATATTTCAAATTCATTCTTGCTCATTTTGACCTATTTCTCAATCCATATGGAGTAATTTGAAATCATTCCCCAAATCTACTCATCAAATACAAATTAGTCTACTCAAATCCAAAATCCACTCCTCCAGACCTCAAATCCAACCATAATGACTCCATTTTAACTTGTAATGAATTTGTTGATGAATTCTAAATCCATGCTTTCATATCCTTTCATCCAAGCACATCTAAGCCAATATTTGACAGCTCGTATATGGGGAAAATTTTGACGTTTTTGGCTCAGTAAAACCCAAATATATTTTACGAGATGAGTGAATTACACTTGTCAGATAACTTATTTTATAAAATACACTTGAGTGTGACTGCATTAGGAACGAGCTAGAATTTTCCCTCGTAGGGTGAAGATGGTAAATTGTCTTAGATGGCCTAGTCATTTCATGAACCTTGAATACCTCTATATTAATGAGAGAGTTTATGCACACGAATAAAATCGTAGTGTTAATTTTTATTTTTTTTGTTTACAGATTAGGAAAATAGGATATACTATTGTTTTCATACCATCAATTTTTCACTTTCACTTGATTTAGAAAGTATGAACGGATTAAATTCGTTCAAATCAATTAATTGCAAGTGATTTCTTACAAAAATTAAGAGAGGTGAATAAAATTGGTAGTATATAAAAAAGCGATATAATACTGGGGTTAATTCTATGGTGATCTATTTTTTACTACGTAAATACTCGGGGTGAGGTGATTTACACATGATAGATGAGTATAAAAATTACTCCACTTATTTTGAATATGTGTTATAAAATAGATTAGGACCAAAACTCTAGATCTACCTTAGAATTTTCCATAATACTGGTATATAGCATTAATCTACAAATTATAGTGTTAATTTTCTTTTGTGGTTGCAAATTATAGTGTCAACTCTCAACAGTTAGCTGCAGAAAAACTGTCAAGGATGATACTGAAACATAGTCCATAGAGAGAGATGCTGTTAAAACTCACCAGCGCATATCACTACAGCGTTCTTCAACCACCACCAGATATCCACCACCAGCACCACCACCACCACCATCACTCATATGCTCTGCAAGAAGCCACCCAGCTCCATGCACTCTCCGTCAAGACCGCCGCCCTCCACCACCGCCCTTCTGTCTCCTCCTCTCTGCTAGTCTTGTCCCTTTACACTGATCACCCCTCCTCCACCAACAGTCTCCCCTACGCCGTCAAGACCGCTCTTTCTTCCCGTTCTCATCATCATCATCATCATCATAATCATCATCATAATAATAGTAATGATAGCAGCAACACAAAACAACCCATTAACAAACCATCTCTCTTCCATTACAACACTCTCATCAAATGCTTTATCCAAACCCACCGTTCTCAAGATGCTCTGCTTCTCTTCCTCCAACTCCTATCATCGCCCGGGCTGTTGCCAGATGAATTCACTTTGCCTTGTGCGATCAAGGCCTGCGCTAATCTGCGCGCCATTGCTGAAGGGAGAATGGTTCATGGGTTGGCGCTAAAACTTGGGTTTGGATCCGGGTCAGGCGTTCATGTCGAGAGTAGTTTGGTGAGTTTCTATTCTAAATGTGGTGATGTTATTTCTGCAAGGAAGGTGTTTGATAAAATGATTGACAGAGATTTGGTTTCCTGGAATGCTTTATTGGATGGTTACGCCAAGTGTGCTGGGGAGAACGTGGACATTGTATTGACTCTGTTTGATGAAATGCCGGAACGAGATGCTTATTCGTGGACAGTAGTGATTGACGGGTTGTGCAAAGGCGGGAGAGTCAGGGAAGCTAAAGAGATGTTTGATAGAATTCCAGATAAGAATGTGGCTTCATGGAATGCTATGATCAACGGGTATATGAAATCAGGGGACTTCAAATCGGGGCGTGTTATGTTTGATCAGATGAAGGAGAGAAATCTGATCACCTGGAATTCGATGATTTCTGGTTATGAATTGAACGGGAAGTTTTCTGAAGCTGTGAGTTTGTTTCGGAAGATGGAGTTTAAGGCTAATGCCATTACATTAGTTTGCGTGCTTTCTGCTATTTCAGGTTTGGCATCTCTTAGCAAGGGCAAATCTCTGCATTCTTACATGGTGAAAAACGAATTTAGATTAGATGGTGTGCTAGGTACTGCCCTGATAGATATGTACTGCAAATGTGGGAGCCCCGAGAGTGCTTTAGCAGTTTTTCAAGGAATATCTAGGAAGAAGTCAGGTCACTGGACTGCAATTATTGTTGGCTTAGGGACGCACGGCATGGCTGACAGTGCAATTGAATTGTTTAATGAAATGCAAAGTAACGGAATAAAGCCCGATGCAATTACTTTTGTTGGAGTTTTAAATGCTTGCAGTCATGTGGGACTTGTAGATGATGGTAGGCGGTATTTTCATATTATGGTTAATGAGTATGGGATAGAACCAACTGTTGAGCATTATGGTTGCTTGGTTGATATTCTTTGTCGATCGGGCCATCTAGAAGAGGCAAAAAGAACAGTCAAAACGATGCCGATGAAACTGAACAAGATAATACTAATGAGCCTACTAAGCGGTGCAAGGAACCACCGGAACACTGATATTGGTGAATATGCTGCGAAACGTTTGATGGAATTAGCCCCTGAAACTGTCCAGTGTTACGTTCTGCTTTCTAATATATATGCTATGGCGGGGAAATGGGAAAAAGTGTCGCAAGTAAGAGAAATGATGAAGACGAGAGGGTTTAAGAAAGAACCAGGAATTAGTGTAATTGAGCACAAGAATGTGGTACATGAGTTTATGGTTGGGGATAAATCACATCCTCAATGTGAATTGATATATTCTAAGTTGAGTGAGATGAAGGATAAGTTGAGGTTAGCTGGGCATGCTCCCGACACGTCTCAAGTATTACTGTTTGTTGAAGATGAGAAAGAGAAAGAAGCTGAATTGGAAAACCATAGCGAGAGGTTAGCAATTGCTTTTGGTCTTATAAATGTTGAACAAAAGAGTACTATTCGTATTGTGAAGAATCTTCGGGTTTGCAATGACTGTCATTCTGTGGCAAAGCTTATATCGAAGATCTATGAACGTGAAATTGTTGTAAGAGATGGTAAAAGGTTTCATCATTTCAAAAATGGTTCTTGTTCATGCAAAGACTATTGGTAAATCGAAGTATGTAAATATGATCCTTCTTGAAGGATTGATGATCATATGATGGCCAACAAGTGGAGGACAAATGTGACAAGTGATGGACAATGTGGGAGAATTAGTGGATATAGTTGTATTCTTGATTCAAGTTATAAGTTAGAATTTGTACAAATTTCCCGTAAAAGCATGTGTAAAGGAGACGGGGGAGGAAGAATGCAAAATAATATGTGTTCGAGTTTTCAGTTTTACCTAGTTTATATTATCATATTTGTATCTATTTTGATCATTGTTGATTCTCATTTTAAAATTTACGATTTGCACGTTCGACATTTCAATCTTTTCTGTACGAGGGATTGAGGATGGGAGTGTGTTTTCTTCCTTGTGTCACTTCCTTCAAACAATATTTGATACACCATTCATCAATTAGCTAGTAACTGATGAATCACTTGTCAGTTTCTAATGATAATCGATAAGCCATTTTTAAATCTGTCCTCAATTTGTCAGCTTAGTAA
Source organism: Buddleja alternifolia (assembly GCA_019426215.1). Lineage (NCBI taxonomy): Eukaryota > Viridiplantae > Streptophyta > Magnoliopsida > Lamiales > Scrophulariaceae > Buddleja > Buddleja alternifolia. Next base: position 534,690 of record CM033407.1, on the reverse strand, counting down.
GACTTTGATTGGATGGCTCACTCATAACAGAGAAATCATTTTCAGAGAATCATGTTTGGTTGGTTTCGTTTAAGGAAATACTTGAAATGTCCCTTTTCTTTGTTTCTCGTCAAAAAGGGATTAATATTTGAACTCTAAAAAATTATTATAAGAGCTCTATTCTCATTCTTTTCTCTATAAAAATGACAAAAATACTCTTTAATAAACAATAGCCAATCTTTTTTACTTCATTTTTTTTTGGTCACCATGTACACCATGAAACTGACATTTGCTAGAAAAATATGATGAACAACTCGTGCAATTGATTTTGTATAACCTTCAAGTCATGTAAATATTATGCTTTTCTCAAGACAATATTCGCCCGATTTGTGCAAACGAGTTAAGTAGCGAATTTGTCCCATGATACAATGGAGGTCACAAGCACTATTGTTTGTCTACGAATTGTATTTTCGAAAGCAAACCCGAATACTCAAAATTTGTAGTAACCCTATATACAAGCCTGTCAATGGGTAGGCATTACCCAGGCCCAGACCCAGACCCTAAAAATGCCCACAGGATGCCTCTTCTACCCTACCCGGTCGCAGACCCGATGGGTCCGAAAATTGGGTCCACTGCACAGACCCGGAGTTTCGAGTAGGGTCCGGGTCGGGTCATTTTTTTTTTTTTTTTGGGAATTGGGGTCGTCCGAGTTTGTTGTTCATTATATATTTTATGTATTTATAGAACTGTAAAACATGTCTCGATCAAAATTATTATTTATTTTTCGATTAGAAGAATCTCACTTGGCGTCTTGGATCTCTTCCATACATGAAGGCTGCTAATATTACTCTTTTCCTAATTCCATATTAAAGACAAAATAAATTTGTCCTGTCAGCTAACAAATACTAGAATTTGTATTTGTATTCATTTATTACAATCGCTTTCAGTTATCAAACCTTCTGTGTTACCTACCTACCATCTTTCTATGAAACTTCTCTAACTTTTACAAAACTCATATATATATATATATATATATATTTTTTTTTTTTTCTTTTTCTTTGACCCCTTATTATTACGCATCAAATATCTTTTCATAAATTCATTGTACCCCTTATACATGGCGCTTAGCTGGATCGAGTTCTGCTTAGTAATGGAATAAAATAAGTTAGCATCAATATGAATCTGAAAATTATATATATTTCAGTAAAAATTAAACAAAATAAGTCACCTTTGCATCATTGTGGCAGTGCCTGCAATCAAATATCTCATTGCAACATGGTGCTATGATCTTACACTTCCTTTGATAATGTGAGCAGCTGAAATTTATTAACACATATTAATTACTTCTGTAAAATTTAAAATCTAAAATAAAATAAAAAATAAGCACAGAAAATGGTCAAATACACTAGTGACAGTAGTTCTATATACAAAATTCATAGGAAAAAATAAAATAAAAGAAGATAAAAATACAAAGTGAATTGAAAAAATAAATTTTGGGTCTTGTTCGGGTAAAGGACCCGTGGGTCTTGTTCGGGTACAGACCCAACTCGGACCCGAACTCCTTACTACCATCGAGTCCGGGTCTCAGACCCAAATAATCGGGTCTGGGTAGGGTCTAATATAAAATTATTGGGCCTGGGCCTGGGTAATGCCTACCCATTGACAGGCCTACCTAATTTCACATCACTCCTCTCATAATTTCTTTTTATCACTTTTCTCTCTCATCTCTTTTTAATTTTTTAAACCTTTCTCTCTCCTTCATTTAAATTTTTAAATCTAACAATATTCATCTAATTATTACTTTTGAATCACTTCACACATCACAATCACCAATTTCAACTATTTTTAAATATACAACTAAACACACATATTTTTTTTCACTTTTCTCACACAAAAATAAGAAAAACTCATTCTCCCATATATTTTAAAAAATGACGATTGAAAATGAAATAAAAACACATCCAAACAAAGCCTATATTTCGCTTCTAAATCCTAGTGGACAAAATAACTTGGCAGAGAACTTTTTACTAAATCCAGAAATACAGCCATATGATTTTTCTTATATTTTTTCACATTACCTGGCGGCTTTTATGCTTTATATAGGACAAATACACACCCTTTGAAATGAGACGTATTTATTCAAAATATAATGACGTTAAATTTTCAGATTAGCAGAGGACAACAATTTGAAGAGTCACAACTTTTGGTAATTTAAATAAATCACTCATCAAAATATTACTGCAAAACCAACGACTAGGTTTTAATTTGAATCATCCAAATAAACAATTTGATCATATATGAATCTTACTCCGTGAAACTAAAGGAAGACGAAATCACATGCAAATTAATTAGATGAGATGAACATAACATCAAATTAGTCAAATGAATTTCATATATATATATTTTAACAAAAGTCAACTATGTCTTGGTGGGGGATCTTTCGGGTTTCCTACCATCTATTTATCACGAAAAAAGTAGCTAATACACTTGGTTTCAAATACATGCCACAAGTAAATGAAAATAGGAGTACTACTCCTTCACAATTAAAAGCGAAAGTTAGGAAGGTTAAGTAAGTCAAATGAATTTCATATGGTATCATTCTAAACTTACTTCTTGAACTATGCACATATAAGCCACGAATAATTAAATTTACTGTATGAAAATATGGGGCGTCACAGTGTGTATATATATATGAAAATTATTTCCTCTATATATGATCTAGAAAATCCATATAGATACTACATATGCTCAATCACATAGAGCGCACACACACATAGACACACACACACAGACATATATATAGATACATATACACACAATAATATGGTGTGTGTGTATATATATACACACAGACAATTAATTACATAGGCCTGGGGGTAGGGACAAGAAGAAGTGGATTTCTCTTATGCATGGTGAGCCCTGGCAATGCATCAGTGTCAAGGTCTTGTGTGGTCATCCCAGAAGGCAGTGCCCAATCAAACGAGTACAGAAGATTAGCAACTCCAAGCTCTACTGATATTAAACCCAATCCCATTCCAGGGCAACCCCTCCTCCCACCTCCAAATGGTATCATCATCATCTCAAATTGATTAATATTAATGTATTCTCCAAATCCATTACTACTACTACTCATATTCATCATGAATCTCTCAGGCATGTACTCTTCTGGATTTTGCCAACTCTCAGCCTCTCTTGCTATGGCCCATCCATTGATGATAACCGACGTCCCGGGTCGGATCCTGTACCCGTTTATATTGACGTCGGCGCATTCTTCTTGGTGCATGATTTGGTGGCGGAATAAGAGTGGAGCTGGTGGGTATAGCCTCAGGGACTCCATTACTACTGCCTTGAGGTATGGGAGTTTCGTTATATCATCTTCATCCACTGATCCCTTTTTGCCAATGATTTCTCTGACTTGTGTTTGTGTTTTCTTCATGATTTCAGGCCTTAGCATTAGGGCTGTCATTGTCCAAACTACTGCTGCTGCCACTGTGTCAGTTCCAGCCACATATATATTCTGCACAAATTAAAGGTGGAAAGTGTTGACATTTAATGTTGATTGTTCATCTACCCCAACAAAAACAAAAACGAAAAACATGTTGATTGTCCGCACTGCCCCTCTTTTTGCGGATGTGGTTATCATGGTATCAATAATGTCATACATTTTCCATCTTCTGATCCCTTTTGGGGTGTTATCATGGGATCAATAATGGACTGTGCTCTCATGAGATCAATAATGGACTGTGCATATGAAGTTACCAATATTCACAATATAGTAACACTAAACATATATAGTAACAACAAATAAGAGAAAATTACCTACAGCCTCTCTCATGTTATGTTCAATTACCGAAAACACTCTGATCGATTTGAAATTACATAAAATCTCCCTCATGTTAAGACATTTTTACAATTACACTCGCTAAAAATTCTTGCAATTTCACCTACTTTAAACCTTACAAGTTACAAATAGACTTCTTGAGGAATTTCATTGAAAATTACCAAAAATTCAGGGTTTTTTTTTTTTGTAATTATCATTAAAATGAGGGGTGTGTGCATTTAATTCACCCCAACGAAAAACTCAAACCAGTATTACCATCTCTACGCTACAAAAACAAACGTAATTAATCACAAATCAAGTATTATTGACTTACTACACTTGTCAAGTAACAACCAGACAAGCGTAATTTTTTTTCCATTAGATAGAATAATAAAATGAAAAAGAAAAAGTAAACATGGGGGCAGATATTGTAAACATGTATAATATAAGTTTAAAGATTACCATGAGCAATGCTTTGATGTGATCCCAAGTTAAATCTAATGATGAAGAGTTAGGGTCTTTGATCAGTTGGATCATGAGATCAATAATGTCTTCTCTATCTGGTTTCGGCCTCGACGGATTAAGATGCTCATCAATTAGTTGCTGGTAAAACACATCCAACTCCATGCAGTTCTTACTAAGTCTGCCTAACAATCCTGATATTTTATCAATCCACCCTAATCCAGGAAAATGATCTGAGACGTAGAAGCTCACCATCAGAGCCTGAGCTTCCATTATTAGCCTATCAAACCTTATCTTTTCGTATTCATCGTCATCATATCTCCTCCCAAACGCAACTCTGCATATCAAATTGCTCGCAAAGGACATGCCTATATCACTCAAATTTGCAGTCTGATCATGATCAGACAAAGAAGAAGAAGTTTTCGATATCTTGCTGATCATTCTTGAGACCTCGTCTTCACGAATGGGACGAAAGGATAAGACTTGCTTAGGAGAAAGGAGATGAAGAACACATATTTTCTTCATTTCTTTCGAGTGATGATTGTAAGGTGAAAAGGCCATATCTATGCCGTTGTAGGCGAGTTTTTGCTGGCCAACAACTGGTGGCCTGCTGCAGAATGAAAGGTCATGAGTTTTTAGTAATTCTTTCGCCATTTTTGTCGATGAAATCACGATTATCGGGGTGGAGCCGTGCTTCAAGTAGGCGATGGGGCCGTACTTTTGAGAGAGATGGTATAGGTATATATGAGGTTTAGCTTTATCAAATTGATGCAAGTTTCCAATGAAAGGTAGCCCTGGAGGGCCTGGTGGATTTTTACTATTTTCTCTTTGGTTGAGAATAATGATTATGATAGAAATAAGAGTGATTGCTACGAATATCAATGGGAGAAACATTTTTATTTCTTGGCTATGGTTTGATGTTGGAAGAGAAACCAAAGAAAGAAATTAGATGTGTGATTATATGTAGAATTCTTAGAACTCGGGTGTTATATTTATAGTGAGTCATTTTTATTGTGGATGGGTGTAAGTTGGGTGTAGTGTGTAATATGTGTGTGTGTAAAAATATGTAAAATGTGTGTCAAACGTGTGTTTTATGAAAATGTGTCTTGTGCATGAAATTTGTGTCGTGTGTGTGAATGTACGTAGTGTGTATGAAAATGCATGTGGTGTGTGTAAAATGTATGTCGTGTGTGTGAAAATATGTGTAGTGTGTGTAGAATGTCTGTTGTGTGCGTAAAAATGTGCAAAATATGTGTGAAACATGTGTTTTATGTTTTGAAAATGTGTGTAGTGCGTGTGAAAAATGTATCGTGTGTGTGAAAATGTATGTAGTGTGTATGAGAATATGTAAAATATGTGTCGTGTGTGTTGAAATATGTGTAGTGTGTGTGAAATTGTGTGTAATAAGTATTTGGTGTGCGATAAAAGTGTATTTTATGCTTGTACGTATATGCAGTGCGTGTAAAAAATGTGTTATGTGTGTTAAGCTTGCTGCTCTATTTTACCTTGAATTCCATTTGGATCCACATTGGGTCCACTTGGGTATTTTCATATATAAGATCCAGCTAGACTCAACCCAAGCCAATTCAGACCTAACCCATATTAGACCCATCATGGACTTGACCTCCCCCCCTTCCCACGAATATATACTTAAGCTGTTAGAATGTAGCAAATAGCAGTTTTAATCGAGTTGGTGAGCTCTTTTTTCACTAACTCTTAGGTCTTGAAATCAAATCCTGTTAGCCTGCATGCCACTTATTTATTTTCCTTTTTTCCATTTAGTCTATTCTGGCTCTTAAAAAAGTCAATATCAGGGAAAAGATAAAAACTAATATTGAACAACTCCAACTTCTATTTTATTAACATTAATAAGAATTTTTCCTAAAATATTGTTGAAAAGAAAATATCATATAAAGTAAATAAGTACTTTTCTTAAAAATCCATAAAAAAATATTGTTGACAAGGAAAAAATACAACAGATCCACATATCAAAAGACAAAAATTAGTCCATCACCGTCAAATTATTTAGAGTTCATCACCAACAGATTTGCATTAAATGATGATAGTAGTGCTAATATATAGTTATTGCTTTTTATTTTTTCAAACAAATATGGGATTATTATATATCATACCCTTGTGATACACGAAACCCGCACACACCCCCCCTGTGTTAAAAAACTAGCCTTATACACTACTACAAAAAGAGCCTATTACAGCGCCCCAATTACAGCGGTTTTTCAAAAAATCGCTGAACGGAGGAGGCTATTACAGCGGTTCGTGAAAGAACCGCTGTAATAGGTAATACGCGGCACCTATTACAGCGGTTCTTTCATGAACCGCTGTAATAGGTGCCAGGCCTATTACAGCGGTTCACTACTGAACCGCTGTAAAAGGCAGCTAAAAAAAAATAAAAATTTAAACCTATTACAGGGGTTTTTAAAAAAACCGCTGTAATAGGCTATGTACGAAAAAATTTGAAATATTTTTATCTTCCCGCTTCTCTCTCCCACTCTCAAAATTTAAAACCCATTTCAGTTTCTTTCTCTCTCTATTCTCGGTCTCTCTCTCTCTCTCTCTCGATCCCCCTCCCCCCCCCAAAAAAAAGCTCGACATCACCACCACTTACCGGCGCCACCACCGCCGCCGCCGCCACCACGACGATAGTAAGCTTCTTCTCTCTCTCTCTTCCCTCTATATATATATATATGTATATTTGTATATGTGTATATGTGTGGGTGTATGTATATTTGTGTATGTGTGGGTGTATTTATTTTGTGTATATGTGTATATTTAATTTGTGTATGTGCGGGTGTATGTATATTTGTGTATATGTGGATGGGTTTGTGTATAGTGCGTATATGTTGATGGGTGTATGTATATTTTGCGTATATGTTGATGGGTGTATGTATATTTGGGTATATGTTCATGGGTGTATGTATATTTGTGTATGTGTGGATGGGTGTATGTATATTTGTGTATTTACGAAAATATTTCTCGGTTGAAATTTTGCGGTATTAAAATGACTCGAAATTCGTATAGTCATAGAGAAACGGTATTCTAAACAAAACGCATGACATTGTCATGCGATCTCGGAATTTTAACCATTTGAGATCGTTTAAGGCCTCAAATTTGCGTTTTATTACGAAAATAGGGTATTTTTGTAATAAAACGCAAATTTGAGGCCTTAAACGATCTCAAATGGCTAAAATCACGAGAGCGCAAGGCTTTGCCTTGCGTTTTGTTCGGAATGCCGTTTCGCTATGACCGTGCGAATTTCGTATCATTCCAACATGATCAAATTTTTTTTTTAATAGCGATTATTTGTATAACCGCTGTAATAGTTATCTATTACAGCGGTTAAACCGCTGTAATTGGCCTGAACCAATTACAGCGGTACCTATTACAGCGGTTAAAACCGCTGTAATTGGCCAAAAAAAGCCGCTGTAATAGGTCATTTTTGTAGTAGTGATATACCCTTGTATTTTTAAAACCCTGCAAGAAAACCTTTGTCTGTTAGAAACTAACAGAGGGTAGCATCCACGCGTGATTTTACGAATTGGGAAGTATTTTAGGATTTTTAAAGGTTTAAATGTAAGTGTAATAGACTAAAATGCCCTTTTCCTATTTTCTTTTTCCTCTTTTTCCTTTTTCCTTTTTTTTTTCTTTTACTTTTTTTTCTTTTCTCTTTCCTTTCCCCTTCATTTCCTTCTTCTTCGTCCGCTCTGAGATCGACTTTATTATCATTCCACCCCTCTATGATAAAAAAATTAACTAAAAACTCGCTTGTAATTTTTACAATATGCTCACTGCCTCCCTCTGGTATTTTTGCTTACTAAATTTTATTGAAAGACAATAATACCCTTGTCCTTTTTGAATATTTACACAATATGGTTTTTATTTTATTAATTTATTTCTTTAACTATTTTCTATTTTATTTATTATTTTTTCTTTCTTCATCTTCTTCCCCAACACCAAAACCTAACCCTAATACAATTACACCATCTTCAACAACATCATAAACCATATCTACCATCCAAACTTCTTGCTCTTCCCCACCTACATCACCACCTAGAGCGTGCCTCCACCCCCACATTTCGAAGCAGCGCCACCGTTTCCATAGTACACCCAAAACAACCAAAAAAACAAAATAAAATAAATAATCTCCAAATTGACACTAATTAACAAATATACACTTTTCTATAATTAAGATTTAATCATCCTTAATTTCTCAATAAGGATGTACATGTTTTGGTTAAACCGCCATTTCTTAATAAAATGTATATCCTTAATTTCTCAAATACGTCGACCGCTGCGGCATGCTCTACCTCATCTTTCGCCTTACTCCTCAAATACACCTCATGAGCTGACAACGACAACGATTTCCCCTTATTCCCACTCTTCTTCGCCGCCGTCACTTCTTTCTTGTCCTCCCCTCTCGCCGCTGCTTTCTCCGCCGTTGAGTAACTGGAAAACTAAATTTGCAAATTTTGTCTTCTTCCAACACGCCGATATGTTTCCCTATGAAACTAAATTTGTTTGCTTGACTGAAGATACCCGTCCCTCCATGCAATTTCAGATTTGCAATTTCTTCCATGGGTGGGTTGGTGGTCGTCGATGGATGGGTCAGTGGTTGCCGGTGGGAGGTCGGATATGCAGGTGTGTATATATATATATATATATATATATATATATATGTATGTATATGTATAAGGGATGTGGTTCGGATTTTCACACCAAGAAAATCGGAGAACCAAACAAGGTTTTCGATTGATTGTTGTAATTAATAGACTTAAACTCTTGATTCACACTCTCAATTCACACATAAAAATATTCAAAAAATGTAGAGGAAAATGATAAAGAATGGATTTCTTTATTGACTTTTAATATTCAAGAACATAAACCCTAATTTTGGAGTAATACAATTTAATAAAACTTAACTTTCTCTACTAAAACTTAAACTTACAAAAAATGAAGTAAAAATCATTTATATAGGCCTCATGGCCGATTTTACTAGGATTGGGGGAGTCTTGGATTGCTTCCAACTTGTTCTCAGATATTGGGGGATACTATGAACCATATCCCTCTTTTTAGGATTTGGTAGTTTAGGATAAGGTTTACCCAAACGTCCTTTTATTTGAGCTTTCTCATAAGTATTTCCATGAGTTTTCCTTGGGGCTTTCCTCTTAGCATTCTCACGAGCATATCCTTAGGCTTTTCATGAGCTTTCCATTCACAAGCCTTCTTCATTTATTTATTTTGATACAACCCCACTCCATGTTAGCTCATTTACGAGAAGTGAAAATTATGACCCATATCATAAGCCCCCCTACTCTTGAAAATTTTGGAACAAAAGGCTCAAAAAGTCTCCAGAGTACAATAAATTATCATAATTTCAAAGAGGGTTTGATCATTTTTCATATACTGACTGCCTCCTCAAAAACCTTACCTCTGAAAAACCCAATGGGAAAAAACTAAAGTTAAGTGAAAAAGAGTACAGGGTGTATCAATTCCTCCTCGTGACCTTAGGGTGGGCTCATGGGCTACCCCATGAGCCCTAGCTGACTGATTTTTGAGGGAGAAGGGGCGAAAATTCCCCCCTCTTTTTTGTTCTCCTTGTTTTTTCTCTCATTAGCTTCCTTGTTTAGTAAAATCTTGTTCTTTTAATTCCCTTGTGCAAATAGAATTCTCCCTCCTCTTTTCCTTTCCTTCCAAGATACCTAAAAAGTCTCTTCTTTTCCTAGTTATTTTCGAAAATAGTTATGTATGTGGATATATATTTTCTCCTCTTCCTTTCTTTTTCTCCCCAATTTTCGAAAATTCCTCCATAAAAATTCATCTTCTTTACGAGGCCTTGTCAGACGAGGATGTTTCCGATGATGAAGTCTCAATTGTAGTAACTGAGGAACAAATCTGTTCCGAGATGCTCAAAATAAATGAGGGTTTTCCATCATATGAGGTGTATTCTTCTCGTTTTTCGTTATCTAATGCTCAAAAATTAAGAAAACGTTTACGTCTTCCCCCGGGGTACGAAATAAACATCCCCTCCCCTCAAGCTCGGCCGAACACTTCCCTTTGGGCTCTCTCTGATTTTTTGTTGCTCAAATTGGGGCCGGTTTACGCTTTCCCATACCTTCTTTTTATATTGACGTATACAATCGATATCAAGTGCTTTTATGCCAGTTGTGTCCAAGTTCTTTTAGCTTCATGGCAGCTTTCTTCATGGTGTCTTCTTTTAGGGGTGAAATTTCATCATCAAACAAGTTTTACTCATTTTTCCAACTCAAAAAGTTAGAAAAAGGAGTTTTTTTTATTTCAATGCGAGGGTAGGAGTGCACTTCTTGACCCACAATTTTAAAACTCATGGTGATTGGAGACGCCATTACTTTTTTATTTCTTCTCCTTCTCCATGGTCGTTTCCCAATATATGGATCGAAGAGAGCCCTAATTATCCCGGGTTTTCTCCTAAAGATAGGCCTTCTTTTCATCAACATATGTTGGATAGGTTGAATGAGCAAATATATGACATCAAGGTCTTGATTGATGAGAACTTATTGAGGCATTTCCATTTGAGTTACAAGCATACCCCACTGGGAAATAGCTTAGGTACACTCTTAAACGATATTACCTGCCTTTTACGAGCTCTCCACAAGCATATACATAAGCTTTTCACTAGGTATTTGCATCACTTCACTATTATCAATAAATACATGGCTTTAATTGAATGTATCTTTGTTGCTGTTGTAGGTGCCAACATGTTCTGGGCTCTTTTGAAGAGTAAGGCTAGATTACCATCTTCTAACGGGGATGCCAATGGAATCAGGTTCGAGGAAAAGGCTCCTAATACGCCTCCTATCCCCTTTGATGAGCTACCTGTCGGGGATGCTGATAGGAGAGACAAGAACAAACATCCCAGGAAGGCCAAAGAGAACCCTCTTGTGCATGCTGATGGGAGAGGTCCCGAACATCCTCATGATCAGACTCTGCCTCAGCTATCTCTCGAGCTTTCTGGTACAAAGGCTTTCGACATTTCAGCCCCTCCTACCAAGAAGGCTCATGATCATTCTACTTCTTCTTCTCTCAATCGGGTTTCCTCCATTTTACTTTTCCTTGGTAGAAATAGAAAGATAGCTTGTGATCAGTTATTAGGTCTCGCTTTGTCAAATGACCGTTGTTATATGGGCTATTTTTCTGACTCTGCCTTTATGGACGAGTTTTCTTCCACCATGTTGCGGGTATATTCTTATTTCTTCTCATCATATGTGTTAGTTTTGAAGAGGCATTCCTTTTTCGTCAGCTAGCTGTTAATTTCCTTGTATGTTTTGTTGGCAGACGAGCATGCTTGGTGGTAATGCTATAGTTCAGCTTCGTTGTAAGCTAGCCGAGGTTACTGATGAAGCTAAGTAAAGTTCTAGTTTAAAGGAATAGCTTACAGCCAAATCGAAAGAATTAGAGGGGGAGCATATTTTAAAAAAGAACTTATTTGCCGAATTGAACCAGATGATGAAGGATGTTGCAAAGTTTCGAGCAAGTCATGCTGATGAAGTAAGCAAAGAGCGCCATGCAGCTCACGAGGAGACCACTGAGGATATCGCCCATTCTCCTACCAAGCAGGTCTTTTGAGAAGCTTATTATCAGCGTAGACAGGAAGAATATCTGAAGTCCAGCAATTTTTTTAAAGTATTGACAGGTTCAGCTCTTCCCTACTACCACCACGGGTTTCGCTCTTGCCTTGAGCTATTTGTAGAGGCTGGTATTTTACCATCAGGATCAAACTTTTCTTTCTTTAAGGAGACAGTTGGATTAAATGATGCTCCCCTTCCTAGTGAGGAAACTCCTGAAAACGTCCCGCCAGCTATCCAGCCACTTGATATGCCAGCTAATGAGATAGCTGATGAGATTGCCAACAAGACAGGAGGCCCCTAAGGAGACGGCTGATAAGATCACAGATGAGGTATCTGCCGAGGCCCCTGATGATGTTATTGCGGGTGGTCAGCCACCTGATGAATCTTTTTTTTAGGCGACAAACTTGCTTGCTATTCCAGAGGCAAATGAGGCGCTTGAGTCCACCACCTTTATCTAGATTATTTGGATACTAGTTGCTTTCCCTTTCCGTATTTTTTTTTTCCTATTATGTCGCCTAGGGCTTACAAGCAGCCTTATAGTAAGGCTTACGCCGCCTAGGGCTTATGCGTATTCTTCCATCATTATTTTTTGTTTGCTGCTTATAACAGGCACCGAACACGCCCCTACAGGATGACTTGCTTCGCAGCACCGCGCCCGAGCGCCATATGCCTCATGCCCAGGCCCGACTTCTCGCACTGTGGCGCCGCCTCTTGCTTCTTTAACTCCTAGTTCTTCATCTCCGACACCCGCTCCACCTATCGAGATACGTCTTCCTTTCCCAAATTCACAAAAAAAGGAAAAAAAGGAGATGGATCCAAGCTTCCTTCATATCTTGGCTATTCTTCGTGAGGTTAGGATCAATATTCCTTTCAATGACGCCATTTTGCAAATGCCGAATTATGTTAAATTTTTCAAGGATATTCTTTCTAACAAGCAAAAGTGGGAAGAGAATGAAACGGTTTGTCTAACCAAGGAGTTCTCCGTCGTCTTACTTAACAAATTGCCTCGTTAAGCTCAAGGACCCAGGGAGTCTTACCATACCGTGTGCTATTGGCCATCTCAATTTTGAAAAAGTTCTTTGCGATTCGGGAGCAAGTATTAATCTTCTCCCCTACTCTATCTTCAAGAAGCTCGGCCTCGGGAATCCCAAACCCACATCTATGTTCTTACAATTGGCGGATCATTCAATCAAGCACCCTAAGGGAATTATTGAAGATGTAATCGTGCAAGTTGATAAATTCTACTTCCCGATCGATTTTGTGGTGCTTGAAATGGAAGAGGGATATGGAAGTACCTTTGATCCTAGGAAGACCCTTCCTAGCCACGGGTAAGGCAATCATAGATGTCGCCGATGGTAAGCTTACTCTTCAAGTGGGTGACGAGAAGGTTATTTTTAATGTATTTGAAGTTCTTAAAAATCCATGTGATCCCGACTCATGTTTACGCATTGACGCATTTGACACTTTGATTGGCGAGACTTTTCAAGCACACATGGTAGAACACCCTCTAGAGATGTGTCTTTTGCAATCCACGGATGTCGATTTGGCGAGTGAGGAGCAATTGGAAATTGTGTTTAGCTTAGAGAGGCATCCTCCTTACTATGTCATGGGGGTTGAAAAATTAGAAAGATCACTCTCAGCTCCACCTCGCCCTTCCATTGAAGAAGCCCCTACCCTTGAACTTAAACCGTTGCCTTCACATTTGAAATATGTGTTTTTAAATGATAATGAGACATTACCCCTAATTGTCTCATCTTTTTTAATAGGGGAACAAGAGGAACAACTCATGAGGGTTTTGGAGGCCAACAAGAAAGCTTTCAGGTTGAAAATCGCGGACATTAAAGGCATTAGCCCAGCTATATGCATGTATAAGATACTCATGGAGAACTCTGCCAAGCCCACAAGTCAACCACAAAGGATGTCTAACCCAAAAATACAAGAGGTAGTCAAGAAAGAGGTCATAGAGTTGCTCTACACAGGTATAATCTATCCTATCTCCGATAGTGCATGGGTAAGTCCTACTCAAGTAGTTCCAAAGAAAGGTGGCATGACTGTGATTGAAAATACAAATAATGAATTGATCCCTATACGTATGCTTATCGGGTGGCGAGTATGCATATATTACCGTAAGTTAAATGATGCCACATGTAAGGACATTTCCCCTTCCCATTCATTGACCAAATGCTTGAAAGGCTAGTCGGCATGTTTTTTATTGCTTTCTAGATGGATACTCCGACTATAAATAAATTTCCATAGCCCCCGAGGACCAAGAGAAAACTACTTTCGCTTATCCTTGTGGCATGTTTGCTTATAGGCGGATGCCATTGGGTTGTGCAATGCCCCGACCACCTTTCAATGGTGCATGATGGCAATTTTCCATGACATGGTTGAGGAATTCCTCGAGATTTTTCTGGATGATTTTTCCATTTTTGGAACCTCTTTTGATACATGTCTTGATCATTTGACTTGTGTTCTAAAACGTTGTGAGGAAACAAATCTTGTTTTAAATTGGGAAAAGTGCCATTTTATGGACCGGGAAGGGATTGTGCTAGGCCACAAAATCTCTCATAAAGGGATTGAAGTGGACCAAGCCAAGATAAAGGTTATTGAGAAGCTCCCCCCCTCCCACATCAGTAAAAGCCGTGAGGAGCTTCCTTGGCCATGCCGGGTTTTATAGGCGATTTATCTTGAATTTTTCCAAAATTGCAAAACCGTTGTCTAACTTACTTATCAAAGATGCACCTTTTGAATTCAATTCTACTTTTTTACAGGCTTTCATGACACTCAAAGAGAGTTTGATATCCGCCCCCATCATGGCACCTCCCGATTGGAGCTTGCCGTTTGAGCTTTTGTGCGACGCTAGCGACTCGGCAGTGGGTGCGGTACTTGGACAAAGGAAGGAAAAGGTAGTTTGAGCCATCTATTATGCTAGTAAGACTCTAAATGATGCACAATTGAATTATGCAACAACCGAAAAAGAATTACTAGCCATAGTATTTGCGTTTGATAAATTTCATGCCTATCTTATCATGAACAAAGTGATTGTGTACACCGATCATTCCGCATTAAAGTACCTACTTGCTAAAAAGGATGCAAAACCTAGACTCATTAGGTGTCTTCTACTACTTCAAGAATTTAACCTTGAAATCAAAGATAAGAAAGGAGTAGAGAATATAGTCGCTGACCATTTGTCTAGGTTAAAGGCCCTTATCCCCGAGTGCGTGCATGATAAACCAATTTGTGAAGAGTTTGCCGATGAGCAATTGTGTGCTATAAATTCATGATGATACTCCTTGGTATGCCAATTTTGCCAATTATCTCGTCACTGGAGTTCTTCCCACGGATATAACTTTTCATCAAAAAAAGAAATTTTTATTTGATGTGAAACAATATTTGTGGGACGAACCATATCTATTTAAGAATTGTGCAGATGGCCTCTTTCGACGGTGTGTTCTCGAGGAGGAAATAGCATCATTTTTAACTCATTGCCATGACATGTCGGTAGGTGGCCATTTTGGGCCTTCTAAAACGGTGGTTGAAGTGCTTCAATTAGGTTTCTTTTGGCCCACACTCTTTAGATGCCTTTTTGTATGTCTAATCTTGTGATAGGTGCCAACGAACGGCTAACATCTCTAAACGACATGAAATGTTCTTGAATAGCATGCTTGAATGTGAATTATTTGATGGTTGGGGTATTGATTTCATGAGACCTTTCCCTAGCTCTTGTTCAAATAAATACATTCTTGTTGCGGTTGACTATGTCTCCAAATGGATTGAAGCAGAGGTTTTACCCACTAATGATGCTCAGATGGTTACTAGATTTTTAAGAAAACGTATTTTCACTCGTTTTGGAACCCCTAGGGCAATCGTAAGTGACGGAGGCACCCATTTTTGCAACAAGAAATTTGAACATTTATTGAACAAGTATGGTGTGAGGCACAAAATTTCAACCCCATATCATCTTCAAATGAGTGGTCAAGTAGAGGTGTCCAATAGGGAAACTAAACGCATTCTTGAAAAACCAGTCAATGCAAGATTGGTCTCTAAAGCTAGATGATGCCTTATAGGCACATAGGACCGCGTTGAAAACCCCGATTGGCATGTCCCCTTATCGCCTCGTTTTTGGAAACGCATGTCAATTACCGGTTGAACTGAGCATCGTGCTTTTTGGACTATTAAGTTTCTAAACTTTGATTCTAAACATGTAGGTACCAATCGATTACTCTAATTGCACGAACTTGAGGAATGGCGCCATCAAGCTTATGAGAATGACAAGCTTTACAAGGAACGAACGAAAACATGGCATGACAAGAACATTATTCTCTGAGAGTTTCACGAGGGAGAGAGGGTTCTACTATACAACTCTCGCCTTTGACTCTTTCCCGGAAAGCTTAAGTCAAGATGGTCGAGACCGTTTCTTGTGTCTCGTGTATATTCTTCGGGTGCTGTCGAGCTCACAATGGACAAGGGACAAACTTTCATGACAAACGCTCAACGGTTATAGCATGATATTGGGATTGTGGGCCGAAGGACAAAGTGTCCATCCTCCTTCGGGATCCTTTGTGATTCATCGTTTCAAGTCGAGCTAACGACTATAAACTAGTACTTTTTGGGAGGCAACCCAAGCTCTTTATTTTTTTTGTATTTTTGCGTTTGTAGATTAGTTATTTTTTTTCTTTCTTTTGTTTCGTCTTTGTTAGTTTGTGTTTAAGCGTTTTATTTCTTTATTTTTTCAGGAAACGGAATTCGATTTAACACATCAACCCATGCCCAGGCGCCGAGTCTATCTCGCCTAGGCGCCGCTCTCCCCAAATTTGATCATTTTGCACGCAGTTCCAAACCCAGGCGCTGTGTATTTCACGCTTGGACACCACCCACATCACGCCTAGGCCCCAGTATTTTCATGCCTAGGTGCCAAAGGTAGCCCAGCAGTAAATTTTCCTTGGCACTATAAAGCCTGAGCGCCACAAATTCCATGCCTGGGCGCCGCAGAACCCGCGCTTAGGCACCGCAGAACCCGCGCTTAGGCACCGCAGAACCCGCGCTTAGGTGCCGCAGAACCCGCGCTTAGGCGCCACCCGTCTCACGCCCAGGCACCGCCTGAAGTCCAAAGGCCAAAACCTGCTTTGAATTACTATGCCTAAACGCCATCATACGCGTGCCTAGGCGCCGCTCAGATATAAATTTACTTTCTAGTCAAAAAATCTTTCAAATCATCATCTTTCTCCTTCCCTACTCCAGATCTGCGCGAATCCCTCTCATCTCTACCGTGAGTCCTGTCATTTTCCGCCGTGTCAACAGTCATTTCCGCCGCCTCTCCTCTATCAACAGTTATCTCCACCGAGTCTCCATCAATTTGCTCATTTTTTTCACAAAGGTGAGCGATTGGCTCGACTTGACCTATTAAAATTCATATTTTCGAGTTTTTGTACGGATTGTGAGCTGAATTTGCTGAGGTTGTGTGGTGTTTTGTTAGTTGGAGTCAATTGTTGGGTACAAAGTCGAGGTTTTGGGATTTCTGTTGGATAATTGCGTTTTGGGCTACTGAATTTCAGTAGGGGGATTGTTGAATTCAATTGTGGGTGGCATGATTTGAATTTGGGGAGTTGTTGAGAACTTGGTAACTAAATCAATATTGTTACGCTACCCGATTTTTGATTCATTATGGGTACAAAGGAATGCGCCATCAAAGGGTAAAAAGAAGGTCGTGGAAGGGTCATCAAACGTCCCCGAGCCTCCACATGACCCAATTGCTCCAACTCTCCTCTCCCGTTCTTAGCACCCGAAGGAGGAATTAATTTTTCACTGTCTCTACTGTCGGGCTATTATCAAGGAAACGCCCTTCGCCATCAGTGCTAAGTCCTTGGCGCAAGCCCGTATCAATTTTCATCACATAGACTATTTTTGTGGCCCTTTAGAGGCTATTCGCCTCCCATGGATTTAAGAATTTTATAGTGTCAGGGCTTATCAGGGCATTACTAATAAAAAGAATTAGCGGGTTCACACACTTGAGGTTCAGGAAAATTGGGTACACTTTGATGCTAATGCCATTAGTGAGTGCCTCAGGCTCATGATCCCCCAGATTTGTGAGTATCAGGCTCTCTACAAGACTGACGGGACGTTCACTGTATCTCATCATCGAGGTCCTCAAGGTCATTTCCATAGCTGGCACGACTTGGCCAGACGGGAAGTCCCACTTACCCCATCGCATCTTGCTCCCTGAGGCCGCATTTTGGCTCGACCTCATCCGTTTCAACCTAATCCCGAGCTCCAACCGATCTGAGGTAAACAAGGAGTGGGCCCTGCTCATATTCTCTATCATGACTCAGAGGAGGGTTAACTTTGTGGGATTGATACACCAGTCTTTATTAGGGCATATCAAGAAAATGAGCATCGAGTTTACTCCAATCGTTGACCCGACACAGGTTAAGAAGAAATGAGGGGAGCCCTCCACTCCGAAGAAGAACCTGTTAATTTTTCCATCTCTGATTTTGTCTTTGAGTTTGACATTCGGTGTCTAGGATTTCCCGAGCGAGACTATGGACCCTGCCGGCACACTCATTCCTTCCCTGATGCCCCCATTTCAGCTCCTCCGCATACTTCCAAGAGACCTCGTCCTCCTCCGGCACATGGCACCAGATCCAGCCACACCTCATCACAAGATGTGGATGCCCTTAGGGCTGATTTGCAGCAGTTGAGGACTGATGTGCAGACGATGATGAGTGATGGGTGTGTATATTTCTGTCAGTTTCTTAGAGAACATGATGCCTTTTTGGGCCGGGGGACATTCAACTATTCAGAGCCACCACATTTCCCGCACTCCTCCACTCCTCAGCCTGATGACATGGTTGGTGCGGGTGCCTTAGTAGTAGGAGATGTAGATGATGAGGAGCCTTACGGGGGCGCTGATGATATGCTCGATGCCAACGACCTTATGGAAAGGGATGATGACAAAGCTGTGCCAGAGGTGGGAGATAATGAAGAGGTTGGCCATTTATTTGATGATTAGGCTGATTTTGTAGTCTGTTTCCTGTATTTATTTTTCGATTTTTGTTTTGTATATCTATTGTTAGATTCTGTTTTGGACTATTTAGCCCCTCCTATATTCGATGCATGCAGGGGTTTATTGTTGATATATCTTGTGATGTGTTGCTTTAGTCGCCGATATGCAATGCTTACCATTTTGTATGGCTAGCACTTTTTCATTGTGTAGTTGTATAGCTCACCTTGAGCTCTCATTTCCCGAATAGATGTTGACAATCTTGGACATAATTGCACTTGCGGAATCGGGTTTGCTTTTCAGCATCCCGTATAGTGAAGTGTACTTCCCTTTTATCTCTTTCGAACATTGGGGACAATGTTTGTTCTAAGTTTGGGGGGTATCATTGATCCATGATTGTCGTGATTATTCATGATTTATATATTTTTGTCTAAGTTTGGGGGAGTTCGGCCTCTACATGTAAAAGTGTGCGAACTTGTAAGCATAAAAAAAAATTTGTGGCTAGGATTTCAACCCTTTGTTTAATGCATTGAGATTCGTTAGTTTGAATCAATGGCATGTTTTCTCTATCAATTTGAACTTTAATGAACTATACACATCTTTTCCTTGCAAGTGGGACCCCAGATGAGATTAGATCGTCCTTAGATGACTCACAATCGCACATAAGTCAAGGGTAGAGGAGTTGAGTGGATAACCATTTTGAAACACTTAAAGATTTTTTCCCAGAAATATTAATCTAGACATGTCACATGTGTTATGAGTTGAGAATGTTGACTTTGTATGCTTAGTAATAATAAACGAGGTTGAAAATTGGTATGACTGAAAAATTCAGACTAATATGTACTGGGGGCAAAAAAGCAACATGCCTAATTACTATACTATTGACTTAAAGCTTGTTACAAGGGTTTCATAGAAAGCCTAAGGGAACTGAACATTGCACATGGTCTAGCCTCTAGTGTTTTGAGTTAAAAGTGGCATAAATTTAAAGCCTAAAGTGGATGAAGTGATGAATTTAAAATGGCTATGAGGTTTTCTTCGATTCTTGTACCGTGTGACTAATCGGAAGTTGATAGATATGGGATTAATGTTTGAAAAGTGGTAAGACTGCCACTTGACTATAATACCTTAGACTTATGATCACTATACCCTTAGGATGGTCTTTTCGAGTTTAAGACGTAACATGAGCAAGTATGTGACGTGTATACATGTAATATTGAGCTTTAATGGGTAAATTCATGCCATTGATTTACTATTAATCATGTTGATTTGTGTTGATTAGTTGGAGTTGTACATCCTTCGATTTTGTGGGTATATCGTATGCAAACCCTTGCGAGACTACAACTCGTCCTTTGAGGTAACTCAAAGGTTCAAAGGCTTGTTGCACCCGCTAAGTGCAACCGTTTATTCCATGAAAGTGAGCTAGGTAGTTTTATTTTTGTTTCTCCCTTTGGTTTATGATGTTGTTCGTGCCCTATAGCTCTTATTGCTCGAGGTCGAGCAATTGATAAGTTTGGGGGGTTGATAGGAGTCATTTTTACGTGTTGTTAAGTCTATTATGTTTATGTTTTAGGCTCATTTATCGCTTGATTCTTGCCATATGTGCGTTTAATTGGTACGTTAAGTGATTTCAGGCCTTAAATGGATGCATACGAAGAAAAGTGCAAAAGACGACGTATCAAACGAATTCAAGATAGGATGCTTCGCAAAACGGTGTCCAAGCGCCAGTTCAGCCATACCCAAGTGCCAGATGAAGAATAGACACAGTAGTGCACATAGTACCTCGCTTAGGCTCCACTTTACCAGCACCGTTCCATCCGCGCCCGAGCGCCATGATCTCCACGCCTGGGTGCCACTCGACTTCTCCCCTAAGACAACTCTGACACATTGTCGGCGCCTAGGCGCCGATTCACTCGCGCCTGGGCCCGCTGTAACCATTTTTTGAAACTATAAAGCCCAATTTTCAGCACATTAGGGGGTTCGAATTTTGGGGTTTTGAGAGCATTCTCTTGGATTTGAGCCATCATTTCACCACCTTTAAAGGGCAAGACCAAGAGCATAGCTAAGGATTGAAGCTCCACTCAAGGATCCATCATCATTAGACCGTTTAGGGAGTTTTATTCGTTATTCGTTATTCGTTGCATTTTATTTTTACACTTATGTATATGGATATGTTTAGTTCTTCTATGTCGATGATTATGGGCTAATTTCTCATGACTAGGGCCTTGTAAGAATCGTTTCATGATTTATTCGTACAATTAATAATCGTTGAATTAATTTTTATGTTGCTATGTGTTATGAATTTGTGTTTATGTTCTTACATGTGATTGATCACCATATGTATGTTTAATTGCCTAGTTTGGTGTTTTGAGAAAGACTTGAACTAGGGTACAAGGGATTCATAACATCACCCGTAAACAATGAAGAATTGCCCTAGACATAGGTAGAGATTCCCAGGTGTAGTGGTTCGATTTATGTCGAGGAAGCTCTAGTCTGTTAATGCATGCTTAGTCGTTAGATTTTTGGGTAGGCATACTTAGGAAACCATCACTTAAGTATAGGATATCTATCACGAGACATCGCGTAATTATTATTATAAGACCTTCCACAATAGCAACTAGGTCTAATAATTCAACGAGAGTCGTCGTACGAATACAGATCAAATCAAGTCTTGCATGTGCTTTTAGTCTCTTTTCACACTTGAGTATCTATCGATTGCTTGTTCTCATTTTGTTCTTTGTTTGTTTAATTAATTTACTCTTACTTTCCTTTAATTGTCTTTTCCTTTATTGCACATCTTAAACTAGATTTCAAGTCTCTGAGGTTCGACAACCCGGACTTTTTGTCCACTTATTACTATCATGACTAGTATACTTGCTATTGAAGCGCGTTAGGTTTTAGCTTGTCAAATGGATTAGGCATAACTTATGTAGAGAGCAAAGAGCATATGTGGTGGTCCCAAGTGGCATACGAAAGAGTCTAGAAGGGGGGGGGGGGTTGAATAGACCCTGAAGTCTTTTTCGACTTCTAAAATTTCGTATCACTTTTAAAAATTAGAACGCCTAGGAAGCTGAGCGCTTGGGTTAGACGCTTCAGTAAAGGTAACTTAGACTTAGTGATTTTAGCAATTTACCAAAATAGGGTAAAAGCTTTAATCACTTAATCAGGGTTAGCACAGCGGAAATGATTTTAAAGCTTTAGCGTTTGTTTGGGCTAAATAATCGCTTAGCAGATTAACTTGTCTTTTTCAGAATAGATAGAATAATATAAAGCAAGACAATAATAAAAGTAAATGACACAAGATATATAAGGTTCACTTGGTGATGTAATCCCAGCTACGTCCTTCTTCTCATTTTTCACTCGGAGGAAAATTTACTAAGTTGATTATCAAAGAATCACACAGAATCTTCTACAAGATAGTAAATAGGTGAAAAATGATCTCGGGCTCCTTGATCACACAGATGTCAGTACCAATGGAGATCTTCTTCTACAAGCTTCTCTCACTCAGAAATACTGCCTGTAAGGGGTTTCAACAACTTTCTCACACAAATGAAAGATTGAGGGTTTTATCACAAGGGTTTGTTTGTTTTTGGAAAGATCAAACAACTTAGAATATCTCAGTAAGAGTTTAGGTTTCTTCTTTCGAAGATATTTGAGATATTTGTGACTGTATGGAATATATGTAAAAAGCTTGAAGGATTTTGGCTATGAAGTTTCTAAGCTTTTTCTTCAGCAAATTTTTCTTGTGCATGTATGTGTATCTCTTTTTCTCTATATCTCTGTATATTTTAGAGTTTGCTGGAAGGAGGTATTTATAGGCAATTCTTGGGATCTGTTCGTTGGACACATGTGAGAGTGTGCCTTTCACGTGGCGCGTGAGTATACCTTTTCTCTGAAATTCCTGAATTCCTGCTGGTACCGATTTGATGGGAGCAGCTATAAACTCTGAAATTCTGATAGTCTAGTCAAAAGGTTGCTTGTCTACAAGTCATATTGGCTTATCACATTTAATGCTCTTATCAGGTATTTAATGCGTTTTGAATTTATTTCCTGTTTGAAATAAATGTCCGTTGAATGATTGCATTTAAGTCCTTCATGACTTGAGAAATTATTTCAGGTGAATCTGATTCTGATCGCTAGAGTGCTTTGAGCGCTTGATTCATAAATCCTGAAATAGTCCTTTAGCGGTTGACAGACGCTAAGGATTATTCTTTATCTTCTTCTGACTTTAGACGCTGATCTTCAACTTCATCTCTAATAGACTCACCTCGAATTCTATTGTCGATTCGGTATCTAATACTTAGTCTAAAATCTATAAAGATAAAAATTACAAGCCTAACAAAATTACATACTTTCAAATGCTTATACAATTGATCTATGAAACATAAACTTACATTATATTTTGGGGTCTAACAAAAAATCCTATCTTGTCATCATCAAAACATCTAACATGAAATTTCCTAACAATTTCCCTTTTTTTGATGATGTCAAGACCTTAACTCTTATAACTCTTTTATAGATTAAGAGTTCAAAGAAAAGCCCAAAAAAATAATTATAAGTTAGCGTTTGGAAGTTAGTAAAGTTAGCTAAAGTTAGATTAGCCTCAACAAGGTGTTTCAGCGATAAATCATTCATTCATATAGAAAGATAAGCATACATGATTTATATTGAATATAAGATAATTAAAAAAAATATATAAAGCATTCATCTTTTCTGTCGCTTTATGCTTTCTTCTTTTTGGTAGATCTCATTAGCTAAGTCCATGAGGAGTCGGTCAATGTCTATCATAGTTGTATGTTGAAGTTCATCATAGTCATGCCTTCGTTGTCTAGCGCTTTCATTGAGTTCCTTCAGCCTGTCCACCCATTCCCTTGGAGGAATACCAAGTTCATGAATTAAATCATAATAGATGTCTTGTCTTCTGTCGTTGGATGGTTTCCAGTTGATAGGTCGTTTAAGCGGTCCGGCATAAGGATGAAATCCCATACTTTCCAAAAAATCGATGTCCAAGTACGAGAGCAAGTACCTTCCTAGATAATACCTTGGATTTATCTTTTTATTTAGCATTTTCTTTATGCTCGCTATTTCATCAAACATTGATCGCCAGTGTTTATTATCTGTTTTAGATATTGTCTTGGGCTTTTCTTTCTCTTCCCCCTTCTTGACATTAGCAAAAGAGTTCTTTAAGTCAGGGATGTCCCTTTGGAGAAGCTTGACTTCATCTATCAAGAGAGCGATCTGTTCAGCGATACTCTGAGATACGAGGTTGGAGGAATTGTGACACTCAGTATCAGCTGAAGCATTCTGCGCAAGCGTCAGGTTGAAATCGTCAGAAAGCTCTTTGATGAGAGGAGCGATACTGTTCATCATAGAGATGGAAAGCTTGGTTGCGTGACTCATGTCAGCCTTAAGCAGTCTCTCTATGTTATGAAACATTGCATTGCTGCGTTGTTCCATATGAGAACAAGAGCCAGTTAAATTGCTAAGAGAATTGCGAACGGCTTTCTTGAAATCTTGTGCCTCTGGATCGCTGTCTGAGTTCGAGTCAGAGTCTGAGGAAGAATGCACAGGACCATGTGAGCTGGAAACTGGAGATTTACCTTTAGAATTGTCTCTGACAAGATGTTTTTTAGCCTCATCAAGGATTTCCTGAACTTCCTGAATCGCTAGATCCATGGATAGATTTTCAGTCGCTGGTTGACAAAACAGTTCTTGAGTAGGGATCTCGACTACTAGGGCGCTAGAAATATCTGGCAAAGAAGCGTCTGGGATTTGAGCGGCTTTCGCGGTAGGAGTAACTTCCTCTACTATCTCAACAACCTCCATGGGAGGAGACAGATTCTCAACAGTAATGACCCAAAGGGGGCCAATCGTTTCCATAACGTGCCTTGGACTGATCAGGCTGGTCTGTGGGATAAAGAATATAGCGTCTCCACCTCCATTGATGAGAATCATATCCTTAGTTCTTTTCAGATACTTTAGGATATTTTTCACAGCTATCCAATGTTCCTTTCTCGGGTTTGCCTGAAATCGACTCACCACGCTCCAGCATAGGCAATGTCAGGTCTAGTACACATCATTGCATACATTAGGCTACCTACTGCAGAAGCATAAGGTACATTACTAATCTTCTGCCTATCTTCCTCACTTTGAGGACACATAATCTTGGACAAGTGTACTCTATGCCTCATGGGAAGAAACCCTTTCTTAGAATTGTCCATCCTAAAGCTCTTTAGGACCTTTTCTATGTAAAAGGCTTGAGATAGACCTATCATTCTATTCATTCTATCCCTGTAGATACGAATTCCTAGAATGTATGGCGCTTCTCCCAAGTCTTTCATGGAAAACTTACTCGAAAGCCATTTCTTGACTGTGGTGAGCATTCCTACGTCCTACAAGTAGAATATCATCCACATATAGTACTAAGATCGAGAATTTGCTCCCACTAGTCTTCTTGTAGACACAAGGTTCATCTTCTTTCTTGATACATCCATATCCCTTTACTACTTCATCAAAACAGAGATTACAGCTTCTAGATGCTTGCTTGAGACCATATATGGACCTCTCAAGTTTACATACTTTATGGATATCGAACTCGGATACAAAATCCTTTAGCTATTCTATATAGATATCCTCCTCGAGGAATCCATTCGGAAAAGTCATTTTGACATCCATCTGCCATATCTCATAATCTAAGTATGTCGCTATGGATAGCAATATTCGTATGGTCTTTATCATGGTCACGGGAAAAAAGGTTTCTTGATAGTCAATTCCTTTTCTTTGACTATACCCTTTCGCTATGAACCTGGCTTTAAAGGTCTCAACCTTGCCATCGCTACCTATCTTTCTTTTGTAGATCCACTTACATCCTATAGGTTTGATACCTTCAGGACGATCTACCAAAGTCCAGACTTGGTTCGATTGCAAAGAGTCCAGTTCTGTTTCCATGGCTTCTCGCCATCTTGAAGCATTGACATCGACCATCGCTTGATCATAGGTACAAGGATCATCTTCATGACCTTCTTGTACTACAGTGTGAAGCTCTAGCTCCCCCTGTAGTAGATACCCATACCTCTCAGGTTCATGTGGTATTCTACCAGATCTACGTGGTGGTTGTGCTACTATTGGTTCAGGCCTTGGTTCTTGGACATATGTCTCTGAGGGAGTTTCATTTTGTTCTTGTAGAACAATTTTCCTACCTTTTCCCCCTTCCAAGATGAACTCATCTTCAAGGAAATGAGCTTGTAGAGCCACGATGATTCTCTGATCATCATGCAGCTAAATGAAGAATCCCCTAGAATCCTCAAGATAACCAATGAAACGTCCCATGAGGGATCTTGTCTCCAATTTCTCCACTTTAGTCTTCTTGACATAAGCGGGACATCCCTAAATCTTAATGTGATTAAGACTCGGTTTCCTATTATTCCACATCTCATACGAAGTTTTAGGAATGGATTTGGAGGGACATCTGTTTAAAATATGAGCAGTAGTAAGGAGCGCGTGCCCCCACAATGAAATGGGTAAATCAATGCAACTAAGCATGGAACGAACCATGTCCAACAATGCTCGGTTCCTTGGCTCGGCTACTCCATTTAGTTGAGGAGTTATTGGTGGTGTTAGTTGTAACATTATTCCTTGTTGTCTAAGGAATTCATCAAACTTGGCACTCATATATTCTCCTCCACGGTCCGATCGTAGAGTTATTATATTTTGCCAAGTTTGATTTTCTACTAAGGCTTTGAACTCCTTGAATCCTTCAAATGATTCAGACTTTTGCTTCATCAAATACACTAGACCATATCTTGAATGATCGTCTGTGAAAGTGATGAAGTAGTAGAAACTTCCACGAGCCATTTCTCCAAATGGTCTGTAGACGTCGGTATGCACTAACCCTAAGACTTGAGTAGCTCTTTCAAAATTCCCGGTGAAGGAAGATCTAGTCATCTTTCCTAAGAGACATGATTCACATGTTGGAATGGGATCCGGCCCCAGTGAGCTTAATAGCCCATCTTTTTCCATTTTGTGGATCTTGTGCTCTCCTGCATGGCCTAGTCTAAGATGCCACTTGAGTCTTAGGTTAGCTTCTTGCATACCACGTTTACGTGTTACAACATTCACATTAGATGAATTACGGACATTCAAATAATACAAACCATTAACTAAACAAGCATTGCCAACTAATTTATTTCCATAATAAATGTCGAAATTTAATTTAGAAAAACGGAATGTATATTTGATCTTAACTAAGATAGGAATAGATACAATGTTCTTAAGCCCCTTGGGCAAAACTAAAACATTATCTAAAAACAATAAATGTCTAGAATTCAAATAAAGAGAAGTAGATCCAATTCTAGTAGCCGTGACGCTTTCCCCGCTGCCTACTTTGATCATCATTTCTTCTCGGCCCATCTTTCAACTTCTCTGCAGATCCTGATCCAAACAACATACATGGGCACTAGCCCCTGAGTCCAAAATCCACGAAGTAGAAAATACAGTTATAGAACAGTTAGTTTAAAAAACAAGTAGTTCTATACCTTGTATGCCTTTGCCTAATTTAGGACAGTTTCTCTTCCAGTGGCTAAGCTCACCGCATTCGAGACATCTATCCGTTTTCTTAGGCCCTTTGCTCTTGTAAAACCCTTGAGCCTTTTCCTTACCCTTCTTGACTCCCTCCGTGAGCTCCAAGCTTGCCAGACTTTTTCTTGTTCTTCTTCATCTTAGACTTAGACTTTTTAGGTCTAGAAGAGATGAGCAAGGCAGTTTCATTTCCCTTTGGTTTCATTTGAGATTGTGTAGTAACCAATTTGTTCATTAGCCCAGCTAAATTGCACTCTATCTCATTGCAGTTAAAGTTAACCACAAAATGGGAAAAGAAATCAGGAAGATACTGCATGATTAAGTCAGATTGAAGGGTGGCGTTCATGGTGAATTCAAGAGCTTCCAATTTCTCGATCCTCGAAATCATTTTGAGGGCATGATCACCAACCTTCTCACTTTCTTTCATCTTGGCTCCAAAGACCTCTTTCGATATCTCATATCGAGCAGTTCGACTATGCTCTCCATAGAGCTCTACCAGGTGAGCTAGGATAGCTCTTGCAGTGGGCATCTTATCATGTGACCTTTGAAGATCATTAGTCATAGATCCCACCATGTATCCTCTCACCCGGAGGTCGTCCTTAACCCATTTTTCATGGGCTTGGACCTCTTCCTCGTTGGCACGTGTTCTAGCAGGAGCCCCCGGGATATCAGCCTCCAAGACGTATCCCAGAAATTCCATACTGAGGACAATCCTCAAATTATTAAGCCAATCCACATAATTGGGTCCTGTGAGGGTATTCTTTTCGAGTAGAATTGAAAGTGGGTTTGTCATATTTGAGAGAGATAAACGAGAAAATAACTGCAGAAATAAACTAGATTTATTAGATTACTTGTTTTGACTTAACCAAAAAAAATTAAGGACTTAAAATTTATCTTGGCTCCCACTACAATTTTTGAATCCCACATCCCATGTGAAAATCGGGAATCATCATTGGCATCTATTTCACAGCGGGTATTGAGGTTCTCAATTAACTAAATGGGTTGCAACCTAACCGGTTTCTGGCCCATTAATTATTTGAGGTGATATCTAATATCAATTTATCCAATAAACCTTTCAATACCTTTCCCCATAGTTCATCAAACCGCAACCGAACAGGTTTCGAAGCTCATGAACTACCCGAGTTCATTCCCACTAACTCCTATAATCTAACATTTGAATTTCTCCTTGCAACCCAATAGATTTTTGAGGTGAAATATGCTTCGATTAAGGCATTTCATGCACTTAATAAAATCTCAAATTATTTCTAAATGCATAACACCCATAACTGGGAAGCATTATACATTTATAGTAATTTTAATTTCAGAAAGCTTAGTGGAGGGAGAGGATGTCACATATCCTTTTCTAACTCGGTATTCACTACAAAAAAAATGGGTATCAGCTACGGAAAAATCGGTCACTGATACCTATTTTTCCGTCGCTAAAAATTATTAGCGACGGAATTGTCCGTCGCTAAATTCCGACACTAAATGGCACGTCTCTAAATTTTAGCGACGAAAATCGTCTGTCGCCAACGCTAGAGACTGAATAACTTTCGTCGCCATATCGGTCGTTATTTTCAATACTCGTATACATACAATCGGTCTCTAAATTGCGTCGCTAATCAGTGTTTATATCCGTCGCTAAATGTCGTGGCTAATCGGACTCCAAATCGTCGCTAATAATTTTGTATCATGTCTCTATTTCAGTCGCTAATTCTGTCTCTAATTTAAATGTATTCCGTCGCTATTTCGGTTGCTAATTCCGTCGATAAATTACTGCTGACATCCGTCTCTAAATCGGTCTCTAAAAATATGTACAAGTCAGTCTTTAAATCGGTCTCTAAAAAATTCTCTGAGTCAAGTCTCTAAATTGGTCTCTAAATTAGCATTATCTCAAATACGCATGAAGCATTTTATCTGCTAAATCCATCAAACCTGTAAATTATAAATATTCCAACAAAAAAACCAACAATAAATCATAACTTCATTACAACAAAATGCAAGCAACTCATTCACACCACAATAAAAATCTAACAACATAATTTTAACAAAACATTGTCTAAATAACAATTATCTAAATCCAAATAATCTAACAACCAACAAAAAGTGTCAATAAAACGAGTTTTTAAATCATCCAAAGAATTAAAAAAAAATATCAACTAACATTCTCCATCGGAACCTCTTTAGTTCCCATGTCCAGATCCATTCACATACTTACCTTGGCGCATTTTTTGCATCATCTTCTCCATTTTTTGTTGCAAATTTTATTCAGCTTTCTTATTAGTTTTTTCTACAACTTTTTTAGCCTCTTCAACTATTTTCTGCGCCTCTTCTTCTCTCTTTCGAACCTTTTCTTCTCTCTTTCGAACTTCCTCAAGTACTCATTCCAACCTTTTTCTCTCTCTCTCTTCCTCCTTTTCTCTCTCTTCCTCCTTCTTGCGAGTGTCTTCCTCCTTGCGAGTGTCTTCCTCAATCTTCATATTACTAGCCCGACCATCATCGACTACTTTTGATATATCATCATTCATAAATGTTGAGTTTACAGTACTTTGACTCATGTCGCTTCTCCAACTAAACCTTTCCATAATGCAACATCAAACTCAGGAGGAGAGGAATCAGAATCAGTGCAACCTTGTTTTGCCCTATATTCTTCCTGCACAAACATAGTATGAAAGTGATAAAATCACACATCAAATTTCAAGACCAAATAAACAAATTCCAATAGACATACATAAAAGTAACTTCAAAGAAGAAGTAATTTGAGAGCAAAATGCATATACTAAAATCACGTTTCTTAACGAATACATCATTGAAAAAGTTTCATTCTTTATGTTATTTTTTAACAAAATAGACGTCACAATTGTCAAATAAATGTACAAACAAATATGTATTAAAGCAAATAAAAAAGTCATTTTCACTACAATAAGCCATCACCAAAAGAAGTGCACATCTACGTAAATGATATAAATCACATAACAAATGATATTATCAACATTTTCCTACACTCAAATAATATCAAAAAAGGAAATTTGACGGATTTTGACATGTGCCTCGCACATGTCCGTTAACTTTTTGGATCTTCTCGCCTGTACAAACAGTTGTTCGCGTCTTTACGAGAAAATTCATAACTCATTGTAAAAAGCTCGAATTCATGAACCGTTTTCTTCCCATGAAACTAGACACATAGGGACATCCACACATATATCGCACATAATCAGCAGACGTCTAGAACAAAGCAGTTTTGTATTCAAAGTTAGATAAAAATCTGTCGGCTGTGCAGACAGTTGTGCGCGTCTTCACGAGAAAATTCATAACTCATTGCACAAAACTCGTATTCATGAACCGTTTTCTTACTATGAAACTAGAAACATAGGGCTATACATGAATATATCGCACATAATTAGGAAACAACTAGAACAAATCAGTTTTGTATTCAAAGTTAGCTAAAAATCTGTCGGCTGTGCAGACAGCTGTGCGCGTCTTCACGAGAAAATTCATAACTCATTGTAAAAAGCCCGAATTCATGAACCGTTTTCTTCTCATGAAACTAGACACGTAGGTACATCCACACATATATCGCACATAATTAGGAGATTTTTAGAACAAAGCAATTTTGTATTCAAAGTTAGATAAAATCATCGACTGTGCTCCTTCAATAGAAACTACCAAAAAGGAGATGCACATTAATACACATGCATTTCACCTATACACAAAATATAATTAAAGCAATAGAATTAATTAAGTATTATTATGATAACAACATATCATTTTCTTTCTATTTTAGAAAAACACAACTCCTATTGCATCTCCATTCCATTTTCTGCATCTCTCCCTTGAAGCTTCACCTCTTTATACTCCCCCACCCCCAAGGTTAGTGAATCTATCTATCTATAAATATATATATACATATACATACACATACAAATACAAATACAAATATTTTCATCAAACGATTTTCAGTGCTTCACACCTATTCAAATACTCAAATTGAGGAAAAAGATAAAGGAAGAGAATCAGCAAAGTCACATATTTTCGGAGATTTTCGCACTTGACTGTCCAGGATCTAGTATTTTGGGCATAATTGCTTCATTAGAAATCGGATTGAGTTGATTCTTTAGGAGAATTAAAGCTAACAGAAAGGGTTACAATTCTTATGTTGCGATCTGGAGCAAAAGACGTAATCTATAGGGTGTAAATTGGGTAACAACATAAACACATTTTCTAGACGGAAAATTAGATTTTTGAAGTTTTATGAATACCTGTCAAGAGTGAAAATGGGGTTTGCAAATCTGATCTCTTTTTCTGCTTGAATGAGATGATGATGATGCGATGATAGAGAAGAGAAGGGTTGGCCTTTGCTGGGTGGATGATGAGATGATGATGATGAACTGACGACGTACGGCTGGACGGAGCTTGAGCAGAGGCGGATCTGGTGAGCTTTGAGCAGCAGAGGGAACGGATCTGGTTTTTTTGTGAAATTTTCTAAGGTCCCAAATAATATATCCCTCTTTTGTCTTGACTCTTGGATAAAAGATATAAAAGTATTTTGGGCTTTTGTAAGTAACAACAGGTGCCTTAGTGTGGTGGTAAGGAGCTTAGAGTTTAAGTGGGTGGTTTTTGGTTCGATTCTTTGAAGTAACATTTTAGTTTTGTTTTAAATATTAGTCATTGTTAATTTAATCTAATTAAAATAAATATGAATTATATTTTTTAACTTGAATTACTTCTCGTCTTCAATTTCTATTCAAAATTAAGATATTAGAAAATTTATATTCCATCTTCGATTGAAGATGAAAATTAAATTAATTTACATTTTCATCTATAAACTGATTTGCTTTGCTATATATATCATCCAAATCACAAAATTCAAATATTAATCCAATTAACAATGTTAAGTATCTTTTAATACATCTAAAGTTCCAAAAATATTTTGTTGTGTACCATCAAATTATCAAATTATCTTCTTGATATATTTTTATATATTCTACAGTAGGATATAAGAAAATGGATAAAAGTTGGATGAATGCAAGAAAATTTTCTCCTGAGTATGTACGCAGAATTGATTCGTTTATGAATTTCGTTATGCAACATCTTGGCAAAAAAGAAAGGACGAGATAAAGAAAGATTCCATCTATTAAGAAAGGAGATTTAGAGATATGAAAAGCATATGATTAAAGAAAATGATTAAAGCAAATTATGTCTAAAAGAACGAGATAAAGAAAGATTCCATCTATTAATTTTTATGTGATGGGGATGTTATTTAATTTTTTAAATGTTTAGATAGACATCCAAGTTTATTACAAATCTTTTAAATGTTTAGATATACATTGCCCTTCATTTTTTCGAGAAATTGAAATACTTTCAAGATATGTACATAATTGTGTCACTAAATCAAACACTTGGTGTACACCATCAAACACTCGGACTCGGTGCAATTTTCATTCTCCTCTTATTCTAGGGTAAGCCCCTTTTATGAAACGAATTTGCACATTGTTTGACGCGATAGCTTCATACGCTCTAATTGATGCCCTCTTATACACACCAATTGGATCATAAAAAAATTGATTAACACAATAGATATTTAGTGTACCCAATTCAGTTGCTTGCGACAACACGTACAGAATATAGCTTAGCTCACAATCAGAACCCGAGAAGTTGAAGATCGTGACCTCATTCAATGCCTCCAATCCCATTTCTTGCAACTTCCAGTCCTTTACGTAGTTGGATACACTAATGCCCGAACTTTTCTATGGTGCTCCCTACACATGTTAAGTCAATTACAATTTTATTTTAGAAACCCAAACAAAAAACGTGCTTAATAAACCATGTAATAACTAATAAGCGACAAACCATAAAACTTAAAATATTACCACCAAATCGACTTTAAGCTCATTCAAGCTTGTACATCTACTGATGAGCACCAATGTGACAGCAAGATTGTCAAGCAGCTTCGAACACCTGATCTCTAGGCGGTGCATATTAACAAAAAAGTACCTCGCCATAATGTGATGTAGAGACTCCACATGCGCCAACCTCTAAACAAACAATTCAAAAAAAAAAAAAAATCAAAACAACTTCTTAAAAGCATTTGCACTTATTCAAACAATGATAGATAGATATACCCTAACAAAATCAACCGGGACACGTGCTCGTTCGCTGGACAGCAATTCTTTCGTCATTTTTACAACCTCTCGAAGTAGTCGATATGTCAAGCAAGTTGATCCGATGTAGTTTCGATGACGGTGTACTATCCACTGTAAAGAACGAGGTAACGACCCCAATACTTTTAAATGCCCCGGACCTTGCTCGTCTTGTTTCAATAAAATAATAAGGACATCTGCATTGGGGAAGTGTACTTTTATATTCACATTTCCTTGGGCCCGATTGAATGCCATCTTGAATATTTTTATAGAAGGCAAATATGCCTCAAATTCTGTTAGTCCTCTAAAATCACAGTTGAATAACTGCAAATCATTCAACTCGGGACACCATTTTCCAAGGCGGGAAGAAAATATGTTATCATACAGCACGATGTGCTTCAATATGAGTCTTTTTAAATTTCGTAAATTATATCTATCTTCCCACCTAACAATATAGTTCGGTAGATATAATTTTAACTAAACAAGAGTTCGTGACAAAAACAGGCCGTTAGGGAGTGAAGTGGACAACCGGCCGACTAATTTCAGTATACGCACAGAATGATCTATTCCAAACGCCACCCACTCTTGCCTTATCCAATGCAATGCCTCGGCCCCCATTGGTAACTCAAAACTCAAGGTTTCAACTACACTTTCATTATGTTCAAGTATAGTGCGATTAACAAAATGAATAAAATCTAAACCATGATAACCCCTTTGTTCGAAACGGTTAATATCGAATAAAAGAGTAGGGATGGAATACCAACAATGTTGAAAATATTTTGATAAAAGACCCAATCGGGCTGCCTCCACAATACATGCATCCCTTGATAACCTTCCCATAACATGAAAAATTATATCCTCACAAATGAAAAATTACTCTGAAAATTCTTTGTAGGATTTGGTGGAGGAAGAGATTGTTTGATTTTGATACTCACTAAATTTAATTAACCTTTATCTTAAAAATAGTAATTATATAGTTAAAGGTAAAGGTTAACTTTAATTAACATTTACCTTTAACTTTAATTAATTGGCATATTTAGCTTATTAGGTAAAAAAATAGTGATAAAAGAGAAAAACAATGCAATGAAATGATGGACCCAATTGACGACTTTAATTAACTTTTATCAAGGATATGGAATTTCAAGATCTGCTCAAGATCTTTCATCGAGATAAGGAAACAACTTTAAATGACACGGCGGCTGAGTAAAAAATGTCTTGTGACATTAAAGCGAGCACAGTCACATGACTCTTGAAATTAAAGGACACGGCGGCTGAGTAAAAAATGTCTGCTGAGTAAAACTAGAAATGTCTTCTCTTCCATATATATAGATATATATAATCCCAAGATCTTTCATTGAGATAAGGAAACAACTTTAGGGTACAAAGAATTATTATTAAATATAAGCACATTATTATACATTAATTAATGATAGATATATCTTTTTAAAGTTAAAAAATTAATAATGATTACCCACCATTGGTCATTGCAATGATTAACTTTAAAACCCACCAATCAATGTTGATACGGTATTTATAGGGATGTAAATGAGTCGAGTGGAGCCGAACAAGTTGTTGTTCAAGCTTATTTATGTGAAACATTATCAAACTATAAAATTTATGTTTGATTTTGATTTGATTGTTAATCGACTCGATCTCAATTATCGAATAGCTTGATTTGTATTTCAGCCTTATATATTTATATTAATAGTACTAAATAATATATATTTATTTCTAGTTAGTATTAATTACACTTACATGAAAATTATGAATTTGTTATCTAATATCAGTCATGTTGACATTGATCATTAGATTTGAAAAACAATATCATCAACCCCACTCGCACACAAAAAAACGACCAAAAAATGAAAAATTTGTTGTGGCAGTAGAAAGGTAAAGATATGAGTAAATCTTCTTTTCCTAATATATAAACATATACATATACAAATATATATGTATAACCCGATTCACACACAAAAAGAAAATCCTCAAACTCTACCCTCATAAATTCTCTTCCACATCAATGCACTTTTTAAGCTTATTTCTTCTTTAGCAAATTCGCACAGAAAGAGTGCATTCTTATAAACTCTAAAAATGTTCATTTTCAATCAAAATATCAGAGGTTTACTTCTACTAGTTTCTTGCTAAGTTTAATGATCAAGAGAGACCACCTTCGGTCGGTAAACAGTCGCTAAGGCCATTGAAAATTGATTTTATTTTATAATATAATTTGCAATTAGCGACGAAAAATTCAGTCTCTACTTCCGTCGCTAATTTGACTTTCGGTCGCTAAACAGTCGCTAACATCTATGGGAAATTGATTATATTTTATCATATAATTCGCAAATTAGCGACGAAAACATTCGTCTCTATTTTCGTCGCTAAATTAACTTTCGATCGCTAAACAGTCGCTAACGTCAATAAGAAATTGATTTTATTTTATACTAAACAGTCGCTAACGTCAATAAGAAATTGATTTTATTTTATAACATAATTCGCAAATTAGCGACGAAAAATTCTGTCTCTCTTTCCGTTGCTAATGTGATTTTGAGAATCCATTTGAATGGCCGTCTCTAATTCAGTCGCCAATTTATAATTTAGCGACGGAAAATTTCGGTCTCTAACCTAAGTGAGCTAGAATAATCATTTAGCGACGTATTTAGCGACGATTACCGGGTAGTCTTTATTTCCGTCACTAAATCCGTCGCTAAATTGGTCACTGTTTGTAATATAGAGACTGTTCTTTATGTCCGTCGCTAAGCCATCGCTAATTAGAGACGGAACTCAATTTCGTCACTAAATCCGTCGCTAATTAGCGACCGATTTATTTCGGTCTCTAAAATCCGTCTCTGATACCCTGTTTTCTTGTAGTGATTATTTATTTGGGAGAATTTGATTCGTCAAAAGATTTTGGTCTCATTTGCACATCATTCAATTTATATAGCGCTTTTGTTCTATATTGATCATGCATAAAAATACTACTAATAATCATGTCTTTCAATATAAATAATTATAAAATTTAAATAAATAAATTCACCACTTGATCATAAACTTTTACTAGAGGGTCCGAGCCAATGGGCCATCAAAAAGGCATAGATTAAACCTATTAAACATTCATAGGCCTTTTAACTTTATCAATTTTGAACCATTTCATCTCGATTTCTAAAATAATTCATGCATTATTTTTAAAAATATAATAAATAGCTTCAAATTTGATAACCCATAAAATTAAAGGTGAAACATATAATCCTAAGTCCATAATTAGTGTTACAATCACATAAGACATACTCGCATCAATTAATACATGCTCACAACATTAAATCACTTACGTTGATTATTAAAATTTTAGTCCAACTAAAAGGACTTTTATAAAATTCCCAATGTTTTATACAATCACTATTCCAGTTAAAATCATTCTGGTCCAACTAGATAACTTAGATGTACGGAATTAAAATTCAATACATCTACGTTTTATTAAAATAATATTAGCCCTACTAATAAAATACATAAAATATGGAATTCTATATTATTTTATTATGATTTAAATCCATCTATTAGTGGAAATACTTTTATTTGATCAAAGAATTAATTATTCATCTCTAAGAAAAATAATTTATATTCCGTATTCAAAATTAAGTAATTTCCAAGTCGAGGAAAAATAATAATATTTAATCCATAAATTAATTATTAATCTCTAAGAAAAATATGTAATTTGGTCTAATTAAATAATATATTTCAATTAATCTTATTGGGCTCGATTTCGTCAAACCCAAGTCACCATCCTTTTGTTCCACTTGTATTCAATTTAATTGGGCTCAAAATAATTAATTAGAATAACATGCACGCTTTATTAATTTCTTATTGGGCTAAATTTAATTTTAAGTCCAAATCACCAATCTACTTGGCCCATTTAGATTTAATTAGATTAAGTCCAAATGTGTACTCTAATTCGCATAATTGAATCTCAAACATGCATTAATGAGTAAATCCGACTTACCCGTTGAAGTGAGGTGGTAGGAGAATCCAATTCTTCTTTTAAACTTTAGATTGATGAACTTCTTGAATTCTTCAACCCTCGTGTTCTTCAATTCTTGAAGTTGTAGATGAATCCAACAACGAATCACGTTGCCTGTAAATTATCACGCACGAATTGATGACGAAAAATTTCCTTCTTGTTCTCTATAGGGGTGACGGCTTTGGTGTACAGAGAGGGAGGATATTTTTCTTCTTCTATTCTTTGGAGAGTTACAATTCATGTAATGTATTCACTTCTCTAGGTTAAAGTCAAGAGAACCCTTTTATAACTCAATGACTTGTTGACCAAGACAAAACAAAAGAGACCAATTTGATCATCCAACCTAGCCTAATGGGTGTCCTCATGGACGCCCCATATAGGGCCCGAAATTGCTTTGCTTTGTTAATTTCTTTATTCAATTAATTATTTATTTTATTCAATAAATAAATATATTAATTAAATAATAAAATTAATTAGATAAATTAATTCATTAATATATTTCTCTAAGAAATTAATTAATAATTAATCTTATCCTATAATTAAATATCTTATCAAACAAACAATTAATTATTTAATTTATCCAATAAATGAAATCTCTCCAAAATAAAATAGAAAATCCTTTTTTCAATTTTCTTCATCAATTCTTTAACGCGACTCTTTAGGTTCGTTTTATTTGGCAATGAGAGGAAACCAAAGAAAGTGGGTAACACTTAGCTAGTCATGTGGCCCACTTCATAGCCCAAATGAAATATGAATGAATGGATCATTCCACAACCTTTTAATCGTAAGTACCGTGTATGTATAAACCCTTCGTTCACGTTCCCCGGTCAAGTGAGAGTCATGGTTATGTCAAACTCACTGGACTTAACCATATGTATAAATTATAATAATATGAGATCATTGAGATCAAATTGGTGCCTAGCACAATCGTCTCGTTTACTTTGGATAAAGACTTTGATCTCTATTTATCTATAATTACATAGGGTACATTCTCATTCATTTATGAGAGAACAAATCCCTCTTAGATATATGCTAAGACTACCACTTGCCCATCAAGTCCGCATTTCGAGGTTGACCCCACCAACAAGTGAATTGGTCTAATTACTCTAGTGAAAGACTTGACGTCACAAGTGCATTTTCAGCCTGATACTTCAGGTCAAAGGTTCACATATACCTGTTACGCATAATCAGTTCTGTCATTGACAGTCACAGAGTGAAAACTCATGTGATAGAACTAATGCAAGTCGTGTTCGAGCATAACAGTTCCACTGATGTGCCTACAATCTGAATCTCCTATCATCCCATGATACTAGACAGGCACTCCCATGTCGGAGTTAAGATTGTACAAGTATTTGAAGTCTTTATTTGTCCATTTAAGACTTCATATTACTTGCAAACTTGTTTTAGTAATCAAGATCGATCTCTCTAGTGCCACTCTTCCTATCCCATAGGAAGTAGAGGGACCGCACTCAAAACATAGACAAAATGTTTTACACAACTTATAGATGCAGATAAGAATTATGTGAAAACTTAAAGGATGCCTTTTATTATAAATAATATTTAAATTCAATACAAGATAGATGCCCTATTCATACTATCCTCTATGGCATCTGAGGGCATAATCCTAACAGTTGGGATATGGTGAAGTCAATCAAAAAGAGGATCGACAGTAGGAAAAATAGAGCAAAGACGAAGCCGAAACGGGTCGATGAAGATCCAGGGGTCACGGTGCGATGTGAAAATGATGCCACAACACCAAGAAACGACGCCGCAACGTTGGTAAAAGGATGCCTCAGCCCGTAGATGACCCGCGCTGTTGTGCCTGTTGTTTGGCGCCGCAATGCGATTAATGATGCTGGAGGCGTGTTTTGAGTATTTTTAGCTAGATTGAGGCTTGGTTTGGTAAATTTAAGTACTACTTTGATTGAAATTATTTTCTATTGTGATAGGAATTATTCACTAAGTTCATTAGGATTGTTTTCCTAATTTG
The DNA here is from genome assembly GCA_019426215.1 of Buddleja alternifolia. Lineage (NCBI taxonomy): Eukaryota > Viridiplantae > Streptophyta > Magnoliopsida > Lamiales > Scrophulariaceae > Buddleja > Buddleja alternifolia. The sequence goes on along the minus strand of CM033407.1, from coordinate 495,091 downwards.
TTTGGTTTTTGACTTACTCCACTATTATAAATAATAGAATTCAGCTTGTAGTTATTTGATTTACTCGATTGACTAAGAATTAAAGATGTAATCTAATGTTGACTTGTGGATGTAGGCAGTTTTTCAAGCTATGTTGAGGCTTAGATTTAATTTTCTATCATAATTTCTTCATACTCTGATACTATCATTCCTAACAGTGTAAGTGTGGTGTTGTATATATAGGCAACTCCATACTTTATCAAACTTCAAGAGAGTCCTTTTGGTGACAACTTCTATCCATTTCTCTCTTTACTAATGTATTTTAGTGTATCCATTACTCGTGTAATTTTGAGAGTTTAGATTAAAACATTACAACAAAATACAACAAAATAATATATTAAAGACAAAATGTCAAGTGACAATATTAAAGTTGTCACTAATTATATATCACGGAAAGAATGTTCCTGAGATCTCAAAAATGGTTTTCACAAATTTAATAGTGACATGAATTATGTTCAAGTTGTCACTCTTGATAATTAGTGATAACGAAGTTATTACTCTATTTGTGTTGTCACTAAACATGTGTCACTAATTGTCAACTGACAATTTACAAAGAACTCTTGTCACTAAAAGCCATTATTGTGACAACACAAAATTTATTGTCACTCATTATATATATATATATGTGTGTGTATATATATAGAGAGAGAGAGAGAGAATTTAGATATTATCACTTAAGATTTTGTCACTAATATTATCATTTATTATAGCTAAATTCCAAATTTTAATAATGACACTCCACTTTCTAAAATAAATTTGCTAGCGAACAATAATTTTATATTTAATTAGAATATGCTACAATTTTCAATGACAACGTCGTATATATATTGGTTATCTAGAAGTGCATTACATTTTTTTTATCTGTAAAAAATAATTTTAGTATTTTAATATTGAACTTTTCTCAACGGGAGCTTCTACATATTTATAATGTGAAAATGATTCACAAACAATTAATTGAGTTCTATAAACAAGCAAATATGAATAATACACCTTTCAACCAAGCTTGGTGAGTTGACTTGTCTTGAGGCTCATTTCGCTTGGTAGGGTGCGAGCTTTTGTTTTCAATATTTGAATTTGTCCAACTTTTACGCTCAAATCTTGAGCTCCACAGAATTTGTGTGGAGCTCGAGCATGACTAAGTTTATTTTTTTTTTTCTAAAAAATGTTTTAAATGATAAAATAAATCTAAAATCTAATTTTTTTTATTACAAAACTAAGTTTATGATAAAATCTAAAATCTAAATTATTTAATTCACTAAGTTCATTAGGATTGTTTTTCTAATTTGTTAGGGTTTTGACTTACTCAGCTATTATAAATAATAGAAATCAGCTTGTAATTATTTGATTTACTCGATTGACAAAGAACTAAAGATGTAATCTAGTGTTGACTCATGGATGTAGGCAGTTTTTCAAGCTATGTTGAGGCTTAGATTTAATTTTCTATCATAATTTCTTCATACTCTGATACTATCATTCCTAACACTGTAAGTGTGTTGTTGTATATATAGGCAATCTCCACACTTTATCAAACTTCAAGAGAGTCCTTTTGGTGACAACTTCTATCCATTTCTCTCTTTACAAATGTATTTTATTGTATCCATTACTCTGTGTAATTTTGGGAGTTTATATTAAAACACTACAACAAAATAATATATTAAAAACAAAATGTCAAGTGACAATATTAAAGTTGTTATTAATTATACATCATGAAAAGAATGTTCCTGAGATCACAAATAGTTTTCACAAATTTAATAGTGACATGAATTATGTTCAAGTTGTCACTCTTGATAATTAGTAATAACGAAATTGTTACTCTATTTGTATTGTAACTTTGTGTCATTAATTGTTAACAGTGACAACTTATAAAGAACTTTTGTCACTAAAAGCCATTATTGTGACAACACAAAATTTATTGTCACTCATTATATATATATATATAGAGAGAAATAGAGAGAGAATTTAGAAATTATCACTTAAGATTTTATCACTAATATTATCTTTTATTAAAGCTAAACTCCAAATTCTAATAATGACACTCCACTTTCTAAAATAATTTTGCTAGCGAACAATAATTTTATATTTAATTACAATATGTTACAATTTTCAATGACAACGTTGTATATATATTGGTTATCTAGAAGTGCATTACATTTTTTTTATCCTTAAAACATAATTTTAGTATTTTAATATTGAACTTCTCTCAACGGGAGCTACTACATATTTATAATGTGAAAATGATTTACAAACAATTAATTGAGTTGTTCGAACAAGCAAATATGAATAATACACCTTTCAATCAAGCTTGGTAAGTTGACTTGTCATGAGGCTCATTTCGCTTGGTAGGGTGGGAGCTTTTGTTTTCAATATTTGAATTTATCCAACTTTTACTCTCAAATCTTGAGCTCCACAAAATTTGTGTGGAGCTCGAGCATGACTATGACTAAGTTTATTTCTTTTTTCTAAAAAACGTTTTAAAAGATAAAATAAATCTAAAATCTAAATTATTTTATTACAAAACTAGGTTTATGATAAAATCTTTTTTCTAAAAAACGTTTTAAAAAATAAAATAAATCTAAAATCTAAATTATTTTATTACAAAACTAGGTTTATGATAAAATCTTTTTCCTTTTTAACTTACGGTGAGATGCTTTAGAATTAAACGACGATTGAGTTTGGAGATTTATTTCCTAATATAAACACGTTATGTCTACACAATTCACATATTGTTTACAACATTTTGATATTTTCCATAATATAAATATATATATTTATGCACGTGTATATATTACATATAATATTTGTTTGTTGTAATGAGCCCAAGCTATATGTATGCAAAAAAATTGAGGATTAGTTTAGTAAGCACACTTTTGGAGGGGAAAGTTAAAGGAAAAAATTTAAAATCATAACTTCTAACTCAAATTTATTGGACTGTTGTTAATAATAGATATATACAAAAGTGAAACTACAATTTAGCTTGATAGTTAGATATATGGGTCGTATATAGTTGTAGTCCATTTGAGTTTAAAAGTAAGTTAACTACTTTACAAATTACTATATATATAGGTTATTCTTTTGTTTATTAGGTATGTAAATTAAGTTTGCAATTTTTGAATAGGGGCGAAATCAAATTTTTAAAATTTTTTACATGTGCAAATTGGATAAAATAAAAATTGTTCTTATTTATTCTAGAATGCAACAATGTGATTAGTAATTTATCATTTCTAGAGCTAGACTGGAAAGATCCATTTGTTCTTATTCACTAAATAGTATTATAATATCATAGAAAAATAACTTTAATTTCACTACTACTTATATGATGTTTGGTTAAATCAATTGATAGAAAGATTATTTTTGTCATTTTTGAGGGGGCAAAATTACAAATGTTAATGTTGTAGGTAAAAGTGAAAGTTCAAATTTTGAGAGGGGGCGAAATCACAAAATTACAAAATTTCATAGGCAAAATTGAAAATTTGAGGGGGTGGTGGCCCCCACCAGCCCCCTCCCTCCGTCCTCTTCTGGATTTTGCCAACTCTCAGCCTCTCTTGCTATGGCCCATCCATTGATGATAACCGACGTCCCGGGTCGGATCCTGTACCCGTTTATATTGACGTCGGCGCATTCTTCTTGGTGCATGATTTGGTGGCGGAATAAGAGTGGAGCTGGTGGGTATAGCCTCAGGGACTCCATTACTACTGCCTTGAGGTATGGGAGTTTCGTTATATCATCTTCATCCACTGATCCCTTTTTGCCAATGATTTCTCTGACTTGTGTTTGTGTTTTCTTCATGATTTCAGGCCTTAGCATTAGGGCTGTCATTGTCCAAACTACTGCTGCTGCCACTGTGTCAGTTCCAGCCACATATATATTCTGCACAAATTAAAGGTGGAAAGTGTTGACATTTAATGTTGATTGTTCATCTACCCCAACAAAAACAAAAACGAAAAACATGTTGATTGTCCGCACTGCCCCTCTTTTTGCGGATGTGGTTATCATGGTATCAATAATGTCATACATTTTCCATCTTCTGATCCCTTTTGGGGTGTTATCATGGGATCAATAATATGTGCTCTCATGAGATCAATAATGGACTGTGCATATGAAGTTACCAATATTCACAATATAGTAACACTAAACATGTATAGTAACATGTTAACAGAAAATTACCTACAGACTCTCTCATGTTAGGGTCAATTACCGAAAACACTCTAATCGATTTGAAATTACATAAAGTCTCCCTTATGTTAAGACATTTTTACAATATTTAACATATATTTGTCTTTCAAGTATAGAAGTAGAGATGGAGTGATTTACGGATGTTGACTTCCCTTTTTAAAAGGATTTGATTAGAGCAGATTAGGGAAATTAATATTCTTCAAAAAGGTAAGGAAAGAAAGTTAGATAAACAAGGTAGTTGTTTGTCATCATCAAAATCCAAAGGATGATTAAACCGTTAGGTTAACAATCTCTCCCTTTTTGATGATGACAAGAAATATCAAAAGATCAAAGTGTTTTACCAGAAGCTCCCCCTGACTTGATGAACTGCCCCTATTTAAATAGAAAATATAACAGGAACAAATGCAAAAGTGCATAACTAGAAATCACAGCATCTAATCATAACATAGATACTAAGATAGATTGTTTCCAAGGAACACTACTACAGAAATGACCTATAACAACGGTTTTTTTGGGCCTATGACAGCGGTTTTTAACCGCTGTCATGCAAGTAGAAATCAAAGAAAATACTACAACGCTTACCCTGAGGACTATCATCAACTTTGTCAATCGCTTGATGTGTTTCAACATTTGGTACAGTTTCCTCATGCTCTGGGACCTCTTCATCAGGATCTAAATCGAGACAAGAAGTGAGGGGATCAGCACGAATAGGTATATTCAAGGACTCAAAAGTGTTAAGAGTATTTTGAATATCCGCGTCAACTTCGGCTGAAAAAGGTTTTATCCTAGCGTTAGAAAAGAAAAGACTAACGAGGAGAGGATTAACTACTTTGTTTTTCACAAGTACTTACCCTGAAAACGAGCAGCCTTCTCAGAAAGAGTAGTGGCTTTAGGCTCAGGAAAGGATTCAGGAACAGCGTCTGAAGAAGGAAGAGGAACACGCGCCTAGTCTTCAAGCGCTGGCTCGACTGGAGTGCTTGATGATGCTGCTGGAGTGGATGAAGGAGTATGCCTGCGTGCTAGCAGTACTTCTTCTTCTTCTATTTCTTCGTCTTCGTTTACATGGAAGATAAACGCTGAAGGGAGAGAAGGTGATTTAGGAGAAGGAGAGGGAGACTTCTATTTCTTCTTGGGCTCTGGCTTCTGTATCTTCTTGAGCTCTAGCTTCTGCATCTTCTTTGGCTCTGGCTTCTGCTTCTTCCCTGGTTTGGCTGGTTCAGCGACTTTAATAGCGATCTTTCGTTTTGGTCGCTTAACCACCACCTCTTCTTTCGATGAAGATGATGATGAAGACAAAGACACTTGCTCTTCATCATCACTGCGAACAACTCCTTCGGCAAGAAGTCGCTCATGCTCTTCTTTTGGAACTGCTGCACCGCTACGTTTTCTTGGTTTGAGCAGCTCACTGATCATTTTTTTTCCATAAAATTTGAGCGCTGGGATCTTCTTTCCAGCGGAATTGGTGTAACCGCTAGCGCTAAGAATTTGACTTAAAACGATCCCGTAAGGCTTGGGATTAACCGATTTGGCCATCGCTTGCTTGAAGCGATTAAAAACGTAAAGTGACCAATTTATCTTTAGTTTGGTGAGAATGGCCACCATCATCTTGTATTGAAGGTTTGTAACCTTATCGAAGCTTCCTTTTCTACATTCGATCATCTTGGCGCATATGTCCGCAAGAATGACATATTCACCCTTCATGTCGTTTTTCTTAAAGTTGGGTTCATAGGCAGCTTCAACTTTATCTTTCTTTATCAGTGCCCAGACCTTAGTGGCGTCCCCAAGAATAACAGTTTCAACTTCGGCACCATCGTTTGGTAAGTTCAGTAGAGATGAAATCAGAGAAGGGGTTAGGACAAAGATCTCACGGACGAAGGGAAAGACGCAGGAAATGGAGTTTCCGTCGTCGGAGATTTTTGCGTTCTTGAAGAAAAAGAGGTTTTCTTCCTCAAAGAAGTTGAAAACGGCAGTTAACATATCGCGTAAACCAGATTCTTGGACAAGTGGAAGAACAGTCCGGAGAGGGAAGTTCTGGTTATCGAAGAGATAGTCCCAGTTAACAAGAAAACCGGCGTTAATAGTGCCTGGTTTATCTGGTTTGAAAGATTTTCCGGCAGCCGATTTGGAAGATTTGGGTGCCATTGATGAACTTGAAAAGCTTCGGTAGAGGAGAGACAAATATGTTCTTTTTGCTTTTAGAGAGATAAATTTTACAGTAGAAGAGATTTGGAAGTGATAAAGTTTTACTGTATAGGTTTTGAAGGGTTTAAATAGGAGGCAAAAAGTGACTCCTCAACTGATAGATGAAAGATTTAGAAATTAATTTTGAAAATAATAAAAATAGAATCTGAGCCGTTTATTCATAAAGACGGATGTCAAAAAGTGCGGTTAATATGGTAACAACTGTGAGATTTAAAAGTTGAAATCCGCGGTTACGTTTTAAAGACGTTTGAAAATTTTGAAATTTTCAGCGTGAAATGCACGCGCCTGATAGTACACTGACACGTACTCAGACTGGTGTAGTTACTAAATCGCCTAGTTTTTAGATAGGAATCATTAACCGTCAGTTTGATTTGATAATCACGTGTGAGCAGTTGTCAAATCTAATCTTTTGGACTTATCCATACGTTACTTTTAGCGATGAAAACTATGCATGATTTTTAGACAAATTCACTAAGCGTTAAAGTGGGAATCTTTTTAACGCTAAAGTCTTTTTGAGAACAAAATTTGATTTCTAAAGTTTGAGATAAAATCAATCGCTTGGATTAATAAAGACATTTTCATTTATTAGAGATTGACTTTGTCATGCATAAGCGCTAGTGATCAATGCATAAGATTTTAAAAAAACATTTTTGATCACAGTTGTTGGTCCCAAGTGGCATACGAAAGGGTCTAGAAGGGAGGGGGGGGGGTTGAATGGACCCTGAAGTCTTTTCCGACTTCAAAAAGATTCGTATTAAAATTATGGTTTTGGACGCTTGAAGTGTCTAACGCTTGACTTAAGCGTTCACTTAAAATCTAGGCGCTTTGGTGAAGCATCTAACGAAGACTGTTTTTAGAAAGTTAACTTAGATTTCAAGACTTGAATACTACAACCAAATAGGTTTGAGCGTTCACTTCTTTGATCAGTGTTAGCACAGCGGAATGATTTTTGGAGTCTTCTCTTTGAAAGCTTTAGCGTCACAGAAAGTTAGTTGCTTAGCGTTTGATTAAGTTTTACTTTATCAGTTTATGATATGACAATATGAATGCTGAAAGTAAAGTAAAGAACAATATTTGTAAGGTTCGTTGGGTGGTGTAATCACAACTACGTCCTTCTTCTCCTTGAACACTTGAAGGCAATCCACTAAAATGATTCTCAAAGAATCACAAAGAATCTTCTACAAATTAGGGAGAGATGGATGTCGATGACTTAAACTCCTTGATCACACAGATTTCTGCTCCAAATCACTTCAATCCCCTTGCTTCTTTCACCCAGAAATATGGCAAGTATCCAACTTTGACTTCACACAGATCGCGAGGCTTGGATAGGGGTTTTTCTAAAAGGTTTGTTTGATTTTGATGAAGTTCAAACAACTAGGAATATCTCAGTAGTAATGTGGGTTTCTCCGAAAAGAATGTTTGAGATATTGGTTGACTATCTCAGGATTGGAAGAAAAGCAAAGAGAATATTTTCTTGAAAATTCTGGCTTTTCTGAGATTGTAAGGAATGAGACTTCAATGCAACAGCAATTCGACTTTATAATTGCTCTCTATGTCTTTGGCTTGTTGTTTGAAGTCCTATTTATAGGCATTCTTGGAAAAAATGTCCGTTTGACACATGCACGAGCTCGTTCTCTCACTTTCGCGAATGAACAACTTTTGTCCTTTTTCCAAAAAATCTGCTGCACAAAAGTTGGTGCTGCAGTCTTTGAATAGTTGACAGTCCAATAGGGTGGCTTCTCCGTACGTCTGAAAATGCTTATCACATTTAATGCTCTTATCAGCATTTAATGCATTTGAATTAAATGCCCGTTGGCATTTAATGCATTGAGAATATTTGCATTAAACTCCTTCTGGACTTAGAAATAAATTCAGGTGAAATCAGTCAATGATAGACGCTTATTCAACCTTGAATCACTTCTATCCTATAAGGTGACGCTTGGTGTAGCTGATCATTCTAGACGCTTGGAATCTTCATCTTTATTCAGACTTCAGGCGCTTGAGTCTTCAAACCTTACTTCTGATAAACTCACTCAGAACATATCAGACGCTCAGTCTAAGACAACTTAACCTAACAATCTAGAATAAAAATAAAACAAAGCCTATTACAAATCTAACGCTTCAAAGCTGAAAACAAACTTACATATTTTGGGGTCTAACAAAAGTCCTAATTGTCATCATCAAAACATCTAACATAAAATTCCTAACAATTTCCCCCTTTTTGATGATGGCAATACTTACTCTTTTATAGTTCAAGAGTTAGACAGCCACAATAAAAGTTAGCTTCTACGAGATGTTTCAGCTGAAAAATGCATTTTATATATATGAAAGATTACAAGCATTTTTGCAACTAAACAAACAAGATAGAAGAGACAAAAATATAGATATTGCAAATCAAAAAGCTTTAATGACTTGGTCTAACTTTGTATCGCTTGGGCATTTCAGCTCGGATAGCTTCAGTCAGATTATCTTCCAAGGTCATCATTGCTTCATGATCTTTGTTGATTATGAGCTTATTTTCTTCTTGCTGTGTCTTCTTGAAAGCAGTAAAGTGTTTGTCCCAATCAGTTGGATCAATACCAATATACCTTAGGCAAATTCTGAAAGTTCGGATGAAGTCAGACATCTGCCTCTCTTCATCTAAAATTCTTGGATCTGAAGGTTCTGGAATGGATGCTCTTTGAAGAGGGATGTCAAACTGTTCTAACATTGCTCTTGTAGGTATTGGTAGATTTGGATATAGTGCTCTTGGAGGTTCCCTTAGTGTTCTACTAGGCGCTCCAGCAGAGTCACTTTCTTTAAAAGTAGTTATCCAAGATGGGAGACTTAGCGCAGAAGAAGAGGTTAAGACTTGACGCTTAAGAGGCGGGGGCTCTTGAGCTCTTGAACTAGACGCTTGCCTCTTTTCTCCTTTCTTCTTCTCTTCCCCCTATTGCCATCATCAGACTTCAGAAAGTGTTCTGTAAGTAAACTTACCTGATGAGCAATCTGAGACATAGAGTCTAAGATGTCGTCCAGACGCTCGTCGAAGCGTTCCTGCAGTGCTAGAAGCTTGGTGCTTGTAGCATCATTCAGAGATGTCTCTAGGGTTTCGAGGCGCTTTTCTAACTCTTCTTTCATGGCTAGTTGGTTGGCGTGAGTGGCATCATGCATGTTTTGAAAAACTTGTCAACACTCACCAACAGCCGCTTGAGCTGAGCTACGCATATGAGCAATGTGAGCGCTCATAACGTGAGACTCAATCTTTGTCAAATCTTCTTTAATCCAATGAAGGGATTCTTCATTCTGAGTAGCATGAGCACTGATATCTTCCAGAACGGATTTGAGCAAAGGACCAAAATATTGACTCTCATCTAATTGAACCGCTTGAGGAGTCGGTCGCTTGAATCTGGATGAGTGTTTCAGAGAGTCAAGGGGAGCTCGACATGCTGGATCAAAGACAGTACCTCGTACGTCAAGAGAGAGATCCTCGGCAATATCAGCAGCAACAGGTTTAGGAGCGTCAGGAATATCCTCTGGTTGAGACTCTTGAACAGGTTCTTCAGCAGACGCTGGAATACGGGCAGCTTTAGAAGTGGACGCTTCAATTGCCTTAGTAGGCGCTTCCTCTAGCGCTGACTCTGTTTGGCGAAAGTCATCGAATTTGGAAGTTCCAATTTGCTAAATCGGCAAGAGAAGTGGACGAAGCTTCCAAAAGTTCAGTGAGTCTGGATCTAGAACAACAAGAGCCAGAAATGAATGTGCGAAGAGGACTATCAATGGACCTGATGTGCATAGGACCAATGATATCAAGCGCATGATGCGGAAAGACTTTGGATGGCGCTTGACAGATAGAGAAAATGGAATCTGGAGAGTAATTTCTAGAATTTCCAATCAAGCAGTCAGAGGGAAGAGACTTGAGACGTTGATCGTCAGGCACGTAAGTAGCATAGTACTCATCTAAATATGGAAAGATCGCTTGAGCTAGTCTCTGATTTCTTTCTAGCAGTGAGAGGACAAACTCATAATGATTGAGTACCTCTTTGCGGATAGAAGGGAGCAGTGGATATCCTCGAAATGCATTGATGACGGAGCCGTTCCATTGTCTGAGATTGGCAGTGAAGATTTTGTCGAAATGAGATAATGGAGTCATAATCTTCACCATTAAGTTAAAATTATCTTCGCAGTGGCTGGGAGCGAAATTCAGGCTAGTAATTTGAGTACTGCCACTGGTAGACGCTTGAGCGTTGAAATGTAGAGAAGTAATGGACAATCTGTGAAGCTCTTGACGCAGACATTGTTCAATTTGATGTCCAATTAGTGGGAGCTTGAGAATAGGTCCAACTCTCGCTTCTTATCATGCATGCCTATGCCGAACAAATGGGGAGCTTGAACTAATTCTGAGAAAGTGTACTTGTTTCCCACGTACACTTCAACCCAATTGACTTTGTTCATGCAGTAGTTTGTGCCAGCATTGACAATAGCTCTAATGCCTTCATGGTGAATGTCTCTGATAGATTCAAAGCGATATCTATCAGGCTGGTAGTTGGCATTCCAGACGCTATCAAAATATGCATCAGCTTCAGTCTGGATCAAATCTATGAGAGATTCGAGACGCTCACCGACATGAACTGCTTTATTTTTCCATAAGCGAAGTGGATTGACCAAAGCTAGATTTTCAGAACTGATCGCAATATGAGGAAAGTGTGTGTAGCCTTCGCGGTTCAAGACTGCTTCTGATGGATTGAGAAAGCTACGGCGAAGTGGCTCATACACACGAATATTGTAGTCTCTGAGAGCAAAACCTGTAGGCTTGCTGTGGCCAGAGTCGAGGTAATACGCTAGATCTACATCACATCTAGGAGTTGTTCCTCCTTGTCTGTTTTGTTGAAGAATGACAGAGGATGGAATTTGACCAGGAGTTTTTTGTAGTTGAATGGCCATATAATATTTTCTCTCAATTTCTGTCATCTCAGTGTTGAACACTATATCCCTGATGTTATTGTCAATGTCAATCAGCAGGGCTATCTCATTCTCAGCAGCAATATATCTATCTTCATTATAGCCAGCAGGAATGAAATCTTCTTCGAGCGCTGGGGGCATGTAGTTGATCGAATGATCAATCGTCTTCAGCGTGTCCAGTTGGAAGAAGTGCCTTGGCTTTGTAACGTCTTCAGCAACGCTCTGATCTTCTGAGCGTGCCTCTGTTATAGCTGGAATAGGGATTGATGTTTGAACCTCTTTGAGAACAGGTTTCTCAGTTTCAATTACAGCAGCTTCTGTGGCAACGTCTTTGGCAATCGCCACAACTTCTGTCATCTCAACATCTAGATTAACGTCTGTTGATGCTTCAGCAGCAGCTGGAACTAAAGCTGTAATAGATCAACTATCCTCTATAAGAGCAGGATCTTCTACAGATGTAGGAATAGGAATGTTGCGGGAAGAAATAAACTTACCTTGAGAACTTGTCTCAACAGCAACACTTTAAGCGCTTGGCTCAACAGTCTCAGGCTCTTCAGGAACAGGAGGACGCTTGTTTATCCTGGAACGCTTGAAGATTTTCTTCACGTTGACTCCTTCAACGAGTTTGAGCGCTTGAGCAGGAGGAGCAGCAGCTGGTTTATCGAATTCAATTTGTTTGATGATTCCTTCCAGCTTCCTCCGCTTGAGAGGTAACTTGTCCTGTGCATCCTCATCAATTTCCTCATCATTCTTCTGAGGAGCAGGAACAGCTTGTGCCTTGGGCTTTCTAGGAGCCCTCTTCTTAGTAGCAGTCGGACGCTTCACGACTTCCTCTTGAGCAGGACGCTCAGCCTCTTCATCAGATGCTTCACGTACAGTCTGACGCTCAAAAAGTGGTTTAGCAGCACCACCAACTTTAGGAGCATTGAATAGATTGATCAGAATCCTTCTTCCCAAAAACTTGGTTTTATTCAACGGGAGACCAAATGAGTAAACGTAGTCTGATCTGTACAGAAGGTCACTGAAAACAGGCCCATACGGTTTATTTTGGGTGTTCAAACAGTCCCTAAACCTTCCAAAGATGTACTCACTCCAGTTGATTTTGATGGAGAGGAGTATAGCAGTCATCATTTGAAATTGTGTGGGGTTGACCTTATCAAATGTGCCCACTCTGCATTCAATAATCTTACTGCAGAAATCAGCCAATAGTCTGTACTGAGATACCAGATCTTTCTTTTCAAAGTGCTGGGTGTAGGGTACACCATCGTACGCCCTCATAACTGTCCATGCTTCCTTGATTTGTGCCAGAGTGACACTATCCAGTGCATCACCTTCATTAGGAAGATTAAAGTTCTTTGCAATGGAGTCAGCAGTCAACACAAATTCTTTTGCTGGCTCTTTCTTGGACATAGGGAGGAGGCAAGAGATAGACTTCTTGTCCTTCGAGAGTTTTGCAGTCCTCCAGAAAGTATCAACTTCCGTCGGAAATAAGTATGAGTACTGTGTTAAGAAATTCTTGAGTCCAGCCTTTGTAACAGTATCCAACATATCATGCAGGTTGATCTGGGGTTGATCATACAAGAATTTCCAATCGACAACAAGGCCTTCAGTGACCTTGATGACAGACTCCGCAGAAGTAAATGAAACTTTCTTTGGTGCCATTTTTGAAAGTAGAGAGAACTGAGATTTTATTTTGCTTTGAGAGAGAGAGAGAAATTTGCAGAAATCTTTGAGTGATAGTGAATGATTTTTCTGCAGAAATTGTTTTAAATGTCATAGTAAAGAATTTTGAAACTTGTGTCTCAATTCAAACATGGCTTTGATTCACACTGGATCTCTAGTCTCTGTAGGATTTAGACACGTGTAAGGACTTTTTAATCTCAGCCATAAATTCATTAACTGCGGACGCGAGTTTTGTGTAAGAGAGAGAAGTTACATTTTGTAAATCTCATATATAATGATTTGCCATCCGAGTTTAAAAAATGAAAAGAAAATGTTTGGTATTTTTAGAGTGTAGCTCACGCGCCTGATAGTACACTGACACGTACACAAACACGTGTTATCTCTGATCCGTCATTTTAAAAGTTTTGATTACCCGCCAGTTTGATGTGATAGAAGCGTGCGAGTAGAGTACAAAATAGACTTTTGAGTCTACCTACTACTTCAAAAAGCTTGTAAAATTTATGCATGACTGTTAAAAATATTTTTATATTAAGAGTTGAATGAAATTGGTTCAACGCCTAACTGATAGACGCTTAGGATTGAAAAGACTTTTTATGTTTGAACGTCCAATATTTTATACATAAGTAATACTGAGCGTTGATGATCATGCATCTGAAAATTTTGATCATTGACGCTTGCAGTTATGGTCGAGTACAACTTTAAGGTTCCCCCTAAATTTGATAACTTGTACCAATTGGAAAATCTTTTAGACATAAATCAAATGGATTCCCCCTAAATTATATGTCTAATAAAATATGATGTAAAATGATTAAGAGTTTAAATCAATCATACCTAATTCACTTCTCAAAGTGAGAAAACGTTGTTCGTTGAGTGCTTTGGTGAAGATATCTGCCAATTGTTTGTCAGTTCCAATGAAGTGCATGGAAATATCTTTCTTTTGAACGTGGTCACGAAGAAAATGGTATCTAATGTCAATGTGTTTGGTTCTGGAATGAAGAACAGGGTTTTGAGTCATGGCTAGAGCGCTTTGGTTATCACAATGAATGGGGGTTGGACCTAGGATTATTCCATAATCTCTAAGTTGTTGCCTTATCCATAACACTTGTGCACAACAACTTCCTACAGCTACATACTCAGCTTCGGCTGTGGAGGTAGCTATGGATTGTTGTTTCTTACTATGCCATGAAACTAACTTATCACCTAGAAACTGACATGTACCACTAGTACTCTTAGGATCTATTTTGCAACCTGCAAAATCTGTATCTGAGTAACCAATTAGTTCAAAAGGAGAGTCCCTTGGATACCATAAGCCCACATTTTGTGTGCCTTTTAGGTATTTAAAGATCATCTTGGCAGCACTTAAGTGTGACTCTTTAAGATCAGCTTGAAATCGTGCACACATGCATACCGAGAACATAATATCAGGTCTACTGGCAGTAAGATAAAGAAGTGATCCAATGATACCTCTATAGTTAGTGATATCAACTTTCTTTCCACTTTCATCTTTATCTAACTTAAGCGTTTTTTAATATGATGCATTTTCCATACCAAATTTCTTAATCATATCTCTTGTGTATTTAGCTTGGTTTATAAATATGCCATTATGGAGTTGTTTAACTCGTAATCCTAAGAAGAAAGTTAATTCACCCATCATGCTCATTTCAAATTGTTCTTGCATCATTTTCGAAAATTTCTCACACAGACGCTTGTTAGTAGAACCACATATAATATCATCAACATAAATTTGGACTAAGAGAGTATCTTCGTCACTGGTGATTTTAAATAATGTTGTATCAATGCTGCCTTTTGAAAAGCCTTTACCAATGAGGAAGAGAGAGAGTGTGTCATACCATGCTCGGGGTGCTTGCTTAAGCCCATAAAGTGCTTTGTCTAGCCTGTAGACCATACCCTTACCATGATTGTTGATGAATCCTGGTGGTTGCTCCACATATACCTCTTCTTGGAGTTTACCATTCAGGAAGGCACTCTTCCCGTCCATCTGATACACTATGAACTTGTTGAACGCTGCATACGCTAGAAACATGCGGATTGCTTCAAGACGAGCGACAAGAGCGTATGTCTCATCAAAATCAATACCCTCTTCTTGGCAATATGCTTGAGCTACGAGTCTGACCTTGTTCCTTATCACAATGCCATTCTCATCCATCTTGTTTCTATAAACCCTTCTAGTCCCAATAACTCCTTGGTGAGTTGGTCTTGGCACTAGTGTCCAAACCTTATTTCGTTTACACTGATTAAGCTCTTCTTGCATGGATTCAATCTAACTTGGATCACTTAGCGCTTCATCAACTTTCTTAGGTTCTATTTGAGATAAAAAGCTTGCGAACATAGCCTCATTGAACGTAGCGGCTCTAGTCCTAGCAGGCGCTTCAATATCTCCAATAATTTGCTCAGGTGGATGATCACGCAACCATAGTCTATCTGGTTGGAAAGGGTTAAGAGGTTGAACAGACGCTTGACGATCAGACGCTTGATTATCCTCTTGAATAGGCGCTTCAAGTTCACAAATCCTTGTTTGCTCTTGATGATCACTCTCTTCATGATCATCAGCATATCTTACAATATTGTCCATGTTAACCTCATGAGTAATTTTAGGAAGTGGCACTGAGATCTCATCATCGTTGTCACTGTCATCGTTAATGGTGATCTTAGACGCTTGATGACATAGATATTCAACTCCTACATCATTCACATTAACCTTACTCGGTTCTTGGTTAGCATCATCAAAGACAACATGAATAGATTCCTCAACCTTCGATTTGATCTTATTTAGGATGCAAAAATTCTTTCCATTCTTGGCGTAGCCTAGAATGATTCCCTCATCCTCTTTAGGATCAAATGTCTTTAGACTTTGGGATCCAGTATTATGGATGAAGCATTTAGAACCAAAGACGTGAAAATATAAAACATTTGGCTTACGTCCCTTCCACAGTTCATATGGAGTTTTCCCATGCTGTTTGTTGATCATGCAGCGATTTTGAGTGTAACAGGCAGTGTTGATCGCTTCGGCCCAAAACCTAGGAGCAAGCTTGGATTCTGCTAACATCGTCCTAGCGGCTTCCTTAAGCGTTCGGTTCCGGCGCTCAGCAACACCATTTTTTTGGAGAGTTCTGGGAGCAGAATACTCATGATGTATTCCATTTTCTGCACAAAACTTCTCAACAATCTTGTTAGTAAACTCAGTACCGCGATCGCTTCTTATTCTTGCAACCTTAAGATTTTTCAATATTTGAAGTTGTCGAATAAGCGTTGTTAACTTGTCACTTGTCTCATCTTTGGATGAAAGAAATTCCACCCAAGTAAATCGAGAGAAATCATCTACTATCACCAAAGTATACTTTTTACCGCTTACACTGATCGTTTGAACAGGTCCAAACAAATCCATGTGAAGTAGTTCAAGTATTCTAGAGGTACATAGATGAGGTTTTCTCTTGAACGATGACTTAACTTGTTTACTCATTTGACAGCAATTCGACTTTATAATTGTTCTCTATGTCTTTGGCTTGTTGTTTGAAGTCCTATTTAAAGGCATTTTTGGAAAAAGTGTCTGTTTGACACATGCACGAGCGCGTGTCTCTCACTTCCGCGAGTGAAAAACTTTTGTCCTTTTTCCTGAAAATCTGCTGCACATAAGTTGGTGCTGCAGTCTTTGAATAGTTGATAGTCCAATAGGGTGGCTTCTCCGTACGTCTGAAAGTGCTTATCACATTTAATGCTCTTATCAGCATTTAATGCATTTGAATTAAATGCCCGTTGGCATTTAATGCATTGAGAATATTTGCATGAAACTCCTTATGGACTTAGAAATAAATTCAGGTGAAATCAGTCAATGATAGACGCTTATTCAACCTTGAATCACTTCTATCCTATAAGGTGATGCTTGGTGTAGCTGATCATTCCAGACGCTTGGAATCTTCATCTTTATTCAGACTTCAGGCGCTTGAGTCTTCAAACCTTACTTCTGATAAACTCACTCAGAACATATCAGACGCTCAATCTAAGACAACTTAACCTAACAATCTAGAATAAAAATAAAACAAAGCCTATTACAAATCTAACGCTTCAAAGCTGAAAACAAACTTACATATTTTGGGGTCTAACAAAAAGTCATAATTGTCATCATCAAAACATCTAACATGAAATTCCTTACAACAGTCACTTTGTATATTGAGACAAGTACAATTTTAAAGTTCCCCCTAAAATTGATGACTTATTTCAGATATTTGACAAACGCTTTAGACATAAACATAAGGTGGATTCCCCCTAAATTGTATGCCTATAATATGATGCTTCATGATTTATGCGATTAAATCTATCATACCTAATTCACTTCTCAAAGTGAGCAAGCATTGTTCATTGAGCGCTTTGGTGAAGATATCTGCCAATTGTTGGTCAGTTCTAATGAAGTGGATGGAGATATCTTTCTTTTGAACATGGTCACGCAAGAAATGGTATCGAATATCAATGTGTTTAGTTCTAGAATGAAGGACTGGATTTTGGGTCATAGCTAAAGCGCTTTGGTTATCACAATGGATTGGGGTAGGACCTAGGATTGTTCCATAATCTCTAAGTTGTTGCCTCATCCAAAGGATTTGCGGGCAACAGCTCCCAGCGGCTACGTATTCTGCCTTAGCAGTAGAAGTGGCTATGGATTGTTGTTTCTTACTATGCCACGAAATTAGTCTATCACCTAGAAATTGACATGTACCACTAGTACTTTTTCTATCTATTTTGCATCCTGCAAAATCTGTGTCTGAATAACTAATTAGTTCAAAAAGAGAGTCCCTTGGATACCATAAGCCCACATTTTGTGTGTCTTTTAGGTATTTAAGGATTCTCTTGGCAGCATTTAAGTGTGATTCTCTAGGATCAGCTTGAAAGTGTGCACACATGCATACCGAAAACATAATATAAGGTCTACTAGCGGTAAGATAAAGAAGTGATCCAATGATACCTCTATAGTTAGTGTTATCAATTTTCTTTCCACTTTCATCTTTATCTAGCTTAAGCGTTTGGCTCATTGGAATTTTTGAAGATGATGCATTTTTCATACCAAATTTCTTCATCATATCTCGTGTGTATTTAGCTTGGTTTATAAATATGCCATTAGGGAGTTGTTTAACTTGCAATCCTAAGAAGAAAGTTAATTCACCCATCATGCTCATTTCAAATTGATCTTGCATCATTCTTGAAAATTTCTCACACAATCGCTTATTCGTAGAGCCAAAAATAATATCATCAATGTAAATTTGGACTAAGAGAATATCTTCATTATGGGTAATTTTAAATAACGTTGTATCAACGCTGCCTTTTGAAAAGTCTTTACCTATAAAGAAGATTGAGAGAGTGTCATACCATGCTCTTGGTGCTTGTTTAAGGCCATAAAGTGCCTTATCCAATTTGTAGACCATACTTTTACCATGGTTGTTGATGAATCTTGGTGGTTGCTCCACATAAACTTCTTCTTGGAGTTTACCATTCAGAAATGCACTCTTCACGTCCATTTGGTATACTGTGAATTTGTTGAATGCGGCAAACGATAGGAACATCCTAATCGCTTCAAGACAGGCTACTGGGGCATACGTCTCATCAAAATCGATACCCTCTTCTTGACAATAACCCTGAGCGACTAATCTGGCTTTGTTGCTTATAACAATGCCATCTTCATCCATCTTGTTCCTAAAAACCCATCTAGTTCCAATAACTCCTTGGTGAGTTGGTCTTGGTACTAGTGTCCAAACCTTGCTTCTCTCAAATTGGTTAAGCTCCTCTTGCATTGCTTCTACCCAACTTGAGTCACTGAGCGCTTCATCCACTTTCTTTGGTTACATTTGAGATAAGAAACTTGCGAACATGGCCTCATTAATTGTAGCGGACCTAGTTCTAACAGGTGCTTCAATATCTCCAATTACTAGCTCTGGTGGATGATCTCTGAGCCATTTACAATTTGGTTGGAACGGGTTGGGAGACTCTTGATTATCAATCGCTTGACCCTCATTTGTCTCTGGCGCAGTTGCGGCATCATTCACAATTCCATTTTGCTCTTGATGATCATTCTCTTCATGATCATCAGCGATTCTGATAATATCATCATTTGTAACCTCACGAGTACTCTTAGGGATAGGAACAAAGACCTCTTCATCCTCATCATCACTGCTATCACCAAGATTAATTTGTGACGCTTGTTGGGCAAGATCATCAGTTCCTATATCATCAGAATTGACCTTACTCGGTTCTTGGTTAGCATCATCAAACACAACATGTATGGATTCTTCAACCTTCGATTTGATCTTATTTAGGATGCGAAAACTCTTTCCATTTTTGGCATAGCCTAGGAAGATTCCCTCATCCGCTTTAGGATCAAATGTCTTTAGACTTTGGGATCCATTGTTATGAATGAAACATTTTGAGCCAAATACATGAAAATATGAAACGTTAGGCTTACGTCCCTTCCACAACTCATATGGAGTCTTCTCATGTTGCTTGTTGATCATACACCGATTCTGAGTGTAGCAAGCGGTATTGATAGCTTCGGCCCAAAACCTTTGAGGCAGCTTAGACTCTGCAAGCATCGTCCTAGCAGCTTCGTTAAGCGTTCTGTTCCGTCGCTTGGCAACTCCATTCTGTTGAGGTGTTCTAGGAGCAGAATACTCATGAAGTATTCCAAAATCTATACAAGACTTCTCAACAAATTTGTTAGTAAATTCAATTCCTGTATCGCTTCTAATTCTTGTCACCTTTAAATCTTTATAAGTTTGCAATTGACGGATTAGCGATGTGAGCTTGACACTAGTTTCATCTTTGGTCACTAAGAACTCTACCCATGTATAGCGAGAGTAATCATCAACTATTACTAGCGAGTACTTTTTACCACTAACGCTCATGATTTGAATAGGACCAAACAATTCTAGATGCAATAGTTCAAGAACTCTATAAGTAGATAGACATGGTTTCTTCTTAAAAGATGATTTAACTTGTTTACCCATTTGACATGCATCACATAAGCGATTCTTTTGAAAAGAACCCTTAGGTAATCCCTCTACAAGATTTAGTGATATTAACTGAGAGATTGCCTTAAAGTTGAGGTGATTCATTTTTCTATGCCATAACTAACCCAATTCATTTTGACTTTTAGCAACAAAGCATGTGGGGTTGTCATCAATTGTAGAATCCCAATCTACTAAATAAACATTATTTGTTCGTTTTCCTTTTAATTTAGTAGACTTAGTCTTAGCCTCCTTAACATAGCAGAAGTCGCTTGAAAATTTTACTTCAAAGCCTTTATCACAAAATTGACTAATGCTTAACAAGTTATGCTTAAGACCCTCAACATAATATACATCGCTGATCATGATGTTCCCCCTATGCATGATACCTATACCTTTTGATTTTTCCTTTGGAGTTATCATCGGATATAACTTGAGGACCGTTGGTTGCATGATAGTTGACCAAGAGATCCTTTGATCCAGTCATGTGTCTTGATGACCCGCTATCAATGTACCAAACTGAAGTATCGGTGTTGGCTCTAGGTACCTGCGTTAAAGGATAGTTCTAATTCTTCTTATGTACCCATGTTGTTTTGGGTCCTTCATTGTTAGTGACTTTGGTTTGAATTAAAACTTTAGGAACCCATATTTGCCTAGTCTTCATTGTAGGAATACTGGCCTTTTTGGGTTTCACATTGTGTTGTGTGTGCTTTTTGGGTGTATAATAATTTCCTCGATTATAGTAGTAATCATAATCATAATTATCATAGTAGCGATAATATGATCTAGACCTTTGTGGATATTGAAGCTGGTATTTCCTTGGCGCTAGCTTGGGTTGTTCTTTTGGTGCTTGACGCTTAGCGCTTGATTCACAGTGGTCAAATTTATCCTTAGCCTTTTGAGCTTTTGGATGAACCCGTCTTTGTGGATCATTTGCTTTCGCCTTTCCCTTGCCTGAGTCAGCTTTGGCTTTCTCATTTGGCCTCGTACCATTGTTTCTTGGTTCATTTAGTGTTTGAATTTGTGAACCTTTCTTAACAAAGAAAACACCCTTTCCTTTGTTGTTTGCCGTACCATTAGATTCATTTGGTTGTTTACCGAGTTTATTGCATCCTAAACCGGTCTTTTCACTAAACATTGTAACCTCTTCACATTATCCAACTTTCTTGAAGCTTTTGATAATGATGAGATGAGCTGCTCTGATGTGGCAAGTCTAGCGATCAAATCAGCTTCTCTCTTGACTATTATATCAAGATCGCTTTTTAATTGAATAATCTCACTCTCAAGTGATTGGTTCTTTTCAATGCATTGTTGCTGAACTTTCAACTCTGCTTTGAGCGTTACTTTATCTCTTGTGAGTGATGAGATAATAGCGAGATCATTTTGATATATTTTGGCGGCATCTTGACAATCTTTATAATATTCATTAACTTTGTCAAGTAATTCATCGTAAGAAAGAGGATGAGATAATTCAGTGGTTACCTCTGGTAGCGAATCGTCAGACGCTTCATCATCTCTTGCCATGAGACAGATCAACACTGAGTCACTTGTTGGTTCATCATCACTACTTTCATCAGATGATTCTAAATCTTCTTCAGGTGCGGAGAATGGTTCAGATTCCACTAGCAAACCTTGTTAATGAAGGTTGCTTTTGAATTGTTTCTATCCGCATAGTCTTGCCTTGTGGGCTTAGACACATTTGGATAAGGGCAATTCAACTGGAAGTGCCCTGGTTTCCTGCAATTATAGCACAAATTAGTTTTCATTTTCTGTTCAGTGGTTAATCGCTTGGAAATGACTGGCGCTGAGAGATTCTGAGTAGGAGTTGTAGGCGCTTGGTAAGAAACTGGCGCTAATGGTTGAGGTGTTGAGTACACTGGCGCTTGATACTGAGGCGCTGGTGCTGGGGGAGGGGTTTGAAATGAAGTTTGTCCAACAGGATTTCTCTTTTCATATCTTAGAAATTTCTTGAATTTCTTGACCAATAAAGCCATCTCTTTATCTTCATTTGATTCTGTCACTTTGACCTCACTAATCGCTTTACCCTTACTGTTAGTGGTAGCAATTAAAGCTCCTGATTCAGTCGCTGAAGTTGATGTGTCGCTGACTTCACCCAATTCAAATTCAAATGCCTTTAATTCTGAGAATACATGTTCTGGAGTAAGGATCTCCAATGTCTGTAACTCTTTCATAGCAACAGTCTTGATTAAATACTTGCTTGGAAGACTTCTAAAAATCTTATTGACCACTTCCTTATTGGTTAACTCTTTATCCAATGACGCTAACTCTGTAATGACCATAGTAGATCTTACGTCCAATTGTTCTAGCGTCTCGTTGGGCTGCATCTTAAAATGTTCAAATCTTTGCATGGCTATGGAAAGCTTGTTCTCCTTCATCTGTGCTGAGCCTTCACACACTATAGCCAACTTATCCTATATTTCTTTGGAAGTTTTACATTGCTTGATCTTGTTGAACAATGCATCATTGTCTCCTAACGCTGAGTAAAGTGCACTTCATCCAACATTATCTAGATTTGCTCTTTTCCGATCATCAGGCGTCCATTCTAACTTAGGTTTCTCGACATATCCATCTGGAGTGGCTTCATCAGCTCCAGGTGCACGAGTTATCACTTTCATGATCTTAATGGAGCTGTCTAAAATTACATCACACATTTCATTATCGCACGAACATAAATACGCAAATGCTCTAAGTTTCCAAGAATTATAATTTGATTCTACCAGCTTAGGCATTTTGTTAAAAGCCATAATGAGATGTTTTTAAAGATAATTTTAAAGCGACTAAGTTTTAGAAAACTGGATCTAAACAAGCAGTAACGCTCGGAAACGCTTAGGTTTCTACTTCAACCGCTCTGATACCACTTGATGGTCCCAAGTGGCATACGAAAGGGTTTAGAAGGGGGGGGGGGGGGTTGAATAGACCCTGAAGTCTTTTTCGACTTCAAAAATTTCGTATCACTTTTAAAGATTAGAATGCTTAGGAAACTGAGCGGTTGGATCAGGCGCTTTAGTAAAGATAACTTAGATTTAGTGATTTTGGCAATTTACCAAAGTAGGGTAAAAGCTTTAATCACTTAATCAGGGTTAGCACAGCGGAAATGATTTTAAAGCTTTAGCGTTCGTTTTAGTTAAATAGTCGCTTGGCAGATTTAGCTTGTCTTTTTTAGAATAGATACAAATAATATAAAGCAAGACAATAGTAAAAGTAAATAACACAAAGATATATAAGGCAGCTACGTCCTTCTTCTCCTTTTTCACTTGGAGGGAATTTACTAAAATGATTATCAAAGAATCACATAGAATCTTCACAAGATAGTAAAAAGGTGAAAATGATCTCGGGCTCCTTGATCACACAGATGTCAGCACCAATGAAGATCGTCTTCTACAAGCTTCTCTCACTCAGAAATACTGCCTGTAAGGGGTATCAACAACTTTCTCACTCGAATGAAAGATTGAGAGTTTTATCACAAGGGTTTGTTTGTTTTTGGAAAGATCAAACAACTTAGAATATCTCAGTAAGAATTTAGATTTCTTCTTTGGAAGATGTTTGAGATATTTGTGACTGTAAAGAATGTATGTAAAAAGCTTGAAGGAATTTGGCTATGGAGTTTCCAAGTTTTTTCTTTTTGTGTGTATCTTGTGTATTATGTATCTGTTCTGTTTTTCTTTGCTCTGTTGTATATTTGTGACCTTTTAGGGTTTGATGGAGGTAAGGTATTTATAGGCTTTTTCTTGGGAATATGTCTGTTGGACACATGTAGGAGTGTGCCTTTCACGGGGCGGGTGAGTATACCTTTTCTCTGACATTCCTGAAAATTTGCTGGTTCCGATTGGACGGGAGCAGCTATAAACTCTGAATTTCTTACAGTCTAGTCAAAAGGTGGCTTGGCTACAAGTCATATTGGCTTATCACATTTAAAGCTCTTATCAGGCATTTAATGCATTTTGAATTTATTTCCCGTTTGAAATAAATGTTCGTTGAATGATTGCATTTAAGTCCTTTATGACTTGAGAAATTATTTCAGGTGAATCTGATTCTGATCGCTAGAGTGCTTTGAGCTTGATTCATAAATCTTGAAATAGTCCTTTAGCGGTTGACAGACGCTAAGGATTATTCTTTATCTTCTTCTGACTTCAGATGCTGATCTTCAACTTCTTCTCTAATAGACTCACCTAGAATTCTATTAGCGATTCGGTATCTAATACTTAGTCTAAAATCTATAAAGATAAAAATTGCAAGCCTAACATAGTTACATACTTTCAAACGCTTATACAATTGATCTATGAAATATAAACTTACATTATATTTTGGGGTCTAACATAAAATCCTATCTTGTTATCATCAAAATATCTAACATGAAATTTCCTAACATATGCAATTAGAGGGTGCAAAGTACCAAAATGTCAAAATTTGAGAGTGGCAATATGCTACTTACCGATATAATATGGGCCTTATTATTGGGTACGATTACTATGACATCAAATTTAACTAGTACTACTTATTTACGATAATAAAAAGTATTATTACTACTGCAAAAGACAAAATAATATCAAAAAACTATTATAATGTAGCACTAAAAGTATGGTATTTGATGAAAACTTTGTACAATGAAAGACTTTCAAATATATCATACTCGTCATGTATATATTGAAAAATATTAAAATTAGTCTCGTAGCTATATTGGTTGCAAAAGTGGTCCCCGTTTTTTTTTTCAACTAGCAAAATTGGGCTTGTGAGAACAAATTTTGCCACGCGGGAACTTTAATTTGGGGATTTTTTTTTCAATTTTCAGCCAATTTTGCTTATGTGGACGCCAGATGTTGCTTATGTAAGGTTAATTTGACACCTAGGATGCCATGTGGACATTGTTTGGAGAGAGAATATGCCAAGATATATCTTTTTCTAAAATTCCATTAAATTTAAAATAGTGACATGGAAAAATATCTTAAAAAACTTAAAAGTATTAAAAATATATATATATAAAAAAATTAAAGTATCCAACAAATTAGAAAATTATAAAGTTATACATTTTTAATCGATTATGAGTTTGAATAAAATAATATTTTATAGCTAGAAAAGTTAATATTTAAAGTATACAATATTTCTTTTAACAAATATGAATGTAGAGAAATTTAGTGTTAAAAAAGGCACCACAAACTATGTATTTAAAATAATTATAATTAATTAATATTTTCAATTAACATCAATCGAGATATATTTTAAGTTATTATTTATATTCTAATAAAAGTACTCTTTATTCTCCAAAGGTAAAATGATTTAACATTTACAATTGCTTATACTAAATTTAATTAATTTGATATTTTCTGATTTTCATCTTTAAAAGTTAGAAACTTAAACGTTAATATAAAAAATATTTAAAATTTATTTTCAGTCAAAATAAAATTGAAACTTTTGGCTCTGTTTGGATATGTTTTCATTACTTTTACAACCGTCATTTTCTAAAATGAATGAAAAAATAAGTTTTTTATTTTTTTTGTGTGAAAATAACGACATATTTGGTTGTGTTTTCGAAAATGGTTGGGATTAATGATTTAATGATGTGTGAAATGATTGATATAGATGAAATAATAGATAATATATATTGATTAGATATACTTATAAGTAAAACTAACAAAAATTGACCCCAAAAATAACTAAAAATATTCAAAATGGGTCTTAAAATGTGCACAAGCCTATGTAAGTTAATACTATGTATTTTATTCCACTATATCACCACAATTGTTGACTAAAAATGGATTTTTAGAAGAAGATGTGAGAGAGAAAAATGTGAGTGTGACCTGGTAAAGTAAAAGATAGTTATTGGAGAATGTGAAAGTGAAAATGAAAATAAATGTATTTTCAATTGAGAATGATGTAAACTGTGTTGAAAATGTGGCTTCGAAAACACAAACAAATACGGCTTTAATCTTTTCCTCCCCCCACCCCGCTCATGTAAATCCCGTTGACCATCTCGCTCAGGTCACAACCATTAGCGACATCCTATGATCTTTCCCGGAAAACCATCTCCCACCATTCCAACTTGTTAATCTAATCCCCATATGGGGGGCGCCCTGAGGAAGATGGGGAGTTTGAGGGTTTTCTTTTCTTTTTTTCTCTTTTTTTCATGTAAACATTTTTATAATTATGTATGTTAAAGTTAATTTAATTTACAATAACAATTTTTAAAATAAGAATTTGTGATATTATGTAATGTTATACTTGATATTCTTTTATAATTGTTAATTGAGGATTGAACCACTTGGTACTTTTATCCGTATCATTGTTTTGAAATTTCAAGGGAAAACAAATCCACCTAGGCTAAATTGGCTAGGCATTGAAAAGAAAGAAAAAGAAACCCTAATTGAAGTTGCCACGTGACAAAATTGAAAAATTCTGGCAAAATTTGTCCTTAATTCGCGAGTTTTTAATAGATGCAAAACTAATTTTGTCAGATGAATAAAAATTGAGCCAATGTTGCCTTATAGCTACATGACTAATGTTGCAATTTTCTCTCTATACATATATTAATATAATATTTAAATGAATAATGTACTCAAAAAACTAATAGCAGTACACATACGTAAGTATGTTGGACTGGCAGAGTCTCTTTAGAATTTTATCAAATTAAATCAGTGACTCAGAGCTTGATCCCATTTAAATTAGACTCTCTTAATTCACATGCGCAAACCTCTTGTTTGTTTGACTCAACTATATAATATATATTATTTAATTGAAATTACCAAAATAATAAAATTCTCAACTGAGTCTTATAAGCTGGAGTATTATAATTTTCGGTAGTAATGATCTTAATTTTCAAAAATTTATCAAATGGCTATTGTATATACTTTTCAATGCCTTTTTTTTTAAAACAAAATCATAGGATGACATTTATTTAATTAAAATAGAGAGTTTACAGCACTTGGTAGTCTTTCTAGAATTAACACTATTGCAGTCCTTGTATAGCAAATCATTCAAAATATCTGGACTGGAGTCAAAAGTTGTTGCTGGAGTCTTCTGAAGTCAAAAAAATCAGCAACGGTGTTGAGCTCTCGATAACAAAAGGCCATCCTGACAGTGGTGAAACTAGTCAATATCCTCCATGATTCTTCTAACAACGTCAACTGCGCTTTGGTACTCTCCTGAATCCTGCAAAAAGTATGAATAAGGAATGTGGAATCCATATTAATTTCCAAGTTTTTGATGTTAAGATCCTTCGCCAATTTCAATCCCTCATAGAGAGCTCGAAGTCCGGCCATGTTGTGTGTCCACAATATCCTGCTGTTGCCGCCACGAATAGCCCCTCATCATTCCTCAGGACCACCTCAAAGCTTGCATTACCTGGGTTTTCTTTTGCCGCCCCGTCAATGTTAAGTTTGACCCAATTATTCGGTGGTTTTTTCCATTTCAGATTAAGAGGGCGTTTGGCTAAGCTTATTTTAAAGAGCTTATAACTATTGGTGCTTATAAGATGTTTTTGGAGCTTATAAGCTCTCCAACTTATAAGATCTTAAAAAATAAGTTGGGGTCCCCTTACTTATTTTTTAACAGTTTATAAGCTCCTAACATCTTATTTTAAGAGCTTATAAGCTCCGTGAGAAAAAAATGCAAAAATTCTCTCTCTAAAATAACGTTGGAGAGAAAGTGGAGAAAGTGGTCTTCCACTAGGCCGTGTCTTTCGGCCGAAAGCAAAAAGAAAAAGGGCTTTGCCCTTTCCTCCGTCGCGCTCCTCCGTGCATGGAGGAGGCGGACCCTATCCAACCACCTCCTTTGGTGGTAACTTCAAATAAGACGATCAAGAAACTCAAGCGCCGATTAATCGGGTCGAATTTCCCCATGAATCCTTGCGAACATGTAGGGGACGAGACCATGCAGTCTGAAACTGCGCACCAAACAGGCGGTGACGCTACCCGCAACAATGATGAGAGAACCTCGTCGGAGGCAGTCAAAGATCACCTGGGTGACAACACTCCAAACGCTTGGCACAGTGATAGCCTCCAGCAAAATTGGCATAGGAAACCGATTGCACCTGTTTTGTACATGGGTGAGGGCGAGGAAGATGATGATGACTTGGGGGATGAAAGTGAAGACGAAACCGACGCCACGGTTCCGGTCTACAAAATCCCAGATGAGGAAATCCGAAAGATGGTGTCTCCCTATCGCCGGGCACTAGTTGTGAAAATTCTTGGCCGGAAAGTGGGATACTCGATACTTCGCCAACGAATGAAAGCTATATGGAAATTGTCCTACGATATAAACCCGGTTGATATCGGGAACGAGTTCTATCTTGTCCGATTTCGATTTAAGGAAGAGTATGACAGAGTGTTGAATGAAGGGCCATGGATGATTTTGGGGCATTACTTGACAGTACGTAAATGGGAACCATCTTTCAACCCCAACATGGAGAAAATCACTAAAACTATGGTAGGGATTCGATTCCCTGAACTCCCTATTCACTTGTTCAATGATAATGCGTTACGAGGAATGGGTAGTTTAATTGGAAAGGTGATATGTATAGACAACAATACGAAAGAATCGATCAGGGGTCGATATGCTAGAGTATGCGTGGAAATGGACCTTGAGAAACCGATTGTGCCGGTAATCAAAGTTAACAACAAAGTGCGTGTCGTCGAGTACGAAGGATTATCGCTCATTTGTTTCACATGTGGCGAGTATGGACATCGGAAGGAAACATGTCGTATGGTCTCAGGTTTATTAAACCCGGAAAAATTACCCCCAGAAGCACAGGAGGAGAAAGCTAAACCTCCCACCACGTATGGCCCATGGAATATAGTTCAGAACCGCCAACGTCGAGGGGGCCAAAACAAGGTAATTGGTACTGATAGGCAAAAGGTACATAATGCTACAGTTTTTCAATTCGGGGCAAACACTCGAACAACCCATAAAACCGAGGTTGAGAAGGTGAATGAGGGACCCGGGAGGACAACGGTAAACATAGGGAACCAGACACGAAAAGGTAATGCACATACTCGTGCGATGGGGAACCATAAGTCGAAAACTTCAACGGAAACACCGAATGGGTCAAGGTTCAATGTCCTACTGGACACGGATGAGGAACTAGAAATAAATTGAAGTATGGCTACTCGGGATATGACGGGCAAAGTGGTTTCTAACACAAAGGAAAGAAAAGTTTGGAAGAAGAAAGACAAAGAGCCATGTAATCAAAGTATTGAGACTTTAGTGAACACAGAGAGGATCACACCTATTGCCCGAGGTACTACGTATCCCATCGTCAATAACTGCATTCATTCATCGATAGATTTGGATCAGGATATGGTAGATTCTACATCAGTACATCAGAGAGACTGGGAAAATCCACATCCAGTCAAAACTACTCGATCGGACGCTCATTTGGGGCCCACTCGACCACCGGATTTTCAGCAGGAGGGGTTAATAAGCTCGGATGAGGAATCAGATGATGAGCATGAAGATTCTGAGATGGACACTAATCAGGGAGATATGGGAATCCACAATATTGGAACGCTCGAGTTTTCAGCCAACTTGGAACAGGACGTTGTTATGACTACGGAGAGGGGGGTTTTGACCCCCCCCCCAGGTATGATCTTTTTGTTCTTACAGAACTCCCCCCTCTGTTTGTTAATTATGACATCTATATTTTGGAATTGCAGGGGTGCAGTGAAACCGGAATTTCAAAATTCACTACGAGAAGTTCTTAATCCGTATAAGCCGATGATTCTAGTATTGGTGGAGCCAAGGACTCAAAGCCACCAAGCAGATGTTATTTTGAAGTTTAGTAAGTTCGATAGGGTTGAAAAAGTGGAAGTGAGAGGCTTTGCGGGAGGGATATGGCTTTTTTGGAACACAATGGAGGTCGAGTTAGATATAGTAGAGGCAAATGAGCAAAGTATTACCTCTATAGTGAACCAAAAAGGAGCGGTACGATGGGTCCTCACAGCGGTGTATGCAAGTCCTCAGCTGGAGCGGAGAAATTACCTATGGGATTACTTTGTTCGGATGAGCCCTCATATCCACGGCCCATGGGTTATTGCAGGCGATATGAATGCTATGACGTCTCAAGCTGAAAAAACGGGTGGGGCTCCTCTTCAGTTACACAAATGTAAGAAGTTTTTGGAGTGTGTCGACAAGTGCAGTTTGATCTTAAGTATGTCGGTTCTCCATTTACTTGGGCCAAGGGGGATAATTCAAATCTTCAGGAACGATTGGACCGAGCTCTTTGCAATGCTTCGTGGAGACTGAGCTTTCCGCAGGCCACAGTTCACCACCTTCCACAAATTGGCTCAGATCATTCACCGGTTATGCTGAGTCTTGCCGAGTCTCTGAACATCAGAACACGTTCAAATTATTTTCGATTCCAATCTGCATGGTTCACACATCCTAATTTTCATGACATGGTTTTGAAGGAATGGAGGGCAAAACGACAGTTTGGCTTACACGAGCAAATCCAGCATATTCGTACAGCGGCCCACTCTTAGAATCATGACACTTTCGGAAATATTTTCAGGAGGAAACAGTCTCTTGTGGCCCGTATCGCAGGCATACAGAAGGCCCAAGGGATCCAATTCCGGCTGTCTCTTCGGAAATTAGAGAATAAGTTGCAAGCCCAATATGTCGAAACTCTGAGACAAGAAGAATTGTTTTGGAAACAGAAAGCTCGGGCTCAGTGGTTAAAGGCAGGGGATCTGAACACACGTTTTTTTCACATCTCCACTACTACTCGGCAGAATAAGAGTCGAGTTTGTAGTCTCGAGAGAGCAGATGGGAGTATCGAATCGGACACTATAGCTCTGAAACAGATGGCGGTTGACTATTATAGGGAGCTGTACGGCCCGGGGCAGCCGGTTCAGCCATACTACCACACTCTCGAGTTCCCGTGTCTGCGGGAACACCATTTGGACATTCTGGCTCATCCAGTTACCAAAGAAGAAGTCAAGCGAGCCTTGTGGGATATGCATCCTACAAAGGTTCCAGGACCAGACGGCATTCAGCCTATGTTTTATCAACGATGCTGGGACATAGTGGGAGAGGACGTCTATCGCTTGGTTCAGAATGCATTACAAACTGGTAATATCGATCCTTCTATGAACTGTTCTCGCATTGTCTTGATTCCTAAAGAAAAAAATCCAACACATCTCTCTAAGTTTCGCCCTATTAGTCTGACTAATGTAAGCTTGAAAATTATAACAAAAACCTTGACTAATAGAATTAAAGAATTTATTGATGAGTTAATCCCGCAGTCACAGAGTAGTTTCATACCGGGTAGACAAACGATTGATAATGTCCTAATTACCCAAGAAATTATACATGACTTGCGCCGGTGTAAGGGGAAGAAAGGTTTTTTTCTTGCTAAAATTGACTTTGAAAAAGCATATGATCGGATTAATTGGACTTTTCTTAGGAATGTGTTGGAAGAAATGCGGTTCCCCGTCACTTGGATCACACTCATTATGGAATGTACCACTCGAGCTCAACTTTCACTTTTGTGGAATGGTGAAGCTACTGATTGGTTCGTGCCTCAGCGTGGTTTGAGACAAGGGGATCCTCTCTCACCTTATCTGTTTGTGTTTTGTGTGCAGAAACTAGGTTCTCTCATAGATATGGCAGTAAAGGACAAAAAATGGCGCCCCATTCCCATCTCTAGGTCTGGCCCGCGTATTTCTCACTTAATGTTCAGAGATGACCTCCTTTTGTTCGGTGAGGCCTCGGTCCCTCAAACTCGGGTGGTTATGCAAGTTTTGAAGAATTATTGTGACCTATCGGGTCAGGCTATCAATGACCACAAATCGAAGTTGTTTCCTTTCGAGAAATTTGGGTCCGGAGATAAGAGGTAGAATTGGAAACTTGGCTAAGCTTGGGCTTACTGACAACTTGGGGAGATATCTCGGCGTCCCTCTTCACCATGGGCGGGTTCTACGGAGAGACTATGATTTTCTAGTTCAAAAGGTGAAACAACGATTGAAAGGATGGAAGCGAAAAACGTTGTCTTTAGCGGGGCGCGCGACACTGATAAAGTCGGTTACTGAGACTATTTCGTCATATCATATGCAGACCATGCGTCTTCCACTTGGTACGTGTGATGCAATTGATAAGGCAAATAGAAAATTCCTTTGGGGTGGATCTGATGAAGAACGTAAATTGCACTTGGTAAAGTGGGATATGGTGTGCAAACCTATAGAACACGGAGGGTTAGGACTGAGAAGCACTCGAGTGACTAATATAGCTCTCCTGGGAAAGCTAGGCTGGCAGCTGCTACAAGATGAACAGAGACTTTGGGTCCAAGTCTTTAAGCATAAATATATCCTCCGGCACAGGGCTCGAGCTAAGGAAGCCACTTCAACCACATGGAAAGGGATTTTATCGGTGCTTCCGATGATTAAGTCGGGCATGAGATGGATTGTGGGGAATGGCAACTCGATTAGTTTTTGGAATGACACTTGGGTGGGTAATTCACCCCTTAGCACACGGCGCACCCAACCTTGGCAGGAAAAGGAACGGGAACGCTCAGTGGCGAGCTATTGGATTGTAGGGCCAGGATGGGATTGGGACGAGCTGACAATCCTATCAGATGAGGACAGGATTGCACTGCTTGAGATTGACCTCGATGGAAGCTCAAATCATCAAGATACTCTTCAGTGGATTTTCTCCTCAGATGGGAAGTACAGTTGCAAAAGCGCATACAAGGCACTTACGGAGGTCCAGACGACTCCGGTGGAAGTTAAGGCTTGGTCAAAGTTGTGGAAAATCCCTGGTCCACATCGTCGCCGAATGTTTTTGTGGCTCCTCCGCCATAATAGGGTGATCACAAACTCGGAGCTTAAGCGAAGAGGCATAACGGATAACGACTGTTGCCCCATTTGTCACATTGCCGTTGATACTCCCTTGCATGCTATTAGGGATTGTGGTTGGGTGAAGAATATTTGGAGCCAACTTATTTTACCGCAATTCCACTCGGCTTTCTTTTTAGGAAATGCCAGGGACTGGATCGATTGGAATCTCCGACATGCAATAAATAGGTATGCATCTTGTGATAATTGGCCTCTTGCTTTTGCTGAGACAATTTCTTTCATGTGGCAGGTTCGTAACGAGGTGACTCATGGGGTCCAAGATGAAGTCCCGCACGGGGGACTAGATATGATACTTAAAAGAATTGGCAGGAACATCAATACCCTTACTTTCGATCCAGACGTGATACAATGTCAAATGCACACCGGATGGACGAAACCGTCGTCGGGTTTAGTGAAGCTCAACGTGGACGCCGCGGTGGCCGACACTAACTCGCACGGCCACCGTGTTGGAGTTGGGGGTGTCCTACAAGATGAACATGGAACATGGATAAGGGGGTTCAGTGGTCACATTGACTCATGTTCGGCGTTGGAGGCGGAGATGCATGCCATTCTATTGGGACTAGAAATGGCGTGGGACTTGGGCATTAAAAAAGTCATCGTGGAGTCGGATTGCCGAGTAGCTCTGAAGAGCATTGTGGAGGCCTCCAGAGCACATCACCATTTTGAGGTGATCGCTAACATCCATCGTGTGCAAGCTCGAGACTGGGATGTCTCCTTTCAGTACATTTGGCGCGAAGGGAATCAAGTAGCTGATGCTTTAGCTAAGAGGGGCATTAACACCCCTATGCACCACATGGATGCACCTATTTCACATATCTATCAACTTCTAGAGAACGATAGAGATGGCCTCACTTGGCCCCGTTTTGTGACTATTAACCCGGGTTTGTCGGGCTAAGACATTTTGTACTTGGGTAACCCCCATCATTTATTCAAAAAAAAAAAGAGCTTATAAGCTGTTTCACCAAAAAATTTACCAAACATTTTATAAGAGCTTATAAACTCTTAAACATCTTATAAGATGTTTTAAATAGCTTATAAGCTTAGTCAAACACTCTCTAAGTGTTTGAGTTTCTTTGTTTTTATTATGTTTGTACAAAATCGAGTTAAGGTTGCTGCAATTTACCCAAATTTCCCAACAATTGATTGTTTTATTAGAAAAAATAGCTTCATTCCTTGCTTTCCAGATATTCTAAAGCAAATTTGTAAGGCAAATAAGTCGATTTATATTCTTTTTGTGCTTGTGGAGAGTAAGGATGAAGTTGCAATTTTTGTGTTGGCGAGTTCCGGTGTTTTGGTTGTGACTGGATTTTTGAATAAAGGACATTCTGTGAAAAAGCGGTGGTTTGAATCTGGTGTTATTTTGCATAGAGCACACTGCTGTGTTGGACTTCTTTTTCTTTCAAATAGGAAGCTAGATGTTGGCAGGCTTTCTTTGCCCAAGAATCAACTGAAATTTTTTAGGGATAATTGCACATAACCCCCCCTGTGAAATATGAAATTGACTGAAAACCTACTTGTGTTAATTTTATTGCTAATTACCCCCATGTGATCATAGAAACTCTGCACAAAAACCCCTTGCCATTAGTAATTAACGGAAGGTGTCATACACACTCCTAAGCCAGGATTGGGATAGTATTTTGTGCACAATATACGTGTTAAAAGACCCTTTGTACCTCCAATTTAAATCGAAATAAATAAATAATTAGACATGGGTAGGATATGTTGGATCCGGTATCCAAACCCAAACCCAAACCAATATCTTTTCTTTTACACTTTCCTTTTTCTTTTTCCTGCACCCCCACCCATCCACCCCCCATCTTCTTCTTCTCCCATCAGCAATGAACCAGACCAGACCAACACAGCCGTTGTACGACCGCCTGTCTTGCCACCGCCTCCTGTCTCGCCTTCTTCTTTTGCCAGCAGTCCATCTCCCCCGTTGGAAAACACGAGAAGCACACCGTCTCAACCAAATCAGTCTAGTACCACCACCAACATCAAACATAGTTCGCCATCTCCATTCGCACCTTCCGGCCATCACACAACTCCCAGCTTTGCCAGAGTAGCACCATTGCTCGATAGATCTCCCTCCTCCATGAATCTTCCCTCACCACCACTTTTTGCCACCACACCCCTTCCCACCACCATCAACACTATCCCCACCAAGCTCTGCCGCCATCACCAACACTACGACCAGATTCAATCACGTCCTTCGCCATTTTTCGTTTGATTTTACATTAATTTTTCTATGTATTTTCTGATTTTCAGAATTTTTACCTATTATTTTTCTTATGTTTTTATATTTTTTTTCTTCTTCAAATTCTATTAGATTTTTAGAATTTTTTTAATTTCTTAATTTTTATAATTTTCTGTATTTTTTTCCTGATTTTATAATGTTTCGATAATATTTCTAATATTTTTCTGATTATCTTTTTTTATTTTTTTGGTTTCTTTTAGATTTTTTTATTCTTTTTCATGATCTAACGATGGATCACTAATGATCAAATGGCCTAAAGTAAATAGAAATAAATATAACTATTATTAAAATGAGGGGCATAACAGTTGGATTATAAAAAATTAACGCCGTTAGTGGAAGACTAACGGAATGGGAGAGTGTGCAATTAAAATTTTTCATAGGGGCTTTTATGGCTATTAATTTTTCACAGGGTAGTTTCATGCAGATTTTCGTTAACACAGGGGAGTTCTATGCAATTTTTCCAAAATTTTATTCATGGCAAGGTGAGTATTTTCCATAAGGTATTCCATGGTAGAGGGTTTTGTGAGATTTTATTCTTCTCTTGTTCTATCCAATTGTAGACGCTTTTTATTGAAAATTTATCATTGGATGTCCAGGCCCATGAAATTCGGTCCTCTTATTATATTGTTGGTATGTGAATTTGCTCAATTTGCTCCTTATCATATTCCATTATCCATTCTTTGATAATGTTCATCTCCCATGGTTTAGTAACTGGGTTGATGATTTGATTTACCATGAAATTTTCGATGTGGTTTGGTAATGGGGCAAGTGCTCCAGCCCATTTATCTTTCCATATGAGAATTTGTTTTCCATCTCCTAGAATCCATTCAATTGAGTCCTTTATTTGAGGTATGTTCTTATGGATATGTTTCCAAATCCAGCTTGCGTTAGGTGAAGTTTGGGCTTGGAGAAAGCTTCTTTTCGGATAGTATTTGTTTTTAATAATAGTAGTCCAGAAGTCATTTTTGGCCTCTAGAAGTCTCCATCCCAGTTTTAGGATATGAGCTTGATTGAGGGATTGCAGATTTCTGAAGCCCAACACTCCTTGATCTTTTAGTTTGCATAGATTTATCAACTAACGAGTCCCTTTTTATGCTGGTTATTACTAGAGTTCCAGAAGAAATGTTTACTGATTTGTTCGATCGTATCTGTTATAAAGCCAGGGATTTTTTAAACACTCATAGCATAGTGTGGTAACGCATTAAGAGTGTGTTTTATCAGAATTGTTAGTCCCGTGTATGAGAGGAATCTATTATACCACGTTTTTATTTTGTTTTGGGCTTTTTCCACTATATTTTGAAAGGCCTCCTTTTTACTTTTACCGGTAATAATTGGGAGACCCAAAATTCTTTCATTTGTTTTAAGTTTTGAAAGGTTAAAATATTGCATGGTGTTTCATTTTATGTCTATGTTTGTTAGAGAGAAGAAAAAAACTTTGGACTTGGACCAATTGATTGTTTGTCCTGCGGCTTTTTAAAATTATGTAAAAGCTTTTTTAGACCTCCGAGAGATTTGGTAGAATTTTTAACGAAAAGGATACAATCATCAGCAAAACATAAAATCGGCATGGGTGGGCCATTTCTTGATGGCTTAAAAGGATCGATATTACCAATATCGCACTCTTTCCTTATTTGTTATATGAAAGTTCCGAGACATAATATAAACAAATATGGGGAAAGAGGATCTCCCTGTCGGAGTCCACATGTTGGTTGCCATTTTTTCCAAGGATTACCATTTATTTTAACATTAAAAGAAACAGTTTGAACACAACAAAGAATTCTTTTTGTTAACCATTCTGGAAAATTGAATTTCTCAAGAGTATTTTTAAGGAAGTTCCAATCAATTTTATCATAGGCTTTTTCAAGGTCAATTTTCAGGGCCATATAACCCGTTTTATCTTTACTTTTCTTAGGAGAGTATATTATTTCGTGAGCTATCAAAATGTTCTCCATTGTTCCCCTTTTGGGAACAAATGCATTTTAGAATGGTGAGATGATTTTGGGTAAAGGGGGTCGGATTCTATTAACAATAATGTTTGAGATAGCTTTATAGCTAATATTACATAAGCTTATAGGTCTGAAGTGTTGAACTTTAATTGGGTTGGAATTTTGGGTATTAAAATGATTTGGGTTTTGTTTATATTTTCTGGCATGTGGGTTGTTTAAAAAAAAATTCAGAATCAGGCTTGTAATGTGGCTTTGGACCAGGTCCCAGTATTTTTGATAAAAGAATGCATTCAAGCCGTCTGGGCCAGGTGATTTATTTGGCCCAATTTTGAATAGTGCTTGTTTTATTTCTTGAAGAGAGATAGGCTGACACAACAATTGTTGCTCTTGGTAAGATAAGGTTGGTAGAGGAGCATCAAAGTATTTCATATTATCATTTTTAAAATGATTATTTTGAGCTTTAAAGAATTTAATAAATTCCTCTTGTATATCTTTTTGTTCCACTATCCAATTCCTATTCTCTGTATTTATTCCTTGTATGAAGTTTGTACGATTTTTAAATGACGCCATAGCATGGAAAAAGCTGGTATTATTACCCCTTTCTTTTATCGTATGATTGGAAAAAGCCTGACATGAGCAGAAAAAGCTCTAGGATTATCATATGATTCGGTTTGAACCACAATGTTCTCAAAGGAAGGTTCTAAGGTCCAAGCATTTTCGAAACGAAAAGGTTTTTAAGGTTTTAGAAAATTTGGGTTGGTGTCTAACATTATAGGTTTGTGATCCGAGGTAGACGATGCAAGATGTGTGACAGATGCTTGGGGTTAATCATTAATCCAACTTAAGTTCTGTCCAATCTAGCCCGCCCTAATATGGTTTCTTCCATATTGTTTATTAATTATTCTAGGTGAAAGGATTACCTCTGAAACCTAGGTCATGAAGATTGCATTTTTGTATCCACTCATTAAAGGAATTCATTTTATTAAAGGTTATCTTTCCTCCTATTTTTTCAGATGTATGTGCAGTGGCATTTAGATCCCCAATAAGCAGCCATGGCCCATTAAAATTCAAAAAATACTGATAAATTTGGTCCCAAACCTTATTCTAAAGGGCTTGTTGTGGCGGGTTGTACTTGTAAGCACCTGTCATCATGAAAGGTTGTTCTGTTGGTGTACGTATAACTTCCATGTGGATGTGCCTTGGTGTAACAACAATCTGGTTGATAGCCATCACCAATTTTGTCAGTGAATTTATTTTGTATAGAGTACATAATGATTTATTATCAGCTCCTTTGATATATATAGATATATATATATATATATATATATATGTGTGTGTGTGTGTGTGTTGGGGGGGGGGCTGAAAATGGGCTATAGGTCACGAGCTAAAATCTTAGTACCAGTCCATTAGAGCTTCCCCTTCATACTTAGTAGCCCAACTATTATTATTATAGCCTTCCTGACAGTGTGGGTTTCAATCATATTGAGCTGGAGCAGGCTCGGCCCAAATTGAGGGTAGCTTAATTACCGCTATGTCCCTAAACATTTTTGGTGCACATTAAATTCAAATTTTAATGACAAAGAGTCAAATAATAAATAATGAAAATAAGATATTTATATCTACAACAGTAAGATGAACAGTTACATTACAACTCTATTACTAAATCACATATATACAATACAATATGAATCAAATACATTAAGATATTATAATTTATGAATAAAAAGAAAAGATAAAAGAAAGCCCATAAAAATCCGTCTTAGTGCGCATAATGTCAAAAATAGATAATTTGTAATGCTAGCATATCTAATATTAGATAGGTAGATCAAGCATGAGATGTTTGAATTTAAGATCAAGCATGAGATGTTTGAATTTAAGATCACTAAAGATATTCAAAATTGGAGGCTTCAAACTTTGAGGCTTTCACACTTGGAAGATTGTAAAATGTCTACAATGGTAGGTGAATTTTGTCTAGTAAATTTGACTATAAATATGCATGCAAGTTCATGTATTGAAATGCAAGAAGTGAAGAAATATTCACATTATCCTCCAATCTCTCAATATTCTTCTAAGTACTCTTGCATATTTTCTCCCACACACAAACACTCACTTTCTCTCATATAATTGAAATACTTTCGGATCCATTACCACAAAATATATACTGGTACCCAACAAAGTTGTGGTATCAGAGCCACACCCCGTATAAAAAAAAATACACTCCTTTGTTAAAAAAAAAAAAAAAAAAGAATCCCTCCATTGATTATGTCAAAGGATTCAAATTTTACTGCACCCATTCCCACATTTGATGGGGAAAGTTATGAATTTTGGAAAGTCCAAATGAGAACTCTCTTCATTTCTGAAGATCTTTGGGAAATTGTAGAACAAGGTGTTCAGGACGTTGGAGATGCCAAAGCCTTGGCAAATCTGACTCAAGCAAAGCAAAAGGAGCATAAGGAGAACATAGAAAAGATGCAAAAGCCTTATTGTTCATCCAACAAGGGGTAAGCCGATCCATATTTCCTTGAATTATGGGTGCCAAACATTCCAAAGAAGCGTGGGATATATTAAAATTGGAATTTCAAGGGTCCGAAAAGGTAATCTCCATTAAACTTCAATCACTATGGCGAGATTTTGATAATTTAGCCATGAAAGATAGTGAGAATATTCACAACTTTATTTCACGAGTTGCTGAGATAATAAATCAAATTAAAAGTTATGGAGATACCATTGAAGAAGAAAAAATTGTTGAAAAAGTTTTAAGAAGCTTGCCACAAAAATTTGAACATATTGTTGCTGCAATAGAAGAATCAAAAGATTTATCACAACTCACACTTGTGGAGCTCATGGGTTCTTTGGAAGCCCATGAAAAAAGAATGAGCAAATTTGCAGGTCCTTCTATTGAGTAAGCTTTTGAGTCAAAACTCAATGTGTCAGAGAGAAAGAGAGAAAGAGATTGGGAAAGCAACTCATTCCATCAATCTCAACAAAGAAGTGGGAACAATGCTTACAGATCTCGTGGTCGAGGCCGAGGACGAGGTCGAGGCAGAGGAAGATTCAACAACAATAATCAGAGAGAAGTTGGTAATGCAAATTCTAACCCTACGTGTTATGTTTGCAAAAAATCTGGCCACGAATCAAAAGATTGTTGGGATAAATGCAAAAGATGCAAAATTCCAACCGCTCATATAAAGATTGTTGGCATCGTGAAAAAAATGAAAAAAACGAAGTAAATTTCACAGAGGAAAATGATCAAAAAATAATGTTCTACTCTTGCATGAGTATACAAAATGATTCATTAAATCTGTGGTATTTGGATAGTGGCTATAGTAATCATATGACAGGAAAAAAGGAGTACTTTGTCAAATTTGACGATAACTTTTCATCTGAAGTCAAACTAGGAGATGAAAAATTCCAGCCAGTCAAAGGAAAAGGAATAGTATAAGTTCAGTCCAAGGAAGGTAACGCATGATATATTCAAAATGTTCTATATGTTCCAGGTCTAACTTCAAATTTACTGAGTGTTGGGCAATTAATTCAAAATGGATACTAATTTTGAAAAAGATGAATGTGAAATAAGGGACAAAAATAATTACTTGATTGCTAAAATAAAAATGGCATCAAATAAAGTATTTCCCTTAACTATGCCACTGCACAAAAGTATTTCTTTAAAAGTAGAAAAAATTGAAGAATCCTTATTATGCCATTTGAGATATGGACATTTGAATTACCAAGGACTGAGATTATTGAAACAGAAAAATATGGTGATTGGACTTCCTGAAATTGAGACTACTGACAAAACTTGTGAAGGATGTATTTTTGGCAAAATGCACCGATTGCCATTTCCTAAGACTGCTTGGAGAACAAACAGTCCACTTGAACTGGTACATGCCGACATTTGTGGACCAGTAGCAACACCATCATTTCAGAACAAAAAATATGTTCTTCTTTTTGTTGATGATTTCAGCAGGTTTATGTGGGTCTACATTCTTGAGCAAAAATCAAAAGCATTTTCAGCATACGTCCGGTTCAAGAAGATGGCAGAAAGACAAAATGGGCACCAACTCAAGATGCTGAGAACTGATCGTGGTGGAGAGTTCTTATCAAAAGAATTCTCAGATTATGCAGCCAAGAAGGAATCAAAAGGCAGCTGACAGCACGCTACACACCTCAACAAAATGGTGTAGCTGAAAGAAAGAATCGGACCATTGTTGAAATGGCCAGAAGCATGCTAAAAGCAAAAGGTCTTCCCAACACTTTTTGGGCTGAAGCTGTCAACACCGCAGTAGATATCCTCAACAAGTCGCCTACAAAGGCTAATCCAAACAAAACTCCTTATGAAGCTTGGCACGGACGCAAACCTAATGTCAGTTTTTTCAGAGTTTTTGGATGCGTCAC
Organism: Buddleja alternifolia; assembly: GCA_019426215.1. Classification (NCBI taxonomy): domain Eukaryota; kingdom Viridiplantae; phylum Streptophyta; class Magnoliopsida; order Lamiales; family Scrophulariaceae; genus Buddleja; species Buddleja alternifolia. The sequence goes on along the minus strand of CM033407.1, from coordinate 453,591 downwards.
TTATTCTCTTATTCCTTCCCAACATCGAGAAAAATTTGATGAAAAGGGAGAAAAATACATTTTTATTAGCTATAGTGACGAGTCGAAAGCATATCGTCTCTTTGACCCCAAAACTAATAAATTGGTCATCTCAAGAGATGTGCACTTTGACGAAATGAATTCTTGGGATTGGGAAAATAAGAGTGAGAAAGTGTCAATCAAATCCGTTGAGAAACCAAGCTCTTTAGTGGATCCAACTTCAACTCAGTCTCCACTTGATTCAGACTCTGATTCTGAATCTCCTGCAAGAAAGTTGCATTCATTAAGAGAAATTTATGAATTTCAAATGTTGCATTTTTCTCTTGTGAACCACAAAACTTTGAAGAAGCGATGAAAAAAGAAGATTGGAAAAAAGCCATGGATGAGGAAATGACAACAATCATAAAAAACAATACTTGGGAACTTGTCAATCTCCCCCAAGACAAAGATGTCGTCGGACTGAAATGGGTCTACAAGATCTAATTCAATGAAGATGGGACAGTCCAAAAACATAAAGCCCGGCTTGTAGCTAAAGGCTACTCACAACAACCCAGGATTGATTTCAATGAAACATTTGCACCAGTTGCGCGAATGGAAACAATTCGTACTGTACTTGCCATTGCTGCACAAGAAGAGTTGCCAGTTTACCAACTTGATGTCAAATCCGCTTTTCTAAATGGCGAGCTGCAAGAAGAAGTCTACGTGGAACAACCACAAGGCTACATGATGAAAGGCAAAGAAAATATGGTGTATCGCCTCCAAAAGGCTCTCTATGGCTTAAAGCAAGCACCCCGTGCATGGAATAGCAAAATTGATAGCTATTTCATTCAAAGTGGTTTCAATCGAAATCCAAGCGAGCCATCTCTCTACGTGAAAAAGGGAGGTAAAAATGATCTTTTAATTGTGTGCCTTTATGTTGATGATTTGATATATACTGGCACTAACTCTGTGATGCTAGAAGAATTCAAAAAGGTCATGATGAATGAATATGAGATGACTGACTTAGGCCTTATGAAATATTTTCTTGGCATCCAAGTGCGACAGAAAAAGGGAGAAATCTTTATTTCACAAGAAAAGTATGTTGACGACTTGTTGAAAAAATTCAACATGTCTCAATGTAAACCTGTGTCAACCCTAATGGTGCAAAATGAAAAGCTGTAACAAAATGATGGAGCCGAAAAAGCTAATGCGACAATTTATTGCAGTTTAGTGGGTTCTTTAATTTACCTCACTAAAACCAGGCCAGATATCTCAAGATTCATGAATGAGCCTAGTCAAAATCATTTTTCCGCTGCGAAGCGAATACTAAGGTATTTGCAAGGAACCAAAAGTGTTGGCATCAAATATGCCAAAGAGAATGAAAATAATCTAATTGGCTACACCGATAGTGATTGGGCAGGATCGATTGATGATTGAAAACGTACTTCTGGATATGTATTCTGTTTGGGCACAAAACCAATTTCTTGGTCTTCAAAAAAGCAAAAGACAATTGCACTTTCCTCTGTAGAAGCAGAATATATTTCCGCCACCGACGCGGCATGTGAAGCAATTTGGCTTTGAAGAATTCTTGAAAATCTCCAACAAAAGCAAAATGGTCCAACAACAGTGTTTTGTGACAACATGTTTGCTATTGCAATGACAAAAAATCCAGTATTTCATTCAAGAACGAAGCATATAGAACTCCGTCATCACTTTATCAGAAATCTTGTCAATGATGGAGAAATTCAGTTGCACTATATCAACATCGAAGAGCAATGTGCAGATCCTCTCACTGAAGCAGTGACATCAGATAAATTGGAGTGATTCAAAAGTAATCTCCGCATTACAAATTAAGGAGGGGTGTCAAAAATAGATAATTTGTAATGCTAGCATATCTAATATTAGATAGGTAGATCAAGCATGAGATGTTTGAATTTAAGATCACTAAAGATATTCAAAATTGGAGGCTTCAAACTTTGAGGCTTTCACACTTGGTAGATTGTAAAATGTCTACAATGGTAGGTGAATTTTGTCTAGTAAATTTGCCTATAAATAGGCATGCAAGTTCATGTATTGAAATGCAAGAAGTGAAGAAATATTCACATTATCCTCCAATCTCTCTATATTCTTCTAAGTTGATCTTGCATATTTTCTCCCACACACAAACACTCACTTTCTCTCATATAATTAAAATACTTTCGGATCCATTACCACAAAGTATATACTGGTACCCAACACATAAGTCATTGCATTTCTGCTCATTGATGTAGCCACTCTTGAGCCTGTTTTCTCCCTTTTACCTTTCCCTCTTAACTATTTATTCCATAGATCATGTTTTGCTATTTAAACTCTCACTTTGAATTCACAAGAAGCTATTACTCCCTCTAGATCAAGACATTATTCCAAATTTCCAATTGCTAACAGTAAATATTTTATGATATATTATTTTCTACTTTTTACATATCTGAAATAACATTAGTAAATTGGGGCTAGATAGTAAAAATTAAATGATAAAAATGAAGATATAGCACTAGTAAATTGAGATGATGCACCAAGAATGATGAGGTTTTTATATCATCCTGCACTTTGGCTGCTGCTAAAGTGCTAAGTACATTTAGTTAATCATAATTATTTATTCCAACATTTGATCACTAACATTAACAATCTAAAAAACAACTAACAATCAAACCGCCATCTATATATATTTCCAGAGCAGTGATCATTTATCTGTTGTGTTCAGGAACAACGCGAAGGGACTTGATCGGACCCTCGAAATAAATCATCAGCATTGGAGCAGGAAGCATTGGTAGGTTGTCCATTGTAACCGATATCAAGGTCAATAAACTCTATATCTTGGCATGGCTTACTTTTGCTGCATTGAACATCTACCGCCGTTTCTGTTGCTGAGCTCCCTTTTACATCTACGAACTTCACTCTTTTTATCTCCACGCTCGATTCTCCCTCGTTCCCACACGAACCACTCGGACAATAGTACTGATCAATGATGATTGGGTTCCGTACATTAATCAAGTCAATGTCTACAAATGCAACATCAGAAACAACGGGCGACGATGCAGATGGGGCCCATGTTTTGATCCTCAACCCGTTATCCGTGTTGTTAAAAGTACAGTTCCTTACAGTTATTCCACTGACGTCTTCCTCAACCTTGTACTTCCCTAAGCTTCCGATGCTGATACCGTGGCCGGGCCCGCACCATACCGAGGATATGTTTATATTTGTACTTCCGTCACCCATGGATATGCAGTCGTCTCCTGTGGCTATATGAGCATTGAAGATCTTGATGTCATTGGAGTTTCCAATGTGGATTCCATCGGTGTTGGGGCTGTCTTCGGGTGCCAATATATGCACATAGTTGACGTTCACGTTGTCCGACTCGTGGATGTGGAGATGGAACATCTTGCTATTAACAAAATGTAGTCCTTGGATGTATGAATTGTTCACATAGTTGATCTTCAACGTCTGTTTGACAAAGTGACAACGTAAAAGTAATCGTTAAGTACACACTAAATGCATGTTAAAAACAATGAAAATGGTCATCTCTATTCAATTATATATATATAGAGGATAGAAATCTGCAATTAAAAATATAATGAAAAAACTTACAGTTGGGGGGAGGTTGCATTTGGCGATACCGCCACAGTTTGCCCAAGAATTGGCGCCGTTACCATCAAAGGTACCGTTTCCAGAAACTGTTAAGCGGTCTACTTTATAAAATGTGATCCAATAGTCCTCATCAAGCATAGGATCATTGGAAGCTAAAAGTGTGCCATCTATATGAAACAGCGTTTGGCCAATGCATGGACCTTCGAAGTCTGCCTCACGTACAAAGTAAGTCCCTAAGGGAACTGAAACTATGCCGCCGTCAGTTTCACAAGCTCTCTTCCATGCATTCACAAAGGCCTGCATCATATATCATCATTCATCATACATATATATATATATATTATATATTAGTAAATTTAGCCAAATTATTATAAACTAAATAACAATAATAATTATAAGGCGCGCGTATATATGTACTAAAAGATGCATGGAATAATGAACCTTGCTGTTATCTGTTTTTCCATCAGCAACTGCACCAAAATCATTGACTATGAAATTGTTGGTTTGTCCATGAACATTAAAGTTCAAAATGGATAAAAATACTATGAAAAGAATAATGGCCACTATTTTTGTATCCATTTCTTTCTTTCTTTGTGTATTGCGCGCTTGATTTATATGAATAGACGTCGTGAAAATGATTATATTGCAAAATGAAACAAGAAGACGCCATTTATATATAATGAAGAGAGAGAGAGAGAGTTAATGAAGGAGATCTCCTCAATATTGCAAATTTGCAATTGATAGCGGGAAAGTTGCCTTCTGATCTAATGTTGAGTGAGAAGATGAGATGATGAATCCCACTGCATATATATTTTCATATGGAAATATAATCCTCACCCCAAAATTGGTAATCAAATCAATACCATTATAAGTACGATAAGCTCTTTAATTGTTTGAGCCAATTAGCAACCCAAATTTCGTTACTAAATACGAAATTTCTTTTTTTTTATAATTGCTTTGTCATGTGAAAAAGCTGATCATGAAATTATCAACAACTTATTGTTAGAAGATTTTTTAAACTTAATTCTAGTCAACTTAACTTTTGTAGACTTGGCAATTAGATTAAACCAAGGAATTACCAAATTTGCATCTAAATTAAAACTCCCTCTTAAAATATGCCTTTATTTGCTCTCTCTTATGGAAATGATCCAAAATTGTGGGATATATGCTAAATCTTTACCATATTCATATTCCCCATCTATTCGTATAATCAATGTATTATTTAAATCTTTGAACAAAATATAGTTTCAGTGCATTTCAATGATCTTTATCACCTATGTGAAGTTTAGGATATATACATATATACAAGAAAAAGATCCATAAAATATAATATAATTGAATGCCTTACGACACATGGTATAATCTAGCAAGGTAACTGCCAATACCAAAAAGTTTGTCAAGATGGTTAATCATCTTTTAGTAGAAAGAGATAGATGATGCAAAATTAACAAAACTTCTTATTCTTATTATTATATTTGTACAAAGATTATTAATTTCATATCTATTTCTAATGTCACACATGCAAAATTGAACAACATCACGATCATACATCATAGATTTGCCCAAATTATTCTATACATGAAGTTGACCAACTAGTAGCAATACATAATCTAATTAGGATTTCGAAAAGGCGTGTTTAAGGCTATTGCAATCAACCAAATAAGCGAAACCATAAGCCATGTTCTTCAAAGTGGCCTCGTGCAACTCCAATGAAGACGTTGCTGTTGCATCAGTCGAGAAGAAGACTCTGAACCCTCTAACAAAAGCCTCTCTAGCAGTTGTCTCACAGCACAGGTTGGTCATCACTCCTGTGACTATAACCTCCTTCACACCCATCTCCTTCAGCCTCTCCTCCAAGCCGGTACCTGAACATCACCATTAGATTCATATCCATGACTCAGCATTGTAAAAAGCCAAAGCTAACTGTTATAGTCATTACCATATATATTGTTCTGCTGGCTCTAGGTATAAATGGTAAAATTAATAAAATGGAATCAAATAGTACAAATAGAAGGAAAAAAGATTAAGAGGAGACAATACTCTACATGGTTCAATCAACTAGTCTCTACATCCACGGACGAGAATGATCAATTTGATTATAGAAGAGGATATAAATATACGGAGTCAGAGAGAATATATATGTTCCCACTGTATTAAAGCTTTAAACCAGGAAACCGAAAAATTTCGCTGTCACACATTTCCCTCAGAGTGTGGCATATGAAATGAGTAGAGTTCCATGCATTCCCAACTCTAATAGGGTATGAATCATTTAATTCATTGAAACATTTTTCGACCTCATAATGCATGTAGGGTTTATGTTGAGACTTTTCCTTCCCTATGAAAAAAGTAGATATAGCGAAAAGGGTATTAGATAGTCTCTGCAATTTTTAACATATGTAACAATGCCAATCAAGTGGCCAAAAAATTAAACATACCCTTTCACAACAATGTAGAGTGATAGAATCGCCAGAATGCTGAGCTATGATGGTGGTGTTGGAGTTGGACATTAGAAGAAAATCAGAAGTCACTGAGGTGGCGTGGATTTGAGCAGAACTTGAGAGATACGAATCTGATTTTGATACTCCAATTAAACATGACGAGTAAACCAAAGCTTTTCAGGTATTATGAGAAAACATTATTCATCCACCATCATCTAAAATTTGCTAATCCTTCTGAATACCAACACCAGCATTCCCAAAAAGCAAAATTCGACATACATTTTTTTTGAAGGAAATATTATTAACTATATAGAAATCCTGATAACAATTCTCAATAGTTGTACTCCAAAAGACTATACCCCAACATGTGTTACAAGATAGCTCATATATACGTCATATGTAGATCATATTCATAGCTCAGACAATGATTAATACATAAGAGGATTGGAGGTTCATGATTCAAACAGAATGAATAAATTTAAGTAAACGCAATTGTTGATCAGTACTAGAAATTCCAAATTCGACGATGATGATGATGATATTGAACATACTACATAACAGAGAGGAGAGGAGGAAAACATAACATATGAAGGAGAAATCAAGAATTACTGTTATTATTATGACAATTCACAGAAGATAGAAATTTAAATTGAATAGTAGTAATAGAAGTACGATACCATTACCTCTGAAGGCGCTGTAAGTGTTCTTCACGACGACAGGAGGGTCAGCCGCAGTCCGGTCCAAATCGGAGATGAGTTGCGACTCGGTGGTGCCGTCGAGGACGAGGTCTCCGTTCCACCACTCGTACAGCATACCATAGTCGGCGGGGGATTTGTGGCAGTGGCGCGTGAAGAACACGGGCACGGAACTGCGTCGGCAGAGGCCGATGGTGGCGTTGAGTGCCGGCAAAATGGGGTGGGCCATGGAGTGGAAGTAGTTCTGGACGTCGATCACCAACAAGGCGACGGATTTGGGGTCCGGATCCTTCTTCCGGATCTCGAATTTCTTGTAGGAAGCCATTTGGAAAATGAAGTCTGAACAATGATCAGCTGCTGCAGAATTTGCTAGATGAACCGCCATCTGCCATCTGGCTTTTATCATTACTCATCGCACATTCTTTCAAAAATCTCTTCTAACAAAAAAAAAAGTTGACCAACTGGTATCCTACCCCACAAACTCGAACTGATAAATGTTTAATCATGGCCCCACCAATCATATAAAACTCCCTCAGACTTCAAATAACCACACAGGCCCTATAAGGGTACCCACATGGGATACGTCATTACCAATAGCGTACCCTTTAAAAATTTTTTAGTTTTTTATTTTCGGTTTATAAATTATTTTTTTTTAAATTCTTACTAGATACGCCATTACTCACACATTAATTGACTGGATACGCCATTAACAATAGAGTACCCACTAATACTTAAAAAAAAAAGAAAATCTCTCTTCTCTCTTCTTCCTCTCTCTTTTTTTTCTCTTCTTCATCTCTTCCTCGCTCACACACTGCAATCAAATCTCGTCTCCCTCATTCTTCCTCTCATTTTCAAGCATCTTATTCCTAAATTACAAGGTAATTTTTTTAATTCTATGTTATTATTTTATTGAATACATTTTTGAGTTAGTTAATTATTTTAATTTAGAGTTTATGGTTTAAATGTTTATAATTTCTATCAATTTAAACCCTAGTTTTCAATTTTAATTTAGAATCAAATTATGACCTAAATTAGTTTAAATGTTAGTCATTGAGTTTATGGTTTATATATATTGTTATTGTATTCTAATTTTAGGTGTAAATTATTTTAGGTATAATATCGAATTTAGAGTTTAGGTTATGTACTTTGAATTAATTTTGTAGTTTTTATTTTGTACTTAAATTTCATTATTTTGTATAATTTTGGACCCCAATTTCGAATGTAGGTGCTTTTAGGGTTTGAACTTTGATATAATATTTTAGGCACAATTTATAATTTTTTAGGTATAATTTTGAGGTGTAATATCGAATTTAATGTTTATAAATGATATTTTTAGGTTTTTTAAATGTGTCTGAATATAATTTATGTTTTCGAACTAAAAATTGATAATTTATATTTTGTAGAAATGTCGAGGCAAAACTTAGTTGATGTTTGTATATTTTTGGATGGACAAATAATTGAAGATTCGATGCTGAGTTATAGCATTCCAGCAACAACTTACATGAGAATACTCCGTTCGATCAAATTTGTTGAATTGTTGAGTAAGGTATATGAGAGTACAATAATTAATCTGTGTTAGGAAATTTCATGTTAGATGTTTTGATGATGACAAGATAGGATTCATTGTTAGACCCCAAAAAAAATGTAAGTTTATGTTTTCATTGTTTAAGCGTTTGAAAGTTTGTAATTTTGTTTAGGCTTGTAATTTTTATCTTTGTAGATTTTAGACTAAGTCTTGGTAACTGAATCGCTAGTAGAATTCTAGGTGAGTCTATTAGAGAAGAAATTGAAGACCAGCGTCTGAAGTCAACCAGAGATGAAGATTTGTCTTTTAGCGTCCGTCAAACGCTAAAAGAACCTATTTCAGGATACATGGATCAAGCGCTCAAATTGTCTCAAGCGATGGATGTAAGATTCACCTGAAATAAATCCTCAAGTCATGAAGGAGTTAAATGCAATCATTCAACGGACATTTATTTTCAACGGGAAATAAATTCAAATGCATTAAATGCCTGATAAGAGCATTAAATGTGATAAGCTACTATGACTTGTGGACAAGCCACCTTTTTTACTCAGACTGTCAGAATTTCAGAGATTAAAACTGCTCCCATCCAATCGGCCCCAGCAGATTTTCAGGAATGTCAGAACTTGGGTATATTCACTCTCCGCGTGAATGACACGCTCCTACATGTGTCCAACGGACAGATCTCAAGAAAGTGTCTATAAATACCACCCAAACAAAACCCTCAAAAAAACACACGCGAGAAAACTATTATTGAAAAATATTCATATACTCTTGCTGTGAAAAAGCTTTGAAACTCCATAGCCAAAACCTTCAAGCTTTTTACATACATTCCAAACAGTTACCAAAATATCTCAAACATCTTCTAAAGAAGAAATCCAAATTCTACTTGAGATATTACAAGTTGTTTGATCTTTCAAAAAAAAAACAAACAAAACCCTAGAGATAACCTTCAACTTTTCATCTGAGTGAGAAAAGTTGTTGTACCCCTTTCAGGTAGTATTTCTGAGTGAGAGAAGCTTGAAGAAGACGATCTTCATTGGTGCTGAAGTCTGTGTAATCAAGGAGCCCAAGATCATTTTCATCCTTTACTATTTTGTAGAAGTTTCTGTGTGATTCTTTGATAATCATCTTAGTAAATTCCTCCAAGTGAAAAAGGAGAAGAATGACGTAGTTGGGATTACATCACCCAGTGAACTTTACAAATTATTGTGTCATTTATATTTTATTGTCTTATATTCATCACATTATATTATTCTGAAAAAGACAAATAAAATTGCTAAGCGATTAAATTATCTAAAAGAACGCTAAAAATCATTTCCGCTGTGCTAACCCTGATTAAGCGATCTAAGCGTTGCCCTACTTTGGTAAACGGCTGAAATCACTAAGTCTAAGTTAACTACTCTGAAGCGTTTGACCCAAGCGCTCAGTATTCCAAGCGTTCAAAAATATTTAAGTGATGCGAAATTTTTTAAGTCTAAAATGACTTCAGGGTCTATTCAACCCCCCCTCCCTTCTAGACCCTTTCGTATGCCACTTGGGACCACCAATCTGAATCAATTCTCTTTGAAAGTATCTTCGAAGTACTCATTTGAAGATAGAAATTTGTTTAGGCAGAGAGCAATGAAGGTCAAAAACAATGAGGATTTAGTTTTTTTCTTGGATCCTTATACTGGTGTTAGTACAATGGATCTTTATATTTAAAAAGAGTCAATACAATCTCAAGGTCGATTCACATCGCTGTTAACACAATTGACGTCGTATCAGCCATACCAATCCTTACCATTTTTTACACAACCAATATTACTGGATTTAAATGTCGGTAGTTATCCGAATCAAGTTGTGTATGCAGGTAATTTTTATTTTTATATTTACTTTGTATCATCATATTTTTTAATAAATGTTATAATTGTGTAAAAAAAATTATAAAAAATTTTATTTGTATCATTTTCTTATAGTTTTTCTTTGTTATGATTGCCTTTTTAGGATGTTCTACATCGGGTAATGCGTTTGGAGGTGTTGAAAATGTACCAAATTTCCCTTTTGCGACTCATGGTTCAGGGAGTTATTCAAATCCGGATGTAGATGAAGCTTATAATGAATCGTCTACACATTTGCATAATTTTAGTGTCCTATTTTATCTTATTCTTTATCATTGCATTCTATTAACATGTATTATTAAAAATCTTAATTTGATTTCAATTTTTTGTACATGTAGGTCTGTCTACACACATTCATCATGAGTTTGGGCATTTTGAGGAAGCCAACTACAGTGCTCATTTTTCTCATCATGGAGGGGCGAGTAATTCGATACCACCTCAAAACGATTAGTTTGAGGATGACAACGACAGTGCTTGTCGAAATCAGCTTGATAGGCATTCAGACTCGGACTTCGATGAAGTAATCAACAACAAACCGACTTATGAGGAAAATGTTGAGGAAGATGTTCCTCGAACAGGGAATTAACCACGACTTCATCATGTGCTCCCATTCTACACCACATCATATAAAGAATTACAAAGAGACTCATTAGATCGACCAAGTGAAGCAAGGGATATGACTTATGATTATCAGATAGGTAATCTTGGTTTGGGATTGACATTTGACAACAATGAAAGCTTGCAAAGAGCAGTGAAAGACTACCACATAACATATGAAAAACGAGTTTACGATGGAAATCAGTAACCCGACAACTTATATTGTTGTATGCAAACACAAAGGCCAAAGAGAAGGGTGCAATTTTAGACTTCGAGCTCATTTTAGCAAGAAAACACATTTTTGGGAGATATCTAAGTATAGAGGGCCACACGAATGTATGTTCGAAAATGTGGCACCAAACCATCATAATTTGGACATGAATCTGATTGCCAACGAACTTCTTAGACAAGTTTAAATTAGTCTGTTAATTAAGATCGCATGAATAGTTCAAATGGTACAAGATAAATGGGCATACAAGATTACGTATGGCAAGGCTTGGCACAGCTTGCAACATGCAAATGAGATTGTATACGGGACTTGGGAGAATTCCGTCCCATTGTTACCTAAGTTCTTGGGAGCTGTCCAGAAGTGGAATCTGGGCACGGTTGTTGAATGGAAACACAAAATCATCTATCAAAATCCCAAAATGTTCATGTATGTGTTTTGGGCGTTCAAGCCATGTATAGATGGATTCCAACATTGCCGGAGAGTTATTTGTGTTGATGGGACACATCTATATGCACGCTACAAGGCTAAGTTGTTGATCGCCACGACTCTTGATGGAAATAATCAGATTTGCCTCTTGCATTTGCAATTGTCGATAATGAGTCGAACGACTCGTGGTTGTGGTTTCTGCAATTGGTGAGCAAACATTTTCTTCGAAGGAACGAAGGTGTGTGCTTTATTTCTGATCGTCACAACGGCATACTGCATGTATCTGAGCTTGTACCCGCCTTTTGCCCTCCTCATGGAGCTCATCGATATTACCTACGACATGTGTCTTCAAACTTTAATAATCGTTTCAAAAATAAAGTTATGAAGACTCTATGTTATCAGGCAGGTATGACACATAGTATTTCAAAGTTCGATAAAATCATGAAGGATATCCGACAAAAGGATGAAGATGCTTTCATTTATCTGAGCAGAATTCCATGTGAAAAGTGGACACTTGCACATGATGGAGGGGTGCGCGAAGGCATTATGAAAACAAATATAGGAGAGAGCTTAAATGGTGTGTTGAAAGGTGTTTGCCATCTACCGCCCACCGCTATTTTGGAATGCACATTTCATCGTTGTGTCGATTATTTTTATAACCGACACCAAGATGCCTTGAGAATGGGGGAAAACTCGGGGTTGACAGAGCATGCTTACGAAATGTACTCGAACGAAACCATCCTCAACACACACTGTCAGGAACTTTAGTCATCTTGACCAAATTGGTCAAGTTAACACCAAAGCGCAACTCGGATATCGTAGTCTAAAGTATGTTGTTGACATCAGTAGAAAACATTGTTCTAAAGTATGCTCTAGCTGCCACTACAACGCCCGTCGTTGTGGTACTATTACTCACGGGTCGATACCACCTACAACATGAATAACGCATATAATAAAAAAAAATGGTTGTTTCTGAATTAAAAATCCTAGTTAGATAAATTATCGTTTCCCAAAAGGAGCTCGTGCAATGTCATTAAAATCAATTACTGTCATTTCATGTGGAACCCTAGATGACCTCACAACCGTTATCCATGACCATGCCCACAACTGTTAAACATAAATACATTAATTTATTAAACATTGAACATCTTAGAGAAAGATATAACAACAACAAAATAATACATTATACCTGTAACAATGGCATTGAACCACACACTTCTTTGGAAATCCTTAGGGAGCCATGATGTAGCTGACGGTACAAATACGCCAACACACCACTCCCCTAACTATAGGAGTTTACCTCGTTAATATTTTCAAAAAAATTCAACCATAAAATCGAAACGACTTCCCCGCTGCCGTCGGGTAACATAACGTCGAGCAATGCAAAAGCCCAACATCATGCTATTCGATCAACCATATCATCAGGGGACTCGTCTCTGATTATTGCCTCATTTGATTTCATGTATTGACATATTTTTTTCATTTTTAACCGTATCCCCGTTTCTTTTAAATCACCCCATCCAATTTCGAAACCTAAAAGCTGATGAACCAAGGTTGCATAATCCGTAAACCCATTAAACACATGATGTATGACTAACGCCCTACCATCGACTGGTAGACCCCATAATATAGCTACGTCTTGGAGAGTAATAGTAGTCTCTCCACTTCAGAGGTGAAACGTGTTAGTTTCCGGGCGCCACCTCTCAATTAGTGCAGTCACAAGTGCCATATCATTTCTAAGCTGGCCACACATGGTTAACAAGTAAAAGCGGTAAAAGCCCATTTGATGGAGTTTTTGTAAGACTCAACGATGTGGTGGAACAAAATTTACGAATTTGACCATTTTAATATAATGAAAATCTGCTCGTCTGGCTCGCATTACTCTGGCAATCCCTGAAAATACTAACTCAGACCTATGGCTTACTTGATCTGTCAACACACTAGGATCTACAGGCCCATATATAGCACAATTTGTCATCCTGCATTTATAAAGAATACCAAGTAATTAGAATACAATGAATTAATTAGATTATTATACACTAGTCTAAACACAAAAAATTCAAATTTATACCCAAATTATATTGTATCAAAGTTCAATAATCAACACTAAAATTTGACTAAATTAATCAGCACTTAAAAATTAAACATAAAAATTATAATTTTATATATGTATTCAAGAATTAATACTAAAAATATGCACATATAATGTTTACAAATATGCCACTATTCTAAACACTAAAAATCGAAGTAATACCTAAATATTATATGTGTATTCAAGAATTAACACTAAATACTAAATTATAACTAAATATTATACATACAAATGAAAGTGTGGAATACCAAATAAATTCAAACTAGTACCTAAATATTTTATTAAAATTCTAACTAAAATTTTACTACAAAAATTCTAAATTATACTACTCAAAATTTTAACTAAAATTCTACTACAAAAGTTCGAAAATAATACCCTAAAATTCAAAATTCTACCATAAAATTCGAAATTCTACCCTAAAATTGAAACATAAACCGTAAAATTCAAAATTCTACCATAAAATTCGAAATTCTACCCTAAAATTGAAACATAAAACCTAAAATTCAAAATTCTACCATAAAATTCGAAATTCTACCCTAAAATTGAAACATAAACCCTAAAATCTATGATGCACCGACACGGGGAACGGGGAACGACGCGACACCGACATGGGGAACGGGGAACGACACGACACCGACACGGGGAACGGAATTTTTAAAAAATTATAGGACACGACACGACTTCGACACGGTTGTCCAATTTTTTTTTATATATATATTTTATATATAAACAACTACTAATTACAAACATATATTAATAGTCTGCACAATTCAATGAAGAACATACATATATACAATTCATCAATTCGAATTTAAGATATGCATACATACTCATATATTTCCATATATACATACACAATATCAAAGTACAAACAGACATTACTTCCCCGTTCAACATTCCATATTTCCCACAGCAACATATAATTTGCAATCGCACAAACAACTATTAATACATTAATATATGTTCTCCACAATCATCACCAAACTAATTAGCATAATAATTTCGAAATAATAAAGGTTTCTTCAATTTGGGGATTTAGGGTTTTGAATTTGTGAAATAGGATTTGGGGATTTAGGGTTTCTTCAATCTGCGATTGTGGCTGCCAATAGAGACGAGCGATGGTGATGGAGAATGACGACGACGATGGAGACGGCGACTGGCGGAGAAGAAAAGAGGATGAGATTGAGAGGAGAGCCGAGCGTGTGACTTTTTCTTTCTGGGTTCTGCTGATGAGTGATGAGTGTTGCTGCTGTTGCCTTGCCTTTGTTTCCTTATAAATGATAAGTTTTATTTACAATTTGACCCCCCAATATTTTAGTGTATTATAAAAAGTCCCAACCGTGTCGGACACGGCTCTAGCCGTGTCGGATACGGTGTCCAACGGTTTTTTAATTTTTTTAATTAGGGACAGGAAAATAGCCGTGTCGGAGGCGTGTCGGTGTCCGACACGTGCACGACACCATACGCGGTGATTTTTTGGAGTGTCCGTGCTTTATAGCCTAAAATTCAAAATTCTACCCTTAAATTGAAACAAAAACCCTAAAATTCGTACTTCTACACTACAATTAACCAATAAACCCTAAAATCCTAAAATTCAACAACAATCATAAGTATAAATTTTAGGGATAATTACTAAATTAAACAACAATCACAAATTCTAAATAAATCATAAAAATTATATCTAAATTCATAAGTATAAAACTACAAATTAAATTAAAATAGATAATTACCTCAAATTGAAAAAAGGAGGAGAAATTTGAAAGAAAGGAGGATTTTGAGCTTTGTGTTGTTGAATTTTTGTTGGAAGAAGGAAGAAGAAATGAAGAGGATGGTGATGGTGTCCGATTACAGTGAGGAAGAAAGAAACGTGAGAAGAGAGAAAGAGGGAGGAAGAAGGAAGAGAGAAAGAGGGGGGGGGGCGCATTTTAGATATGTATTTGGATACGCCATTACTAATGGCTTATCCAGTCACATCAAATTTGACTGGGTACGCCATTACAGGTGGAAATTAAAAAAAAAAAAATTAACCGAAAATGAAAAAAAAATAAAAATTTAAGGGGTACGCCATTGATAATGGCGTATCCCAGGTGGGTACGCCATTATCAATGGTGTATCATGCTATTTCTGGATATATAATTTTTTGTGTATTATATATATAATATTTATTTAAAGCTATATTATTTTTAAAAAAAGTCCTACAAATATTACTTCCAATTTACTATTCATCACTTTTAAGATTTATTTTCATATTTTAATGTTTGAACACAATAGATAATATATAGTGCAACTTTAGCATAATTTTTGTTCATCTTTTTTCCTATTAACTTATTTTACATTTTCACTTAGCATATTTTAAGAAGCATATAACTATCAAAAGTTAAAAATGGTGAGAAATTGAGAATTTTGAAATATAATAGACCATTTTCTTTGAATATCGGATAACTTTTTTAATTGTATTTTCATCACAAATGTGTAAAATATAGTCTATTTTTCGTTAAGAAATCTTTTATCAATTATAAGTTCAGCACTTATAATACAACTACCAAAATGAAATTTAAATCACTATTCATGTGATTTCTTTGACATAAATTCAAATGCCCAAAAAAAAAAAGAGTTAATTAATGCACACCACAAATTCGAAATTATTAATTTTAATGATGGCCACATAGACTCTATAAAACACCTAAGACTCCTTAAAACTCCAAATAAAGAGTGAAAAGTCATAAGTTGTGAAAAACCTCTATTTGAACACAGGATCTCCCACATGAAATTGGAAGCTAATACCAATAGGCTAACATGCCTTGAGTATTTATAACTATTATAAAAGTATGGATATTAGTGACAGATTTATATTTCTTAACTTTTTATTTTTAACACTAAAATAACCCTATAAAAATGTTATCCGAAAAAAAAAAGGTTAATTAGGTAATTAAATGTATTGATTGTATGAAAATTAATTTAATTTAGCCTTCTAAAGAAATTAGTATTGTTCATTGTATATAGTACTATAATAAATTGAGTTATGATATTTACTGTATATACTTATTAGTATTTTTTATATACTTTTTAAAATTATATATATTATTGATGTGGACGTAAAATATCTCATTTCACAATTGGGCTCGGGAAAATTGGACCTCAAAGAAAGCTCATGGGTTACTTCAAGAAAAGCTCATGGATTACCACAACGACTTATCGGCTACCTCACAAGAGGACTGAAAATAAGGAGTGAAGATAGCAAGGTGGAAACTTGATAAAGAAGCTAATAAAATATAGAATGAAATCATATCAAATATTTAATCAAGATTGCATCCTCAAAATTAAGGGATTATTTTCTCTTCCCCTCAACTACCAAAAGAGACCACTTTGGCTTGGAGAAGGGGAAAGGGGCGCCTATTCCATCTATAAAAGGAGGAGTTGTACAATTTTTTGTCATCTTTTTCACTGATGTAAAATTAAAGAAATATTATGTACTTTTTCTCTACAAACATTAATAAAAGACTAATCTTTATTCTTCTTTCTCTTCTTCCCTATTTTTCAAAAATTACTCTTTATTAAATAAAGATTATTTTTAATCTATTATCCTTAGTAGATTATTGATTGCATTTATTGCATTTCTTGGTGTGAAAATCGAACAACATCAAGTGGCGCCGTCTGTGGAAAATTCTGAGCAAGAGAAATGAGTTTCTTTGAGCACTGTATTGTGAAGAATCCAAAGTGAATCTGACTTTGCTTTTTTCTACGAAGTTGTAGATCTGCTCGTGATATTGTCAGTCCAACTACCTTTGATCGAATCCAAGACCCGTAGCTTTACTTATGACTTTTGCACTGTAGCTGCGCATCTCAATCCGTGGCCGAAATCCGCTGCATATCCACGAACACTTTCAGGCCTTTATACTTCCGAATTAGGTCTGGACATCTTCACAATATTATATGTATTTCTCTTGGATTTTCATACATATACAATTCACTAAAACGGAGGCAGGTAGCTTTAGATGGCATGATTTTTCCAAAACAGCGTGAAATTGCTTGATTTCGGCAAAATACTTTAAATAGTTCCTTCTCAATGAACCAATCAGGCGACTCAACCAATAGCATATGATATGCAACGTGAGGCACGAAGGGTAGCTAGTTCAACTCCGATAACTAGCATGCTCTCTGGTTCCGCTATTTTTGGACCA
The DNA here is from genome assembly GCA_019426215.1 of Buddleja alternifolia. NCBI lineage: Eukaryota > Viridiplantae > Streptophyta > Magnoliopsida > Lamiales > Scrophulariaceae > Buddleja > Buddleja alternifolia. Next base: position 435,910 of record CM033407.1, on the reverse strand, counting down.
GTGCCGACAATGACTCCAGATCTCTCCAGTCCTGCTATTTCTGGGTAGGGTGGTGATTGTAAATCCTGATACTATCAAGATTGTCTCTCCGCCTGTGGGCCTTATGGCCACCTTGGGGAGGGGGGGGGGGAGAATGTCCTCGCGTCAAGAAAGAGATACTAGTTGTGGCGCAACTAGCTCCCTCGCGGGTACCATCTAATTCGCTACCTAGTTAAATCACCCTACTGCTAGCTTACCAGTGGGGTCATTTATTAGCAAATGCCATAATAGCAACCCTCCAGGGGGACGACTCTCAAATTAGGGCATGTGAATCTGGGACTATCCCATTAGGTTACAGAATTGCTGGTATCCCAAAAGGATTGGACTTCAAGGTCGTGATTCACCCCAAAGACATAATCCTTTGCAAGGCCGGGATAACTAGAAATCCCGGTAGAAAAGTCAGGAACACGCTTCGCATGAGGAGCTTTAGGAGGCAAACGATGCACAGATGCGTAACCCTCATAAATGTCTGGCCCTCTCCTGGGAGTAACTCCCTTACCACGATAGCTTTTAGAAGGGGAGTTGGTTGAACCACCTTGCACACTCTCAGCATCCGCCTCCTTTAAGATGAATGTACCTGGGGATTAGCTAAAACGCCAGAAAGGGAACCCTGAGTATCCTTAGTACCTAAGTCGGACATCATAGAGTCGAATCAAGAGTGTATGGCACCCGATCAGCCTGGGCAAGTCCAGAAGGCTCAGCAACCTTGGCATTGTCTTTTTGGTGTGGATCGTGGAGGCCCTGACAATCCCCCCCCCCCCCCTCTCTCTCACACCGTAACCCCAAGAGGTCGTAGGGACCGAAGCGCCAGTGGATGGCTTTAGGGGGGAAGTAGAACTCACTTTACCACCCTTAGCGGCCCTCTTCGCACCTACAAAAAATATGTGTTTGGAACCAAGTGTTAGCATTTGAAATAATAACAACAAAAAATTCTTATATGCTATGTCTTGAACTATGGCATGAAAGCATAAACATGTATACATCGAGTACCTCGAGTATATAGCTGGCTAAACATCAAGTTTAGTTTCAAACAAGCCGGCCTTGACGAAGATAACCCTAAGTTATTTTTAGGCACGAGTAATCTTATGAGGAGTAAAACCCTCAGCCCAACACAATGGCGTGGATACGTTCAAGTTAGTGAAGAAATTCAATTTCCAATTGCCCTTGGAGCTAACATTTCCCGTAAAGAACCTAACAAGGTTCAAAGTGAGAAAATACATGTGAGGCACGGAGGACCACATCCTAATCGCGAAAAGAGCTTGAAAGGCATCTAAACTTATTTCGAGTTTCAACTTGGTGAGTCGACGAACAAAACTCTCAGAGAAGGTGAAATAATCAGGGGTCAATTAACTTATGCAAACTTGATAGTGGGTCAGAATTTCCCCAAGCAGGTTGTGGTAAGGGATGGCAAACCCCGAATGAAAATATTCTAAGTAAAGGGTCATGTGCCCTTTAGGTGGGCCTAGAATTCTCCAACCCTCTATAGGCACGGAAATTCAAGGTCTACCATGTATCCTCAAAAAACGCGGTAAGTTCGGCTTTAGTTATGGTAGTGTCACAAGTTGCGAGGTCGACGACACGATCCCGCAACTGTTTCTTGGATTGAGACATGTCACCCCACTCCGCAACTTCCTCGTGATCACTTTCCATACATGCGAGATCCTCGTGACTAGGATGATCCCCACTATCGGATGGAGAAGAGCTCCCTATTCCTATGCGAAGTCGGAGGTCCAATTAGAAATGAATTTTGCATAGATGAAAACATTGGTATGAATCCTTTAGAGTGAAAAACGCAGCGAAAGAATTTTAGGATTCCTAAAGTTGAATCATTTTAACGTCGTTTCATGATTTTCAAAGGTTTTCAAAAAAAATTAAAAAAACTGATTACCTTTTCGATTTCGTATTCTTGAATTCGCGTAACAACAACTCCTTGAATTTCTTTCTCTAAAGATCCACGTGAAACGAGCCTTCCAAAGATATCCAAAAACCTCCTCTTGATGGTGGACGGCTAGAGAGGAATTAGGGGATAAGATCTCTTTCTTTTTGTGTTATGCAATTAGGGTTTGAATACCTTGTTGCGATTAGAGTTACCTTATAACTCTAATAACTCAAGCAACAAGTAGGAGTCTCTCCTAGGACTCCTTGTGGCCGCCCCCTAGGGCTTCTTGGACGTGTGGGTGGGCTTAAAGTGGCACAGTCAACTTAGTCCATCTTTTAATATATATTTAATTTAAACTCTATTTAAATCCAATATATATTAATTAATTAATTCCATTTAATTAATTTTTCAATTAAATAATTTAATTTAATCTAATTAAATTAAATATTTAATTTATTAATTTAACCAATAAATTAATATTTCCAATTTATTATATCTTTCTAAAAGATTAATACAAAAAGACATCTTGTTCGTTTCTTATAGCGCGACTCTTTAGGTTCGTCTCAATTAGCAATGAGAGAAATTACCAAAGGATGTGAGTGTCACCTAACCATCCCATGGACTCACATCGTAATCCAATTGAGTACGAAATGAACAAATTAATTACGAATATCTGGACCATGAATACCATACGTGTATAAGCCCTTCACTAACTTATCCCGTTCAATTGAGAGTCATGGTATATGTTAAACTCACTAAACTTGATATTGTGCATTTGATCATAGCATGATGAAATTACTAAACTACCTTCCATGTCCTACATGAGTTAGTTTCATTACTTTGGCCAAAGACTTATAATTTCATATGCCTATGATCGCGCATGATACTTTTTTGTTTACTATCGAGACAGCGAATCCCATCTTGACGATCACTTCACAAGTGCTACTTGACTCATTGAGATCACACTTCGAGGTTGGCCCTACCAAAGGGTGAGTTGGGTCTAACTACTCTAATAACAGACTCAATAGCAAAAGTACATTGATCATGAACCCTCAGGTCTAAGGCTCACACATATTATTATGGGCAGTAATCCAATCATTGACAATCACAGAGTAAGTACCCATGTTATCGGATTACTGTGAGCCGTGTTCAAATGTACCAATTCCATTGATATATCTATGACACGTGTTCTCACTATCCCATAATATTCGACTGGCACTCTTTGTCAGAGCATGTGTCATACAAGTCGAATCTTAATGCCCACTTAAGATTCCTTGACTTACGAACCCTTTTAAGTTATCAGGAATAAGACTCTCCCCGTGCCACTTCTTTATTCCATAAAGGGCGAAGAGTCAACCTTGATACACATGGATTATTTGTTTAATACTTATTAATGTCATGAAGGTTTATATGAACAGAAGAATAATGCCTTTATTAAATATAAGTTTGTACAACATAATTGGATACCCTATACAATCTACTTGTCCTCATTGGCATCATGGCATATACCTAACAAACATAAGCAAAAAATTCATGAATCTTGAGAGGCGCAAATGCAATACCGCCCAAATCTATTAGTGCGAGGTAACGCCCAAGAAAATTGAATAAAAGCCCGCCGAAGGCTAGCATACGAAGGCCCCAAAGCAAGTCGAGATGGCAGTCCATGCAGCACCCCCTCGCCCTGAGGTGACAACCCCAACTTTCCCACCACGCGCGGTATTTATTTTCGGTCTACGAGCTATCTAAATGATCCAAAACACTTGCTTTACCCCGAAAGACGCTCTACACGGGCGAGGGGGCCAAAAAGTAGATCAACATTGTTGTGAGGAAAAAACACACAATTTTTCATACTACGAGCATCGCACCATAAAATGAAGAACAAGAACAACGGATTTGAAATTTACCTTGATCATCTTGGCTCCTTTCCATAGTTGGTTGGGAGAATAAGTGCCTAGAGAGAATTTTTTCAACTGGAGTGTAAGTAAATAAGGAGACAAAGTAACCACACACCTCTCCTTTATTAAAGTATAAAGTAGGTGGGAAGCTTTAATACTCCAACACCCCATTAGAAATTCCCTCAACCACGAGCTACAACTAAGCTGATCCGTCATACTCCCGGATACTCTAAATAACAACCCGTAAGTGAGGGGTATTATGATGTGCACTGAGATTTCTAGGGGCACGATTGTAATTGATTTATCTTTGATTTGGGCTGAATTATCTCCCACATGCGAAATTTAATATAGCTGGTGTAAATTACTTGGACGAACCTACATGGCTAAAAGCCTATTACGAAATGAGTTCATTCTGTCAAAGGGCCTACAATATGAATTGGTCTAATAAATATGAAATACATATTTATTAGTTTAATATATATTCCAATGGGCTGATAACAAGAAATTAGCCCATGACCCATATCTAGCTCTATAAATACCCCATGAGGTAACCAAAATTCATTATCTGCTTTCCCCACAAAACGTATGCTAGAGAGAAAGCAACTGACATTTTTAGAGAGTAATTCCACCGTTGAACTAAAAAAAGACTTGATCCCATCAAAGTGGGTGCATAGACAGCTTGCCTATAATGAGTGCAGTCTAAACATAAACCAACCTAATGCCTAGTTTGTTGTGTGTTGGGTCGGATTCCCTCCCTACGTGGCCATCACGTGACACACTTATATACTTACATTTTGATCCGTATCACACTGGATGTCAATTCAGGAAAACACTTGTATACACCGGGTCTTGGGCCCCACCTAAGCACCTTGTGGATGTGATTTATACACATCACTTATTTTGTTTTTTTGAATTGAAAAACAAGTGATGTGTATTAATCACATCCACGTGGTGCACAGATGGGGCTCAAGACACTGTTTATACAGGAGTTTTCCTAATTGATTATGTTTAGTGAAATATTGTTGCGCATAAATGTGGGTCGAGCTCCCTTGAAAGCGTAATGTGGTAAGTTAATGCTGATTCCAGGGCGCAATGTGTCAAATTTGTAACTTGAAGGTATATTGTGTGAAAGACTGCTAATTCGAAGGTGCCGCAGTGAAAGTTATCCGCATTATCACCGCGTAAACCACATTATTTATTTATCGCGACAATATTGTATTATATCATATTCCCCCCTTCCTCTGTCTGATAAAAATCCTCAACGATCCTCCATCTTCTCTGAATCCCCAATTTTGAAACCCTAATTCCTCGAATCTTCTATCTCTCTGCATCAATCTTTGTTGCTTGATTGGAACGCAGAATCAATCATGTTGTTATCACCCGGTCACTCCCCGCGCCACCTGGCAACGCCTTCCCCGGCCCCTTCCCTCTCCTCCTCAGATCATCAGCAAAACCCTAACCCTAACCCTAATACTAATAACAATGCCTCCTCCCTCGTTTCTTCCAATCGCAAACGTCCCCGCAGGGATACGGTTCTCGACGAGGACACCTACGTTGCCGCCATCGAGAAGATCATCGAGCGCGACTTCTTTCCCGACATCCCCAAGCTTCGCGATCGCCTCGACTGGCTGCAGGCTGTTCGCACCCACGACCCCGTGCTCATTCGAGACGCCCAGCTCAAGATCCTTGAACGCCGCCGCCGCCAAAGGAAAACCGGGGACTCTGTACGCGCTGATGCCTCGCTACGTTCCGCAACCCCTGGTTCGACTTTTTTCCGTAATGCTTCTGTTACTCCCTCCCTTTATAATGATAATAAGGATAACCCCCCTTTAAATGGTGGTGAACACGACACTGCTGATGGGGAAGAGGGAGAAGTCGACGTTTCGTTATCCCTTGATGAGTTCTTTAGGAAGTACACCAGCGAGGACAATGAGAGCTTTGCCAGAATTATTGAGAAAGTCAATAGGAAAAAGAAGGAAAAGTATGGGTATTTGTTGGAAGCTGGTAAGTCCGAGGGGACTAATGGGAATAATATGATTGAGGATGGGAATAAACGAGAGCAAATTGCAACAGATGGATATGGAACATCTGATCAGCCGGTGAGTACGTTGGATGGGTGGAAATACACAGCTAAGAACTTATTGATGTATCACCCGGCTGACAGAGGGGAGATGCCTTTGACTGAGGAGGAGAGAGCCCTAAGGCTTAAGGCCTTGACTAAGGAGATTAACAGGTCTAGTACACGTTTTCATGGTAAGACAATGGATGCTAATGCATTCAAAAATGACGATGATGATGTTTCAGTGCTTTATATGCCTGTGGCTGGGGCTACCCCGGTTCCTATGTCGAGTAGAGATGGTGATAAGTTGAAGAAGTATGATTTGGAGGATTTGAGAAAGACTCCAAATAAATTTTATGTGGAGGCCGAGAAAAAGGCTGAGAACGGATATAGTTTTGTGAAAACGCCATCCCCTGCTCCAGGTGTAGACGAGTCACCATTCATAACCTGGGGAGAAATTGAGGGGACACCATTGAGGTTAGAGCCGGAGGACACCCCAATTGATATAGGAGGAAGTGGGAGTGGTCCACAGTTTAATATCCCAATGCCACCTTCAAGGGATGTAAAAGCACATTCTTTATCTAGGGAGGCTGCAAGGAAATTCAGGGAGAGGTCAAAGATGTTTCAGAAACCGCCTTTGCATTCACCAGTTAGAGGAGGAAGTGCAAGTCCAAATGCTCGGACTCTTTCACCTGCTGCCCGGAAGTTTATGAAGAATGCAATTGCCAAATCATCCCGATCCATTGATGAATCTCTGAGAGCAAGTTATCGCAGTGCAAGCCCTGGACTGAGTACGCCCAAAAGTGGCAGGAGTATTTCTAGGTTGGCAAGAGATGGTAGCATAGGTTCTAGATCCCCTTCTGTAAGAGAGGGCTCCAATCCACCTTGGTAATCTGATTCTGCTCTCTCGTCTGTCGGTCCCTTGTTAGCTTCTCGTGCATTTTATAAGAAATGGTTTCTTATTATAACAATTTGCTTTTCCGAATGCTTGCACACTTGAAGCAAACAAATGTGTTAAGACTGAGATGAGGATTGCATAATACTGCTCGGGCTTGTATAATAGGCTGAGTAGTTTGTGACTGTATAATAGTTTCTTTATTGTTTCTAGGGATGCATAATACTTATCTGCTTATGTTGCCCACTGTTGTTATACTGAGATGGCAAATTTCTGTTTTGTCCTTCTTATTTTTGGTAATCTGTTGTGTTACATGCAGCTTAATACATATTGTTGTCGTTCATGCTGAATGACCGTGTTTGTGCTTCAAAAGGCCCCTTGGTGGTCTGTTAAATTTTCTCAAAAGTACAGTGCATTTACATGTTTTCATATGGCTTGTAATCACAAGTCGATTTGATCCATTCTTATTCCAAAATGCAATTGGATTTGGCTATTAGTAACACGTTTGGTCTTTCCTGACTTGCTTTGGCTTTATAGAGTTACTGAAAGGGCTTCTAGGAGGTGGTGTGAGAAAAGAAGGCATGATTAATATAATCTAAATTCTAATAGTTGAACTCTGGATGCATTTTTTGATATGTTTTTAGTTTGTTTTATATTGTCTTAAGCCAGTATTAATTAATTCACTGTTGTAAATATTATCCTAGTATACTCAACATGTAATTTGATAGATCTCCCCTCCCCTCCATTCCCCGCCTAACTGATTGAATTGATTATAATATGCGCATCGCATAGAGACTGAACTCACTTTCCCTTGATTTTGTGCTAAGATGTGCAGTCCAATTAGTTTGTTTTTAGTTTGGTTGAGGTAATATGCTCTTTTTTTACTGTAAAAGAAATGTGTGTGGGTGGCATGGCCTATATTGCGGATGTGTATGGCATGAACTTCTAGGCTTCTACCCAGGTCTATGTACTAAAATTTTGGTCCCTTATTTCTTTTTATGGTTTTAATTCTAATAGTACTAGGAAAAAAAAAGATTATGACATGGCTGACTTGTGAATCTGCAGTGTTGACCACAAGTGCTTTTTATACCTTTAATCTGTTCAAAATGTCTATTAATTTAGTTCGTGATCATGCTCATACAATCATAAGTTTGTATATTATAACATCTGATCATTTGATAAATACAGGAAAGTTGGCAAAAATTCAGCTGTATGCATATATGCTGATTGTTAAGGTAATGAACTACGAAAAGGGAACTGCATTTATGGCCTGTCATTGGATAGGTATTATTTAGATCCAGGCCCAATCATTTCCTCTTAGACCCGGCCTAGGCCCTGTCATTCGGGTCCAAGACCCGGACCCGACCAGGACCTGATACTATTAGAGAGTTTGGGTCCGGGTCGGGTTTGTACCCGAACAAGACCCGCAGGTCCTTTACCCGAATGAGACCCGACCAATACTCGACCAAGACCCGACCAATGCCCAAAAAATACTCTTTACCCGTAAAAAACCTTCTCTCCCCTGACACAGCTAACAGAAACCTTTTTTCTTCTCCCATAGAAAAACCATGTCTCTCTCTCCTCTTTTCTCCCTCAATCGCGTCGTTTGCTCACCTCACCACTGCTGCACCGCCGCCTCGCCGTCACCGCACCTTCGCCTTCTCCTTCAGACAGCATCGCCGTCACCGCACCTTCGCCTTCTCCTTCAGTCTTCATTCGCTGCCAATTTAGTGGGCTTGCTTTTAAGGGCATTCGCTGCCAATTTAGTGGGTTTGCTTTTAAGAACAAGACCAGTAGTGCATATTGTGTATATATATATATAGTTATATTATACATATACATACACGTGGGATAAAGCAAGATTTGTGGGTTTTTTTTATTTATTTAATTGTTTGTGTGCAGTTGTCATCCGCTGCCTTATCCGTCGTCTCTGCGGCCGCCAAAAGCCTACCCTCTCTCGGATATTGAGTGGGTTGACCTGGGCTGGGGAGGGATTGGGGTTGCTTTTCTTTAGGACTTTAGTTTGTAAAGAGGCTCGAAAGGTATATTTTAATGATTGAAGAAGGTTAGATGAGATCGAAAATTGATCTACTTGTGGATTCAAGAAGCTTGATTATATATTTATATTGTTATGCCGAGAATTTTGAATAAATAAATGTTTTAGCAATTGTGTAGGCGCGTTGTTGTTGCTGGTAGTTATGAAAAAAATTACATTCTCATGTAGGATAGAGTAGAAATTAATTTAGCACGCAGCGAAAAAAATAAATCAAGTCTTACCCGGACCCGACCCGAAACAACCGGGTCTGTGCATCAGACCCAGTTATTAGACCCGTCGGGTCTGTGATCTGGTCGGGTAGAGGAGGCATCCTATGGATATTTTTAGGGTATGGACCTAGGTAATGTCTACCCCATGACAAGTCTACATGGAATATATAATCTTTGAAGTTAGTTCCTCAAATTTGACAAGAGCTTGGTTGATTTTCGTCATTCTGACTTGGTTGGAACAGACAGAATGGAGGGTTATTAAGATTCATGTCAGGCATGTTTCCACATACGCACTTTGCACCAAGTTGAAAGGATTCTGAATACTTAGCTGAGTTGATATGCAGGTGATGATTCGAGATCTAAGGTTGGCAATAGTGGTGTAGGGGTGGCAATTTGGGTCCAAACATATGTTTCCAACCCAATCCAACTAAGTTTTAGTTGGGTTGAGTCCTAAATTTTTTCTTTTTGGTTCCAACTGGGTTTGTTCCCATTTATTTTTATTAATATATGGGTCCAATTGGGTTTTAAGTTGGACCCAAATTGAGTCCAAGTTGGGTCTAACTTAGCTTGAAATTTAATAGACACCCAATACACAATTTACACATTTGCAGTTTTGTACACACAACATACTTTTTATACACTCTACACACATTTTACACACACTTCACACACTACACACATTTTCACACACAATGCACTCTTTTTACACACACTATATATTTTTTACGCACACTACATTTTTTCACACACTCTACACATTTTTTTATACACAATGCATATTTTTTACACACACTACACACTTTTTCACACACAATGCACATTTTTTTACACACACTACACATATTTTCCAACACAATGCACACTTTTTACCCACACTACACACTTTTTACGCACACTACACTTTTTCACACACACTACACTTTTTCACACACTACACACTTTTACACACAATACACACTTTTTCACACACAATGCACATTTTTTACACACAATGCATATTTTTTACACACTACATACTTTTTCACACACAATGCACATTTTTTACATACACTACACACATTTTTACACACACTACACACTTTTTACACACCACATTTTTTCACACGCACTACACACATTATACACATTTACACATACATAACATGCTTTTTACACACACTACACATATTTTCACACACAATGCACACTTTTTACACACACTATACACTTTTTCAAACTGATGCATATTTTTTATACACTACACACATTTTCACACAATGCACACTTTTTACGCACACTACACATATTTTCACACACAATGCACATTTACACACACACACATAACACACACTTATTCAATCACACTGCATATTTTTATACACACTACACACATTTTTTACACGCACAACCTTTTTTCTCAATCACAATGCAAACTTTGTACATACATTGAACTCTTTTTACGCACACTACACACATTAGTATGTGTAAAAAGTGTGTATTGTGTAAAAGTGTGTTGTGCGTGTGTAAAAGTATGAAGTATGTGTTAAAAGTGTAGTGTGTGTGTAAAAGTGTGCAGTGTGTGTAAATATATATAGTGTGTGTAAAAATGTGTAGTATGTGCAAAAGTGTGTTGTGTGTGTAAATTTGTGTTGTGTATATGTAAATGTGTAGTTTGTGTTTAAAAATATAAGTAGTGTGTGTAAAAAGTGTGCATTGTGTGTAAAAGTGCGTTATGTGTGTGTAAAAGTGTGTGGTATGTATAAAAATTGTGTAGTGTGTATGTAAAAGTGTGCAGTGTGTGTAAAAGTATGTTGTGTGAGTGTAAAATGTGCAGTTTATGTTTAAAAGTGTGTAATATGTGTAAAAGTGTGTTGTGTGTATGTAAAAGTGTGTAGTGTGTGTGTAAAAGTGTGCAGCGTGTGTAAAAATTATGCAGTGTATGTGTAAATATGTGTAATGTATGCAAAAAATGTGTAATGTGTGTGCAAAAATGTGACGTATACGAAGGAGTGCGTTGTGCGTATATAAATATGTGTTGTGTGTGTGAAAAGTGTGCAATGTGTGTAAATGTGTGCAGTTCTTGTAAAATGTGTATTGTATGTGTAAATGTCTGTAGTGTGCGTAAAAAGTGTGCAATGTATGTGTAAAAGTGTATAGTGTGCGTGTAAATATGTGTATAGTATGTGTAAAAAATATGTAATGTGGGTAAAAAGTATACGTGAGTTGGGTAAAGTACTTTTATTCGTAAATCAACACAACCAACAATTCATACAAGAACTACCAAGGGAGACCAACATTTTTGTCAAGCCTTGGTGTCATCAATTACTAGACCCTGTTAACAAAAAAAAAAAAAAAAAACTAACAAAACACAAGACAACAGGAGAGAATTAAACAATTACACATTATCTAAAATTGCAGCAAAGCAATGTTTGTCTCTTGATTTACCCTTCATTACTCCAGTACCCTTAATTTTCAGACTCAATCCACCTTGCAACTGCACAAAAACATCATCACATTGCCTCTCTTTTTGTTCAAAGGTCCTTTTATTTCTCTCTTCCCACACTTTATTGATAACCCCAGCAAAACCTGCAATTATAATATTTTGCCTATATCTCCAACTTTTAAAAGCATATTTAAGCCATGACACCCATATGTTCAACTGTACAGGCCACCCCTTCACACAAAGCCATTTCATAACTTTTTTAAAAAGTTGTCTACTCCATTCACACGCAAACAACAAGTGGTGAACAGTTTCCATCTCACCCCCACACAACACACAATGACTATCAACCTCCTGGACAAATCGAATTACTCTATCCTGTGAGTCATTAATCTCTTATGTAGCACCATCCAAACAGTGAATGAATGCTTGGGAATATTCAGAGGGTTCCATGTAATCTTTAAACACATGTTGCTCACCTCTTAGCCAATTATAACATTTTCGAGCAGAGTAGTTACCTGATGGGTCTGTAAAGCCCATGTGTAGTTCATATCCAGCCTGAATCTTCTTTTTCACACTATTTATTTTTTTCCAAGCCTAGCTGCTGTCTTGTGGAGGCTCATATAACCAGAAGTCTTGTCCTTTGAGATAAATACTACTTATCCACCTCACTCACAAGGAATCTTTCTTTTAAGCAATTGCCCATACTTATTTCCCAATAGCTGCCACATTCCATACCCTGCAGCATTGCACATTTAACCTTCCAAATTTCTTCTTCTTACAGATTTGATCCCAGTTTATTGGAATCAATCTTTTTTTCTCTTCAGACCTACCCCACAGGAAATCCCTAGCCTTTTGCTCAATGTTTTTCATGATGGATTGAGGAATGATGAATACTGAAGCCCAATAGCAGTGTAATGTTAACAATATTGAGTTAATAAGTTGAACCTTCCCTGTATAAGTGAGTTGTGTGTGTTTAAATGTGTGTAATGTGTGTAAAAGTGTGTAGTGTGTGTAAAAGTTTGTAGTGTGTCTAAAAAGTGTGTATTGTGTGTAAAAAGTGTGTTATGTGTGTAAAAATGTGCAGTGTGTGTGAAATGTATGTATTGTGTGTAAAAAGTGTGTAGTGTATATGTAAAAGTGTGCAATATGTATAAAATGTGTGTAGTGTGTGTTAAAAGTGTGTAGTGTATGTGTAAAAGTGTGTAGTGTATGTGTAAAAGTGTGTAGCATGTTTAAAAGGTATGCAGTGTGTGTAAAAGTGTATAGTGTGTATGTGAATGTGTGTATGTGTAAAAGTGTGTAGTGTGTGTAAAAAGTGTAAGTGTGGTGTGTGTGTGTAAATGTATGTAGTGTGTGTAAAAGTGTGTAGTGTATGTAAAAAGTGTGTTGTGTGTGTAAAAGTACGCAGTGTATGTAAAATGTGTGTTAAAAGTGTGTAGTGTATGTTTAAACATACGTAGTGTGTGTAAAAAGTGTATATTGTGTGTAAAAGTATATAGTGTGTGTGTGTGTGTAAATGTGTGTAGTGTGTGTGTGTGTAAAAGTGTGTAAAAAATATGTAGTGTGTGTAAAAAGTGTAAGTGTGTTGTTTGTGTGTAAATGTGTGTAGTGTGTGTGTAAAAGTGTGTACCGTATGTAAAAAAATGTGTATTGTGTGTAAAAGTGTGCAGTGTGTGTGTAAATATATGCAGTGTGTGTAAATGTGTGTAGTGTATCGAGAAAGTGTGTCGTGTTTGTGTAAAAGTGTGTAGTGTATATAAAAAATGTGTAGTATGTGGTTAAAAATGTAGCGTGTGTAAAAAGTGTTAGTGTGTGTAAAAAGTGTGCATTGTGTGTGAAAATGAGTGTAGTGTGTAGAAAATGTGTAGTGTGTGTAAAAAATGTGCATTGTATGTGAAAAAGTATATAATGTGTGTAAAAGATGTGCATTGTGTGTGAAAAAGTGTGTAGTGTGTAAAAAATGTGTAGTGTGTGTAAACAGTGTGCATTGTGTATGAAAAAGTGTGTACTGTGTGTAAAAAATGTGCATTGTGTGTGAAAAAGTGTGTAGTGTGTATAAAAAAGGTGTAGTGTTTGTTTAAAAGTATAGTATGTGTAAAAGGTGAGTGGTGTGTATAAAAAAGTGTGCATTGTGTGTGAAAATGTGTGTACAAATGTGCATTGCTTGTGAAAAAGTGTGTTAGTATTGGTAAAAAATGTGCACTGTATGTAAAAATATGTATAGTGTTATAGTGTGTGTAAAAAGCGTGTCGTGTGTGTGAAAATATGTGTGGTGTATGTAAAAAGGATGTTTGATTAAACTTATTTGAAGCATCTTATAATGCAATTTTGGGTCTTTATTGGGTCCTAGTTTGGTCCTCCTTGGATCTTATTTGTAATGCAATTTTTTTAGCATAAGACTTAAGTTGGACCCGACCCAAACCCGATCCGATCCACCCAATTGCCACCTCTAGTGGTGAGAAAGAGCTATGAAGTAGATTGGTTATGAAGGTGGATAAAGCTTTGGTTGGAATGTGTTTATTGGTAATGGCAACACTTGAGCTACCATAAAGTGAATGTGATAGTCTGGTGTGGAGATATTTTGGATTCATTGCCAGAGATATGATTGTGCGTTTATTGGCAGCACCACCCTTTGACTCGAGAGTAATGTGATTGTGTCAGGACTAACAACTCGACCCATGAAGCTTTTGTGGGTGCAGCCACCTCACCGCTGACCTTCGCCTAGGCGGTGGTTCGTGTATAACAAATTCATTGTGTGTGATCAATTTAAACGGGCATAGTAAATTTAGCTTGCGATTAAGATGTGAAAAATATAAATTAAAATGTTGGGTATTGGTCATCATCTGAGTTTCAGAGAAGGGAAGCGTGCCGTCTTGGGCGTTTGGCTTAAACTACATTCTATTCGATAACTTGCTCCGCACTTGACAACCTCTCAATAATAATCATAATACTATATTAGCTACCCGCCCTCCTTTTCTGCTTTCCGATGCAATGCATTCTTTTTTTATCAAATCTTGTGCATTAATTTACTACTTGAACAGACACTTTCACACCTTTACTGGCTCGGATCACCCCCAGAAACACACCAAAAATTGTAACACACAAGAACGTGTTTTTGAAGCCTTAAAATTGGGATTTTTGAGTCCCACCAACACTCACTCGTGTGACTTTGACAAAAATTCATGAATTTCTGCATCACCACGTGAACCCCCGTATATTTTTACTTGACATTTCTTCTTTTCAGAGTACTTGTAGAACCAAGTCCTTTAAATTTCCAGTCTTCTTGAGATGTGTTTCTCAAACATTTATCCCCATGCAATTAAAAGGGATCGGATCTACACACAGAAGCATGCATGTTCTCATTTGACAGAAGACCATCATCACCTGCGCCTATTAATCAATCCTCACTAACCAAAATTCTCTGACATGTTAAGAAGAGATGTTGACGGCGAGCCCCCGTGATCCTTCAATGCTGCTTTCTTCCAGTCCATTCTCATCTCCAAATGTTGCTGCTTTACTTAAAATCAAGATTCTTTCATGGTTAATAATCTCTCTCTGCTTCTTCTTTCTTCTCTTCAAAACACTAGAATAGAATTCTAATCTCATTTTTTGTCTGATTATGTTAATCTCAGGAGCCAAGAAACTGGCTTTCCTCTCTGCATCCGTGTTCGAATTGCTGATAGAACCTTCAACCTGCACAAGGTAAACTAGTTTTCCTATTAATTCTCTGTTCCATTTAAGCTTCATAAATTTAGGCCTACTTATTTAACTGATCAAATTTATGTGTCAAATTTGCAGCATCCACTGACTTGTAAGAGCGGCTATTTCAGGGAAAAATTGAAAGAATCAAATGAGGTGGAGCTTCCTCCTGATTTTCCAGGTGGAGCAGAAACATTCGAAATGATTGCACTCTTCATCTATGGATCATCCACATTAGTAGATCCCTTCAACGTAGCCTCTCTAAGATGCGCAGCAGAATTTCTTCATATGACTGAAGAATACACCACAGGGAACCTCTGTGAACGTTTCGATATCTATCTCAACCAAGTCGTCTTGCAAAGCTGGGACGATACTTTAATTGTGCTTCGAAAATGCCAAACTTTACTCCCTTTGGCAGAAGAACTTCTTATTGTTAGCCGGTGCATAGAGACTCTCGCGTTCATGGCTTGCATGGAAATTCTTGATCCAGAGAGGAGAAGGGATCAACCAGTTGTTACATTGGAGGCTTTGTCTTGTAAACCTTGGAGCGATCAAACTGTGAAAAGCATTGTCAGCCAAGATTTGTGGATTAAAGATCTTATTGCTTTGCCTCTTGCGTTCTTCAAGAGGGTAGTCGGATCTTTGAGACGACAGGGTATGAAGGAAAAATATGTGAGCCCCATCATACTATTCTACGCAGACAAATGGATGCCTTTGAGAAAGGATGAAAATGATGAAGAGTCGACGAATATATTGCAAGGGATAATAGATTTGCTGCCAATTGGAGTGAAGGCAAGTAAAGTGATTCCTGTGGGGTTTTATTTCTGTTTGCTTTGGACTTGTGTAGAATTTGGATTGAGAAATGAGAATGTGGAAAAGCTGCAGAATCAGATTGCTTCTATGTTACATTGGGCTCAAATTGAGGACTTTCTCCTGCCAAGTAATGATGATAATACTCAATTATCCATCATGGAGAATATATTTTCCACATACTATTTGTCGTATAACAACGTGGACTCAGACCACACTCCTGTAGGAAATAATTATGTTGTTGCAGGATTATGGGATGTATATCTGAATCAATTAGCTACTGATTCCAAGTTGGGTTGCAGAAGATTCACGAGTCTCATTGAAACAGTTCCGATTTCCAGCAGGCAAACACATGATCATCTCTACAGAGCACTCAACACATTCTTCCTGGTAACAATTCTGGTTTTCTTTTCAAAAAAATCAATTACTGATATTTCGTATATCAAAACAATTTAATGATTTTCCATTTGCAGTCTCACCCAAATTTATCGCAAGAGGAGAAAGGACTGGTGTGCAAATATCTCAACTGCCAGAAACTATCACAAGAAGTTTGCATTGAAGCTGTTCAAAACGAGGTGATGCCACTGCGCTTAATAGTCCAGGCGCTATTTGTGCAGCAAATACACACTCAACAAGCTTTCAAAGAATGCTCAGACTCATTCAGATATACCAATTGTGGAGAATTTTCGGGGAGCATCCCAAGTTCTAGATATGCAAACTCCAGAAGCCAAAATTTGGGCGACAGCCCATACATAAATGGAAGTGAAGGATGCAGTAGACCACTCAGTTTGTTGCTGCAGAAAGATATATCAACACGAAGGCCTGCTGCTGAATTTAGCTCTGAAATCTCGAGGAATGATTATGAATCAACAAGCTTCAGGATACAGAATCTTGAGAAAGAACTCATCTCCTTGAAGAGGAGCCTTCAATCACAACAAGTTTCAAAGAAGAATGAGAAAAGATTTAACAAAATTGAGCCGTTCTCAGAAAACCTGCAACCGTACGGTTTGGTGGAGAGAAGAATGAGCAAGAAGAAAAATGGGATTGGACAAGTGAAGAGTTGCATAGGAACTGTGAATTTTGCTTCTCAAAGGAAGTATGTGAATGGATTACTGAAGGTATTGCGGAGGATAAGTTTGTTTGGTAGAGGGAGATCAAAGAGAAAGCATTCAAGTGGTTCAACCATGAGGTCTATTTAGCATTGGCTTGTAATCGGTATTATTTGCACGTTTCAATATTTACACTGCTCCATGAAAGTAAGTCTATATAATTGTACTATTATATATATATATATCATTTAATGAGAGAAGATCAATAGTATTTAATACAAGCAGTAGCAGAAGCGTAATACGTATAGTTAAGTGCATTATTTATGGATGGTCACTTTTCGTTATTTAGACTGTAAAATGTTCTGTAGTATTTAGAATTTAGTGATGAAGTCATATATGTGTTACTAGACACAGTATGAGAGGAATTAACTTTGAAAACAAGATGCTATATGCTGCTGGTCTACTGTCTACATAAATTAAAGATGCTGTCATTATTAACCTAACAACCATATTCACCAATTAACCCATTTCAATATTTGTTACTAAGGTTGTCCGCTTTATGGCCAAATTGATCCACTCCACTCTTATACATATATTTGATTTTGATGCCTTTTACCACTCAGTTTCCAATCTGTCAACATTTATGTTTTAGCAGAATCAAGAACTTAGTGCTACTACCCCTGGATTTAAAAAGTCAAATCATACAGTATCATTCATCTTCATCTATTAGTGCAGGCAAAATGCCGTCTACTCAACAGTTCTCATGTGGAAATAACTTTATCTATGTCTACTAGTCCAAACTTCACAAAAAAGAAAACTAAATACAAGTTTAAGAAATGCACAAGTACTCAGTGTTTATAAAATTAATTTATGCTGCTTCATAAACATATCTCATACATGAAATATTGCATTTTCGACTACTAATATTAGCTGTTTGTCCATAACGGTATTACTATACGCACAAAAGGGAGGAGCTATAGAGAAGTAACAAATAGAGAAACCACAACCAAGTAGTATAATAATCAGGACTAGACCATTGAAGCTGCTGCCTCAAAGATCAACTCATTTGGGATTTTAGGGGTTTGTCCATACTAACAGCTTGTGCGTTGGCTGGCATAGTGTTGGCGGCAAACAGGCATGTAAACATCAGCCCCACCTATGAGCTCTGTTTCTTTCTGGTCAGTTTTCCTCAAAGTAAAGAAAGCACGTTTCCCACATAATTCACACCGGGCTGTCAACTTTGTTACAGTATCAGCAAGTGGAATTACGTCAAGCACCGACCCAAAACTCCTCCTGCCACCAATGCAATTGAAAAGTTTGCAGCGAAGATTAGATTAGCAGCATATGAGGAAAACAGAAGTAATCATTCACCATCCATTCCACCTATATATTATCTATACAACAAATGTATGTATTTAGAATGAGAAGGTGTTGCGTACCTTAAGTAATCGCCATCGAGGCCAGCAAGAACAACTGTTTTGCCATCAAGATCAGCGGCCTGGCAGCAGAAGTCATAAAGGTCGCCAAAAAATTGAGCTTCATCAATGCCAATCACATCCAACTGGCAACAGAATTATGGTCTCTAATTAGTTAGAGCCTAGAGGATTGATAGGGAGGGAGGGGATGATACAATAAAAGGAAAAAATGAATAGATTAATTACATTTTGATAGGCATGGGCACCAAAGTTGTGCTTGAAAGAGGAGAGATCTGGCAAGGCCCAACAAGGGAAGATGGCCCCGTCGTGTGTGACCACAGCATCGGTGGCATATCGGGTATCCTTACTGGACTTTATGATGGCAACATTTCTGCCGGAGTTGGCTTCGGCCTTAACACGGCGGAGGAGGGCGGTGGTTTTGCCAGAGAACATGGGGCCCAAGATGACATGGATCTCACCATGGGAAGGAGGAGGAGGAGGAGGAGGAGGAGACATGGGGACTTTACGGGTGGTGGGGTTGGGTTGGAATGGATAGTGAATTTAAACTGAACAACAACGAATCATTCCTTTGCTTTTCTTTTCAAATTCGAACTGAATTTTAGGAGAGGAGGGAATTGAATTTTAGAGGGAGTTCAGACTTCAGGCTTCAGTGTATAAAAAGTCAATCCATGAATGAACAAGCGTACACTCTACTCTACTACTGCCCTATCTGCCCCTTGTAAAGGTCGTACCATTTCCATTATCTTTCTTCTTATTTGTATGCTTTTGTGAATGAGACTTTTGTTGTGGAAAACAAAAATATTATTTTCTTTGAAATGATAAGATTGCAAATGGTGATTGATGAGAATGAATTGTGCAAATGTCCAAATACAATATCATTTTGCTTTTCTGAATTTCATATTTTGAAATTATTTATATTTTTCTAATATACTAGTAAAATGCACGCACGTTGCGCTTGTTATATTATGTTTGTTTTAATTTTTAGTATGAGTTTTCGTATAATATATAGCAATAAACTATAGACATATATAAACATACAAATTTAATTGTTGGAGAGAAAAATTGTAATTTATAAAACTTATCATGTTAATGGTGTTATGAAATAACTCCAAATATTATAAAATATATACAAATATTCTAAAGTAGAGAGACTAGAGAATTAAGAGGAGAATTCTTTCTTTGATTTTTGGTGTGTCTTAACAATACAACTTCATGTCCTATTTATAGGCACAAAATAGTAGGTACAATTATTTCAAGAGTTGAGTGCATAATGGAAAAGATGGATTTACAAGTAGTGGAAGAGCAATGATCATCCACTATAACATAAAGAGGAGGAGAAATGATCATCCATCATATCATAGAGTGGAGGATACATGGACATCCATATAATTATTCATAACACTCCCCCTTGGATGTCCATCACTTAAGAATATGCCTCGTTAAAACCTTACTAGGAAAAACCCTGTGGGATAAAAACCTAGTGAAGGAAAAAGAGTACATAATTCTTTCAATACGCAATCAGATGCTGCCTCATTAAAAACCTTACCAGGAAAACCCAGTGGGAAAAACCTTGGTTAAGGGAAAAAGAGTGCAGCGCGTATTATCTCCCCCTCATGATAATATCAGTTAAGATCTTTAAGTCTACGCACACCAATATTGTAGACTAGTTTTTCAAATGTTGCTGTAGGAAGTGCCTTGGTGAACAAATCAGCAAAATTATCTCTGGAACGAATTTGTTGAACATTGATATTACCATTCTTCTGAAGATCGTGAGTGAAAAAGAACTTTGGTGAAATATGCTTTGTTCTATCTCTTTTAATGTACCCTTCTTTCAATTGTGCGATACATGCGGAATTATCTTCATATAAGATCATCGGGATCATTTTTCCAGAAGATAAACCACAAGTCCCTCGAATGTGTTGAATCATGGATCTTAACCAAACACATTCTCGACTTGCCTCGTGAATAACCAAGATTTCTACATGATTAGATGATGTGGCCGATATAGTTTGTTTCATAGATCGCCATGAAATGGCTGTGCCACCACATGTAAATAAATAGCCCGTTTGTGAACGACCATTATGAGGATCAGACATATATCCAGCATCTGCATATCCAACCAATTCGGACTTGGGTACATTTGAATAAAACAAGCCCATATCGATTGTTCCTCTAAGGTAGCGGAGTACCTGTTTAACCCCATTCCAATGCCTTCGTGTAGGAGAAGAACTATATCTTGCTAATAGATTAACAGCGAATGCTATATCAGGTCGAGTGTGACAAACAAGATACATTAGTGCACCGATTGCACTTAGATATGGTACTTCAGGACCAAGGAGTTCTTCATCACTTTCTCGAGGTCAAAAAGGATCTTTGTTCACATCTAATGACCTTACGACCATCGGGGTGCTCAATGGATGTGATTTATCCATATAGAATCGTTTTAGCACCTTTGATATATAAGCGTCTTAATATACAAAAATTCCATTCTTTAAATATTCAATTCGCAACCCAAGGCAAAATTTTGTTCTTCCAAGATCTTTCATCTCAAATTCTTTCTTTAAGCAATTAACAATTTTTGAAATCTCTTCAGGAGTTCCAACGATATTTAAATCGTCAACATAAACTATAATTATAACAAACTCATTTCCAGATGAAAATACAAGGACAAATTTGATCATTCTTATATCCTTCCTTCAACAAATATTCACTGAGACGATTATACCATACTCGTCCAGATTGTTTCAGTCCATACAATGAATTACTTAATTTAATTGAATAATGTTCTCGAGAACTTGATTTATATGCTTCAGGCATATTAAATCCTTCAGGGATTTTTATATATATATCATTATCAAGCGAGCCATACAAATAGACTGTAACAACATCCATTAGACGCAAATCAAGTTTTTCATGCACTGCCAGACTTATTATATAACGAAAAGTAGTTGCATCCACCACAGGAGAATCAGTCTCCTCATAATCTATGCCAGGTCGTTGCGAAAACCCTTGGGCAACAAGACGTGCCTTATATCTTACAATTTCATTTTTCTCATTTTGTTTTCGCACAAATACCCATTTGTATCCTACTGGCTTTACATCTTCAGGTGTACGGACTACAGGTCCAAAACTTTTACATCTTCAGGTGTACAGACTACAGATCCAAAAACTTTTACATCTTCAGGTGTACGGACTACAGGTCAAAAATTTTTTTACATCTTCAGGTGTACGGACTACAGGTCCAAAAATTTTTCGTTGGTTCAAGCGAGTTTAACTCTGCCCTCATTGCGTCTTTCCATTTTGGCCAATCATTTCTTTGTCGACATTCATTAACAGACTTTGGTTCTTGATCCTCATTATCATTCATCATATTTAGCGCTACATTATATGCAAATTTATCATCAACGTTGACTTCATTTCGATTCCATCGTTTCCCATTCATAACATAATCGATTGAGATCTCATTATTTTCACAATTTTCAGGTACCTGAGGTTCTTCTGGAACCGAAATATTAGTTATGACTGGGGACTCTTCTGGAGTTATTTTATCCTCGATTAGACCATCTTGATTCTTAGCTCCTTTTCTTTTTCGAGGATGACTATCTTTGGAACCGATAGGTCTACCACGCTTCAGGCGTGCAGTAGACTCATTACTTTGACCTTCAGGGACAACAATTCTTACTGGAGCATTAACAGCTGGTACATGTGGCTTAGTCACTTTTTTCTAGGTCAGTAAATGCGTCTGGCAGTTGGTTAGCTAAACCTTGCAAGTGAATTATCTTTTGAACTTCCAGTTCACTTTGTTTTGTTCGAGGATCAAGATGATATAAAGATAATTCATTCCAACTAATTTTCTTTTCCAGCTGCTTATTTTCTCCCCCTAATGTTGGGAAATCTGATTCATCAAAATGACAATCAGCAAATCGAGCCGTAAATAAATCGCCAGTCAATGGCTCTAGATACTTTATTATCGATTGAGACTCGAATCCCATCTTAGTGCGTTGTGGTGGAGCAATTGGAACATATACCGCACATCCAAAAATTCTTAGATGGGAAATATTTGGTTCCTGACCAAAAACCAAGTGTAATGGGGAGAACTTATGATAACTTGTTGACCTTATGCGAATAAGTGCTGCTGCATGCAAAATAGCATGTCCCTAACAAGAAATAGGAAGTTTTGATCTCATAAGTAAAGGTCTTGCAATTAACTGCAAACGCTTAATAAACGATTCTGCTAGACCGTTTTGTGTATGAACATGTGCTACAGGATGTTCAACATCAATTCCAATAGACATACAATAGTCATTGAACGTTTTTGGAAGTAAATTCACCCGCATTATCAAGGCGTATCTTCTTAATTGGATAATCAGGAAAATGTGCTCGTATTCTAATCAATTGAGCAAGCAATCTCGCAAACGCCAGGTTGCGAGTTGATAACAAAGATACATGTGACCATCTTGTTGATGCATCAATTAAAACCATAAAATATCTAAATGGTCCACACGACGGGTGTATTGGTCCACAAATATCACCTTGAATACGTTCCAAAAACGTAAGAGATTCACTTCCTACTTTTGTTGTTGATGGTCGAATAATCAACTTTCCTTGTGAACAAACAGCACATGAGAAATCATTCGATTGAAGAATCTGCTGGCTCTTCAATGGATGATCACATGAATTCTCAATTATCTTTCGCATCATAATTGATCCGGGATGGCCCAACCGGTCATGCCAAACAACAAACTTATTTTGATTTGTAAACTTCTGGTTTACAATAACATATGTTTCAATAATAGATATATGCGTGTAGTACAAACCGGAAGACAATGCTGGCAACTTTTCCAATATACATTTGTTACCAGATATTGTATTAGTGATGTAAAAATACTCAATATTGCCATCACTTGTTATCTCAATATGATATCCATTTCGGCGGATATCTTTGAAGCTTAGTAAATTTCTTTGAGACTTAGTAGAATATAAGGCTTCATCAATATAAAATTGTGTTCCTCCGGGTAACAATATATTAGCTCTGCCGGAGCCTTCAATTAATTTTGCACTACCCGATATAGTATTAACATTGGCTTCTTGCATTACTAAATAAGAGAAGTATTTTTTATTTTTGAGGATGGTGTGAGTTGTTGTACTATCAGCGAGATATATATTTTCATTATTGATGTTGTTGCTGATCGAGTAAATACTCATTCTTTATTGAAACATAAAAAGAAATAAATCAATATCAAACAATATTATTTAATATAAGAAACGATAATCTTATGAATAAATTCATTCTTAAAAAGAAAACAACATGCTTAAATATTTATTTATAAAGTACTAGAATTAAAATTTAACAAATTTATTTTTGAACACTTCAAGCTCCAATCAAGTGATCAGTTTTTTCATTAGGATCATCAAAGAAATCAGCAATATCTAAATGAGTGTCATCAAAATCGGCCATGATTAGAATCGCCTTCTTCAAAAACAAAATTTATTTCTATTTTCTTTCTTTTACTTTTTAGCGATTCTTGGTAAAGGTCAACAAGATGTTTTGGTGTACGACAGGTACATGACCAATGACCTTTACTACCACAACGATAGCATAAATTTTTCACAAGTTTGCTATTTTGGCCACTTTCATGTTTCTCTTCATTATTTTTCCACTTCTGGTGGAAAGATGTATTCTTTGAATAACTACCACGATTTCCATAACCATATCCACGACCACGTCCACGTCCATGATTTCTTTAATGATTAAAATAGTTATGTGCTGCTACTTTCACTTCAGGGAATGTAGCAGAACTAGTTGGACGGGACACATGATTAAAATAATTATATATTGCTCAACACATTCACTTCAGGGAATGGAGTATAGTTATTTGCATATATGAATTTATATATTGCTCAACACATTCACTTCAGGGAATGGAGTATAGTTATTTGCATCAAGATGAATTTCAACATCTAACGCCCAAGAAAAATAATTTTTTCTCGTAACATCAAGAGTCACAAAGTCAAGTTTTTTCAAGATTCATCAATATAATACTATTATCAAAGTATAAAATGAATAACATAACAATCATTCAACTTCTTAAAATATTTTCAACATGATAGGATTATTCAAAAGAATAATACTAATCAAATATATGCACATATACATATGTCTTCTTTCCAAACATCAAGAGCATTATTGCATATTTCTATTTTTGTTAAATATTGAAATATACGTACCTTTTTTTACCTTTTCTTCTTGCTTTGTTTTAAAAATCTTGTCCATCAATTTTCTTTACAAACTCATAATAACTCACGAAAATCTCTCAATGGATTTTACATCATACGTTGAGTACCCCATGTACATCTTTAGCCAAATTTCAAAATGATTAACATCTTGAAACGGATCGTGCTGATAACGTGTTATGAAATAACTCCAAATATTATAAAATATATACAAATATTCTAAAGTAGAGAGACTAGAGAATTAAGAGGAGAATTCTTTCTTTGATTTTTGGTGTGTCTTAACAATACAACTTCATGTCCTATTTATAGGCACAAAATAGTAGGTACAATTATTTCAAGAGTTGAGTGCATAATGGAAAAGATGGATTTACAAGTAGTGGAAGAGCAATGATCATCCACTATAACATAAAGAGGAGGAGAAATGATCATCCATCATATCATGTAGTGGAGGATACATGGACATCCATATAATTATTCATAACAAATGGGATATTTTATTTGATGGTAATCCACAACCAGATATAATATTAAAGTGTCCACTATTGTAATTTACAATCTTAATTTAATTTAATATGTTTATATATTTATTTTTAAAATTTTTTTCATTTAATAACATAAATAATTAGCTTTTGCTTTATGTTTGTATTATTAAAAAATAAAGGACATTTAACTTGATAGCCAACTTGAAATCAAACTATACCGAAGAACATTGATCAAAGAGTAATATATGGTACGTTCTAACTTGATTAAAATATTCCACAATTCAATCAAATCACTCATACATATTGTTCTTTTACATAGAAATATTTCACTTAAAAGATTTTTAATCTCCATTATAGGAAAAATTTATTTGTTGTTATGTAGAATTTTGTCCATTTAAGATTTCGTCCAATTGGAATTTCAGTTGCATTTTTGTTCTCAGCCTTCAAATAATGAATGGAAAAAGGCAAGTGTCATATATGCACCGTTATCTCAGGTGAATTTTTTGACAGTGTCTATATGACACTTGACTTTGTCCATCCATCTTTTTGACGGCTAGGATCAAAAGTACAACTCAAATCCTATGAGACCAAAAGTGAAACTTTCCCCTCCATTATATATCATATGTAATAAAAAATCCAAATAGGAAAGATAAAATAATGATTTAGTTTGTCATTAATTCTTAATCCTTGCAACAATCACTTGCATTCTAATTATTGTTAGATTTTAATTGATTTTCTTTCTAATTATTTATTCTTATAATTTTGCAGTTTAATAATAAATTATTGCACCATTTTGTAAGTTTTCATTTTCTGCCACAGTAACTTTTCTTAACCATCTCATTAATTCAATTTTTAGTTGAAATTGTGTTTTAGCAATTGAATTATGGCACAATGATATATTTTTCATGAATTTAGGATTTTTCAAGTTTCTTTTTCTACTGTATATATACCATGTGGGCATTTGTGAATAAACTTCTATAGATCTATAATTCTAAAAAGAATATAAATGAATTAATTATTTGGAACATTTAATTTTAATTTATAAAAATCAATTCTCCTGTCCATAAGCGAATATGAGATTACTAAATATTATATATAAGAATACTACAAAAGAGTCACATCGTTA
Organism: Buddleja alternifolia; assembly: GCA_019426215.1. NCBI lineage: Eukaryota > Viridiplantae > Streptophyta > Magnoliopsida > Lamiales > Scrophulariaceae > Buddleja > Buddleja alternifolia. The sequence continues at coordinate 409,620 of CM033407.1, read as the reverse complement.
CTTTTATTATATCAAAACGTTAAAATAAATGATAATGACCATGTCATCTAATACTTAATCTCACTATGTAAACATTTAATGATTCACATCATTCATACATGACAAAATAATTGGACATAAAATACGTGTTTTGAGTTGCCAATCTCCTAAAGTTTGTAGGAAAGTGTTTTAAGAAATTCAAGTTGAAATAAACGTTGAAGGTACTAACTAATCATTAAAAAAATAACTATTGGTTCTAAAAAAGTGCCGGTGGAATACATAAAATTAACTACTACTATTTAAACTTATATATATATATATATAAAATCATTTTCACAGTAATATTAAATAATATCCAATTAAAAATAGTATATGCAAAGTTACTTATGACTTATGAGTAAATACAATAAACAACATGCCTCATTTATTATAGTAGTGCATATAATGAACAACATTAATATCTTTAATAGGCTAGTTTAAATCAATAACAAATATGGTTAATTTATTTACTTAGTTAATCTTGTTTTACTTATGACTTATGACTTATGAGTAAATATAATAACAACATGCCTCATTTATTATAGTAGTGCATATAATGAACAACATTAATGTCTTTAAGAGGCTAGTTTAAATTAATAACAAATACGGTTAATTTATTTTCTTAGTTAATCTTGTTTTTGTTGTTGTGATTTGGTCTAGCGGATAAAAATTTTGATCCGAATCACACCGAAAATTGAATCCGGGGATATTCATGATATTGGTGATAAACACAATAGGAACGAATTATGATAGAGAGTAATCGAATTACCTCTTGACAACAAAGTTTTGAATTATCAGCAGCAGCCCTATACTTCTGCCTCTAGATAATCACGCGAAAGAAAAACTCTCTAAGAAAAGCTCCGATCTTTTCCCGGCAACAGTGGCAACGGCGGCTAGTTGGAGAAAGAGGGAGGGAATTTTCTTTCCTATTGCTCTAGGTTTCTTTTTGGTTGTGAGTCAGATTCTGAAACAATGACTTGTGTTTTTTTTTTTAGTCCTGACACTGACTGAATACTTAGTCACGTAAGCAGAACCACTAGGTATTACTGAGAGGGGCGGCCGCTAAGCCTAGTGCAGATGGGTTTTCGGGCTTTGTTCCATCTTAGCCAATGTGTAATTAATTAAATCCAAGTCCAATCCAATTGATAATTAATTACTTTAATCTAATTAAAATTAATCTAATTTATTTAACTCAACTTATAAATTAATTTCCAATTAATTTAACTTATGAATTAATATGATTTAATCAATTTATTTAATTCAATTAAATATCTTTAATTAAAACATGTCACCAATTTTGTTAGTCAATTCACATCTAATGTGATTTTACCAAAATACCTTTAACATGGAAATATTATTTTTCTTCACGTAGCGCTCTCTAGGCTCGATTCAGTTGGCAATGGAAGGATTCCAAAGGATAAGGTTGTCAGCTAGCCAACACAGTGGAACCAGATCGTAACCCAATTGAATACGAGATGAACATGTCATCACGAACCTTGATTACGACTACCATATGTGTATAAACTTTTCACCGACGTGACCCGATCAAGTAAGAGCCATGGTACGTCAAATTCATATAACTTGATGTTGCACTCAGTAATCATAACAACGTGAAATTACCAAACTACTCTTAGTGACCATCACTAGTTCAGTTTATTTTCTTTGGCCAAAGACTTTGTAATTTCTATTGCTTATGATCACACAGGTCACATACTCGTTTACTGTCGAGATGGTGAATCCCATATTGGCAGTTATCTTAAAATGTCAAATGCACCATGTGGATCCTACTTAGAGGTCGACCCCACCTATCAGGTGATACAGGTCTAACTACTCTGATAACATATCCAATACTACAAGCACATCATGAATAACTCCTTAGATCTAAAGCTCACACATACTAACGCAATCTTAATCTCAATAATTGACTGTTAAAGAGTAAATACCCATGTGCTTGGACTAATGCGAATCTAGTTCAAATATATTAATTCCATTAATCATATTCATGACACTAGTTCCCACTATCTAATCAATGTACGACTGGCACTTCATTGTCAAAGAAAGTGTCATACGAGTTGAATATTAATGACCAATTAAAATTTATTAACTCTCGAATTCTCGATTTAAGAGATTAGGTACTTGACTCTTCCAGTGCCTCCTCCTTTCCGTAAGAGGTGGAAAATCTATCTTCAAATCTCATGGACTTATTTGTTCAACACATTTAAATGCCATTAGTTTATATGAACAAAATCAAAACCTTTGTTTAATAAATAGAAACGATAAAATGTTTGTACAAATAACTTATCAAAGCCCTACTCAATCTAATTTCTTCACAAGCATTGAGGGCATACACCTAACAATCTCCTACTTGCACTCAACGCCAATCGCTATGGTATTTGACGCCCATCTTCTCAAGATGTTTATCTAGAACCGCCTATGATAATGGCTTGGTGAGTGGGTCAGCCACGTTTTCTGTTGAGGCTATTTTCTGTACGGCGATATCGCCTCTTCCAATGATTTCTCGTATTATATGATATTCCTCACCACGTGTTTAGATTTGTTGTGAGACCTTGGCTCCTTAGCTTACGCAGTTGCTCCATTGTTATCACACCATAGTGGTAACGGTATTTCCACGCTAGGAACCACTAGAAGTTCAACTATGAACTTTCTCATCCAAACAGCTTATTTTGCTGCCTCAGAGGCTGCCACATATTCTGCCTCCGTTGTGGAATCAGCAGTTGTGGTTTGCTTGGAACTTTTTCAAGGCACTGCTCCACCATTGAGCGTGAATATGTACCCAGAGGTGGACTTCAAGTCATCCGGATCAGATTGAAAATCTCCATCGGTGTAACCATCCACCTTTAGTTCTCCATTTCCATATATCAACAACATATCTTTAGTTCTTCTTAAGTATTTCAAGATACACTTCATTGTTGTCCAATGTGGGTCCCCCGGGTTTGCTTGAAACCTACTGACAATGCTCATAGCATGGGCCAGATCTGGTCTCGTGCACAACAACATGTACATGAGATTTATTACCGCCGATGCATAAGGTGTATTTCTCATTTCCATTCGATCCTTGTTCGTTTTAGGACTCATAGATTTGGAAAGATGAATACCATGTCTCATGGGTAAAAGTCCTCCCCTAGAGTTATGCATTTCATATCTCTTAAAGATTTTTTCTAGGTAGAGCTCTTGGGAGAGGCCTATCATTTTATTCGCTTTATCTCTATATAGGCGAATTTCCAGAATGTAGGTTGCTTCTCCCAAGTCTTTCATGGAGAACGTGCTTGAGAGCCATGTCTTGACTAATGTCAATAAGCCTATATCATTCCCTATAAGTAGTATGTCATCTACGTATAGAACTAGGAATGTCAACTTGCTCCCACTGACCATTTTTTAGACACATGGTTCGTTTTCATTCTTGATGAAGCCATATTTCTTTGCTTCTTCATTGAACCTTAGATTTCAACTCCGAGAGGCTTGTTTCAGTCCACAGATAGACCTATTAAGTTTGCAAACTTTATGAGAATCTACTTCGGATATGAAGCCCCTGGGCTGTTGCATATAAATGTCCTCCTCGAGGTATCCATTTAAGAATGCCGTCTTCACATCCACTTGTCATAATCTAAGTTTGCAGCTATGGCTAGAAGAATTCTAATAGATTTGATCATGGCTACTGGCGAAAAGGTTTCCTCATAGCGAATTCCCTCATTTTGACTATACCTTTTCGCCACCAGCCTGGCCTCATATGTATCCACCTTGCCATTCAGACCAATCTTTCTCTTATAGATCCATTTGCATCCAATTGGTCTTACTCCATTTGGTATATCAGTAAGAGTACGGATTTGGTTCGAATCATCGAATCAATATCTGTTTTCATAGCCTCAAGCTACTTTGAGGAATCTGTATCCGTCGCTGCTTCATCATAGTCAGAGGAATCATCTCCAAGGCTTCCTTTTGCAACAACATTCAAATAATGCTCTGTATTGTGCAGACAGTCAGGCGGCTGAGATACTCTGCTAGATCATCGTTGCGACTGTTGTATCAAATTAGGTTCTGATTCTTGAACCAATGTCACCGAATGGACGTTATCTTGTTCTTCTAGTATAATTTTTCTACCTGCACCACCTTATCGAATGAATTCTTCTTCAAGAAATTGGGCTTGCAAGGCCACGATGATCCTATGATCACTTTGCAGGTAAAAGAGGTATCCCATCAAATCTACGAAAAAACCAATAAAATGTCCTTTCAAGGATCTATCCTCTATTTTTTCTTCCTTGGTCTTCTTTATATATGCTGGGCAACCCCATATCTTTATGTACTTGAGACTAGGCTTCCTACCGCTCTATATTTCATATGGTGTAGTGGGAACAGATTTTGAGGGACATTTGTTCAGAATATGCGTAGCTGTAAGCAAAGCATGTCCCCACAAGGAAATGGGTAAATCAATGTAGCTAAGCATGGAGCGTATCATGTCCAACAGAGTACGATTCCTTCTTTCTGCTATCCCATTAAGTTGTGGAGTTGCTGGAGGAGTTAGTTGTAATACTATGCCTTGTTCTTTTAAGAACTCATCAAACTCGGCACTCATGTATTCGCCACCTTGATCAGATCTAAGTATTTGGTACTGTGCCCAGTTTGTTTTTCAGTCAAAGCTTTGAATTCCTTGAACCATTCAAGTGCTTCGGACTTATACTTCATCAGATAAGCTAGACCATACCTAGAGTGGTCATTTGTAAAGGTTATAAAGTACTGAAAACCTCCAAAGGCCGCATCCTTGAAGGGCCCACAAACGTCAGTGTGAATTAATCCTAAAACTTCATTTGCCCTTTCGAAATGTCCAATGAATGGTGACCTAGTCACTTTGCCTTTAAGACATGATTCACAAGTAGGATAAGGGTCAGACCCAAGTGGGCCAATAAGCCCAGATCTTTTCAACTCATGAATCTTATATTCACCGGCATGTCCTAGTATAATGTTGTTAGGATTATGCCCTTCGATTCCATAGAGGTTAGAATGAGTAGGGCATCTATCTTGTATTGAACTTAATTATTATTAATAAAATGCACTATTTAGTTTTTCACTTAATTCTTATCTGTATTTATAAGTTGTGTAAAACGCTTTGCCCGTGTTTTCAGTGCGATCCCTCTACTTTCTATGGGATAGGAAGAATGGCACTAGAGAGATCTACCTTGATTACTAAAACTAGTTCGCAAGTAATATGAAGTCTTTAATGGGAAAATAAAGACTTCTAATACTTATACAATCTTAGCTCTGACATAGGAGTGCCAGTCGAACACCATGTGATGGTGGGAGCTTAAGACTGTAGGCACATCAGTGGAACTGATATGCTCGAACATGACTCGCATCAGTTCTGTCACATTGGTTTTCACTCTGTGACTGTCAATGACAGAACTGATTATGCATAATAGGTATATGTGAACCTTTGACCCGAAGTATCAGGCTGAAGATGCACTTGTGACGTCAAGTCTTTCACTAGAGTAGTTAGACCCAATTCACCCATTGGTGGGCTCGACCTCGAAATGCGGACTTGATGAGCAAGTGGTAGTCTTAGCAGATATCTAATATGGGATTTGTTCTCTCATAAGTGAATGAGAATGTACCCTATGTGATTATAGATTAATATAGATCAAAGTCTTTGGCCAAAGCAAAAGAGATGATTGTGCTAGGCACTTAATCAATTTCAATGACCTCATATTATTATAATTTATATATATGGTCAATTCCAGTGAGTTTGACATAACCATGACTCTCACTTGATCGGGGAACGTGAACAAAGGGTTTATACATATATGGTATTTACGATTGGAAGGTTGTGGAATGATCCATTCATTCGTATTTCATTTGGGCTACGAAGTGGGCCACGTGACTGGCTAGGTGTTACCACTTCCTTTGGTTTCCTCTCATTGTCAAATGAAACGAACATAAAGAGTCGTGCTAAAGAATTGATGAAGATAATTGAAAAGGATTTTCTATTTTATTTTTGGAGAGATTTAATTTATTGGATAAGTTAAATAATTAATTAATTACTTATTGGATAAGATAATTGATTAAATGGATAAGATTAATTATTAATTAATTTCTTAGAGAAATACATTAATGAATTAATTTATCTAATTAATTTCATTATTTAATTAATTTATTTATTTATTGGATAAAATAAATTATTAATTGAATAAAGAATTAATTAAACAAAGCAAAAGGAATTTCGGACCCCATATGAGGTGTCCTCATTAGGCTAGGTTGGATGATCAAAGTGGTCTTTTTTGTTGTCTTGGTCAATAAGTCATTGAGGTATAAAAGACTTCTCTTGACTTTAACCTAGACATAATTTTGTAATTAATGAATAAGAATTCATTGTAACTCTAAAAAAATAATAGAAAAAGAAAAATATCCCCCCCCCCTCTCTCTACACACACTAGCCGTCGCCCATATAGAGAAGAAGTGGGATTTTTTTCATCATCAATTCGGGCGTGATAATTTAGAGACAACGTAATTCGTTGTTTGGATTAATTTTTAAGAAGCTTCAAGAAACCATGACTTGAAGAATACTAGGATTGAAGAATTCAAGAAGATCATCAATCCGAAGAGTTGAAGAAGAATTAGATTCTCCTACCACCTCGCTTCAACGGGTAAGTCGATTTATTCGTTAAAACATTTTTTATTCAATTATGCGATTAGAGAAACACTTTGGGTTTTTGTTAAAAATTTTGAAATCCTTCCGCTGTGTTTATGAGTTTTTTTGCGAAACCCAACAAATGTGCCATATGAATTTTTTGTTTACTTCACTCATGCTACGTTTTCTAGTCATAGTATTAACCATACATTGATTCCGGACATCCAAATAGTATAAACTATTAATTAAAGATGCAGAGCCAACACACTTATTTCCAAAATAAATATCACAAGAATTATGTTTAAAAGAAAACAAATATCCTTTCCTGACCAATACGGGAATAGAAACAATATTCTTGAGCCCAATGGGCAAAACTAAGCAATCATCTAAAATAATTTGATGTCCAGAAAATAATGTAACAGAAGAAATTCCAATGTGCATCGCAGCCACGCTGTGTCCGCTTCCAACATAGATCATCACTTCTTTCTCATCCAACTTTTTACTTGTCTCCAGATCCTGGTTCAAAACACATATATGAGCACTAGCTCCGGAATCTAGAATCCAAGAAGTAGAAAATATCATCATAGAACAATTTGTTTCAAAAACATAAAGTTCTATACCTGCTTTATTTTCTGCTTTCAGCTTCGAACAGTCACGCTTCCAATGCCCTGCTTCTTGCAGTGCAGGCGTATGTCTGTCTTCTTAGGGCCCCTGCCCTTGAACCTCTTCTTTTGGTTTGCCTTGCCTTTGGTCTTCCTAGAAGTTTTTGCCACTCCCGGTTGCTTCTTACATCGTTTCTTCTTCTGAGTTTTTGAAGTCTCAGTAGAAACGACCAAAGCAGTCTCTTTCGTCTTGGGGTCCATTTGTGATTGAGCATTTGAGAGTTTGTTCAAAAGACCCGGCAATGAACACTCAATGTCATTCATGTACAAATTCACTATGAATTGCGAAAAAGACTTGGGTATTGACTGCAAGATGAGATCAGTCTGAAGTCGGAAGTCCGTAGAGAAGTCGAGAGCCTCCAATCTCTCAAACATGGAGATCATCTTCAAAATATGATCCCCAACTTTCTCTCCTTCCTTCATTCTCGCCCCAAAGAGTTGACTGGAGATCTCATAACGAGCAGTCCTGCTGTGCTCTCCGTAGAGTTACTTCAGATGCACCATGATTTTAGCAACTGTTCCCATCTTTTCATAAGATTGTTGCAGTTCATTGGTCATCGATCCCAGCATGTACCCCTTGAAATGAGTGTCAACTTTTACCCAATCTTCATGGGCAAGCCTATCTTCAAAAGATCCAGGGTCTGGGACTTCAGGCATCTCTTCATCGAGCACATGCCCCAAAGATTCAAGGCTGAGGACAATCTTCAGATTTTGTACCCAATCAACAAAATTCGGTCTAGTGAGGACATTTTTCTCAAGTAATACGGTCAAAGGATTAGTCATTGTGTAGGAAATAAACTGCAGAAAAATATCAAGATTTACGATTAGATGTGTTATTATGTACTTTCAAGTAAAATCAAGGATTTCAATATTAACTTAACTCCCACTATTTTTCTCAAAACATTGCACTCCCACTGCAATAATCGGAAACCTCGTTGGATTGGTTTCATAGTGAGTGATTGAGTTCCTCAACGATCTGAACAAGTTGTAACCTTGAACGGTATATGGCCTGTTAGATCATTAAGGTGAAGTCATACATCAATCGGTCTAACTGATGATTCAATCCCCTTTAGCTCATGGATCACTGAACCACAAACTTTTTTGATTTATAGGTGGTGATCCATCTGAGTCATTTATCCCATCAATTCTTTTCAGTCAATCAATTTAATCCCGCCTTGCAACCTTGAACGATATATGGGGCGGAATTCGCTTCGACATGAAGGCATCAAATGCACTAGAGAAGATAAAGTATCATGTCTTAATGCATGATCCCCTTATTCCTGGAAGATGCCATGCACTAGAAGTGAACCTATCTTTTAAAGTTTGATGGAGAGCTAGAACATCCAATGCCCCTTTACTTACTTAGTATTTTTCAATGGGAGAATTATAACACTCGATAATGTTAATTATGTTGGTCTCACTTTGCACATTAATTTCTTTATCGCGCAATTTAAAGGAAATGCATAAGAATAAGCATAGCAATTCTAACAACACACACATGTATGGACTATCTAGATCATCTCGAGCCAATGAGTGATTGGGGAGGGGTTCTATCTATTACAAGGGTTACTGCCTATACAAGATCTAATCTTCATACTTCTTCAAGACTTCATGTGCCACTATGATCTTCCATTTGGGCCTATCTCTAAAACAGTCACATAGAAATAACCTATACAAAAATTCTATGAATTGAAGATACAAGCTGGGGGGCTCAAACTCCGGCACGTACAACCCATATAAGACAGCAAAGATAAACCCTAAGTCCATACATGGTGTCACCATCACATAAATAAGGAGCATATAAACAATTTAAACACATATGTGAATTAATCATTAAATCTAATTTAATGTTTCAAATCTAATTTAATCTTTGATCAAATCCAATTCAATCTTTGATTAAATCTAAGTTAATGTTCAATTAAATCTAATTTAATATTTTGATTAAAATCCAATTTAAACTCATCAAAATAAATCTAATTTAGTTTGACTACTTTAATCTAATTAAAGTGTGACTATTATCAAATAAAGTTACATGAGTAATTTATTATAAACACATTGCAATATCATGTAAAATAGGAAGCTGGTATTTAATTCCAATTTAATAAATCCAATTTAACATATACCAATCAGTTTAAAACTTATGAAGAATTTAAGCCCAATTTACATTTTTAAATAGATCCAATTTCAAAAATAATTTTAAATCCAATTTAAATAATTTAACTAAATCTAATTTAGAATTTGGAATAAACTTAAATCCAATTTAATTTATTCACAAAATCCAATTTAGAGTTTGAATAAACTTAAATCCAATTTAATTTATTCAATGAATTCAATTTAGAAGTTGAAACAAAAATTATTTGATTAGGGTCAATCAATTGATGAATGGTTTGGTTGAACTTTTAATTGGGTCAAACCCACATAATTAATTAATTGAAAATTGGGTAATACAATTAATTCATTGGGCTAGGCTCAACATAATTAACTATGGTGGGCCCAGGCCAAACTTTATTTTAAAAACAAAGCTGGGCTCGGCCCGACACATTTTTAAATAAGTGGCCAAGCCTAGCACGTCAACCGCGCTGGGCCAAGCCCAGAGCTATTCATTATGCGCTGGGCTGGACCATCCGTGCGCTGCTTATTTTATACGCTGGGCCGAGCCCAGTGCTGATTTGTTTAGTGTTGGGCTTAGCCCAACACAACCCTAATTGTGTTAGGCCAAGCCCAACACCCACCCCCACCCAAGGTATTAAATCTCGGTATCGGTGTCGATATCGGGGTAGTAAATTTACGAAAATTTCGATGGAAATTTCGGGGATATTCAAAATTTCGATTTCGATTTTAAAGAAATCATAAAAATTTATAGAAATATTTGGAAATTTACAATGAAACTTTGTGTAAGTTTAAATATCATAATTATGCATCTTTTACAGAAATAACATTGTATATATAACGTATGTATAGTGAATTTTGTCATGTAGTATGACTAAAATCTATGGCGAAAAATATAAAATAAATATGATTTGAGAGTAAAGTAATAACCAAATCTCCTAAGAACCTCATTAAAACAAAATACCACAATTTTGATACAAATCATCATTCAAAACCACATTGACTTTCTCGGAGGATCAAAATCGCTATTAATAATTTGGACTCATTCTTATTAAAAAATTAATTATTAAATATTATTTTAAATTTGGTCAAAATTTCGGAAAATTTTGACCAAATTTGGGAAATTTCGGTAGATATTTAACAAAGTAATTTTATTAAGAATTCGAGATTTTGGAAAATATTGGAAATATCGGGAAATTTCAATAGATATTCTGCAAAATTGGATCGAAGATGAGATTTCGCTTCGAGACCTCCGAAAATCTAAAATTTCGATCGAAATTTCGTGGTTTCGGAAGAAATTTAAGACGATGCCCCTACCCCAAGCCCACGCCGTCAGGTACGGGCTGAGCAGCCACGCGCTGCTGCTACAGCAGCGCAGGCGACAGATTTGGCGGCGGTTTCGGGCGGCGTATGTCTTTCCAAAAAACATGTAATTTTCCAAAAATTATGAATCCAATTTAATTTTTTGTTTTACCCGGTAAGGCGCTGCTGTAGCAGCAGCGCAGGCGACAGATTTGGCGGCGGTTTCGGGCAGCGTATGTCTTTCCAAAAAACATGTAATTTTCCAAAAATTATGAATCCAATTTAATTTTTTGTTTTACCCGGTAAATCCAATTCAACTCAAGAAAAATTTCAATTTTACAAATTCGCATGCATAACATAAATTACCCAAATTACATATGATATGTAAATACATGTTTATGGCATTAAAACAATTAAAACATATAAACATACAATGAATATCATGAATTTCCCTAATTTTGGCTCTAATACCACTGTTGTGATTCGGTCTAGCGGATAAAATTTTTGATCTGAATCACACTGAAATCGAATCCGGGGATTTTCATGATATTGGTGATAAACACAATAGGAATGAATTATGATAGAAGGTAATCGAATTATCTCTTGACAACAAAATTCTGAATTATCAGCAGCAGCCCCAGACTTCTGCCTCTAGATATTCACGCAAAAGAAAATTATCTAAGTAAAGCTCCGATCTCCTCCCGGCAACCATGGCAGAGGCGGTTAGTTGGAGAAAGAGGGAGGGAATTTTCTTTCCTATTGCTCTAGGTTTCTTTTTGGCTCTGAGTCAGATTCTAAAACAATGACTTGTGTTTTTTTTTTAAAATACTTATTCACATAAGCAGAACCCCTAGGTATTACTGAGAGGGGCGGCTGCTAGGCGTAGTGCAAATGGGCTTCCGGGCTTTATTCCATCTTAGCCTATGTGTAATTAATTAAATTCAAGTTCAATCCTATTGACAATTATTTATTTTAATCTAATTAAGTTAATTCAACTTATAAATTAATTTCCAATTAATTTAACTTATGAATTAATATGATTTAATTAATTAATTTAATACAATTAAATATTTTTAATTAAATCATGTCACCAATTTTGTTAGTGAATTCACATCTAATGTGATTTTACCAAAATACCCTTAGCATGAAAATATTCCTTTTCTTCACATATAGCGACTCTCTTGGCTCGATTCAATTAGCAATGGGAGGATTTCAAATGATAAGGTTGTCACCTAGCCAACACCGTGGAACCAAATCGTAACTCAATTGAATACGAGATGACCATGTCATCACGAACCTTGATTACGACTACCATATGTGTATAAACTCTTCACTGACGTGACCCGATCAAGTAAGAGCCATGGTACATCAAACTCATATAACTTGATGTTGTACTCAGTAATCGTAACAATGTGAAATTACCAAACTGTCCTTAGTGACCATCACTAGTTTAGTTTATTTGCTTTGACCAAAGACTTTGTAATTCCAGTTGCTTATGATCATATAGATCACATACTCGTTTACTGTCGAGATGGTGAATCCCATATTGGCAGTTATCTTACAATGTCGAATGAACCATGTGGATCGTACTTCGAGGTCGACCCCACCTATCCGGTGATACGAGTCTAACTACTCTGATAACATATACAATACTACAAGCACATCATAAATAACTCCTCAGGTCTAAATCTCACACATACTATCGCAATCTTAATCCCAATCACTGACTATCAAAGAGTAAATAGCCATGTGATTGGATTAATGCGAGTCGAGTTCAAATATGTTAATTCCATTATTCATATTCATGACACCAGCTTCCACTGTCTAATCAGTGTACCACTGACATTTCCTTGTCAAAGAAGTGTCATTCAAGTTGAATATTAATGCCCAATTAAAATTTTCTTAACTCGCGAATTCCCGGTTTAAGAGATTAAGTACTTGACTCTTCCAGTGCCTCCTCCTTTCCAAAGGTGGAAAGTCTATCTTCAAATCTCATGGACTTGTTTGTTCAACACATTTAAATGCCATTAGATTTATATGAACAAAATCCAAACCTTTATTCTATAAATAGAATCGATGAAATGTTTGTACAAATAACTTATCAAAGCCCTACTCAATCAAATTCCTCACAGACATTGAGAGCAGACACCTAACATTTGTTTCTTGACATAATATTCATATAAGATTATTTTAATCTCCACAAAAAATTAAGAAATATAAACAATCTCTTACTATTCATACTTTCATAATAACTATAGATTAAATAGAGTAAAGACATGAAGAAAGGAAAGCAACTCATATAGATTAGTATCCTATAAATGTCACATCTATACATTAAAGAAAAATTTGCGAATCATGTGCACAATGTTGGGTTGGGTGATCACCGGGGTGACTAACTCAGCGCAAGTTAAACATTTTTACACTAAACGAAAGCATAAACATAAAAACCCCGACACGGATCTAATCGGCTCGATTAATTCGCATAAAATAATTAATGAAACAAAATTACCAACAACGAGTTTTTTGTTTCAGTTGGATCTTGATCAACCTGCTACAAGCTTCACAAAACTCGTTGCATTTGTATCTCCAGATAAAACGCTTCAATCCCCGTGCCCCTAAAAATAGTCAACACCTGAATTTTCAATCGTCCTATTTTCTTTGGTAGCCAACAAACGAATCTAGAACTAACTTTCTAGGATTATGTGAAAAGGTGAGGAATATATTTAGTGAGTAATTAAGCTCAACACATGAGCAAAATTACCCCTTGGATAAAGGATAAAAGAGCAGGGGTGGCTAAGGTGAGGGAGATGAGGATCAAATTTTTCCTCTTTTTTTTTCTAAGTGATGGCTGATTTTTACTTGAAAAATAACTTGAGAATTAAGTCTTTTTTCTCTTGCTTGATCACATATACATATACATATATATATATATATATATATGTATAGAGAGAGAGGTGGAATCCAAACCCTAGTAGAGTTTGTAATAAGAAAATAATTTAATCTCCAAGATATAGTATTTTTCTTATCTAGGATTCTTCCATAATATATATATATATATATTATATATACATACATACTACACGCCTTGCGTGTATATATGTTATATATATATATATATTGCTATTTTATATGTATATCCAATATACATATAATCCTCCAAGGAATAGAATTAATTACCAAGTAACTCATCTTTTCTTGATTGCATAAGTCAACCAATGACTTACCTTTGATCAAGAAGTTAAGGAGGGAAAGAATTCCTCTTCTCTTCCACACGCCTCACAAGCCCCCTTCCTTGTCTTGGAGTCCAAGGTTTAATCTCTTGATTTAATCCTTGACTCTAATGAATTAATTACAAAGAATCCAATCGTTTTAATTCATTCCAATAAATAAAGTCCTACTTTATTTATTTTCACCAATTATCCATATCATTTATTTGACTTGAGTCCAACCCAATTTAATAAACTACGTGGACTATACTAAGTCCATTAATCAATTAATTCAAAAAGATAAATTAAATAGTCTTAATTAATTAGTCTTCACTAATTAATTTATATTCCAAATTAGGAAAGTACTATACTTTCCCAATTTCCTCAAATTGATTAATTCACACTTACAGCAAAAACTCTATAGAGTTTGTGTGTAACCCCTTAGGCTCGTTTATGTACTATTAGTAGGTACACTTTCCCAAAAGTGCTAGTGTACTTGGCAAAAATGGAAATACAAGATTAAATACAACTTAATTTAATCAAGTCTTGAAATTGCCACCATACTAATTCAAGACACCTCCAAATCATGGTCATTGTCTAGCAACGAGCCAAGAAAACCTAGACATAATCGATTAAGTAAAGATACGCCTTTTACAATCATGATTCTGCATAAGTAAGATCATTCCATCATGATCTCCCGATTGAGTCTAGGATATAGGTTTGTCGAAACCCTAATAACTTAATGACTATGTTTTCCATTTACAGTTGAGTTGACTTTGACCTTCTAAACGAGAAAACCCTACGCCTCTTTAGAAGTCTTACTATGGCCGAAGATTTCCTTAGTCAATGTACTTATTGTAAAGAAAGGAGATACATTGACATTTCTATCAGAGACGGATCCATTCTTGATTCTCACGTATCTTCATATATGATCAGATCACACCCAAATGAACAGGTCAAAGTGTGATGGATCATATACAAGATATCTAATGGAATCTCAGGTCCATGAGGATTACTCTTATACTACATCATCGTTGGAAGTTCCAGATTCAACTAGGATTCCTTTTAAGGAACTTCCACGGGGTTGTTCAATTTACCTATTTCTAATAAGAACCCTCATACATACACCGACTTTCACCATGCCAGCACCTATGGAACGAGGTACACTCCCCTAGAGTATGTGTAGTATAAGCAAGTTTTTTAGGTTTTGCCAATATCCCTAATCATGACAAACCTATTCATGACTTGGAACATGGTTTAAGGATCACAACCTTAGAGACGTATTCTATCATCGTCATTCCTTATGCGCGAAGACGTCCCATAGCCATGTGTGATCCTAAGGGACTTTATTCTAACATATGCAAGATATAACTACAAGAATAATGAATGCCATAACAATCAACTTTATTTATAAGGAAAAGATTGTCTATAGAGTCTATCTATTACAAAATTTGCGCCAAAATAAATTGGCACGCTGGGCGTGTACTCTATCAATCTCCCACTTGCCCTAGAGCCAATTGCCCCATGTATTTGAGGCCCATCATTGTGAGATGTTTGTCAAACACCTTTTGGCTAAAGGATTTGGTGAAGGGGTCTGCTATGTTATCACGAGTCCACACGCTCCATTTGGACATCGCTTCTCCCAATGATCTCCCTGAACAAATGGTGTTGCCTTTGTATGTGCTTGGATTTCTGATAAGACCTAGGCTCTTTTTCTTGCACAATAGCCCCATTGTTATCACAGTACATTGATGCCAAGTCAACAACAGATGGAATGACACCCAATTTTTGGATTAAGTTCCTCATCCAAACAAATTCTTTACATCTTCCAAAGCCGTAATAGACTCTACTTCGGTGGTGGAATCAGCGATACCTTTTCAGCTCACTGCTCCACCATTAAGCAAGAATACAAAACCCAAAATAGACTTTAAGTCATCCACATCCGTTTGGAAACTAGAGTCTGTGAAGCACTCTGATTCCAGTTCTCTATTCCTTTAGACTAAGAACAAGTCTTTAGTTCTCTTTAGATACTTACAAATTATCTTAACTGCGGTCCAGTGTTCTTCTCCGGGATTTGCCTGATAGCAACTACACACTCCCAGTGCATATCCTACATCAGGTCTTGTGCATATCATAGAGTATATTATGCTACCTATGGCAGATACATAAGGGGTACGGGACATCCTCTCTCTTTGTTGCTCTGTCTTGGGAGACATTGCTTTGGAAAGAGTGATTCCATGGCCCATAGGCAAGAATCCTCTCTTGGATTTCTCCATGTTAAACCTTTTAAGCACTCTATCGATATACAAGGATTGGGAGAGTCTTAGCAGGCTATACGATCCATCTCGGTAGATCTTCATACCCAATATGTAAGATGTTTCTCCCATATCTTTCGTGGAGAATTTATTAGATAACCATACTTTAGTTGATTGCATCAATCCTACATCATTTTTGATTAGGAGAATGTCGTTAATGTAAAGTACTAGGAACGTGACCACTTTCCCACTAACCTTTTTGTACACACATGTTTCATCAGCATTTTGAACATATCCATACTTCTGTATGATAGTGCCAAAACACCGATTCCAGCTTCTGGAATTTTGTTTGAGTCCATAAATGGATCTCTGGAGCTTACACACCTTATGTTCACCTCCTTTGGATATGAAACCCTCTGGCTGCTGCATGTATATCTCTTCCTCAATTTCCCCACTGAGAAATGCAGTTTTCACATCCATCTGCCAAATCTCAAAGTCAAGATATGCAGATATAGCTAGAAGAATCCCAATGGATTTTAGCAGCGCAGCAGGCAAGAAGGTTTCCTCATAGTTAATTCCTTGTCTTTGAATGAACCCTTTTTCCACGAGTCGAGTCTTATAGGTTACAACCTTTCCGTCCGCTCTAAGCTTTCGCTTATAGACCCACTTGCAGCCAATAGGCTTAATACTTTCAGGTGGGTCCACCAAGGTCCATACCTTGTTGGAGTACATGGAGTCCATCTTGGATTTCATGGCTTCTAGCCATTTTCCTGAATCAATGTCTAACATTGCTTCCTCATACTGTTTAGATTATAAATCGATTTGAGGATCCTCCGAATTACTTTCTTGCAAATAGCCGACCCATCTTTCAGGGGCGTGCAAGACCCTTTCGGATCTCTGCAGAGGTTGTGTACTTTTAGGCTGGTCTTCATTTTGTGTTTGTGTGGTATCAGGTGGAAATGTGGATGGTCCTTGAGGTATCTCATTACTTTGAGTTTTCTCAAGTTCTATGACCGACCCTTTTCTATCTAATAGAAATTTTTTCTCCAAAAAAGTCGCATTCCTTGAAACAATAACCTTTTGTTCTAAGGGGTCATATAAATAATATCCAAAGGTTTCCTTTGGATATCCTACAAACTTGCATAATATGGATTTTACATCCAATTTATCTCCCACTAACTGCTTCATGTAAGTAGTGCACCCCTACACCTTAAGGTGTTTGTATGAGGGTGTTTTACCACACCACAACTCGTAAGGAACCTTAGACACAGACTTTGAAGGCAACCTATTCAACAGATAGGCCGTTGATTCCGGTGCATAGCCCCATATGGACTTTGGAACTTCAATGAAACTCATCATGGATCGAACCATGTCCAATAAGATTCGATTCCTTCGCTCAGCTACCCCATTTTGAGGCATGCTGTCATAGAATCCCATTCTCTCTTGGACAAATAAGAAATTCAGTGGAAAGATATTCACCTCCTCTATCCGATCAAAGAGCTTCGGGTTTTTTTTCCTGTCTGTCTTTTTACGTCATGTCTAAACTTTTTAAATTTCTCAAAAGATTGTGACTTTTTTATCTAATCAAATACACATAACCATACCGTGAGTAATCATCGATAAATGTCATAAAGTAATTGAACCCACCTCTAGCATTTATACTAAGGGGGCCGCACACGTCCGTGTGGATCAAATCCAACACCTCTTTAGCTCACTCTCCTTGCCCCTATGAAAGGCAACTTGGTCATTTTTTCTTTAAGACAAGATTTGCAAGCAGTCAATTCATCTAAACCATTATTTTTCAAATGACTTGATAAGTTGTGACCTAGTCTAGCATGCCAAATGTGTGCGTCAATTTGATTATCTAATTTGCGTTTGTTACTTTGTTGAACATAGAGATTAGAAATAGTGGGAAAAATAGTATAAAGTCCGTCTTGAATTTCAATTCTAAGATAAGGAAGATTCATAAAATAAAAGTAAACTTTTATTACAAATCTCAAAACAATATCATATCGATCCAAACTAGGAATAGAAATGATATTTCTTATTAAGTCATGAACAAAATAAATAGAATTTAAAACTAATTTTCTATCTCCTAGATCTAAGTAGATGGTCCCTACGGCTTTGGTAGCAACCATTGCTCCATTTCCCATCCTCA
The DNA here is from genome assembly GCA_019426215.1 of Buddleja alternifolia. Classification (NCBI taxonomy): domain Eukaryota; kingdom Viridiplantae; phylum Streptophyta; class Magnoliopsida; order Lamiales; family Scrophulariaceae; genus Buddleja; species Buddleja alternifolia. Next base: position 391,273 of record CM033407.1, on the reverse strand, counting down.
GGGTCATCTCTCCTCTACTTAGTTCCCTGCTTCTTGACATCACCTACAAATCATTGCACAGGTGAATACTATACCCAGTGTCAAGTATCTAAGAAGCATTGTTAACAGTCATGTTAACTTCAACAAAGAACATACCATGAGCTTTTAACGGCTCCTTGTAGTTACTTTGCCAGTGTCCAGGCTTCCCACAGTTGAAGTAATTATCTAACTTGGCCTTCTTGCTCTTCTTCACTTCTCCCTTGCCTTTCATCTTTTTGTTACCCTTCTTCTTCTTTCCACTCGAATTATCTTTCTGGCCTAGTGGTCGAGATGAAGGCTTAGCAAACATCAATGGCTTGTCCTTTCGAATTGTGCTCTCAGTAGTCTTCAGCATGTTCAACAACTCAGGAAGTTTAGCCTTTAGTTGGTTCATGTTGAAGTTGACAATGAATTGGTCATAAGAACTAGGTAGTGACTGTAGGACCAAGTGCATAGAAAGTTCAAAATCGAGCTCCACGGCTAGACTAGTTAATTTTTCAATCAACCAAATCATTTTCAGTACGTGGGTACTCACATCAGAACCTTTAAGTCGTTTTCGTTTTAAAAAGTTCTTTGAAAATGGCATACCGTTCCCTCCTAGTTCGTGTACCATAAAATTCTTGTAAATGGTGGAGAATCGACACAATATTTTCGATCCTCTCATGTTGTCTTTGCAACTCGTTGCTCAGGGAAGCTAACATAAGTCATCCACTTGTATGTCATTCTCCTTCCATGTCTGATACTCGAACCTCTCATCATCAGATGCTTTATTGTCAGGTTCAACTTGGACAGGTACGAGAGTATGTAATCTCTCTTTTCAGATTGGAGGATGATTTCAAGTTTCGATTCCAATCCTCAAAATTTGGACCGGTCAATTTGTTTGTTTCAAGAAGGTTTTTGATTGGATTAGACATTATGATTGATCTACCAAAATAATAAGCGAGGCGGATAATTAGCATATTTCCTAAATAAGATCCTTATATAATTTGGTCTTTAATTGTACAAATCTCCCACTATTTTTTCAAATCCCACAACAGTCATGGTGAAAGTTGAAAGAGACATCATCTCTTTTAATGGTTTTGAGATCCACTTAGGTTGCAATTTTCAACCATACACCCCAATTTTATGAGCCCATATGATTGGTAGAAAGTGGTAGCCTTACTGGGCCTTCTACCTCGTTGGATAGTTCTCAAGATCATTTATCCCCATCTTTCACATATGCCCCAATATTATGAGCCCATATGCTAATCAATGTTAGGCTCGACCCATCAAATATCATATGGTCAATTCATCGATCTATTTACTCCCCAATTCTATAGGCCAGTAATAGACAAACAAGTCCCACGAGGCATCTCTATGCTTAATAGTGATCACAGCCTACCTCATATTGAATTCACCCCAATTTTATGAGCCCATATTCAATATTTCGCGGCATTTCTCATGTCATCTACTTATGATGGAAGGCAAGGAATTAAAGATCCATCTTTTATTTCCCATAAGCCTAATATTTTCTCTGGAGGGAATTAAACATGTGATTGATCTCATCAGATTACAATTATCTTGTTTAGGTTAGCTATCCTATGCGTGCATTCCAAACACATAACATAAAACATAATAGATAAAATAAACATCCACAAAGCGAGTAAATAAAGATGAACCACTGCGAGCCCTAACCTATGCAACTCACTAAGCCAAACTGGGTCGAACTTCTAGGAATGCAAAAATAACTAATCTATTACAATGGAATCTCCACATCGTATAGATCTTCAATCTGGCCTCCATCTTCAGTCACAACTATAATCTAATTATAAACTAATCTAATAACATAAAATAAAAGGAGCCAAACCGGCTATTTTTACAAGTCTCTAGAAATGATAGACAAACATAACCGACACATAATCTAGGCTCGTGGTTAATCCTATATCACATAAATCATGTCAAGCTCATATAAATGCTATATTTAAATTTACCCATTCATCGTTCAATTTAAATCATGCATATTGGGATTTATTTGGATTTTTCTTTGAAATATAAAGTTTCCAAACACATAAATCTCAACCTAAAATAATATATCTTATTTTCGAAAAACAAGTTTCCAAATATTCCATTTTTAAGGTTTCAAAAATAATTATTTCCAAAGTAAAAAGTTTTAAACCTTAATTTCATAAAATCCTTTCAAATTTAATTTAAAGAATTATATCATTCTCAAAAATCCAATTTTTAAGGAAAAACATAATTTCTATAATTTTTAATTTCCAAAATTAATTTAATTCTAGAAAATAATTTTTTTAATCAAGAATCAGGTCAAGTCAGGTCACGGTTACCCGACCCCTCGGCACCCAGCCATCCGAGCAACGTGCTTGATTTTGCACGCACGGTCGCGCAGAATCTCGCACGCCTAGCGTGCGAGTTTCTACGCACTGGTGCGAGGAAACCAGTAGCTGCCAAAAAGTGACTCAGTCTGGCAGCAACCTGACGACTCGAGCCCACCGTGCATCGAGTCGAGTTGCACTGCTGGCTAGACTTTTGGCCTACCTTTTATGCAAAGCAGTCTCAAATCTATAGTTTACTACCATGAATCGATTCCCGTTTTTAAACCAATTCTTGATACCAAAATTCATTTTAATTCATAATTCATCAAGATTACAATTAAAACAAATTCAATCCCAATTAGCACAATTCACAACAATGAATAATTTGATTTAGCATGCTCTTCGATCTTCATTAACATAAACAAAATAAACGAAAACACATAAATCACATAAATACAAATTAATCGAGCTAACCAGACTCTGATACCACTGTTTGGTTGGGTGATCCCCGAGGTGACTAACTTAGTGGAAGATTAAAAAATTTACACTAAATGAAAGCATAAGCATAAAACACCCCTGGACGGATCTAATCGGCTCGATTAATTCGTTTAAAATAAATAACGAAATAAAAATTACCAACAGTGAATTTTTGGTTTTGGTTGGATCTTGATCAACCCGCTACAAGCTTCAAAAAACTCGTTACTTTTGTATCTCCAGATAAAGCGCTTCAATTACCGCGCCTCTAAGAATAGCCCACACCTCCTTGAATTTCCAATCGTCCTATTTCTGGTGCTAGCCAATAGAACGAATCTAGAACTAACTTTTTAGGCTTACGTGAAAAGGTGAGGAATATATTTAGTGAGTAATTAAACTCAACACATGAGCAAAATTACACCTTGGATAAAAGGTTAGGGGCGGCTAAAGTGAGGGAGATGAGGATCGAATTTTTCCTCTTCTTTTTCTAAGTGATGGCCGATTTTTACTTAAAAAATAACTTGAGAATTAAGTCTTTTTTTCTCTTGCTTGATCACACATATATATATAGAGGTGGAATCCAAACCCTAGTAGAGTTTGTAATAAGGAAATAACTTAATCTCCAAGATATAGTATTTTTCTTATCTTGGATTCTTCCATAATACATATATATATATATATAATAAATATTGTTAGGAATTTCATATTAGATGTTTTGATGATGACAAATAGGACTTTCTGTTAGACTCCGAAAAGTGTGAAAGCTTTCATAGAATGTTATGTATAAGTACCTGAAAGCTTATTTATCTTAGGCTTATAGTATTTATCTTTGTAGAATTCCTTAGACTAAGTATGTGACACTAAAACACTTAGGAAAATTCTGGGTGAGTCTACCAAGTGATGAAGGTGAAGATCAAGCGTCTAAAGCTACAATGGATAAAGATATCTTGAAGCGTCTGTCAAACGCTTTAGGGATTATCCCAGTGCTAAACTACGAATGGATAACTCAGGCCGAATACTCAACATCAAGTGAAATGACGAAATTTTCTGTGAGACCATCAAGACAAGATTGAAGAGTAAGCGTCTGAAATAAAGAAAAGAAAGTCAGGATCAGTCCAAGCGTCTGATACACGAGAATAACTATTCTCTTCAGCAAGCGTCCAAAAAGGTTAAACCAACACAACCTACAAAGAACGTAACCTGAAAAAGAATTTAGACCCAAAACCATCCAAAGACTTAAAAAAAATGCATGAATCAAACGGACGAATTATTTCCAACGGAAATAAAACAAGATGCATTAAAAGTCGGATAAGTGCTATTAAAATATAAGCACTATAACTTATGGGCAAGCCATATCTTTGACCTAGACTGTCAGATTTATGAAACCAAGACCATGCCCAACCAATTAAATATACCCAAAGTTAAAAATGTCTGAACTCAAGGAATGTTTGGGGAAACGAGACTCCAACCGAGTCAAACGGACAAAAAACCACCAATACCTTATAAATAGCTCTTTCAACAAACAAGTAACGTGATGAAAAAGTGACACACACAAAAATACCTACCTTGTTGAAAGAAAAGCTTACTAAAAATCATAGCCAAATATTCATATAAGCTTTTCACAAATATTCTAGAGACAGTCACCCATATCTCAAATCTCTTTTTAAGAAGAACATATACTACCATTGAGATATCCTCAAGTTGTTTGAACTTTCCAAAAACAAACAAACCCGTGACCAAAACCATCAACACCTTTCATCTGAGTGAGAAAGCTGGTTGACTTGCAAGCAGTATTTTTGTGTAAAAGAAGCTTGTTGAAGTTGATCTCTATTGGAGCTGAAATCTGTGTGACCAAGGAGTTCCGAGATCAAAAGTAACTTGCACCATTTCTGAGTGAAAGAAGCAAGGGAATAGAAGATCTTTAGTGGAGCTGAAATCTGTGTGACCAAGGAGTTCCAAGATCATATCCAATCTCCCTCTATCTTGTAGAAGTCTCTGTGTGACTCTTCGATAATCATCATAGTGGAAAAACCTCCCTGATAAAAGGAGAAGAAGGACGTAGCTGGGATTACATCACCCAGTGAACCTTACAAATATTTTGTGTCATTTACTGTTTTATTGTCTTACATTATACTGTCATCTTATATCTTGAAAAGGCATTTAAAACTAATAAGCGACTAATTGGTTAAAACGAACGCTAAGCTATAAAAACATTTCCGCTGTGCTAACCCTGATTTAGTGACTAAACTCTGCCCTACTTTGGTAAGCGTTGAAATCACCGAGTCTAAGTTAACGTTTCTCAAGCGCCACATCCAGCGCTTAAACTTGTCAAGCGTTCACATACTTCAAAGTGATACGAATTTTTTAAGAAGTCGAAAAAGACTTCAGGGTCTATTCAACCCCCCCCTTCTAGACCCTTTCGTATACCACTTGGGACCAACAAGTGGTATCAGAGCGGTTGAAGTTGAAACCTAAGCGTTTCCAAGCGTAACTGCTTGTTCAGATCCATCTTTCTAATATAGTCGCTTCAAAATTACTTTAAAACTCTTCATGGCATTTTCTAAAGTTCCCAAGTTGACCGAGTCAAATTATGACTCTTGGAAGGTCAAAGCGTTTACTTATTTGTGTTCATGTGATGATGAAATGTGCGATATCATTTCAGATGGGCCAATCAAAATATACAAAGTTATCACCAGAGCGCCCGAAGCCACAGGAGAAACACCTGACGGGTATGTGGAGAAGCCCAAACAAGAATGGTCCACCGATGAGCGTCGACGAGCCAATCTGGACAATGTCGGTCGGAATGCATTATACACAGCCATTGGTGACAACGACAACTTATTCAACAAAGTCAAATCATGCAATACAACTAAAGAAATTTGGGATAAGTTGGCTACTATTTGTGGGGGCTCAGCACAAATAAAGGAAAACAAATTATCAATTGCCAAAGAAAAATTCAACGGCTTCAAGATGCTACCTAATGAGACGCTAGAGCAATTAGACATGAGGTTTACAGCCCTTGTCACTGAACTAACATCTCTGGGTATGGAGCTACAAAATCGAGAAACAGTGGTCAAAATCTTTAGAAGTCTTCCAAGCAAATTCCTGATGAAAACAACTGCAATGAGAGAATCAAACAATCTGGACAGCCTAACTCCAGAAGATGCTTTTTCAGAACTCAAAGCGTTTGAGTTTGAGCTGAATTCGGCCAGTGATGCAGTAAGTAATCCAGTAATCGAATCTGGAGCGCTAATGGCATCAATCAAAGGAAAACCTATCAAAGAAAAAGGTTCGGACATAAGTGAGGAAGAAGAACTGGCGCTTCTAAATAGATTCAGGAAATTCCTGAAATATGAAAAGAAGGGAAACAGTCCTAAGCACCCAGGACAAAGTTCATATCAAGCGCTTCCTCAAATACAACCACAATATCAAACGCCTCACTATCCTGCGTCCTCCTCCCTAGCGCCAATTCAATATCAAACTCCTTCTCAGCAAGATCTCTCAGCGCCTGCAGCGTTAAACCAACGATCCACAAGATTAACAAACGAACAAAAGATGAAGACCAATCTTTGTTACAACTGCAGGAGACCAGGGCATTTCCAAGTTAATTGCCCATATCCAAATGTGTCTAAACCTACAAAGCAAGATCACACGGATAGAAACCAATTCAGGAGCAACCTGAGACAACAAGGCTTGCTAGCAGAATCAGAACCTCTCTATACGCCTGAAGAGGACTTGGAATCATCAGATGAAAGCAGCGATGATGAACCATCAAAGGACTCAGCATTCATTTGTCTCATGGCAAGAGTAAATGAAGCATCTAACGACGTACCATCTGAGGTAACCACTGATCTGTATCATCCTCTCTCTTATGATGAATTACTTGACAAAGTAAAAGAATATTATACAGATTGTCAAGATGCCACCCAATTATTCCAAAATCACCATCGTATTATTTCAGCACTCAGAAGTGATAACTTAACGCTCAAAGCAGAGTTGCAAATTCAGCAACAGTGCATTGACAAAAACCAATCACTCGAGAGTGAAATTACTCAGCTAAAAGGTGATCTTGATATAATAGTCAAAAGAGAAGCTGAAATGGTCGCTAAACTTGCCAAATCAGAGCAGCTTATCTCTTCATTATCAAAAGCGTCTAGAACGCTAGATAATGTGACTAAAGTAACCAGGGCATTTGGTGAAAAGACCGGTCTAGGTTTTGATAAAATCAGTTATAAAGCCAAAGCGTCCAATGTTACAACAATCAACAAAGGAAAAGGTGTAATCTTTGTTGAAGAAAGTTCAATCAGACAAACGCTGAATGAATCAACAAATACTGGTACAAAAGTTAATGATAAAGTCAACATTGACTCAGGCAAAGGAAAGACCAAAGTGAACGTCTCACAAAAGAAAATATATCCAAACGCTCAAAAAACTAAGGAGATATTTTCTGCCAGTGAATCAAACGTTAAGCGTCCCGCACCAAAAGTGCATCCTAAGCCAGTACCAAACAGAATCAAACGTCCATATCCAAAACAATCCAGTTCATATTATCAACACTATGATAATTGTGAATACGATTATGATTATCACTATAATCAAGGATACTTCTATACATCTAGAAAAGGTATGCAACTCAAAACGAAACCCAAGAAGGCCAATCTTTCTCCCGTAGTGAAGATAAGGCAAATATGGGTTCCGAAAAATCTAATTCACGTCACTAACAAAGAAGGACCCAAAACAAAATGGGTACCTAAAGGAAATTAGATCTGCCCTTTTGAATGCAGGTACCTAGAGCCAACACCGACGCTTCAGTATGGTACATAGATAGTGGATCATCGAGACACATGACTGGATCAAAGGACCTCTTGATCAACTATCGTGCAACCAATGGTCCTCAAGTTATATTCGGTGATAATTCTAAAGGTAAAACTAAAGGTATAGGTATCATGCATAGGGGGAACATCATGATCAATGATGTATACTATGTCGAGGGTCTTAAACATAATCTCCTAAGCATAAGTCAATTTTGTGATAAAGGCTTTGAAATTAAATTTTCTAGTGACTTGTGCGAGATAATCGATGTTAAGACAGAATCTACCAAATTAAAAGGAAGAAGAACAAACAATGTATACTTAGTAGATTGGGATTCAACATTAGATAACAACCCTACATGCTTCGTAGCTAAGAATCAAAACGAATTAGGTTGGTTATGGCACAGAAAAATGAATCACCTCAATTTCAAAACAATCTCTCAATTAATATCTCTAAATCCCATAGAGGGATTACCTAAAGGTTCCTTTAATAAAGATCGCTTATGTGATGCTTGTCAAATGGGTAAACAAGTTAAATCATCCTTTAAGAAGAAGCTTCATCTATCGACCTCTCGAATACTTGAATTACTACATTTAGATTTGTTTGGTCCTATTCAAATCATGAGCGTTAGTGGTAAAAAGTATTCACTAGTAATAGTTGATGATTTTTCACGCTATACATGGGTAGAATTTCTAGCATCTAAAGATGAAACTAGTGCCAAGCTCACCTCTCTAATTCGTCAACTACAAAACTCAAAAGATCTAAAAGTAACAAGAATTAGAAGTGATAGAGGAACTGAATTTACTAACCATATTGTTGAGAAATTTTGTAAAGACTTTGGAATACTTCATGAGTATTCAGCACCTAGAACACCTCAACAAAATGGAGTTGCTGAACGGCGGAACAGAACGCTTAAAGAAGCCGCTAGGACTATGTTAGCCGAATCTAAGCTGCCTCAAAGGTTGTGGGCCGAAGCTATTAACACTGCTTGCTACACTCAGAACCGGTGTATGATCAACAAGCAACATGAAAAGACTCCATATGAGTTATGGAAGGGACGTAAGCCGAATGTTTCATACTTTCATGTATTTGGCTCAAAATGTTTCATTCATAACAATGGTTCTCAAAGCCTAAAGACATTTGATCCTAAAGCAGATGAAGGAATCTTTCTAGGATACGCCAAAAATGGAAAGAGCTTTCGCATCTTAAATAAGATCAAATCGAAGGTTGAAGAATCCATTCATGTTGTGTTTGATGATGCTAACCAAGAACCGAGTAAGGTTAATATTAATGATGCAGGAATTGAAGATTTATCTCAACAAGCGTCACAAATCAATCTGTGTGATGATAGTGATATTGATGAAGATAATGAAATCATTATACCTAATCCTAAGACTACTCGTAAAGACATCAACGATGACATTGCAAGAAACGCTGATGATCATGAAGGGTATGTTCATCAAGAGCAAATTCAATCTACAAACACTGAAGCGCCTACGCAAGGAATTGGTCAAGCGCCTACACAGTTTAATCAAACGTTAGATCAATCTCTTAACTCGTTCCAACCAGACAGAAAATGGCTCAGAGACCATCCACCAGAACTAATTATTGGAGATATTGGAGCACCCGTTAGAACGAGAGCCGCTACAATAAATGAGGCCATGTTTGCAAGCTTCCTATCTCAAATGGAACCAAAGAAAGTGGATGAAGCGCTTAACGATCCAAGTTGGATAGAAGCCATGCAAGAAGAGCTAAACCAATTTGAAAGAAATAAGGTATGGACGCTAGTACCAAGACCAACCCACCAAGGGGTCATTGGAACTAGATGGGTCTATAGAAACAAAATGGATGAGAATGGAATTGTGATTAGAAACAAAGCCAGACTCGTAGCTCAGGGATACTGTCAAGAAGAGGGCATCGACTTTGATGAAACATACGCTCCAGTTGCCCGACTTGAAGCAATCCGCATGTTTCTAGCGTTTGCAGCATTTAACAAATTTACAGTGTATCAAATGGACGTAAAGAGTGCATTTCTGAATGGTAAACTCCAAGAAGAAGTATATGTGGAGCAACCACCAGGATTCATCAACAACCATGGGAAAAGCATGGTTTACAAATTGGACAAGGCACTCTATGGTCTTAAACAAGCACCACGAGCATGGTATGACACTCTCTCTATCTTCCTTATAGGTAAAGGCTTTTCAAAAGGCAGCGTTGACACAACGTTATTCAAAATTACCCATAATGAAGATATTCTCCTAGTTCAAATTTATGTTGATGATATTATATTTGGATCTACCAATAAGCGTCTATGTGAGAAATTTTCGAAAATGATGCAAGATCAATTTGAAATGAGCATGATGGGTGAATTAACTTTCTTCCTAGGATTACAAGTTAAACAACTCCCTAATGGCATATTCATAAATCAAACTAAATATACTAGAGATATGATCAAGAAATTTGGTATGGAAAATGCATCACCTTCAAAAATTCCAATGAGCCAGACGCTTAAGCTAGATAGAGACGATAATGGAAAGAAAATTGATATCACTAACTATAGAGGTATTATTGGATCACTTCTTTATCTTACAGCTAGTAGACCCGATATTATGTTCTCAGTATGCATGTGTGCACGATTTCAAGCTGATCCTAGAGAATCACACTTAATTGCTGCTAAAAGAATCCTTAAGTACCTAAAAGGCACACAAAATGTGGGCTTATGGTATCCTAGGGATTCTCCTTTTGAACTAATCGGTTATTCAGATGCAGATTTTGCAGGATGCAAAATAGATAGAAAAAGTACTAGTGGAACATGTCAATTTCTAGGTGATAGACTAATTTCATGGCATAGTAAGAAGCAACAGTCCATCGCTACTTCCACCGCTGAGGCTGAGTATGTAGCCGCTGGAAGCTGTTGTGCACAGATCCTTTGGATGAGGCAACAACTTAGAGATTATGGAATAATCCTAGATCCAACTCCTATCCATTGTGACAATCAAAGCGCCTTAGCAATGACTCAAAATCCAGTTCTTCACTCTAGAACCAAACACATTGACATTCGCTATCACTTTCTACGTGACCATGTTCAAAAGAAAGATATCTCCATGCACTTCATTAATACAGAAAAGCAACTGGCAGATATCTTCACCAAAGCGCTTAACGAACAACGTTTTCTCACTTTAAGAAGTGAACTAGGTATGATTGATCTAAATGCTTAATCATTCGAAACATCATACTTTTGTTAGGCATGAAATTTAGGGGGAATTCAATGTATGTTATGAAATTTATGGGGAACCTACATAGGGGGAACCTTCAAAGAGCAAACTATACCTAAGTGAATATGACCAAAAATGTTTTCCCTTGCATCGGTCATACGCACTTAGCATCATACACTTAAAACCGTTTTGACGCTTATTACACAAATCTGCCTTAGCGTCTGCACTTCTTTCAAAATAAACTAAACGCTTAGCTTTATTCCCGGCTAAAGCAGTTAGTAAAAAGACCCTTTTAAAAGCAAGCGTACATTACCCTACGCTAAAACGAGAAAGTGGATTAGTCAATCAATGCAATTAATGCTGACTTGACATTCCTCACCCTTCGCTCAAGAAAACCCATGGGTACTCATCACGTTTTTCAAAGATGGTTCAGCACATGTACACGCGTCAGTACAATTACCATGTATCTTAGACGAGTACAACCGGCGCTGAATATTTTAAACCAAAAGTAAAACACTACTACCAAGACCTAATGATAAGTACTGGGAAACTGTGTCCTCATATACACCCTGAAAGGAATAATTCTATATGTTACAATGACCGCTAAAGCACAACCTGTTACTTGAAAGAGACTCCCAAGATTTTCAAGCGTCCACATAACACTCAATTGTTTCAAGCGTCATTCTGACTAAGTCCGGACGCTTTAACAAATTTTTGGCGGGCATTTAAATAGTGTTCAAAATTATGATTCCCGAACAGTTTTCATAAAGAACGTATCCGCTTTTCATGGGCACACGCATCACTCTCAGTCTCTGTTTTAAACTTTTAAACGGACTTCAAAATAGTATATGTGGCAGTTACTAAAAGAAACCGTGCCTGTTTAATCTAAATTCACGTCCACAGTTATATTTTAATGGCTGAGATTTATACTCCTCCACGTGTCAACATCTCAAACTTCAAACACACCGAACATTCAAATTGAAGTTTCTGCAGAACACAAACACTCTTATACTCTATTCCATTCGTGCAAAAACAAGTCTCTCTCTTTTTCAAAAACGAAAAATTTTCCTTCGTAATCTCTGTCTACTGCTCACTCATGGCACCCAAGAAAGCTACTGCTGGAACCTCTGAAGTTATTGTCAAGATCACTGAAGGCCTTATAGTTGATTGGAAGTTTCTCTATGAAAACCCCCAAATTGATTTAACGGAAATAATGGATTCTGTAGCAGAGGCTGGGCTTCAGAAATTTCTCACGAAATACTCATATATGTTTCCTGAAGAACTAGAATTTTTCTGGAGAAATGCTCGACTGTCTGACGATGAGACTTCCATCACGTGTTTGTTTCCTGTCTCCAAGAAGGAATCAAAGACGTTCACTCTCTCTGCGGCCTCCATTGCCCAGAATTTCTCTCTACCTAATGCTGGAGCCACTTTAGACACTATCACTGAAGAACAAATTCAAGAAGTCTGGACTCAGATTAGCGCTTACGATGATGTTCCATACAAACCGTACTTTGAGAAGAAGGATATAGTGAACAGGTATCGAGTCTTGGCTGATTTCTGCAGTAAAAACATCGAATGCAGAGTGGGAACCTTCGACAAAATCAACCCAACCCAGTTCCAGATGATGACTGCCATCCTACTCAAGATAAAGATCAACTGGAGCGCCTATATATTCAGCAGGTTCAGAGACAGTTTACGCACTTCAAACAGACCTTATGGTCTAGTTTTAAGTGATCTACTCTTTCGAGCAGAGTGCACCTCTTCAGCAGGAGTCACCGTGGCCAAGCATAAGTTCTATGGGCCAAGAATCATCAATAATCTCTTCAATCCACCCAAAGTTGGAGGTGCTGCTAAGCCTCTCTCTGAGCGCCAAGTTGTCCGCGCAGCGTCAGATGAGGAGGCTGAGCGTCCAGATCAGGAGAAAGCCAAACGTACTGTGAAGCGTCCCACTGTCACAAAGAAACGGGCTCCTCGAAAGCCCAAGGCTCAACCTATTAAAAACGATGAAGATGACGAGGATTCTATACCCCTCATTAGTCGGAAAGATCTGGAAAAGGTTCTCAAGAATATTGACTTTGAAGAACCTGCAGTTCCACAGACTCAAGCGTTCCCCGCCGAAGGTATAAATGTGAAGCGTATCTTCAAAAGGCGTAAGCGTCCAACTGCTGCCATCTCTTCTGAGACTACACAAAGAGATCAAGCCATAGCTGCTGTCCCGATATCATCCTCCGAACCACCAGTTGATGTCCATCTGGATGTTGATATGACCCAAATTGTGGCCATCGCACATGAAGCTGCCATCGAATCTACAAATCTCGAGCCGGATGAACCTGAAATCCCAAGGGCTCAACCATTGCTTGCATTACCTAGTACAACAGAGGCACGCTCAGAAGGTCAGAGCGATGCTAACGACGTTGTGATCCATCGACACTTCTTCAAGCTGGATCCCTCAAAGACTATCGATCACTCAGTCGATTATTTGCCTCCAGCGCCCGCAGAAAACTTCATACCTGCAGGTTACAATGAAGAAAGTCTTATCAATGCCGAAAATGATATCGCCAAGCTCATAAAGTTTGATCTGGCTGTACGCAACACTCTCTTTAATACAGCCTCCACCCCAGCTGATGAAGCTTACTACAAAGCGCTTGAACTCGGAAAGACTCCCACACACATCCCGGCTTCTGTCACTCTCCAAGCTCAGCGGCAAGGAGGCACGACTCCTAGAGCTGATGTTGACTTAGCTTATTATCTGGACTGTGGGACAAGCAAACCCACTGGCTTCGCTCTCCGCGACTACAACATCAGAGTCTATGAGCGTCAGGATCAGCTTCTGAACCCAACGGAAGAGCTACTAAACAGAGAAGGATATTCTCACTCTCTAACACTGGTCAAAAGCGAGGAAAACAAGAACTCAGCTAATCCTCTCCTCCTGTGGAAGAATAAAGGAGTACATGCCGGTGAGCGTCCAGCATCCCTGACCGAGATGATTCAACTTGAAACCGATGCATATTTTGACTGCGTCTGGAACGCTAACTACCAACCCGACAGGTATCGTTTTGAATCCATCTGTGATATTCATCACCAAGGGTTTCGTGCTATACTTAATGCAGGAACTGAGTATTGTATGACTGAGATACGATGGGCTGAAGCTTACATGGGTGACAAGTATAAATTTGAAGACTTGGTTAGTGCTCCCCATCTGTTCAGACTAGGGATTCATGATAAAAGGACCAAATTTGCACGCTACATGCTGACGCAGCGCCAGCATAGACTTGGACCCGTTCTGAAGCTGCCTCTGATCCGCCATCAACCTGAACACCGCTTAAGACAAGCGTTGCACAAACTGGCCAACTCTTCTCTACGCTTTGATGATCAAGCGTCCACCAGCGGTTCTTCTCCCATGTCCTGTCTGAACTGCACCCCTAGCCAATGTGAAGACAACTTTTCTCTCATGATGGCAATTATGCCTCCAGTCTCTCTATTCGACAAAATCTTCACAGACAATCTGCGACAATGGGATGGCTCTCGGATCAATTCTTTCAGAGGATATCCACTACTTCCGTCTATTCGACAAGAAGTCTCCAGTCACTATGATTTTGGTTTATCGCTGCTAGAAAGATCTCAAGCGCTTGCTTCAGCCATCTACCCATACTTGGAAGAGTATTACCAGCTCCGCGTTCCCGCCTCTCGGAAACCGAAGACTCTCCCAACAGATCGGCTAATTGGCTTCTCACAACACTATTGCCCAGATGCCTTATTCTCTATCTGCAAAGCGCCCTCCAAACTCTTTCCCACTCATGTGCTGGATATCCTCGGGCCACTGTATATCAGGGCACTGGATAGTCCTATCAGAACGTTCATTCAAGGTACTCATCTCCCCACTCTACATTTGAATGAACTCCTGCAGACTGCTACGTATCCATATGCAGATGAACCGTTTGCCAGCTTGGACTTTCGGTTTACGGACTTTAGCCGAATAGAATCAGACTTTCCTGCAGCACCCGCTGAACTGTTAACTGCTCCTGAGCGCCTATTAGAGTTACCTCAAGCGCCTCATTCTCCCAGTCCAACTGAATCCGACTCTACTGCCTCCACCGAGTCCAACACTGCTCCAGAGCTTCGAGGAACAGTATTTGATCCTACTAATCAAGTATCTATTGAATCTCTCAAACACACATCTCGTTTTAAGCCTCAAGTCCGCCCTGCACTTCCACACGCTCAACCGTCCATGGCTGAATGCCTCACTCAAATACAGCAACTATCTACAGCTACTCAGGCAAGTCATGTGGCTTTAACCAATGATCTACAAGATAGATTCACGGCTCTCGAGACCTCTCTCACAGACGCTAATCAAGCTCAACTCCTGGTTATGAAAGAACATTTCGACCAGCGTCTAACCACTCTTGAGGCCTCTGTCGCTCAGATTGCTGCTCAAGTCAGTCTTCTTACTCAGCATTTCATACAGACTGATGATGGCAATAAGGGGGAAAAGAAGGGAGAAAAGAGGAAATCGTCAACATCTAAAGATCAAGCTCCTCCTCCACCATCCAAGCGTCAACACGTTGATACTTCTCTCACACTGAGTGCAGAACCAAGGTATCCCTATCCCTCTTGGGTAACCACATCGGTTGAAGCGTCCAACAAGAAAGAAACCCCCAGAGTGCTCTATCCAACTCTTCCGTTGCCTTCAAGAGCACTGCTTGAACAGTTTGACATTCCTCTTCTCAGAGCATCAATTCCAGAACCAACTGATCCAGCAGTATTA
Organism: Buddleja alternifolia; assembly: GCA_019426215.1. Classification (NCBI taxonomy): domain Eukaryota; kingdom Viridiplantae; phylum Streptophyta; class Magnoliopsida; order Lamiales; family Scrophulariaceae; genus Buddleja; species Buddleja alternifolia. The sequence goes on along the minus strand of CM033407.1, from coordinate 375,674 downwards.
GCCTTAGAAAGAAAAATGTCTGACTTCGACCAAACCTTCAGAATTTGCCTACGATACATAGGCATCAGTCCAGAGGAATGGGATAAACACTTCATTGCCTTTAAGGCACGACAAGTTCAAGAAAACAAGCACATAATCAGTAAAGATCATGCGGCAATGATGACGTTAGAAGATCAGATAACTGAAGCAATCCGTGCTGAAATGACTAAGAGATACAAGATCAAGCCACGATCTTAATTTTTACTTGTGCCTCTCTCTTTGTAGTTGTAAAATGCCTGCACTGTGAAATATATATATAAAATGCATTTTACAGCTGAAACATCTCGTTAAAGCTCAAACTAACTTACTAACTTACGCTAACCTTCAGGTATCTAACACTTGAACCAAATAAGTATTGCCATCATCAAAAAGGGGGAAATTGTTAGGAATTTCATATTAGATGTTTTGATGATGACAAATAGGACTTTCTGTTAGACTCCGAAAAGTGTGAAAGCTTTCATAGAATGTTATGTATAAGTACCTGAAAGCTTATTTATCTTAGGCTTATAGTATTTATCTTTGTAGAATTCCTTAGACTAAGTATGTGACACTAAAACACTTAGGAAAATTCTGGGTGAGTCTACCAAGTGATGAAGGTGAAGATCAAGCGTCTAAAGCTACAATGGATAAAGATATCTTGAAGCGTCTGTCAAACGCTTTAGGGATTATCCCAGTGCTCAAACTACGAATGGATAACTCAGGCCGAATACTCAACATCAAGTGAAATGACGAAATTTTCAGTGAGACCATCAAGACAAGATTGAAGAGTAAGCGTCTGAAATAAAGAAAAGAAAGTCAGGATCAGTCCAAGCGTCTGATACACGAGAATAACTATTCTCTTCAGCAAGCGTCCAAAAAGGTTAAACCAACACAACCTACAAAGAACGTAACCTGAAAAAGAATTTAGACCCAAAACCATCCAAAGACTTAAAAAAATGCATGAATCAAACGGACGAATTATTTCCAACGGAAATAAAACAAGATGCATTAAAAGTCGGATAAGTGCTATTAAAATATAAGCACTATAACTTATGGGCAAGCCATATCTTTGACCTAGACTGTCAGATTTATGAAACCAAGACCATGCCCAACCAATTAAATATACCCAAAGTTAAAAATGTCTGAACTCAAGGAATGTTTGGGGAAACGAGACTCCAACCGAGTCAAACGGACAAAAAACCACCAATACCTTATAAATAGCTCTTTCAACAAACAAGTAACGTGATGAAAAAGTGACACACACAAAAATACCTACCTTGTTGAAAGAAAAGCTTACTAAAAATCATAGTCAAATATTCATATAAGCTTTTCACAAATATTCTAGAGACAGTCACCCATATCTCAAATCTCTTTTTAAGAAGAACATATACTACCATTGAGATATCCTCAAGTTGTTTGAACTTTCCAAAAACAAACAAACCCGTGACCAAAACCATCAACACCTTTCATCTGAGTGAGAAAGCTGGTTGACTTGCAAGCAGTATTTTTGTGTAAAAGAAGCTTGTTGAAGTTGATCTCTATTGGAGCTGAAATCTGTGTGACCAAGGAGTTCCGAGATCAAAAGTAACTTGCACCATTTCTGAGTGAAAGAAGCAAGGGAATAGAAGATCTTTAGTGGAGCTGAAATCTGTGTGACCAAGGAGTTCCAAGATCATATCCAATCTCCCTCTATCTTGTAGAAGTCTCTGTGTGACTCTTCGATAATCATCATAGTGGAAAAACCTCCCTGATAAAAGGAGAAGAAGGACGTAGCTGGGATTACATCACCCAGTGAACCTTACAAATATTTTGTGTCATTTACTGTTTTATTGTCTTACATTATACTGTCATATTATATCTTGAAAAGGCATTTAAAACTAATAAGCGACTAATTGGTTAAAACGAACGCTAAGCTATAAAAACATTTCCGCTGTGCTAACCCTGATTTAGTGACTAAACTCTGCCCTACTTTGGTAAGCGTTGAAATCACCGAGTCTAAGTTAACGTTTCTCAAGCGCCACATCCAGCGCTTAAACTTGTCAAGCGTTCAAATACTTCAAAGTGATACGAATTTTTTAAGAAGTCGAAAAAGACTTCAGGGTCTATTCAACCCCCCCCCCCCCTTCTAGACCCTTTCGTATACCACTTGGGACCAACAAATATTAATACATATATATACATACATACTACATGCCTAGCGTGTATATATTATATATATGTATTTTATATGTATATCCAATAGACATATAATCCTCCAAGGAATAGATTTAGTTAATAGTGAACTCATCTTTCCTTGATTGCATAAGTCAACCAATGACTTACCTTTGATCAAGAAGTTGAGGAAGGAAAGAATTCCTTTTCCTTTTCACACGCCTCACACGCCCCCTTCCTTGTCTTGAAGTCCAAGTTTTAATCTTATGATTTAATCCTTGACTCCAATGAATTGATTACAAATAATCCAATCCTTTTAATTAATTCCAATAATAAAGTCCTACTTTATTTATATTCACCAATTATCCATATCCTTTATTTAACTTGAGTCCAACCCAATTAAATAAACTACTTGGACTTTACTAAGTCCATTAAATAATTAATTCAACAAGATTATTTAAATAAGTCTTAATTAATTAGTCTTCACTAATTAGTTTATATTTCGAAATAGGAAAGTACTATACTTTCTCAATTTCCTCAAATTGATTAATGCACCCATAAAGCAAAAACTCTACAGAGTTTGTGTGTGACCCCTTAGGCTCGTTTATGTACTAATAGTAGGTACACTTTCCCAAAGTGCTAGCGTACTTTCCAAAAATAGAAATACAAGATTAAATACAACTTAATTTAATCAAGTCTTGAATTAGCGACCATACTAATTCAAGACACCTACAAATCGTGGTTACTGTCTAGAAACGGGCCATGAAGACTTAGACATAATCGATTAAGTAAAGATAAGCCTTTTACAATCATAATTCTCACATCCTGATTGAGTCTAGGATATAGGTTTAATCGAAATCCTAATAACTCAATAACTATGTTTCCCATTTACAGTAGAGTTGACTTTGACCTTCTAAACAAGGAAACCCTTCACGCCTTTAGAAGTCTTACTTTGGCTGAAGATTCTCTTTGTCAACTTACTTATTGTAAACATAGGAGATACACTGACATTTCTATCAGAGACGAATCCCTTCTTGATTCTCACGTATTTCCATATATGATCAGATCACACCCAAAATACCCATATACTGATCTTAACAGATCATGAGCAGGTCAAAGTGTGATGGATCATATACAAGATATCCAATGGAATCTCAGGTCCATGAGGATTACTCTTATACTACATCATCGTTGAAAGTTCCAGATTCAATGATAGGAGTCGTTTTTACGTGTTTTTAAGCCCCTTTCCGTTTATGTTTTAGGTTCATTTATCGCTTGATTTTGTCACTTGTGCGTTTAATTCGTGCATTAAGTGATTTCAGGCCTTAAGTGGATACAATCGAATAAAGGGTGGAAAAAGGACGTATAAAACAAGTTTAGGCCAAGATGTTTCACACCTCTACGACCAAACAAGCAAGAAACAAGCTGGAGTTAGCCAAAATCATATTTTAGTACCATTTTCGCACACCTGGGCGCCAAATCAGAAATAACCTCCACATTGGAACGTCATTTTGATATATTTAGAGACAGAATTGGATGAAGTGGCCTTCTACAAAGTTGTAGATGTATGTCTTATCGTCACATGGGGACTTGAAGCATCAAATTCGGAGGTCTGTGGAGAAGTTTATGAATAAAACACTATCTCTGCGCTGGAAAACACGAAAGTGGCAGCTCCCATTCTTAGTAGGTGGAAAACAAGAGAATGGTAGCTCACATTCTTGGTAGATGGAAAGAAAGAGAATGGTAGCTCACATTCTTGGTAGGAGAAAAGTAAGAGAATGGCAGGTGGAAAACAAGAGAATGGTAGTTCACATTCTTGGTAGATGGAAAACAAGAGAATGGTAGGTGGAAAGAAAAGAGAATGGAAGGACATGTTCTTGGTAGGTGGATTTTTTTGCTATAAAAGGAGGATTGGATGTCATCCTACAAACAGACTTGAAAACACATTCCCCATTGGGGGAGCCTAAACACATCCTATCATCATCCTTAGATTAGTTATGAAGATTATCAAGAACCTTTGAAGGTGAAGAAATCAAGAAGCATGGAAGAGATGAAGATCGAAATTCAACCATCAAAAATACGAAGGAGTTTCTTAGATTTAGATTTGTTTTTGTCTATGAATATGAATCTTAATTTAAGTTCCTATCTTTTATCTTTTATGATGAAATAGATTCTTCGAACTAAGGCCATGTTGAGGCTAAATTATGATAATTGAGTTATAAATTGTGTTTTTCATATTAATTCTATTGTTGCTTTGTGTCTTGATCTTGTTTGAATGCATCATATGCTTAGCTACCATATGCATGATTTATTGCTTAAATTATTCGTTCGAGAGAAGGTAATTTAAGGTGCAAAGAGGATCATCACATAATCCGTAAAAAATAGGGAATTGCCCCTAGAGATAGGTAGAGATTCCCGGGTGCAGTTAGCCGGATTAATCCGGGGAAATTCTAGAACTTGAATGCATGATTGTTGGTTAGATTCTCGGATAGACATATTTAGAGAACCATCAATTAATCATAGGATTATTATAGCCGAGACATCGGGTAGTAATTATTTAAGGTTTTTTCCACCAAAGCAACATTCGTCTAATAATATGATAACATGTTTATAGTGAAAATTGATTAATTTATGCCAACACATATGTTTTAGTTGCTCTCTTCCATAGCTATCTTGATTTCGACATCTTGTTTCTTATATTTTACTTTCATAATATTTTAGTTAATTCTTGGTTTAGTTTAAGTTCTTCAATTGCTTTAAAATCATAAACTAAAATACAAGTCCTTGAAGTTCGACAACCCGGACTTTATTGTCCACTTTATTACTACACACGACCAGTCCACTTGCTGTTTAATACACGTAAGGATTTTTCGTGTCATTCAACTGGGATTCCTTTTAAGGAACTTACACGGGGTTGTTCAATTTATCTATTTCTAATAGGAACCCCCATACATACACCGGCTTTCACCATGCCAACACCTATGGAACGAGGTGCACTCTCCTAGAGTATATATCGTATAAGCAAGTCTTTTAGGTTTTGTCAATATCCCTAATCTTGACAAATCTATTCATGACTTGGAACATGGCTTAAGGATCACAGACTTAGAGACGTATTCTATTATCGCCATTCCCGATGCGCTATAACGTCCCATAGCCATGTGTGATACTAAGGGACTTTATTCTAACATATGTAAGATATAAATACAAGAATAAAGAATGCAATAACAATTGACTTTATTTATAAGGAAAACATTGTCTATATAGTCTATCTATTACAAAATTTGCACCCAAATAAATTGGCACGTCGGGCATCTACTCTGTCACACAATATGCATACAACACCTCTCAACCCCTATATCTATTCCTTCACAGATAATAGAAGTTTATAAATGCTCAAGAGCCACCTAAATCTTAAATAAGCACAAAACACTAATGATTTACAATAAATTTTTAAAAATTTGAGCCTGGTATTATAGTGTTCACGAATCGAGCACAAATCAAATTCAATAAGTTGAACAAAATTCAAAGTTAAACAAAATGATAGTAAGAAAATAAGTTGACTTTACAATCACAGTCGTAAATATTACAAAATTCCTTAGAGCCCACGATATATTAATGTATTATGATTATTGTTCCGCATTCTTAGTTCCCAGACCTCCTAAGAACCACAACCCTATTTTTTATTAGAATATGCTATGAACTTCTTTGGTAATCAATTTAACACATATGAGCATCTTATGTAATATTTACATTAATGGAAAAATTAAAATTTTGAGTAGAATTTCGTACCATATATAAAAAAAGTTTAATATTAAGTTATGGAAGCTTGATTTTATCATCTTTGACAATGGACCTCTGCTAAAGAATTTGCAGCTTAAATTGCAGCCTGCAGTTCTACCTTTGTGCTATCACTTTTTGTAGCTGGAGTAACATTTCCACTTGCAACCAAAAACCAACTATTTGTAGGAGAAACACTCATTGAAGTTAGAGTTGAGATGAATTCATGATTCTTAATTTTCAGCTTCAAGTTCCTCGAAAACAAATAATTGTTTAGGAATTCAAAATCTATTCTCTTATCCCTCACAAAACTTAAAAATGGTTTAACCAATCTCATGCACCTCCTGACAACATATCCTTCGGCGAATTTGAATTTTTGTCCCTGCCCCTGTTGCTAATCATCACCTCTTATTTTTCATTTTGGCAATTCAAACGGGGCATTCTTCTTGGGACAAAGGAATAATTTATTTAAAATTGAGTGAAAAATCTTATGTTTTTCATTAGACCAAAAAAATTATTTAGTCTAAAGAAAAGGTTGGATGAATATATATCTGTGTACATATATATATATATACATATATCAATCATTTTCACAAAATATTAAATAATCTATAATTTAAAAAACGAGATATAAAATTACTTATGAGTAAATACAATGAGCATGACTCATTTATTATAGTATTGCATACTATGAACAACATCAATGTTTTCAAAAGGCTGAATTAGATTAATTATAAATACAATTAATTTATTCACTTAATTAACCTTTTTTTTTCTTAGCATAATATTTACATAGGGATATTTTAATCACTACAAAAAAGTTAAGAAATGCAAATCATCCCCTAACATTCACACTTTTATAATACTTATAAATAAATTATAGATTATAGATTATAGATATATTATAGTTTTTTTTTCACTAGAAAAGATAGTTATACAATATATTATTTTGAATACACACACACACACATATATATATATTTACATCGGGTTAATTGCTTTTTTGGCAATGGTTCAACTGGTCGGACTAGTGACCCAACGACACAGTTAGTTGTCCAGTTTGACCACCGATCCAGGTTTTAAAACATTGGTTAAAACTTGTATTATACTCGTATAATGCACGTACGTAAGTATAACTAAAAAAAATATTAAACGTAATGTGTTTCGTCAAGTACTTAAGAAATATGTAAAGTACATATACTAAACGGCTCAACTCAAAATTACGAGTGTTATTCATTACGTTTAGAATGCGTACGGAAAACAAAAGTATTTAACTAATTTATTGTAGCATACTAGTTTTAACTAACAGAGCTACCGCGTACTATAGCAGCTTGTCCGTGAGTGTAATACTAGTTTTAACTAACAGAGCTACTGAGTACTGTAGCATGTAATATTTTAAAAAAATTAAAAATTTGAAGATGGCGCCTTCAATTAGAATTAGAAAAAAAATAAAAATTAATGGCGCTTTCAGGTTATTTTGATAAAGTGACCAAAATTTTGATCAAACTGATAAATAACCCGTAAATGCTTTAATCCAATCTTTAGTGTGCCCAGATAAAAGCTGACTGCTTGGCTATAAATTCGAAATCACACTGTAACGTCTGCTTACCCACAGTAGGCACGAAGTGCTATAGTGGCCAGGGATCCCACGTATGTGACTTTTTTGTTGGGAAATAAATTTAAAACACACCAGAAGAACGTATAATGAAAACTTTCAAATTTCTCAAAAACAGGATCAACCGGGGTTTTACACACGTATGCAAAAGAGGGATTTCGCCTCTTTACCTATTGTAGCGAAGTGGTTGGAGAGTTCAAACTTTTCTTCAAAATTGAGCTCCTCCAAAATTGAGGTAGTATTGCAACGAGTTGAATCTTGATCTAAGCAATACACGAGCACTGCCTCTAAATCGTCTCTCCGAAAAATTGATCGGAATACTTCTTCTTCTTTGACCCTATGGCCGACGGCTATGAGAGAGAGGGAGGGAGGATTTTTCTTTTCTTGTAGCTCAGTTGTATATTGACTTGTTGCTCGCTAGGTTTACAAAAGGCCCATGTTGGACGCCTATAGTGGCCGATCCACATGCATATGGTGCATCAATTTGAGTCCAATCTAATCTCATATTTAATTAATTAATTTAATTAATTAATTAAATAATTGATTGGTAATTAATTAATTTCATTTCTCTAAGATATATTTAGTTAATTAATTAATATCATAAATGAATTAACTTATTTCTACAAATAATTAATTTTATTTATTTATTATTTATCCAATAAATAATTTAAGTATCCAATACTTTAAATATTGCCACAAGGATTACTCCATTGTTTCCGTTTGATTTTGAATTTTTAAGCGTGACTCTTTACGTTTGTCTATATTTGGCAATAAGATAAATCCAAAGGATGTGGGTACCACCTAGCAAGCCATATGGTCCACATCGTAACCCAAATAAGACAACAAATGATTAGATCATTCTTTGAACTTTTCCCGTTGTAAATTCTATGTGAATATAAAATCTTCGTTTCCATATCCCGGTCAAGTAAGAGTCATGGTTAAGGTCAAACTCATAGACTTGACTCCATGCTATATTTATAATAAGTCAAGATCAGTGAGCTTTCCTATTTGAGTCTAACTCAAAAGCTCATATGCTTTGGCCAAAGATTTTTTATCTTACTTACTTATAAATGCATAGGATAATTACTTGTTCACTTACGAGGGAACGAACTCCATCTTGGATATCAGTTGAGACTACTACTTGCCCGTTAGGTTGCACTTCGAGGTTGGCCCCACCAGTGGATGAATTGGACCTAACTACTTTAATGACAAACCTAACGTCTCATATATATCGAATGAATGTTGTTACAGCCTATTTGTACTGCTCGCGTGATAATGATATATATGAAACTCCCTGAAGGATTTAACATGCCTCAAGCATACAATTCAAGTTCTCGAGAACATTATTCGATTAAATTAAATAAGTCTTTGTATGGATTGAAACAATCTGAACATATGTGGTATAATTGTCTTAGTAAATATTTGTTGAAGGAAGGATATAAGAATGATCCAAGTTGTCCACGTATTTGTATAAAAAGATCTGGAAACTATTTTGTTATAATTGTTGTTTATGTCGATGATTTAAATATCATTGGAACTCCTCAAGAGCTTCCAAAAGCTAAAAATTGCTTAAAGAAAGAATTTGAGATGAAAGATCTTGAAAGAACAAAATTTTACCTCGGGTTGCAAATTGAATATTATACCAGAATTTTTGCCTATCAAGACACTTATGTATCAAAGGTTTTAAAGTGATTCTATATGGATAAATCACATCCATTGAGCACCCCAATGGTCTTAAGGTCACTAGATGTGAACAATGACCCTCTTCGACCTTGAGAAAGTGATGAAGAACTACTTGGTCCTGAAGTGCTATATCTAATTGCAATTGGTGCACTGATGTATCTTGTTTGTTATACTCGACCTGATATATCATTCGCTGTTAATTTATTGAGAGATATAGTTCTACACCAACACTGAGGCATTGGAATGGTGTTCAGCATGTATTTTGTTTCCCTAGAGGTACGATGGATATGGGTTTGTTTTATTCAAATAAACCCAAGTCAGATTTTATTGGATATGCAGCTGCTGGATATCTATCTGATCCTTATAATGGTCGCTCACAAACGAGCTATTTGTTTGCATGTGGCGGAACATCCATTTCGTGGCGATCTATTAAGCAAACTATAACAGCCACATCATCGAATCATGCAGAGATCTTAGCTATTCATGAGGCAAGTCGAAAATGTGTTTGGTTAAGATCTAATTGTTAGGAAATTTCTTGTTAAATGTTTTAATGATGACAATTAGGATTTATGTTAGACCCCAAAATATGCAAGTTTGATTTTATTAGAAATCTTGTATAGGCTTTGAACGTTAGATTTGTATAAGGCTTTATTTGTTTTTATTCTAGACTGTGAGGCTAAGTAGTCTTAGACTGAGCGTCTGATATTATTCTGAGTGAGTTTATCAGTAGTTAGGTCTGTACATTCAAGCATTTGAAGTCTGAATGAAGATGAAGGTTTCTAGCAAGCGTCTAAGCATCAAGCTAATTCAAGCGTGGATGTAAAGATTTAGCTAAGGATAATTCAGTATTGAATGAGCATCTACCAAGACAAGATTTCACCTGAATTTATTCCAAAGTCCAGAAGGAGCTAAATGCAAATATTCTTAGAGCATTAATTTCCAACGGGCATTAATTTCAAATGCATTAAATGCTGATAAGAGCATTAAATATGATAAGCACTCCAGGACGTACAGAGAAGCCTTCCCATTGGACTGTCAACTTTACAAGTCTCCAGCATCAACTTTTTGCAGCAGAATTCTAAGAAAAAGGACGAAAGTTGTTAACGCGCGAGAGTGAAAGACACGCGCTTGATCATGTGTCCAAATAACACTTTACCCGAGAAAGTCAATAAATAGGACTTCAGCAACAAGCCAAAATATAACAACAAGCTTACAGCCAAAACTTTGTTACATTGAAGTCTCAATCCTTAAACTTTCAGAAAAGCTCGAATATTCAAATCAAACATTCTCTTTGGCTGTGTTTAGTTTTATTTTGGAGGGTGATTTTGGTGAAACATTTTATTGGGAGTTGTGTATTTTGGTGAAAATATGTTTGGTTATATTTTGAAAAATTAGTATTTTAATCATTTTTCGCGAGAATGTGTTTGGATTAGCTATTTTGAAGTAACATTTGAGTGTTATTTTGATGAAAATGTGTTTGGTTTTATTTTCAGAGGTAACAAAAAATACTGTAGCAGTCAAATCATGTCAAGTTTTGTCTGAAAAAGTTATTTTAATGATTAATTGATGATTGAAAAATATATTATAATATAATTTTGAAATTATTATAACATAAATGAATGATTATTTTATATAATTATATAATTTCTAAAATAATTATTTATTCATATAGTATTTTATAAATAAATAAAAAAAGAAAAAAGAGGGGGTTGGGGAACAGTGTCGTCTTCCCCAACCCCCAACACACACAATTACACACACACGAAAACACACACACACACAACAATACACACACAATTACACACACACGCACACAAACACACACACGCACACAACAATACACACACGAAAACACACACACACAGACACACACACGCACACAAACACACACACGAAAACACACACACACACAACAATACACACACGCACACACACGAAAACACACACACAGACACACACACACACGAAAACACACACACATAGACACACACACACGAAAACACACACACACACAAAAACTAAAAGGGGAGAGAGAGAGAGAGAGAGAGAGAGAGAGGAAAAAGGGGGAGGAGAGAGAGAAAGACCGAAGAGAGAGAGAAGAGTTGAGGGAGGGGACAAAAAAAATTTGAGATTTTTTGGCCAAAATATTTGGCCAAACATGGGCCCCATATTTGGCCAAAAAAGTTCAAACCAAACAAGTTTTGGGCTGGGTTTTGGTGAAAAACCCAGCCCAAAATAAATCCAAACACAGCCTTTGCTTTTCTCCAATCCCTGAGACATTTAACCAATATCTCACACATCTTTTTTCAGAAGAACTCTACATTACTATTGAGATATTCCAAGTTATTTGAACTTTCAAAAATCAAACAAGCCGTTAGATAAAACCCTTGTCCTTCCTCGCGATCTGAGTGAAATCGAAGTTGGATACTTGTATTATTTTTGGGTGAAAAAAGTAAGAGGATCAAAGTATCTTGGAGTAGAAATCTGTGTGATCAAGGAGCTTAAGCCATTCAAATCCATCTCTCCCTTATTTTGTAGAAGTTTCTGTGTTATTCTTCGAGAATCATTTTAGTGGATAGCCTCTGAGAATTAAAGGAGAAGAAGGATGTAGTTGAGATTACATCACCCAACGTACCTTACAAATATTGTGTTCTTTACTTTACCGTCGATTTCTTTATTATCATATCATTGCATAATCGGTTAAGTAAACACATTGACAAAATCATTCAAAACTAAAAGCAACTAAGAAAAAGCTTTCTGACGCTAAAATCTTTCAAAGAGAAGACTTTAAATTATTCCGTTGTGCTAACCCTGATTAAAGAGCTAAACGTTTAACCTTATTCGGTTATAGTATTCAAATCTTGAGTCTAAGTTAACTTTATCAAAACAGTCTTCAAGTAGATGTTTAGTCAAGCGCCTACAATTTTAAGAGTCTACAATATTTTGAATATGAAATTTTTGAAGTAAAAAAAGACTTTAGGGTCTATTCAAATCCCCCTCCCCCCCCCCCTTAGACCCTTTCGTATGCAACTTTGGACCAACATCTATAATTCAACACATTCGGGGGACTTGTGGTTTATCTTCTGGAAAAATGATCCTAACGATCTTATATGAAGATAATTTTGCATGTATCGCGCACTTGAAAGAAGGGTACATCAAAGAAGATAGAACAAAGCATTTTTCACTCATAATCTTCAAAAGAATGGTGATATTAATGTTCAACAAGTCTATTAAAGTGATAATCTAACAGATTTGTTCACCAAGGCACTTCCTACTGCAACATTTGAAAAGCTAGTGTATAATATTGAGTTCCTCGACTCAAAGATCTTGACTAATATCGTCATGAGGGGGAGTTAATGCGCAGTGCACTCTTTTTTTCTTAACCAAGGTTTTATCCCATTGAGGTTTTTTTGTAAGGTTTTTAATGAAATAATATTTGATTGCGTGTTAAAAGAATACTATACTTTTTTTCACTAGGTTTTTATCCCACAGGTTTTTCATAATAAGGTTTTAACGAGGCATATTCTTAGATTATGGATATCCAAAGGAGAGTATTTTAAATATATTATATTATTTGGATGTCCATACAACTATATTATTTCATCTCCATGACTTCTCACCTCTCATCATGAATATAATTCATTGTACTATAGAGACACAAAAAAAAAAAAAAACTCTATTTTATAATATTTTGGGGTTATTTAATAACATAATAATAATAATTATTATTAATATAAATATTATTGATTTACTGTTGCACTTCTTTCAACTTCAATTTTTTTTTTAGAACTAGTAAGCGTTTGTATGTTTCAACTTCAATTTCAATGCTTTCTTCTTTTCATTTTCCAAATATAGATATAGATTCTGTTCCATTCCTTCTTATCATCAATTTTTAACGCCATTTCTTTACCTCCCCTCCCTCCTCCTTGTTCTTTGGGTTGCCCTTTTTTTCATTATTTATTTATTTATTATTATTGTTTTCTTTTCTGGGCCCTTTTACTAATTATAATCATTATTACGTTATGTGTTAATAATAGTATTTCCTCAATACTATTTATTACTTTGACTGCAATTGCCCCATTTGAAGAAAGATCCAAGCTTTAATTTCTCCAGTGGCTGCTGCATATCATATCATATCATATCATATATATATATATATATGTATGCATTATTATTGAGAATAGTTTAGTTGTACAGAAAATGGACTTGTTCTGAAATCCTCAGATATAGATTTCCACCTCCATCTTTGTGGGTTTTATTCGTTCATTAATCATTCATATGGTTGTGAAATTAGCTTCTTCCTTTTAGTTTGCTTAGAAGAAAAGGAGGCTGACCACCACTATTATTCCCTTGCCCTCTGATAGCAGCAGCACAAGCGTTGTTTCAATCCATCCTTGAGATCTCATCCATCACCTGCACCTGCACCTGCTCTGTGTAATAATAATAACTCGACTCGACTCGACTCTGACTCGAAGAAGAAAATGATGTATGGAGGAGGTGGTAATGGAACTCAGAGCAAGAGAGATTTGGCCACAGAATATCAGGCCCAGATATCTGTATTGAGGCCAAGCATCCACGCAAGAAGGGCAAACATGACAGTGAAATTCCAAGATCTGTATGGTTTCACTGTTGAAGGCAATGTGGATGATGTTAATGTGTTGAATGAGGTGAGAGAGAAGGTTAGGCAACAAAGGAGGGTGTGGTGGTCTTTGGAGGCCAACAAAGGTGCCAATTGGTATTTGCAAACTCATGTCTCTTCCACCCTCAAGTCCTCCCTTAAGTTCTCTGCTTTGGTCAATGCTATTACTCTCAAGAGGCTCATCAGGAAAGGAATCCCACCCAATTTGAGGCCCAAGGTCTGGTTTTCCTTATCTGGTGCTGCCAAGAAGAAATCCACCGTTCCTGACAGCTATTACGATGATTTGACCCGCGCTATTGAGGATAAGGTTACCTCTGCCACCAAGCAGATTGATCATGTATGTCATCATCATACTTTTTCCTTTTGAAGAATTACTTTTTGTCATTGGTTAGTGTTTGAAGCACTGTTATGTTTCATAAGTTATAATAACCAATGGTTGGTTGTAGCTTGATTTTCTTGATTGGGGTTGCATTGCATTTTCTTGATGAATGGATTATTAGGTTAGGACTGCCCCTCCTTAGTATAAAACCATTGAGGGTAGAGGCTATGAAATTGCCTATTCTGTAGCAGTCTGCACAGAAATGGTGATAGTAGAGACTTTGTGATGATTGTATTATACATGGATCAAGGACTTGTTTTGACCATACTTTTTGGAAGCTAAATTTGTATTGTTGTCACATCTGTTCAGGATACTGGGTTGGACATGTTGTCCAAGTTAAGAACAACCTGGACCTTTCCCTTCAAATTGATGACTCAGAATCTCCGTTCGAACATATTTGGGAGAAAAAAATAGTACCTGAATTAAAATTGCTATGACTAATTACAATTCGGGAAGATAGTTTTTCAGTTTCTTCTTGAACAGAAATGTGCTGAATCCCCGGAAATATTTTGAAAATATGAATTTGTCATTTTGTTTTCCTGGCAGGTCAATATGTAATTAAGATATATATATATATATATATATATATATTGGATTGTGGTCAGCTATTACGTGCATCTTGTTTTCACACCTTGTTTTCTGTTGGTGCAACAGAATAAGTATGGCGCGGGGGGTGACCGAGTAAGAAGGATTCTGCCTGATATTCTTCTCTTTCTCTTTCTCTGATCAATGTTTGTAAAATGATCATGTGAAATTGCATTACCTAGCCTTACTAGTGATATGAATTATCTTATTTTAATGTGTAATTTAAACTAAAGTTCATCTGATGTGGTTATATGGATTTCTAACATCAAGGTTGTCTCTCTAAAATTACCTACAACTTATCCATATGGCTTGTTCATTTCTTCACTCAATGTATACATGTAGTTAGAGACACAAATCTGCATTGGGTTTCCTTATTGAGTACTACTGTGCTTGCTAATTTAAAATACTTCACGAAGACTATCAGTTTGGCAAGCAAATTGTACAAATTATCGTCCAATTTCATGATGTGACAAGGCTGAAGTGAGGATCATTTTCGCATGAAAAGTTGCATTACGTCCATGCATTATTGCTTAACAGCATCATTCACATATTTTCAGTTGATGAAGACATTTACACTTGTATATATCTGTTGGCTTTCTTGGCAAAATAGGTTCCAACAAACAACCAGCAAGACCCTGCCCGTCTACTAGTCTGGTGATTATCCTTTTTTGGGTGACAGCTTAAGTAGTTTCTCAGGCATGAAAATACTTGTCTGGCACCATGGGTGCATGTTGCCTAGAAAAATGAGCGCAGAAAAACATCGACCATATTGCACCATTAGGGAAAAAGAAAGTTTCGTCATACAGAACATAAAATAATTAATTTTGTCTGAATGTGGAATCTATTATAAAATTTGATATGCCATGATTTTCAAAAGCATTCAACCTTCTCCCTTCATTGTTATCCAAGATGACGTTGACCTGGCCTTCTTTTCTAACATTGTGACATATGTTCATTTGTGGCCAGTTTGACCTATTTTCTTCCAAATGTTCTTCTGCTTTGTAACTCTTGTTATGTTCCAGATGGTGCTGTATGTTATATAGAACAATTTTGCCATCTGTGACTATGAGACATTATATTAGGCTTGCAATAAGATAGAATTTCAATAGACAATATCAGAAAATGAAGCATATGCTTTTCATGTGATGGATTGTCTGCATTGAGAAATCCTCGGAGCCTATGATACCAATCTGGCAGTAGTGCATCAGCTAATGATATGGAATGGAACCAATGCCTTCATTCTCACACAAGTAATGCGAATTCCAATACCAGATTAACTAAGCTTAAGGAATAGTTGTCATCCTCACTAGATGTTGGAAGAATTTGGCCCAAACAATTTACTTTCATATATTTGTATTGTCATCTGAATAATTGAATAATTTCCAGCAATGATGATGATTTCCCTTTGTTTAGGCCATATTTTGAACTGAATAGTAGATGTGATATTCTCATTGCTTCACCATGGGATTTTGCTGAATTCTAATTCTGTTTTGCGAATCTTAAAACTTGCAATGTAATCCACAATTTCACTTCAAGCAATTGAAATTCAGCCTCCTCACTTACTGGTAGATGTGATGTTCATCAGCTCTGGTCATGAAAGATTCGAGATGTTTGCATTATTGGGTTATCTGTGTAATTTATATCTTGCTTTCCTAATTCTTCTTTTTCTTAAATTCCAGATCCCATGGTAACAGTTGAAGCATACTCCATGTTTTACTGTATATATTGAAAAATATTCAAATTTTGTACGTAAGCAACAATTTGTCAGCAATTGTTGGCATGGTAATATAGGACATGCGCTCTCACCTGAAGTTATGAAAATTGTAGTAAACTTTTCTCTGATAAAGATAATGGCCCTGAACTTAGCAGGACTTAGAAATATAATTCTTGTAGTCAATCCCATAAGTTTCGGGAGAATGATTTAGCTGGGATTGAGGTGAACTGGCTCTAAACTCTTCTTAATAACTGCATTTACAGGAGTGAATTTGAAGAAGTCGGTTATTTGTGTCTCTGAGTCTTGGCATAATATACAAACTGATTGAAGAAAGAAATAGCAAACAAGCAAAACTTTAAATTAATTAACTAGCATAGTATTTCACTAATTAGCTATCTTATTTTTCATGAGCGCATTCCTTAATTAATTTCTACAATAATACTACTGGTGCAGGACCTCCCACGAACTTTCCCTAGCCACCCATGGTTAGACACTCCGGAGGGGCATGCTGCTCTAAGGAGAGTTCTAGTTGCATATTCTTTCAGAGATTCTGATGTCGGTTATTGTCAGGTGATTCCTTTTTCATACTGAGAATACAATATTATCTCAGTCAATTATATTTGAATGAATTGTGGTGCAGGGTTTAAATTATGTTGCAGCATTATTGTTGCTTGTGATGAAAACTGAAGAAGATGCGTTCTGGATGCTCTCCATTCTCTTAGAAAACGTGTTAGTTAGTGATTGTTACACGAATAACTTGTCTGGATGCCATGTTGAACAAAGAGTTTTCAAAGATCTGCTGACCAAAAAGTGTCCGAGGTTGTCTCACTCATTTTGTTTTATTTGTTGGTGGTTTATTTATTTAAACTAATGAAAAAGAATGGGTGCAGGATAGCTGCTCATTTGGAAGCTTTGGAATTTGATGTTTCTCTTGTTTGCACTGAGTGGTTTTTGTGCCTATTTTCTAAAAGCTTGCCTTCAGAGGTCTAAATATATATACATTACACACATTTTCTTCTCATACATATATCAACTATTCAAAAAATTAACTCGATTAACAATTTCAAGTCTGTTATTCCTTTCAGACAACCCTACGTGTTTGGGACCTTCTTTTCTATGAAGGGGCAAAGGTTTTGTTTAATGTAGCATTAGCAATTTTCATGGTAACATCTTTAAGATCAATAAATGAGTTTTGTTCTGACAACATATGCCAAAAATTAGGAAATGCTAAACTTGTATTATTTTTGTGCTTTTCTGGAATGCAGATGAATGAAGACGAGTTGGTTATGACACATCAAGTTGGAGATGTAATTAATGTTATACAGAGAACTACACATCGGCTCTTTGATCCTGATGAATTATTGACGGTAAGGCCCCCTCTTCTCTTAAAAGACTATGGATGATGTTTTTTTACTTTTTCATGTTGAAGCGTGCATGAAATTAAGGCATTTATTTCTCTTAATATTGCTTGCATGATTTTTGTGATACATATATATATATATATATGGTTATTGATCTTTTAATGAAGAAAGTGTGTTGAAGAATCAAAGGAGTCGTCTGTGAATGTAACTATAATCGTTGAGCTATTTTTGGCTTTTGTTTTCTTTGTTGTTGAAGTATTTCACAGCAGCAAATCTTTGTTTGATAGGTTGCATTTGACAAGATAGGATTTATGACAACCACCACTATATCAAAGCAAAGGAAAAAGCAGGAACCAGCAGTTATGGCGGAGCTTGATCAGAGATTAAAACGGCTAAATTCCGTAAAAGACGACGATTACAAAAATAATGACTTTTGTGGAGAAAAATAGTAAGATTTGTAGCCATAACAATAAGTAATATAAATTATATTATTTTATAGCTATATAATATATATATAGAGAGAGAGAGAGGGAGAGAGAGAGAAGAAAACAGCTTATTTGAGCGGGGCTGAAGTAGAAGATGTAATTGTAAATTTACCCGAATATTTGAAATATCCAAAGTTTAATACATATTATTATTATTAATGGGCAACCGTGAAATATGAAATGTATGTATTAAAATAGATTTTGAGGAGGAGGGGTATAGGCAGCAGTGTACATGAATAATTACAGCGCTGTAAATTCCATGTAATATTTACGTATACTAGCAAAAGGCAAGTGCGATGCACGTGGTTCATACGAATTTATTAAAATAAATATAAAATTTAAATACTTGATTGATAAAATTGAATTTTTTGAAGAACAATTCATAAATAAATTTAGTCTCTCTACAATTATTAAAGTTGAAAGGACAAGTAGCATAAAATATAAATAAAAGTAGATTTGATCTTATTTGGACATCTCATTATTCATTCTCTTGTTTGATATTGATGTGCGTTGCAAATTTTCTTTTTACTTGACTTTATGGGTATCTTTTATATTTGTTTTGAATTATTCTCGGTCTATGCATTATCACTTGAAATTGTGTTGCTGATGTCCTCTTCTTTATTGTTCATTATCAATTGCTTTATTTGTTTACATCACCTCTTCACAATCTATAATGTATTTATTTTTAATATCCTTTCATGTTGTTACTTTTTGAAGAGTTTTACCTGAAACTTTTAGAAGAACTAGTAAACAACATGTGCGTTGAAAGTGATTCCTATTTATTTATTTTAAGAATATATTGATGTAAATAAGAATGATTATTAATTTGTATAATAAATCTTAGTTATATATATTTAAAATAATATATTATTTTTTCATAAAATAGTACAATGTTAATAAAAAAGATAGTATATCCTTAACATATAATGTTTTTCAATATTATATTTTATAGTGGTATCTATTGGTATTATAGATTTATCTTTTTATATAATCAATTTGATTAATTTAGTAATTAAGCCATAATTTATTTGATTAAGAAGTTGTGATTTACAACATAAACTTAATATTGAAATTGAAAATTTGAAATTTGAAATTCCCGATGATAATTGATTAAATTAATAAAAACGATCTACAATTGAGAAGGTTGAAAATATAGATAACATGATATACAAATAAATAATTTATAATACTATTTGTAGTTGTAAGTATTCCTTTGCTTCCTTGATCTTGGTGGACCTTGCAACCAATTTCTTACTTAGCTTCACGTTTTTGTTTTTATATTTCTTTGTGAAGTTGCTCAATGTTTGTTCATCGTCACTTAAAATGTTATTTATGCCTCCTCATTTTTGTTTGTCGCCGTCTTCTTTGTTTTCTGTGCAACATCTTTTTTAGAATCTACTTTGATTTCATTTTGAACTTCATCTGATTTTGTAACATTTTCATGATTTTCAGTTGCCTTCTTCTCCGGGGGCTTTTTTTTTCTTTTCTTGTCCTTGTCAATTTGCGGTTGTACTCTTTCAATTGCATCTGCAATGACATAAAATATTCCCTTGTTCATTTCAGCTTTTCTATTTAGTGTGATGAGGAGGCGAATTTCATTAGATGAGTTCAAGGCTCTATAACACATTGAGTTGTGTTCTCCCTGAAAAGATGAATAATTATTAACACAAAGTATGAATTTATATATAATAATGTAATATAATTAAACCATTTAAAAATTATATATAAATAACCAAAGATAAAATATATAATAAGCTACCTCTTTGATTGATGATATGTATTCATTCATAGGGCCTCCAACATATATATATATATATATATATATAATGTTGCTGCATCTTCAAACATTGTAATACATGCAATGTCTTCATCTTGTATGACTTTTAGAATTTCAATGTTACCTTCATTATCAGTTGGTTCCTCACCGTTCCCAACTCTAAGTAAGAACTCACTGAAGTTAGGGTTATATTTAGCCCTTGCCTTGGGTACAATTGGTAATACTTGTCTGAAATCTCCACCGAAAACAGTTTATTTCCCATAACATCCTGAAGTAATTTATCAACATTCTCTTTAGCAAATTGTTTTGCCATTAGTGCTTCATCCAATATCAATAGTTGCGCTTTACGCAATAAGTCTGTAGGCCCACTTTGTTTTGACATAGTGCATTCACTTGATTCATTAACATCTATTTGTATTTTAAACCGTGAATGTGTTGCTCTTCCGCCTAGCATAATTGTGGCAGCGTCTCCTGATGATGCAGTTGCAAGGGCAATTTGCTTTTTGGATCTCAAATATGGCAACAATGCACGATATAAAAAAGTTTTTCCAGTTCCCCTGACCTATTAATAAAGAAAATGCCACCTTTGCCTTTTCTTATACATTCTATAATATTTGTTCACTGTAACCTTGCACTAATTTGTTATGAAATTTCGTAAGTTACTTCCTATTTGTTTTTAAAGCAACCTTATCAAAGCTAAAACTTGCTTCTTGAAAAGAGGTATTGAAGTTAGACCCTCAAACTTTGTAATTGTACTTTGTGGAATTATGTTGAGGACTTTTTCACTAATAGGCATAGCTTTGACAAAGAAATAGTTAGGAAGTCATAATTAGCTTTTATAGAATCAACTCCAGAACTAAGAGACCAACGTTCATAGTACTCATATGTGATGAAGTTAATCAAGGGTGAAGTAAAAAATCAAAATTTCGGTGAGTGAAGGATTAAGCTTGAAGTATTGCAACTGATTTGATCATACGTGAGGATTGAATTGTAACTTATAATAGGCATTTACTCAAGGGTGTAAGTATATATATTTGGACAAATACTTCACATCTATCTCAACATTTATATGATAATTATACCTCGATAAGAGATATGGACTATACGATACCACCCACTGATTGTTGAGTTCAGCCTTACGAACTTTAACAGTCAATCCATTTTTTCTTCTTCTATAGATTGGATATCCATCTTTTCCTTATATTGTGCTTTCACAATATTGTCGTGGGTAGTGAAATTACACTTTCCATCTACTATACAAGAATTCTTTAGTTCTTCTCTCCACATGGGCCATGCATCATATGTTTTATAACCAATGCATGTCGTTCAGGATGCGTTTCTTTATTTGGAAGTTCAGTGCAGATGAATCTATCGAAATGATCTGAAGTTGTAATTTTATAATCTGACTTCAAAATTATCAGAATATGTGCATGTGACAACCCTCTTTTTTGAAATTCAACTGCATGCAAATGTCCAGCGACCTTTCCGAAGATTTCTTTCTTAAATAATTGATCTTTTAAATCCTAAAGTTTTGCTCTGAAAACTCTTGAGGTGAAATCTGGTCGATCTTGAGGTCGTTGACCCTTGTACAACTTATCTTGAATTTCTTTCCACTCGGGATTACAAGTCATTGTAATAGAAAGATTTGGTTTTCCAAATCTTTGTAATAAAGCCAATTTCATTTCCTCTACACTCTTCTTTTAAAACACTATCCATCATTCCTTGGTATAGTTCAGATCACAGGGTTGATTGGTTTTAGTAATCTAATCTTGTCGCCTCCAACTTTATGTACATGTCTGTTGTATATTGTTGCAATAGTTTTCCTTCAACAAGGAGTGTAGATTGACGCGGGTTCCTAATTTGTAGTCTCTAGCAACTATATTCTCTACATGAGATTTTTTATTGCTTTGTTGGGCGACAACTGCAAGTACAAATATAAGTAAATATTATATGAAAATGAATAAAAATCTTTATGTACGTTGAAACCGTTCGTTATATGAAAATGAATAAAAATCTTTATGTGTCTTGAAACCATTCGAAGAACTTGGGAAAAAAAAGAATGAAATTATTGTTTTTAAGAACGGATATTCCATTTTAGAAAGTTAAATTTCTCACATGTAAGATAATGTAATTAAAATTTTATTATTTAAAATGATTTCTCTTTTTCTTTTAAAAAAGTACTTAAAATGATTTCGTATCTTCTTGTTCTTGTAAAAGAATTTCATCCGCGGAAGAAAAGTTTGGTACTCCAGTAGCATCATTACCATTTGCAATATCGACTGTACAATATTAATTATTGAAATTTATTTGCATAGAAAAGGAAACAATTCAATAGTGTAGATATGATTCTAAATTTTATATGGTTGTATACATACCTTCTTCTTCTTGGGGAAGAATATGATCCATAGAAGAAAATTTTGGTGCTCCAGATCCCTTATTCCCTATTGTATTATTAACTGAAGCATTTGTATTTACAGGAATAATTTAGTCAAACTAAAGGTTCAATAGAGAAATATATATTGTTAGATAAATGATGTAATTGATTAAAAAAATGTCTTTTATGTATAGACAATAATCTAAAAATATGAAGAAATTTATTATTCTTGCAAGCATTGAATTATAAAAATTCTATGGTTGATAAATCATTGAATCAATGTATAGTGAAATTAATTAGAGTAAATTGCATTGAAGAAAACAATTAACATCATTTTAGATTTGCTTTTAGTATTAATATTATGTCCAAAGAGGTAAAAAATAATAGATGTTGAATTTAGTGTGAATGTACTTTCTTGTTCTAGGAAAATATAATTATATATAAAAGACAAATGTAACTTGAACAATAATTTTTGTAGTTTAATTTAATTAGAAACATATGTAAATTTTACATCACAATATGATTAATCATTTAGAATAATAAGAAAAATGAATGAATTTTAATAGGCAAATTGAAATGTACGTAGTTTAATATAAGTGGCCTAAAACAAATTAGTGCACATATATGTTTCCTATATTCGTAAAATACCTTGTTCTTGAGAAATATTACCATCTTCATTATAAGAGCTACGTGGATCATGATCGATATTGAAATGTGGAGCATTTTCTACAAAAGAAAGATAGTTTTATGAATATTAGAGAGTCACGTAAAGATTGAAATAATTTAAATTTACAGAAAAATAAAAAAGTGGCTTTTATATAATATATAAATGTAAAAACATTTCGTACTGCTTAACCAATAAAAGTACCTTCTTGATGTTAAGGATTACTTGATTGCGCTATATCACTAACATGAGTTGAAGGAGTGGAAAAAAGTTTTGGAATATTTTGATGCCATCCTGTTTGATCTTTAGGGAAATGAATTGGATACTGGATAGGGTCATAACATCCATAATAATGCTTTATTTTGTGTGTATGACCTGAGTGAGCATGAACTACGATGTCTCGTTCGAATGGTATGTTCACATTATTTCCTTCAACCCATATAGCTACAACTTGATCAGCTGACGGAGAGTTATATACTCGTTAATTTAATCTCACATCTTTCGAAATAAGAAGTTGAACATCGTTCATCGAAGGATAATCCTTTAATCTTCTAAATATTCTTGCATATGGATTTGCATCCAAAATTTTTATGAGCTTCTTCACAGTAGATTCAGAAAACTTGAATCTTGTATTATCTTCATTCTAGTCTCAACCTCGTTATTAGTATCAACAAAATACATCTGGAAAAAGCCCGGTCCATCTTCTCTTGGAAGTAGACCTGGTAGGTCATGATAACACATACCCTATACTCAAAAAGTGTAGACTCCTTGCCTCGCATATGTGAGCTCTTTATCTAACTTCACACCAAATGAAGTAAAAGAAAATATAAAATATAAAAGAAAAAAAGGTGTCAAAATAGCGACTGCATTTTTTCTCTCTCTTCTAACTTCTCTCTCGGCGCACGATAGTACCAGCTAGCTTGCACCGTGGCCATGGCCAAGAAGAAGAAGGGAGGGGCAACTCAACCGGTGAGGGAATTATCGGTCACACTGCTGCCGATAACTCCAGGAGAAGGAGGTGGTGAGGAGGTACAATCACCGATGACAGGAGCGGCGCGCTCGAAAGTACATCGAAATGTTGCTCAAATTCTGTCGCAAGCTCAGGAAATGATGCAAAACAATCGATCCGAGGAAGAAGTTCTTAGAGTGTTACAAAGTAGTGTGCACCAATTACGGGAGAACCCCCTAGTGCAGAATTTAGGGGTTTATGCCCAAAAAGATCCAACCCCGATAGCAAAGACTGGTACGATTTGGGATACATTTGATGTATCAAAATTGAGGAATGCGGGGTGCAAGCTGGAGTATAAGGAGCCAAAAACGGTGAACAATCAAGTGATTGGGAAGATTGATACGGAGGATGTGGTCTCTGAAATAGAATACTGGAGTAATGCTGCTGTTTGCTATGTACTAGGAGCGAATCCGCCATATCAGGTAATGAATGGGTATATTAGGCGTATTTGGGGTAAATTTAACATAGAAAAAGTCCTTCAAATGGCTAATGGATACTATCTGGTGAAGTTTGGAAATAGTGGGGATAGAGATGCAGCACTAGAATTGGGGGTTTTTCACTTTGATAGCAAACCTCTGATTCTAAGCCCTTGGAGCGAAACTCTAGATTACAGTAAGAAAATAGTGGAGAGTGTTCCAGTTTGGGTTCAACTTGAGGGTCTCGACTTAAAATATTGGAGCAGTGTGGCATTAAGCAAAATAGTTAGTCTTATTGGCACCCCTATCATGGCTGATAAGATGACTATGGAAAAGGAACGAGTACACTTTGCCAGGGTTCTTATGAATGTGGAGCTGACACATATGCCGGAGAAAGTGGTTTTTCAAAATGAGAAGGGCCGTGTGATGGAGCAGAAAGTGCACTACGAATGGAAGCCTACTCAATGTTCCTACTGTCAAGGATATGGGCATGAGGAATCAATCTGCAGAAAGAGGAAAAGTACGCTAGTATGGAGGCCTAAAGTTGTGAATCAAGAGAAAGCGGCGCAGGGGAATGAAGGTGGATCAATGGCAACAAATGGGAGTCAGGGACAAAAGGAAAAGGGAGTTACAGGCCAAAATACAGAAGTTCCATGGCAAGTTGTGTCCAAGATAGGAAGGAGACATATACAAAGTGAGGCTGTGCCATCAACCTCAGGAACTCCTGAGATGGATAGGGAAAGGAGACAAGATACAAACATATACATAATACAAGATGATGAGCAATCTAGCATGTTGGAATGTGAGGGGGCTGAACACGGCTGTTAGACAGAGAGATGTTAAACATCTCTGTAGTAAGTAAAAAATTGGGGTTATGGGTATACTGGAACACAAAATAAAGAGGGAAAATATTGATAAGGTATATATTAATATATTTCAGGGATGGGGTATACAAACTAATATAGAGGATAATCCTAGGGGTAGGATTTGGGTGATGTGGAAAAAAGACATGTATGAGGTGAAGGTGGAAGTTACCACTGCTCAGCTTATTCATATTCAGGTTAAACAGAGGCATACTGAAAATCATTTTCACATTACTTATGTTTATGCATTTAATGTAGCAACAGAAAGAGTGCTTTTATGGGATGAAATTAAAAGGATTAGAAAGAATATTCAAAGCCCTTGGCTGATAATGGGGGATTTTAATTGTGTAATGAATGAGAAAGACAGAGTTGGTGGGAGTCCAGTGCTTGTATCTGAGGTTAAGGAGTATAAAGAATGTATGGAGGAGTGTGAAGTGGAGGAAATAAGATGGAATGGATGCTACTACACATGGAATAATAGCTATGTGTTTTCCAGAATTGACAGAGTATTTGGTAATGATGAGTGGTGTGTTGAGTATCCTGATGCTGAGGCTACATTTCTACCTGAGGGCTTATCTGATCACAGCTCTATTGTGATTAGGATGCTTAATCAGGAGATGATGAGACCGAAACCTTTCAAATTTTACAATATGTGGTGTGAGTCCAGAGAGTTTTTAAAGGTGGTAGAGAAAGTCTGGACACATCAAGAGGAGGGGAATGCAATGTATGCTATTTTTAAGAAGTTGAAAAAGCTGAAAGCTGAATTGAAACGACTGAATAGAGAGTGCTTTACTGATATAGAAAAACAAGCTGAGTGTGCAAATGTGATGCTTGCAGAAATGCAACAGAGGATGAACGTGAATCCAGAGGATGAGCAGATGCAGGTGGAAGTTAAAGAACAAATTAAAATCTGTAGAGACAAGAATATGGCAAGGGAGAAATATCTTCAGCAGAAAGCAAAAATAGCATGGCTCAAAATGGGGGATCTTAACACCAAATATTTTCATTTGGTGATTAAGAAACAACATTACAGAAGTAGAGTGACTAGGATACAGGCTGAAGGAAGGTGGATTACAAATTATGAAGGAGTGGCTGGCCATTTTGTGCGACATTATACAGAACAATTGGGGACACATAAGAGTACACAACATACTGAGGAAGAAGTGTTTGCTCAAGGGCCTGTGTTAAACTTGGAACAACAATTGAGATTAACTCAAGCTTTTGAATAGAAGGATGTGAAGGAAGCTTTCTTCAGCATATGTTCTACCAAGAGCCCAGGGCTAGATGGTTATGGGAGTGGCTTCTTTAAAGGTGCTTGGAATATTATAGGGCAGGATATGACAAAGGCTGTTTTAGAGTTTTTCACTCATGGGAGGTTATTGAAACAGCTGAACAGTACTTTGTTATGTTTAATTCCCAAAATTGAGAACCCCACAAAAGCTGCTGAATTTAGACCTATTGCATGTTATAATACTATTTACAAATGCATTTCAAAAATGATCACTAAGAGATTGACTGAGGTTCTTCCATATCTAGTGAATGAGAACCAGGGTGCTTTCACTAAAGGGAGATCAGTGGTGGACAACATCCTCATTAGTCAAGATTTGATAAGATGCTACAATAGGAAGAACATATCACCTCGATGTTTGATGAAGATAGACTTACAAAAGGCTTATGATTCAGTGGAATGGGCTTTTGTGAAAGAAGTGCTTGAAGGACTGAATTTTCCACAGAGGATGTGTGAGTGGATCTTGGAGTGTGTAACTACTACAACTTATTCAGTTCAGTTAAATGGTGAAGTGTTTGGGTTCTTCAAAGGAGAAAGAGGACTAAGGCAGGGAGATCCTATGTCTCCACTGTTGTTTGTCTTAATTATGGAGTACTTAACAAGAAGTTTTCAGAGAGCAACTAAAGCAAGAAATTTCAGATATCACACTGGATGTAAAACATTGAAGCTCACCAACATTTGTTTTGCAGATGATCTCATGCTGTTCTGCAAAGCAAATGTAGCTTCAATTACTATAGTATGGGAAGTCTTCCAATGCTTTTCAAGGCAATCTGGATTGTGTGCAAATACAGGGAAGTCAAGCATGTTTGTGAGGGGGGTTAATCAAGAAGTAAAACATCAGCTTATAAGGATAACTGAATTTAAAGAGGGGGAGTTTCCAATGAGATATCCGGGGTTACCACTATCACCAACTAAATGGTCAAAAATGGATTGTTATGTGCTTGTTGAAAAAATTACTAAGAAACTAACAGTTTGGGCCTCAAGACACCTGTCCTATGCAGGTAGGATAACATTGATTAACTCTGTGTTAATGGCTATGCGTAGCTACTGGGCGAATGTATTTGTTATTCCTCAATCCATTATTAAGCAGATAGAACAAAAATGCAGGAATTTTCTTTGGAGGCAGACGGAACAGAGGAGAAGACTAATTCCTATTAATTGGGAACAGGTGTGTACAAAGAAAAAATTTGGGGGCCTCAATATCCAGTGTTGCAAAACATGGAATATAGCAGCTATTGGGAAACAGATGTGGGCACTGGCTCAAAAGAAAGACTCTCTGTGGGTTAAATGGGTGAACAATATTTATTTAAAAAGTCAGAATTTCTGGGATTATATTCCTCCTAATGATTGTTGCTGGGCTTGGAGAAAAATTCATAAAGTAAAGATTAAGTTGAAGCAAGGCTATGCAGGAGATAGATGGAATCATTCTGCTACAGGTATATACTCCACTCAAAGTGGCTATAGTTGGCTTAGAAGTGAAATGAGCTTATTCAGATATGCTAATATTGTATGGAACAAATTCAATATTCCTAAACATACAATAACAGCTTGGTTGGTGATGCATGGTAGATTACTGACAAAAGATAGACTGTCTAATTTCATTTCTGGTATGGACACAGCCTGTGTTTTCTTGTGATGATGAGAATGAAAGTATGCAACATTTGTTTTTTGATTGTGAATGGGGAAGAAGCCTGTTGCAGAAGGTGATGCAGTGATTGAAAATTGATAGATGGCCTGTACAGTGGGGGAGGTGGAAATCTTGGCGTAGTTATGCATTTAAAGGCTGGACTATCAGGAGAAGTATTATAATTGCTGGAGTTATAGGAGTGATTAATCGTATTTAGACTGAAAGGAATTCAAGGGTGTTTGAAGGGACTACTAAACCGTGTGAGACTGTGTATAAACTATTACAACAGGATTTAAAATGGAAAATACAAGGGCTTAATTCAAGTAGATGGAGGCAAAGAGATAGGCTGTATATAGATAGTATTTTTGAGAATTGTTGATATAGGTTTTGGCTTCTGAGGGTTATAGTTGGGACTGAGTAACACCAAGGCTTGATGATTCTCCCTTGTGTGTAGTGTATGATTTGATGTTGTTTGTGGGTTGTTTAATGGAAATTACATATTACCTAAAAAAAAAAAGTAAAAGAAAATATGCAATTGAAAGCTCGAATATTTTTTCGAAATTCGACAGCGTCTTCTGTTTGTGATGTAAGTAGCCCATACAATTCATCAGAAACTTCAATAGGTGAAAGCTTTATCTTTCCATTCTCGCAACAAAAACTCAGAGGCTCGTATTCAAATTTTACAGCACCACAATGTTTGCATTTTGAAACTTTTCTTAATTCATGCATCTCGGACGTCACAGGCTCATAAAGTCTTGAACCTAAAAGAATGAAGCGTATAAATACAAAAGTTTAGTAGAGTAAGAAGTTTGGTTCCATATATCAAATGTTCTGGAAAAAATGTATAACCTTTTGTTTCATATGGAATCATTTGAGCTCTAAGAAGCCATGGAACTTCTACATTTTGGTTGCTTCAGTTATTGAAGCCTGTAGTTGAGGAGGATGCACGAATGTATAATTTGTTGTCTATATATTTTTTTTTCTCCTCTTCACTCAATTTTCGATAACGACTTCTGTTTGTCGAAATTGTTGGTGTGTTCGTGCTCTTGATTTTCTTGCGCCCCTTAACTTTTTCTATGTATTCTTCTCTTTCGCTAGTATTCAAGTTTGCATATTTCCTTTTCATCAAATTCAATTTTCTTTGTCTTGCTGCATCTGTTTCAGTAGGACCAAATATGATGTTTTTTTTTTTGTTTTGTAAATGGAGCAATCATGTTTCCAAACATTTTTTAATTAAATGTAAACACTCAACATTTCCTGAGTTTGAATTCAATACAGAAGATTGTTTATGCATAACCATTTTTAGAATTTCTTGCTGCAAAGTGGACAACATCAAAATTTGTAAGTCGGAAAAGACTGTAATTCAATTTTGTTGAGGCAAATAATTTTGAAATATATAAAAGACAAATATTTCGAAAACTATACAAATATAAGTTCATATGTGTAATGAGTCACAATGTTAACTTATTAGTTGGTAATCTTTAATTACATTTTTCTTCTATTATTTCTAAACAACTTCATTTTTTTAAACATAGAACCAATAATTAAATGTACTTGATAATCCACTCAAATTAAATTAGAAGAATAACGAATTTTTTTTTATTAAAAGGTGGTGTTTTGTTCATTTTTTATGAGGCCTTTCATATTCTAATTTTTTAATAGGTATTAATCTGCAATTACTTGAGGTGGCTCTTATGCCTAAAATACATCTTGCATGTGATTCTCTATCTATAACTACCACTTTTCTCAAGCTCTATTCAACTAAAGATGAAATTACTCGATTAAAGAAAAGAGAATATAATGTTAAAGAATCTAAAATAGGTGGGAAGTGTTGCAGACCCACCATTAAGTAAACCCACCCGTCATCATTAAATCATGTAAATCAATCCAACATCTCTTTTTTGTCCAACTCTCTACTTTCTATCTCCTTAACTTCATATCCATGCATCTCCTCCTATGAAAAATTACTACTTTTATCCAATGGTTTTAAATTCGGACCAATAATTGAATCGGAAAACTAAGTGGGTCACTGAGTTACTGGTCTAACCAGATGGACCAGTCTAAAAAAACTTTTTGACCCATATTATAATTATTATTGTATATTATATATAGAAAACAAACCTGTAATGTATTTATTTATAATGTTCTCATAACATGTATATAGGCTATATCAACATATAAAAATCACCAAAACAAATATATTTGCATAAATTAATTTATTATAATAATGATTGTGGTTAAGTGGGTGGGAAAGATTAGAATTTAATTTAATTTAATTTTCAATTTTGTAGGCAGACGTGTATATTACCACTAAATCTTGAAAGTTGAAACCTTATGCCTATATATTTTTCTTTCTTCCTTGACTCCATTTCTTCTTTACTTTCTCTCACATCAATTCATACTCCACCAATATCACCACCATTCCACCGCTTTCTCTACCATATTTGTCAATTGTCAATTGTCAAAGCTTACACCCTTTCTATATCCGCCGGCAACACTCCCCGGCACACACCCGTTATCGACTACTCCTAGTAGACAAAAAAATTTAAAGAAAAAATTATAATGTTCCCATATCAATACCATCCATTAAAGAAAAAAATTAAGATAAGATAATTTCTATATAATTATAATAATTTCAATAATAAATAAATATATACATGTTCTCATATCAATACCATTTATACTCAAAGCACCATACATAAATACATGATCTCTTATAATGTCATTCATACATAAAGCACCAGTTCACCACAACTGTACCCAAAAAAAAGAAGGGAAAAAAAAGGAACATCTGAAAATGTAAAAACATGTACTTATGAAATCAAAATGGTTAAAAGGAACCAATCCTGTCGATGAAACTGTGAAAAAAAGCAGTAAGTTTGTTAGAGGTGAGAGACTAATCATCATTACAAAATAAATAATAAGGCAAAGAAATTATCACCAAAAAAGTTAAAAAGAAGAAGGCAAAGAAATCAAATTAATACAAAATATTTTGCCTTCTTCAGCTGGGAACTTGTTTTATCTTGATGATGAAGTTTCAAAAATGGAATTTGCAACAATACTAACAGAAATTACATTTGACTTCATTCATTAAACTTCTTGTGAATCATTGAGATTATTATAATATTAATAATATATACATTGAACATGTTTGTTTACTAATAAATACAAATTCATGCACATTCATTTGGTAACAATTATAAATGTATTTTTATATTAAATTTTGAATTATAATATTTAATTAGTATAAGGTTATTTTGGTCTTAACAAAAAAGTTAAGAAATGTAAATCACTCCATAGGATTCACACTTTTAGAATAGTTATTATTATTATTATTATTATTATAGATTATAGATTATAGATTATAGATTTGTGGTGGAATATAGGAGATTAGTTAATATAAGTATATTTATATATTGTTTTACTTTAGTCAACTTTTAAATTCTATCCAATTTTTATAATTTTAGTGTCATATAATAAACAATATAAATATGTCATATTGGCTTATTAAAAAAAAAAAGTATAACCATGTTATAAAAAAAATGTTTTTTTTTAATAGCTTATACAAATGTTGTGACTAAATATATATAGTTTTCTGGAGAAGTAAAACAAAGATAAAAATTTGATCCAAGTAAGAAACTTAAAATAAACTTGAAAATCCAATAAGTAATGAATGCTACTATACAATTATTTGTGAATATGAAATTAAGTACTTTTTAACTATGAATATTACTATATATGAAAAATACCGGGGGGGGGGGGGGGGCAAACCTTTTGGATTCAAATGTGATTTTTATAATTGTGAAAAAGTTAATAATGTAAGCTAATCCAATATAATGCTCGTCTTATTTATCATTCAATCCCAAGATGTGTACCTTCAAGGGTCATGTACACTAATATAAGAAACATTAATTGGATATTACCTCAAATTCTTTTAAAGTTAACCATTTGGTTCTTTTATAATCTTTTTTTTAAAAAAAAAAATTCTCTCGTTTGCTCGCTAATCAATAAATTCTTATTGTAATAATAGTAGAGGGTAAAAAGATGAATTTATCAATGAAATAAGATGAGAATGAACATCTAACTCTTCCTGATAGTATTTGGAAGCAAGGATCAAGGGACCACCTACCCTTGTTCCAATCTTGATGCAGCTTTAGTCTACTTGGGGATAAGCAATCTCAATTTTAAGGAACCCGAAGTGCAAATAATACTTCCTTCATTTCAATTTCACTAATTGTTCCAATCCACCAACCATCATTTTCCAAAGAATCCACCAGATCACCATAGAAAAATTGTATAATCAATCATTCAATGATGGAGGAGCTGGTCGTTTCTCATAGTATCTATTAACTTTTTGTTTTGTATGAATGCATATTTCTATCATAAATGCCAAAATTGACGGGGTTTTACAGGAGGACATGATGAATTGAATTTTTTTTCTTTTTTAATAGTTATATAATAATTGCCAACTTTTTCAATTTTATTTACTCTGGAGAACTCCATTTCAGAATGATCATTTTCCAACTCATCATTCCATTGAGATTGAGGCAAAAGCGAAATACAATTCAAATGCAAAATATATTTAGAAAGACTTGGACTGCTTGTCTCTCACTCAACCAGATTCTCACTTTACCCTGAACTCCATGGGCTTGGACTTTGGACCCGTTATATATGCTATATTTATTTTATAATTAAAAAAACATATATAAATTAATGAAAAATTTAATGAATTCATTAAATTAAAATATAAATTCTTATTTAAATGACATACGAATAATATTTTCTTATTCAAATAAATAAAAATATTTATATAGATTATTATTTTTTAAAAATAATGTTAGATAACATATTTAAATTCTATAAGAATTCTAAAATTAAAACAAAAATATTATATTATTTGAAGTGTATGTATGAAATATTATTTTAATCTTTTTATTTTATTTATATTATAGTTTTAATATCATCTAGAAATATGTAACAATGTAGAAGTTATTTTGTTTTTCTAATTTAAAGTGATTAGCTATTAGATACTTTCATTATTTGTTGCCATTATCATTTGATTGGCTAAGTTGAAAAATTAGGTTGAATTAAATTAATAATTCATGTTTTGTGAAAAATATTACAAAAAATTAACGGATGGTCAATTAAAAATTGCATTTTGCCCCCTAACTGATATAGCTTGTATCAAACAACCCCTAAACCATTTTTATTGTCACCTACCTCCTGTGAAAAATAGAAAAAAAAATATACACAAACTTGAATGTGAGGGTGATTCTTTCTTCATTCCTGTAGTATTTGATTCAATTAGAGACGTGTTGATTCCATATAACTCTAAAAACTTCGATTTCTTAGTTATAGCGAACTTAAATGTCATATAAATCTTGATTAATTCCTCTAAAGTACACCACACTAGTTACCGAGATTTGACTTGCATTTCTTATGGATGTATCACCAATTTCTTTTTGCTTCAACTTCCTTTGTACTTCATGGTTTTAAATATTGATTGGAATAAGATAATATAGAACGAAACAGAAAAATGAATTTTAGAATAAGTCGCAATAAGTTAAAAAATATTGAAATAAATCAAATAACAATTTACCATTACAAAATTATTTAAGATTTTTGACAATTTAGGATTATCAAAATTAAGAATCAACACTTTTTGCTTAAGCTAAATTTTTCATGTGGTTCTAGAATTTATTTTATTTATCTTCTTTGTAAAATTAACTTGGTGCAAGAGTTTAAACTTGTAATTTTTTTGGGAAATGGCGATGGAGTGAAATTAATATCGATTATTTATATGGGATTTTAAACAAAGTAGATATTATTAGCCTCGAAAAAAAATTATCATCATAATTTTTAAAATATGAGAAATAATGCTTAAGCAAAATATACCGATCTATATACATATTCAGTATCAAACATAAACACAACCACAAAATAGTAAATGTCTATATGCGTATTACAAAATAGCGCATCTGCCACTTTAAGCTCGCTTTGGCAGCTCTTCTGTCTCTCCTTATGAGCTCTATCTAACTGCTCTCTCAACTTATGTATTCCATTATTTGATTTTATCTGTTTAGCTTGTGCCATAGGTTCTGCCTTGAGCCAGACAATTTGCTCCTTAATCTCATCACGATTGAAAAATAACATATCTTATAACAATAGTTTTATATGAAAACATAAATATAACCTGATCAAATTAATAATGTACTAATATAACACACAGCAAAAATAAAGCCAAATAATTATAGAAAACTCCTAAATTCAATACAATCGAGAATATTAATATATATATATATATATATTATGAATTCCTATTGTGAAAATTGTTCGTTTTCTAAAAATTCTAATGGCTCATAAGCCTTCTCATGAATCATCACATGTCAATCATCGTCAATGGATGTGACCAAGTAACAGTTGCGACCATTTTTTCATTCACTCATAATTTGTGCAGAAATAGTCCCTTGAGATAGGTAAACATAAATTGATTTTCTAAATTTCTTCAAACTCCATCAACAGAAATTAACGAACTGCAAGATGAAAAAATCATTGTTCCTACGTATAGTAATTATCCATCTAACACAAAAATATAATATGTGAAAGTCATTTGACCCACGGCTATAAATAAATTCTTGAAATATGAACCATTCATATTCACAAGAATAATTTAATTGTAAATTATTAATTTCAAGCTCATGAACATTCATACTATATAAATCATAATAATAATAATAATAATAATAATAATAATAATAATAATATTATTATTATATTTTATTAGGGTCTAACATAAAATTGAAAGATCATACTTACGTTCATGGCCAAAAAAAATGTGAATGTGTAAGTGATATAAAAATTTGTTTTCTAACTAATGCATAAGTAAAACAAATATGTGGTAAAATAAATCCACAATTAATTCAAAATTAGTTAATTCGCAATTTTATATGTAATGAAACTATGCAAAATTTTGGAAAACAATACTCCCATCTTGTAACCATGCATTTCTGAAAATTAAATATAATATATATAAAGTTGAAACTTGTATATTTCTTAAAAGGCATGTGATAAATAGTAATTCGTCAAATACCGGTTACAATGTGATTCTTCGCTTATATATTTTTTTTTTCTGTACACTATTTTTCATTATTCTCATAACTTTTCCATAATGATTCGTCAAACATTGGTTACAATGTGATTCTTCACTTATATATATTTTTTTTCTGTACATTATTTTTCACTACTCTCATGATTTTTATTTTTGTTTTTTTTGGTATATATATATGAAGGGGGTTACCCTGAATTATTTAATCCGACAAGTCCGGACTCATAGTTATTTCTCTAGACCATTTCGTGCCCATTAGGTCTTGCATGTAGAGATTTGAGTCGTATCTGGGGGACTCCTTGACCCAAATCATGGTGGTATCGTTCCCTTCTTTCGCTAATTGATCCGCGACTCGATTAGCATCTCGAAAGATAGGAACAATTTTTGTTTGCCAATTCTTCTTGAGCATGTTCCAGATCTGCAGAATAGTTCCGAAGTATTTGTGAGAGAATGTAGCTTCCTCTATACTCTTCCAAGCCTCCCAACTATCAGTTTCAACAATTATTTTGAGAGCCCTGTTTTCTCAAGCAATTTGTAGACCTTTAAGGATTCCTTTGAGATCCGGATGAAAAGTAGTACAGTAGCCAATATAAGCTTTGAAACCACCTATCCAGCTGCCTGATGATTACGCAGTACTCTTCCAATCCCGGCATTACCCGTGGTCTGCCCCCTATCGCAATGAACTGCTACATCTACATTCGTTTCGAGGAAAATTAAAAAGATTATCAAGGAAACTAAGTTACGCAAAACTACAACAACTCTTGAGATAACATAACTTATGGGTGACAAACATAATTTTTAGGAAAACTTGAATTCAAATTTAAAATTCCAAAGAAGTGTTGTGGGTTGAAAGTAATTTTACATATATAGACCATACTAATGCAACTTGACACCAAGTTCTCAGTTCTGAAATTTTGAAACATGCATGCGGCTGAAATTTGTATATATGATTACATTTTTTTTTTTAAATAATAGTCCATAAGATTGATTACATTATTCTTACGGATTGTCAATAAGGAGTTTTCTTCTACCCTTACATGTAGACATAAAAATATGAACACCACAAAAATGTAATTTCATACTAAAATCAATGATCATTACATGAGAGTGCCAAATGCCAAACAAAAAGATAGTTGAAGACAAAGAATTAGACTCAAATGAAAGTTAATTTTTGGGTTTAAAGAATAAACGCAAAGAAACAGTCCAAAACGAAATGCATTCTTTAATTAAATATTGATCAGGAGACAATAACAATTGTGTTATCTTCAAGTAATAAACCACATCAAATGGAAAACATATAGTTTTCATAAAACTACTCAAATGAAATCTTAAAAACTATCATACGGGATTGTAAAATGAAAATTTAGAAAAAGAATACTTTTCAGGATCTTAATTGATCTCTAAACTGAAGCTATTTACATTTTACGAAAAATTGGAAGAAAATAGCATTAATGTTAAAAAAGGGTGCATCAAACCAAGTGAAGAATTCAAGAGTTAGACCACTTACATTCAAAAGAATCCCCAAAATTCTTGATTATCTGTTTATAGTATTTCCAGCAATTTGGTTATATGTTGAAGACTATTTATGGAACTTGAAGCAAGACCAAAAAAAAACAATATGTGACTTGACTCATTCATATTCTTGAGACCATTCATATGAATATACATTAACGTTGAATAAACTTATTTACTATTAATTTCAAATTCATGCACATTCATTTAATAACATTTAATAATAATATAATTATTTTTAATTGGAGGATAATATTAATTTATTGTCATAGGTTATTTTAGTCTTAACAACAAATGTAAATTATCTCATATGATTCATACTTTTAGAATAGTTATAGATTATAGATATAAATTATCAGGGAAAGAAAAGTAAACAAAGATTAGCTTATGCTATGAGCAAGAGTACTAAAAGCACCTAACACACACCACCAGTGTTGCGCTGCATCATTGGGATATATATTTCTGTGTTTCTTAATAATAACAATAAATCATATTTGGATTGCCAATTTCAT
Organism: Buddleja alternifolia; assembly: GCA_019426215.1. Taxonomy (NCBI): domain Eukaryota; kingdom Viridiplantae; phylum Streptophyta; class Magnoliopsida; order Lamiales; family Scrophulariaceae; genus Buddleja; species Buddleja alternifolia. Next base: position 338,120 of record CM033407.1, on the reverse strand, counting down.
CTTTTGTAAGCTTACAAGGAGCACAGCAGCAGCATATACATTTATTGAGGAGGGCTATCCATGCACAGTAGTAGATCTAAAAATTTGAATTAGTGGGAGCACTAGGGACGGAGCCAGGAATTTTATCGAGAGGGGCGAGATTGTTATGATATAACTATACAAATTGTTTTTTGCCAAATAGACGAAGGATTTAAAGGGAGTGCGCCTCCCGTAGTACGGTACCCTATATTTATGGGGGGGAATATAATAAGGAACTAGGTTCAATTACAACTTTTGACATACTTTATACTCTTAGACCTCTTCCGTTATAGCCAGGATTTTGGGTTTTAAGGGGGTGGGGCAACTGAAAGTAAAAAGAGAACGTGATATTTTTTGATCTTGAGGGGGGCGAAAAATTCAAATATAAAAAATTTTGTAAGGTAAAAAAATCATTTTTCAAAATCCCCCCCCCCTCCCCGTCACTGGGGTCCCAATTTACCGAGAGTGAGATGGAAATTAAAATTGAGGGGGGCCATTAAAAATTTGAGTAGAGCATTAATGTAATTTACAAATTAAAATTAAAAAATATGAATATATTAAAAAAAATAAAAAAAAGATTGAGTGGGGGCACTGCCCCTGGATGTATGTAAATCCGCCCCTGTCCATGCAATAGGCTTTTTAAATAAAGAAAAAAATTGTGGACAAAAGAATAGAGAATGCAAGTATTAAGACAAATGAAGTGATATGCGGGAAATGTAAGTAAATTTAACAACTGCTCAACAACAAAACCAGCCAGCCAACCTCTACACCAACAACAATAACCCCCCAACAATTGCAATCACCAGATGGCTCGAGCTCGAAATCCTGTGAGAAGACGAAGGTGAAGAAGTAGTCGCAGAAGAAGGCGAGGCTCTATCAGCAGTTGGGGCATCAGCAGCAGCAGCAGCTGGTGCAATTTCTGGAGCTGGAGATGGAGCCGGCATTGGTGGTATGTCAGTGCCAAAGATTGCTTCTGGCAACAGAACTCTATCAGTCTCATAAAGTGCAACTGGATCAGTGGAGTGCACTGCACTGATCACTTTGGTTATAGTCCATCCTGAATCCAAACGCACTGTTCCAGAGTTGTCTGTGAAATTCAGAGCATATTGGCCACCTGCAAATGTAGGAATGGGGTTTTGCTCGCTTAGATTCCTGAAATCTGCAAGACTGTAGTAATGGGGCAGAGCATGGAAGAGGCAAAGAGACTTGAGCTGATCCTGCGTCAGATTGGACAGAGAGGGCTTGTTTTTAAGGGACGAAAAGGCTTCGTCTTTAGGCACAAAGAGGGTAATTCCTTCTTCGGTGTTATTTGCTTGGTTTTGAAAGGTGTCAATGACTTTGGTGGACTGAAGTAATTGGAGGAAAGTGTGGAATGGCCCAGCAACCGATAGTAGTTCAGTGAGGTTCACATAGTCGGGTGCCGGTGCTGGTGCCGGTGCTAGCATAGGTGCAGCCACAGGCACAGGCACACTTTTTTGTGCATTTGATGGTGATGCAAAACAAAATAGGATGATCATAGCACTAGACACCAATAAACAATTCTTCATCATGATTTCCCTTTGAATTGAAGAAGCTTCAGCAGTAGCAGCAGCAGCAGCATTAATGGTACATACATACATACATATCCATTAGATTTAGATCTGATGATGACAACTTGTTTGATTTTAAAAGCAAGCACGACATTGAAATGTTTTTTATACACAAAATCCAATTATTAAACATCAAAAAGGTGAAGAAGCTAAACATATAGATATATCATTTAAGTGTGAAACATAACATTAATATATAATTCAATTCAACCAACAAAATCGAAAAGAAACCAGATCTTCTAAAGCTCTCGTCGATTAAGATGTTGGATTCATGAAAATTTCACAGAATACTTACTAATAATATATATATATACATATAGGTAGTTAGGTAGCAATGGAATTGAGGAAAAAAAAGAATATAAAGATGCATGATGGTGAGTAGGAAGTTTAAAAAACAATGTGATGCTGATTGGTGTATGTATGTATGTGTGGAGGGGATCAGATCCAATTCCAATGCTGAGTAAGATTTGTTACAAATCGAAAATCCAATCCATGTAGACTGTAGTGTACCTACCTACAACTACAGTTATTGCAAAAGAAGGCAGGCAGGCAGCAGATAGATCCAAATGGAATTAATTGTAAGCAACTCAAAGAATGCAGTAAATGTGTATATATATATACACACACACACATATATATATATATAATTGAATTTTAAATCTGCGTAAATCAAACTCACAAGTTAAAGGCGGCGTCCTCCGTCGGAGAAGAAGAAGAAGAAATGGAGAATATGCAGCGAAGAAGCAGCTCAGCAGCAGTAGTAGAGTTTTGATTTGAGAAAGCACTCTCTCTCTCACACTTATATATAATAATAATAAATAATAAAAAGAAAGAAAGAGAAAGGAAGGAGAAGAGAATGAGGTGGAGTAAAGTAAAAACGAGAGACCGACACACAGCTGTACAAGAGGAGGAGAAATATCACTCTCACCTCCTCATTTTTTATATTATATATTTATATATATGTAACTACTTTTTTTTTCTTTTTTTTTTTTTGTAGTATGTATGTAACTATTAACTAGTAGTATTATACGACAAACCAAAAACAAAGGCACAAATCGTAGACCAAATTTCAAGAAACACTTTTTGCATGTACTTATGGGCACATTCGATGCTACACACTTTTTGGTTATACCAAACTTTGCCTTTTTTAATTGCACATGGGTCCAGCTATTTTTGAAAACTTTAATTTTGGTCCTTATTATTACAAAATCAACATAATTAACATAATAATTACAGAATTTAAATAGGGTTACTGTTTACTTTTTAGATTATGAATTAAAACTCACATTTTATCATTTTCAAGTAATAGGGTTGCTTCGAGAATCCGATTGCTTCATCAACGAAGACTTATGTTGGAAAGAAATGAAATACCTGTCTTACTCTTTTCAAATTTAAAATATAAACTTAATTCATTTTAAAATTTTAAACTCAGTAACCTTATTTTGATAAATAGCTCGAGAATACCTTTCTGATGTGGAAGAGCAGATTAAACTGCGACCATAGAGCATACTCAGAATATTCAAGCTCTGATACCATTTTACTTGCACGTTGGGGGGAATTATCCCACTTATTTTGTCTCCCGACCAGTAACACCGAGAAGGTAAACAAAATCTTCCCAAAGCAGTTTCAGAGATTTTTTAAAACAAGAATTTGTACAGCGGAAACATATTTTTGAGACGATGAAAGGGTAGAATGTTACTACTGTTCATCATCATTTTTTATTTGGTTTTCGAGCATTTTTAATGTTGTTGGATTTTCGGTTTTTTAATATTTTTGTATTTTTTGACCATGAAAGAATTATAACATTTTTAAATAGTAGGGGAATCCCGTCCCTATGGGTAGTTTACTCACTATTCATTATAAAACATATAAAAACTTACAAGATATTATTGCACACAAAGAAGATATTTTATTACAAGAAAGGTGAGAAACTCTCTAGCAACCAAGAAGTGTGGGTTGGAGAGTGTTCAAGGGGCAATTTTTACAACTGAGGGGAGTGGTCCTTTTATGGGCCTCGAAATTGAAAAACATTACAACAGATTGAAGAAAAACTTGGCATCCACAGCTGCCATTATGACACAGTACAAATAGTGTTTAAACAGTAAAAAAAGTACATAGGTGGCAAACTCAAATAGTAAAAGTGTACAGTAAACATGCATTATTGTAGCTGATAGACTGAATGCTGCTGTAATTTTTGTCTTCTTGCTGAATTATTGCTGCCTTTTACTGTAACTCCAGGTTGAAACTTTTGCTGCTTTTAATATTGCTACAAATTATTGTCCTTGCTGGTATAGTCATAGCTTTGTCTTTTTGCTCGATTATTGCTGCTAATTTCTTCACTTCTTTGACTGGATTATGGACTTCCTATTCCTGAGCTTGATGCTCCAAAGTCTGGTACATATGCTGGAGGACATTCTACACTTGTCAATGTTTTAGTTCCTTGAAACCATATTCGATGATAAACTCGATCATTAGCTGGGATGAAAATACTATGATGACGTTCTTGAAACAAAAGTTGAAATCTTATAGCTGAATCTGTATTTATCATATATCTTCGCTGATCTTTTCTACGAGTGTCAACGGCTAGTTTCATCTCTGCTATGTCTGAAATGGGATTTATGGCGTTGTTTTATAACCAGAATGCTACTGATGGTGATGATAAACTTTTTTCATAAGCTTCATGTATCCAATAAAATGTATGTCCCAATTGAATATTTGCTTTCATCCAAATTGGTGGTATGACTCTGACTTCAATTCGTAGAATATCTATTCCTCTACTAAGCTGGAGGCTTACTGCGTCTGTTAGATGTCTTCCTAATTTTTTAACTTGATCTGAATCAGTAACATATAGTCTTGATACAAAACCAAAGTCTAGAAGCTGTGCAATAGTGATGAAATTGTCTTCGATCCATCCTTCTTGAAAAATTGACGTGTCGATCTGAATGTTTGGCCATGAAATATACCTTGCAGTATAAAATTTTAGGGTTCCTTGCTGTCTGATAGGCTCTCCTTTCCATTGTAAAAGAGTAGTGGAAGGCAGAATTCCATCTATTTTAGTGGTCACAATTAATTGAGATACCTTTAACATTTTTCTATAGAAGGATTCTTCTGCTTTTTGCCAAATCATATTCTGTATTCCTTCAGGTAGAGATGAAATTGTTTGAGTAGGGAAATGAAAAGTTCTGACTAGTAGATATTGTAGGGCTTTTTGGTGTATTTCTTTTGGTACAGCTCTTTGATTAGGCTTTAAAACATATTCTTGAAGGTTTTCATGTTGAATTAAAAGGTCTTGGTATAATTTGGTTAAGTTGGAGAATTTCTTTGTTACTATGTCAAGATCTTCTTCTAGTTGATCAACGTCTGGGCATATAGCTGCTTTTCTGATGATAAATTCTTGGGTTTTGCATTTTCAGCATTGGGCTGAATGTAAAAATTTGGGCCTTGTAATCTCTTTGCTGCTACTATTGCTTCGTAGAATTGCTTAAAGGGTACCATATAACCATTTGAAACTTTTTTTTTTGAATGCTTTCTAGTGCCTTTTATAATCTTTAAAGATTCCAACTGGCTCTCCTCTAATAACGAGATAAACGGCTGCATCTTTTACTGGAAATTTTTTATTTTCTTTCTCAAAATAGTAGCAGAGGGCATTTAATGCTGCTAATTTGCTGGATGAAGTATGAGCTTCCCATAGAGCATTGAGTAGAATACTCTGTTCTTCAGTTATATAAGGTGTATCTCTCGGAGGCTTGAAAGTATGTCTAACTAGAAGAACTATTTTTTCAAAGGTTTTTAAAGCTGGTAGGAAAAAAGCTTTGTGTAGCTGGATTGAAAAACCGAGTTTCTATTGTGAATGCTGGTCTATTCTGGCTAATTTGTTGAAAGTTAGGCCTGAAAGCTGGTCTTCACACTATTTGGTTATAGGCTGCAGAGGGAGGTCTTGTTTGTTGGTTGTCTTGGTCGTTGGAAGCCATGATCTGTTGCCCAAAATTAGAGTTAATTGTCTGCTTAATAAATCTGCTATGCTATTGTTTGATCCTTTAATATGTTCAAATTCTACTTTATATCCATTACCTTCTATTGCATTTCTAAAATTTAACCATCTTTTATTATTTTGTTTTCTAGAATTTTCATTTTTTATGAATCTAACTACAGCTTCACAATTTGTTCTGATGGTAAAAGGTTTATTTAAATATAGTCTAAAAGGGTCTATTGCTTTAACTATTCCTGCTATTTCATAATCTAGACTAGTCCAATTACTTTCTGTTTTATTAAAATTACCAGTGGAATAAGCTAATATTTTTTCTTCACTTTTTGGAGAAAATTTATGAGATTTACATTTTAATATTGTTCTCCATCCTTCTATAGAGCTATCTATTTTTATTATGACATAATCAGTACTTAAAGGTAATTCTAAAGGTTTTAAATCTTTAACAATTTCCTTAATTTTTTTGACTAGGTTAATATCTTCCTGATTAAAATGTCTTTGACCTGATTTTTCGATTTTCTTATATAATGGTCTGATTAATTTACTAAGTTTAGGAATAAATTTTCTAGAGTAATTTAATATTCCTAAAAATGCTTGTATTTGTTTTAAGTTTTCTAGTTTATTTGGGAAATCTAAAATCTTTTGAGCTATATGAGGTTGTAATTTAATTTGTCCATTTCCTATTTCTAAACCTAAAAAACTTATTTTTCTCTTAAAAAGTTCCATTTTCTTTTTAGACATTACTATTCTCTTTTCTTCTATTAAATTAAACACTTGTTTTAAATGATCTTGATGTTGTTTAAAATTTTTAGAAGCTACTAAAGTGTCATCTATATATACTAAACAGAAATCTAAATGTTTAATTATACTATCCATAAATCTTTTGAAAATTGGTGGAGCATTTTTTAAACCAAAAGATAGAACATTCCACTCGAAATGTCCTTCACTACAGCTGAACGCTGTCCATTTTTTTGTCTTCTTCTACCATTTTAATTTGATTATATCCACTTTTTAGATCAAATTTTGAAAAAAATCTTTTTATTTTGTATTAGATTAATTAACTCATCTTTATTAGGTATTCTATAAGCATCATCTTCTGTATTATCATTAAATCTCTTATAATTATATACTATTCTAGGTTTTCCTCTTTTTATTTCTGTATTATTTCTTACTATAAAGGCTGTCGATCTATGTGGACTATCACCTCTTCTTATAATACCTATTTCTAACATTTCTTTAATTAGAGTTTTGAATTCTTTTATATCTTCAGGAGTATATTCTATAGCTGTTGTTCTTATTACTATATCGGGGTTTAAGATGTTTAGTTTAAAAGTATAATTTACTTTGTTTTTGGCTAAATCATCTCCTATAAATCCTAACATTTCGAATTTATGCAAAATTCCTTCATTTTCTAGGTTTAAAACTTCTAATCCTTTTCCTATATCTCTAATTTCTTCATCTAATAAGATATCTATGGTTTCAGATTCTATATTATTTTGTTTTAATTCTTTGAAAGAATCTAAATCATTATTGCCATGTCCACCACGTTTCGCAGTCAACTCTGATTGTTTAATGTATCTATTAGTTGGGAAAGTATAATTATATTTGCTAATAGTAATATAATTTTTTCCTACTAATATACTTCCATTTAATGCACAAATAAAGTTTAATCCTAAAAGGAATTCTTGCTTTTTATGTTATCTGGTGCTATAAGTACTTGTCCTAAGGTATATTTGCTACTATAATTTCCTGAAAAATCTTTAAATTGTATTCCTATGTTAATTAACTCTTTTGTTATTTTCATTAATCTATTTTCTGCAGTTCTACTGGTAACAGTGTAAATTAATTGTGCTTCAAATTCTTTAGGTACAAGACTAGAACTAAGCATACTTTTTGTACTTCGTGTATCTAAAATGACTTTAGTTTCAATATATTTTTCTTGATTACACCATATTCGACAATCTAAAAGTATTAGACTACTAGTATAGGGTACTTGTATTTGGGGTTCATACGCTGTATTTTGTAAATGAGTTTGCTTAATTTCATCAAGTTTTTCTATAATTACACCTTTTCCTTTATTTTGGTTACTACTTATGTTTTCATTATTTTTTAATTTTAATTCTATTAATTGTTTTCTTAAATCTAAATTCTCTATTTTATGGCTTAGAACTTCTATAGATTCTAGTTTTTTACTAGGTTTAGGAGATACATCTGTTTCTATATTATATACGTCTTTAGCACAAATAAAACAAATTTCGTCAAAACATATATTGCACTGATATCTTAAATGCATATCAGGATATAATCTACAAATACTACAGGCTACACTCATAGTTCCTTTTCCATTTATATTCACATGAATTATTCATATAGGTATATTCTATTATATTTGGAATTTCTGGTCCTTCTTCACTTACTATACTAAATATGCTTTCATTATCATTTTCGTTATCGCCTATACTTACTATATCTTCATCTAATTGTTCTGCTATGGCTGCTCTTTCCATATTAAATTGTCTTTTTGGGCATCTATTAGCTAAATGTTTAGGATCCCCACAAATAAAACAGGTGCATTTTCTGGTTGATGGCTTTCTAACATAATTTGAGGGTTTTCTCCCTTGTTTATATTGCCTAAAACTAGATTTTGGTTTATTTGATTTTCTTAATATTTTTCGTTTAGGTTGAAAGTAATTTCTTTGTCCATATTGTTGTGGAGTATATATAGCTTTTCTACAAAACTCATAAGATTGTTTTCTAATTTGTTCTCTAATGAATTCTTCTTTACACCATTCTTGAAGCTTAAAGAAAGTATATTGTACTCTAGGTCCTATACCTAACCCTGTAAGATTACCATTGGTTTTTATCCATTCTTCATGTATTCTTTTTCCTAAATCTTGTGGTAATTTCGTAAAATATCTATTACATAATTCTTCATCAAATGTTTTATTAGCTTCTCCTTTTAACCTTGTAAAATCCTGACTAAAAGGTATAATATATTTCATATCGGTTATAGTGAGTTGTTTTAGGTTTCTAAGTGTCGTATCTTGTATGAATGTATTTTCTCTTCCTGGATCTATTCCTATTATTAACATTCTAATAAAACTAGTAAAATTATAAGGATTATTTCCTAAGGCCTTTATTTCATTAATTCTATTAGGATCTTTTTTCTTCTTACTTTGCCAGATAGATAATGTTGTAGGTCCTAAGCATGTTTCTAAAAAGTTAAGCATATCCATATCTGCTTTTTTATTTATTTCCCAATGTCTTACTACACATTGTTCCCATATATTTATTTCTTTTGGCCACATTTGTGGACTTCCTAATTCAATTACTAACATGGTTCCACTAATGGTTTTTCCTATGGGTTGTCTTGATCCTATAATTTTATTTGGCTAGGCTGATCCATATTCATATGTTGGGCTTTTCCATTCTGATCTTCCACTCATTTATACATTTCTAGCTGAAACTTCACTATAATCTGGTTCTACTCTAGTTCTTTTTCCTATGTTACTACTAGTAATTGCTTGACTATCTGCCATAAAAGTTATTTCGTTTCCTTGTTTTTAAAGAATTTTTCAAATTCGATTTTTCCTGAACATATATCATCTACTAAATCAATATTATAATATTGTTTGAATTCTTCTTCAGCTGATTCTAAATTTATATCTAAATTTATTGCTTCAAAATACATTTCATCTACTAATTCTCTTAAATTATTTATCTCAAAAAAAATTCTTAATATTTCTTCCATATTTTTTGGTCTATAATCATTTTTGAGGTGACTTTCTAATTGTCTAATCTCTTCATCTATTTCTTCTATATTTTCTTCCTCTTCATCTTCTTCACTTTCTATGTCAGATATTATTTTCCCAATTTTCAAATCTACTGGTTATTCTAACTTCTTCTTCTTCTATAATATTCATATTGTTTGTTTCTATTTCGTTATCAGTTTCTTCTTCTAAATCTTCTAAATTTTCTTTAGGATCTTGCTTTTGATAATTAAGAAACCTAATAGAAGTTTGACCTCTACTATTTGTATACATTACACTTTCTCTTGGAATCTTAACCGTCTCATTTTCTTCTAAATGTTTGGTTAATTCCCATTCTTCTCCATTTAAATCGTTATTATCTATATTTAAAGGTTTAATCATTTTTACTCCTACTGAGGCTAATCCATCTATTATGCCATCTATATTAATTTTGTATTGAGGAAAACTATTATTGGTTACTCTTCCTAAAAACGCTATAGAAACTACTAAGTTGTTACCATCATATGTTTCATATCCTCTAGTTTGTAATCCTATAGTAATTTTATTAATATCTTTAATATTTTTCATCATGTTCGGAGCTACATAAAATATTCCTACATTATTAGTCATATCTATTTCCATACTAACAAATACTGCTCTCCTAGCATCAGACCAACTTTTATCTAGTAATAAAACTAACACCTTCCCACCGGTTCCTTTTCTAGTGAATCCTTTTATTCCTATAATAATTAATCCTAAATGTATATACTTTTGCTTTAACTGTTTTAATTGCTTTATGCATTCCGGACTAACTAAGCTTATATTTTCAACATTTGTTGTAACTTTTACTTCTTTTTCTCTAAATTTCTTAATTAAATGTGTTAAAATCCATTTTTCCTTCTTTGTATAATGTTTTAGGTTTTAACTTATCTATTCCCTTGTTGTTATACAAATTAAGATTTTCTTCTATGTCTATTATTTCTTCTAATTCTACTTCTCTAGCTGAGCTTTGACTTCCTGATCCTCTAAACATTCGTTTAGTGAAAGTATTACTTATTTTACCTTTCTCTTTTTCTTTATTACTTGATTCACTTATAGTTCTACTAGTACCGCTAAATGATCTCAACATCTTTACCAATATATATATTTTTTAGGTTCCTTTTCAGGTTTTTCAGACTCGTCTAGTGCTAAATTTGCTAATCTTTCTTCTATACTATCTTGTAAATCTCCTTTAATCACTTGAGATACTGTGTCTATTTTAGTACTTAATTTTTCTAGCTTATTTTCTAATTTATCTAGCCTTTCGAATATTTGTAGAATTAAAGCGAATTGAATATTCCAAAGTTTAGGATATAATTTATCTGAATTACTAGTTCCTTGATAGGTAGTAAATCCTTCTTCCGCATATAAATATTTATTTGCTAGTTCAATGGCTCTTTTATATTCTAATCTATTTTTTATACTATTCATCCGCTAACTATTCGTTCTATATTTTTTAACGTTTTATTAGTCTCTAAACTTTGAGCTTCAAATTTATTAATTTTATCTATTACTTGACTTAAAGTTTTCTTAGTTTCGATTTATATTTGTTTTAGCTTATTACTTTCCAAACTATATTTTAACTCTATTATTTCGTCTTTAGTAGGGAAAAACTTATTATATTTTTTAACTATTTTTAGAGTTTCCTCAGATTGTTGTTTAATATAATCTAAATTATTATTTTCGCCCTTCTTTATTATTTCTTTATTTATTAAAACGGTTTCTTTTAATGATTCTAAAGTTTTACAAAGTTTAGCGTTATTTACTTCTAAGTTTGATGCTAACGATATAAGTAAATCTGTTAAACTATTTAAGTGTTTATTTTCCGAATGTAAATTGTGCTTAAAACTTGAATCAAATCTACAAATAAATTTATGTTTATCTAACGAGCTTACAGTTCTATCGGCTAAACTATATTCTAAATTTAGATATTCTAATCTTTTATAATTAGAAGAATCTATTTTAATAAAAAGCTGCTATTAATATATTCAAAGCTAAAAGGTATTCAATATAGTTTTCGTGATCTCGTAATTTAGGAGGTATGTTAAGATAATTATTAACCCAACTTTCTCTCCTTATTATTAATTGGTTTCGTAATTCTAATATTAATTCTGTATTAGTATAATCTAAGTTTTTCAAAGTATTAAGACAGTCAATAAAAGCACTTAAAATATAAGCCGGAATTGGCATGTATGTAAATTATGAATGCAATAAAAAGTTTTTAAGCAGATTTATAAAAGCGGGTTGGGATTCCCTTTTCTTTAAAATATGTATAATTACTCTCATGGGTTTAAATAAATACTAAATCAAACAAAAGGACTAGAAAGAAAAAGCATAAAAAATTATGTACCAAAACAAAAATCTTCCTCTTCCATGTGTCACTTCCTGTATGGAGTTTGGTGCCACCAAATTTGGTGACATCAAATAGACCGTACTTCTGGATGTGATCAAGTTTTGGGCTCCCTCGATGCCGCATCGGGTGCGGCAGAAAATGACAAGTGTCACTTTTTGTCTTTTTAATTTTTTTCCCTTTTTTTGTTTATTCTATTTATTTTCTTTTCCTCTTTTTCCTATTGTTTATTCTGTTTTTCATATCACATTTTATTTTCCTTTTTTGTGTTTCTTATTTTTTTTTATGTTTTTCAAATTTAGTTTTTTCAGGTTTTCTTCAAGTCTTTTCGTTTACAAATAAATTGTGTTCTTTCTTTGATTATAATTTCATTCAATTAATGATCAAAATCTTTTTAGTTTCTACAAATCAAAATAATATAATATTTTTTATGATTTTAATAATATTAAATTATTTATTATTTTCAGTTAAACAATAAATAATTTAAGTAGTGAGCAAATATAATTAAAATATAATCCAACTCGGCCTACTTAAATCGCTCGTCATGAAGACGTAATTGTTTAATTTTGAGTTAATTTTTTATATACTCGTATGTGTTGTGTTGAATTTTCAAGATGAAATCGTCCAATACTTAGACCCTTAAATAATACAAACATATATATAAATGGGCAAGAAGAACTTTTTTTTTTCAGTTTACAAAACAAATTAACAGAAAAAAATAAGGAAAAAGAAAACAAATGCAAAACAGCCTTTCTTTGTAAAGGATTTAAAAAAAAAAGAAAAAATGTGAAAAAGAATAAAGAATAAGAAATCAAAAAGAGAAAAAAGAAAAAGAAAATACAAACTTAGAAGGTGACAAGTGTCATCTTCTGCCGCACCCGGTGCACCTCACCAGGTGCGGCATCGAGAGAACCCAAGTTTTGTTTGTAGTTATTGTAATGCAGTAAACAATCAAGAATTTGTATCATTATCAAGTTGTGATATCGAATATAAATTAAAAATTGAAACCAAAAAATTGTAATTCTCAGTGGCAGTTTGATGATGGTAAAATCATCAGTCGTTAAATGTCACGTATTTGACCACGTGGGGTGATGGAATCGATCCAACTCACAACAAACTAGGTTGGGAGTTGATGAATGTATAGACAACACTCAACTTTAGTGAGCTTCTTACGGACCCGATGAATAGGGATCAAGTCTGTTTGTAGTTCTTTTGATGGGGTTAGTGTCAATCGCCAGTCAATTTTTACTGGGAGAGTAGATAATGAGCCTTTTCCAACTCGTCTAAGGTATTTATATAGAGCTTGTAGTGGGTCATGGGCCGTGGGCTTAGCTTTATCAGCAGCCCATCAGGCTTAATAATAATCCATTTATTATGTCTTAGACTAATAAAATAGCCCAAGTATTCTTATTGGGTTGTCAGCCCTTTTGGGCTTGACTTATATATTAACCGTGGACTTTAACCCACGAGTAGCGCCCGATCCGTGCCGGGGGTAGCTTAATTACCGTGGTGCCCCTAGGCATTTTTGGTGCACATCATAATGCCCTCCACTCCTAGGTGTGCCGTATAGGATACCCGGGAGTAGAAATATGTATGTCAGACTTTGTCGCCTTGGGGGGTCTAAGGAGTCATCCTTATGAAGGGAATATCTTAAGTGTTGTCTCAAGGCAACATAGGTGTTGTCTTAAGGCAACACTCGTAGCTACCTTGAGGTCTGACGCCTCGGGGTCGAGTGCCTCGGAGTCGAGTGTCGTGAGGTTGGATGCCTTACCATGCCAACGTGTGCGAGTTACTTAGATTTGAGGGGGAGCTCTTAAGTTATGAACCTCCATCCCAATTGACTGATAACCTCAGAGGGGTTATTAAGTTAGTTGATGAGGCACTTTTAGCAGAATTTTAGGTGGTGAGATGTGCTTCAAGCACACCTTTATTTGTGAGATGCGCTTCATAAAGAGGGGGGCGCATGCCTGGCCTAAGGGGAGGTTGTACTCTTTCAATTGTACTCCGGAGAGGACTTAGAATTTATTAGATTGGCCTTTGCCCCGAGGTAAAGGTGCAAGGGTCATTGACTTGTTGCGAAGGGTTAGGAGCTTTTTCTACTAGGTGAGAGTGCAAGGTCCTTTGCCTCGAGAGGGCCAAAGTTGCTCTATGGCGAGTGGGCAAGGTCCTTTTCCTTGAAATGAGGGGGTAAGGTCCTTGGTCTCCATGGTAAGTGGGCAAGGTCCTTTGCCTCGAGGTAAGAAGGCAAGGTCCTTGGTCTCTATGGTGAGTGGGCAAGGTCCTTTACCTCTAGATGAGGGGGCAAGGTCCTTAGCCTCTATGGTGAGTGGATAGCTTGTTTTTTCACTAACACCCACTTGATTTATTTCCTACGGCCTTTTGCGCTGGGCCATATATCGAAAATGCCTTTGCTCACCCTATTGGGTAGGAGAGTCCTCCCCTTAAAGAGGGATTTTGGTCTCGAGAAGACGTATTGCCCTTATGCGACTAGGAGGTCGTCTCGCTGTTGTGGCGAGGGGCCTCCTCTAGAACCTCACGTCTGTCTGTCATTGCGGCTTCTAGCCTTGGGGCTTTTTGCGGAGGTTTTTTGCCTACAGTAATTCCTCCCCTAGATGTTGTGCGAGTTACCTCATATAGACGGGTGATGTTTGACGCCCTAGTCTAACCTCGTATGGCATATTTACCCATGAAACATATGTTAGGCCTTTTTAGGCTTCAAGTAAGCCTTTACTTCTTTCTTTGTGCTTCGTGAGCTCTAGCGGGGTATGCCCCATGAGCACTTGGTTAATTACTTAATTGAATTGTTGTGCCCAGTGGCTTCATGAGCACTAGCGGGGTGTTATGTACCCCTTGGCTTCATGAGCGCTAGTGGGGTGCTTTGTACCCCTTGACTTCATGAACGCTAGTGGGGTACTTAGTCATTTTTAATGCATCGCTGGCGGGATTCAATGAATGCTAGGAGTGATAGAAAGCTAGTGGTATGATGATAGTGAGCATCGGCTTATTTAGACCGAGGGGTTCCAACCCTCGGGATTGTGGCCCTGTTGCTATCGCGAGGCTTGCTGCCTCGCGGTAGCCGCAAGGATTATGGTCACAGTGCCTCGCGGTCAGCCGTGAGGCACATTGCCTCGCGACTGTCTGCGAGATGGCTCAAGGCGCCTTCTTCTGGGATGTTACTCGGGCCTATAACCTCATTGGTTTTTACCGGTGGCGACTTATGGATTTTTATATGCCTTATGTACATATCCATGTGCTTTATCTTATGGTCGCTTTTTGGCTTGTAGGACTACGAGTTAGTCGAACGTTAGCAGCAATCTTGTTTTTGACTTAGCACATTTTAAGTCTTATTTGTTTTTTCCTACCCCCAAGATTTGACTTGGTGGGTGGATTTAGCTTTTTTCCTACCCCCATGATTTGACTTGGTAGGTGGATTATTTTGGAGGTGGACGCTTGGCGCCTCATAAGGTTGCCTGCCCCCCACTCCTTAGCATTTTTCATTGAGAAATGCTTCGAGTAGTAAGACATCTTTTTTGCTAATGAGTGGCTAACTTAGAGCCTGATTTTGCCCTATACTTATGAATTTTGCGCAAGTGGCGTGGTTTGTGACACTAGTGGCCACGTTTTTATATGGAGGCTTGGGTTGCCTCTCTGTTTTTATTCTTAGTGTGACATTGGTCGCCACTTATTTTTAACTGTATAATCTCAGTGCAGAACCTTAGTGGGAGAGGGGATCCTTAGTGGAGCCTCGACCTCTTTTGGTATTGCTGGAAGGATTATTGGGTGTACTATCCTCATTCGAGTCTTTGGTAGCTCGGGGGATTTTTGTCGTTCCACCAATATTAACCTCTAACGAGGTCAAGGATAATTTGTTAATGCCTCTATTGAGGTTTTTGGCTCCAAGTCATGAGTTTTAGCTTGGGTACTTTGCTATTCCAACGCACCGCTGGTGGTTTTTTCACCGTTGGTAGTTTTTTTCACCGCCGGTCGTTTTTTCATCGCTGGTCGTTTTTTCACCGCTTGTGGTTTTTTCATCGCTAGTGAACTATGACCTTTGCCACGTTGGTAGGAGGTGAGATCTCTCTTTAGTTTTACTGGCATTAGATAAGTTACTACCTTAGTTATATTTGTGTGAGGTAAACTTTCACCTTTGTCATATTTGTATGAATGACTTTTCACCTTAGATTGTATGAGGTAAGTTTCATCTTTGATTGTATTGGTATGATCTCTGTCCAGATTCCATATCGGAGGGGGGTGGTTTTTAGAACCTCATACCCTCTCGGTCATGCTGGGTGGGCTAGTCTCGACCGAGCTCTCAAGGGTTCGGGGGACGTGTGTTGCTCTACTTATATTAGCCTCGAAAAGGGAGCTTTGAGTTTTATGAATTAGCCTCGGTCGGAAACAATGGTTCTGAGGGGCATATTGTTTTAGGTGTTGTTGAATCACCCATTGGTTGGTGACATACACATTCATAGATGATGTGTTAGTATGCTATCAGATAAATTTTATTTCCACAACACTGTAGAGGGAAAGGTGCCTTAAGGCACTTAACAAGCACATAGTGGAAATTTAAAACATTCAACATTGGTGCAAAAAGGTGAGGGGGTGCAAATGGGCACCTCAAAACGTAAGTAAAGATAGGTTGTGCTGGTGAGCACCCCAACTCAACGAGGCATATAAAAAGTACGACAATGTTTAAAGTTTTTTGTTACCTGTTGATGCCTCCCTGGGCACAATGAGTTAGTCGACTTGGGGGTATCCCCAAGTGGTTGTTATTTTGTGCTTAGCACCTAGTCCCAGTGCTCCCTTCACCGCCATTGGTTCTTTGCCCTCGGTCTTTGCTAGTATCACTTGACATTCGCAGGAGCTTCCTCCCTTATTGATGGGCGTAGAGTACTTGGGGTGTGTTGCTCTTCCTTCGGGTGACTTTAAGCGATTCTCGCCCTTCTTGAGGGTGGTTGATCGTGAATAGGTTTTCCAAGTACTGACTGGTTGAGTCTTGCCCCCAAGTGATCTTTCTCTAGTGAGATCAAGTTTATCACTGCTTGTTTCCCTTTGTCTCTATGATCCATGTCGTCAGGCTTCTTTTTAGGTTTCTTCAATGCGTTAGCATAATACTCTCTTGCTACCTTCACGTTGCCAACAGCTTCCCCTGTTCCCACAGGGCTGGAAAACTTGATCCTCATATGAAAAATGGATATGACGGCTTAGAATAGGTTTAAGCTCGGCCTCCCCAAAATGACATTGTAGGTGGAGGGGGTTTTGACCACCAAGAACTTTACCATCGCTGTAGAGCAGGCTGGAAATGCCTCTAAAGATATGGGGAGAAATACCTCCCCTAGTGCTTTGCCGGACAGATAGTTTCTTCGATCCTAGCGTATTTTTCGGTTCTAGCCAACAGTTCCTCCATAGTCGTTGGGGGGCTTCCCAGCTATGGATTCCTTGAACCTACTAATGGAAGTTCATCTGCATTATTCCTGATAACAACTCATGGTTGGCTTGCATTCCTTCTGACACCTCTGTTGGAGAAACGATGTACGTCTTCCCTCAAACACTCACCATCTTTTTGAACTATAGTGAATAAGAAAGATGATGTCTTGGGATACTTCTTGTCCACGAAAAAGTGATTGAGGAAGCGCTTGGTCGGCTGCTCAAGGCAGGCGATGGTACCGGCAAGCAGTCAGTTGAACCAACTAAGCGCCCTTCCAGAAAGATTGGTTCAAAAAATCTCATAGTAGGCAGCATCACTGACGTCATACATGTCAGCCTTGGCGTTGAACTTGTTAACATGCCCTTGAGGGTCTACAGCTCCCTCATACTCTCTCAGATGAGGTATCTTAAGCCCCTGCGGTAAAGACTCTACCAAAATCGCCTGGCAGAAAGGATTTCTCTTAGGAGGTGGTACAACTAATGGCACCAGTTGCATATCCTCATATCTTCCATGGTCGTCTAAACTCTCATCACGTTGGGGTATGTGCCTACGTCGGCCATCACGCCTTGGCAAGGTCTCTTCGGGGGTCAAGGATGCTTGACCTCTACGTAGTGACCTTGGGGGTGTTGGCCTTCGGTCTCTTCCCCTTGGTGGTCTCTTAGGGAGTGAGACCATACTATTCTCTTCCCTTTTTCGTCTTGCCCCATTCACCGGTGAGTTGGATCGCCTTGATCCAATCCCGCTGGGGGTCAAGGACTCTTGACCTCGGTGGGCAGATTGGCTTGGCGCCACTCGGTGAGGGCGACTCTTCTCCGAGGCTCCTGACCCCTGCGTGCGGATGGAGGGGGCGGATCTGGCGGCCCTTTCTCTGGAGGTTGGGATGCCTCTTGATGGCTTCTCTAGTGGGGGTCTTGTCCCCTGTTAGTAGATGGAACAGGTATTGCTCATACGGGTGTGCAAAGGCATATTGCTGGACTGCACGAGTGGCTGCCCTCACTGATACATCCTCAACAAGAGCAAGTAGTGCCTCCTGAGTGATCTCGAACACCCTAGTGGCAGGGGTGGAATCACTGATGGCGTCACAGGAGGTGCATTCTACTGGTTCATCTTGGGTGGCATGTCTGGACCACCGCCTTCAGCTTGCCGAGTCGGGGGGTCTTGAGCACCACCCTCAGCATTAGGCTGATCTTTAGTTGTTGGGTTAGGAAGTTCATCGACAGCTACTGGCTGCTAGTGGCTAGTCATCCTATAACCGGTAGTATGCGCCTGTGATCTAGTTTGCATACTTAGTGGCTGGAGCGCTGTTCCCACATACGGCGCCAATCTGATGATGGTAAAAATCATCAGTCGCTAAATGTCACGTATTTGCCCACGTGGGGTGATATAACCGACCCAACTCACGACAAACTAAGTTGGGAGTTGATGAATGTATAGACTGCACCCGACTTTAGTGAGCTGCCTACGTACCTGATGAATAGGGATCAAGTCTGTTCGTAGTTCTTTTGATGGGGTTACTCTCAATCGCTAGTCAATTTTTACTGGGGGAGTAGATAATGAGCCTTTTCCAGCTCCTCTAAGGTATTTATGTAGAGCTGGTAGTGGGTCATGGGCTGTGGGCTTAGCTTTATCAGCCGCCCATCAGGCTTAATAATAATCCCTTTATTATACCTTAGACTAATAAAATAGCCCAAGTATTCTTATTGGGCTGTCAGCCCTTTTGGGCTTGACTCGTATATTAACCGAGAACTTTAACCCATGGGTAGTGGCCCAGTCCGTGCCGGGGGTAGATTAATTACTGTAATGCCCCTAAACATTTTTGGTGCACATCACAGTTCACATTCAAAAATTAAAATGATTCACAATTAAAAATGTTAAAATGGTAAATAACATAAAATATAAATATATAAGGTTTAATATAATGTGAAAATCATGATTAGTCGCTTTCTTCTTTAATCTTGATAAACGTTGCAAACTCCTTCTTACTTGACTTCATGTATTTATTTTTATATTTCTCGTTCATATTGCTCAATGTTCCTTCATCGTCTCTTGATATGTTGTTGGTGTCTCCTTCATTATTGTTAGTTGACAGCTCCTTTCTTTTGTTTGCATCAACTTCTTCAGAATCTGTCACATGTTTAATTTGAAATTCCTTTTATTTAGAAACGCTTTCTAGATTTTCACTTGCATTCTATTAACTGTGATGAGAAAGCAAAACTTATTTGATATTTACACTCAGGGATCTATAATACTTTGACTTATGTTCTCTCTAAGAAGAAGAATAAATTAGAAACATAAAGTAGCAATTTATTCTCTTAAACAATTTTAACATATTATCTTCTCAGTATACTACGAAATTTAAATTTGAAGGTCATTAAAAATATTTTTATATAGATAAAAAGGTAGAAGAAAAATCAGTAAAAGTTATAAAATGCATATACCTTTTGAGCCAGATGCTAAAGGACAAATAATAAATCTCATATTTTCTTAAGAGCACACTCAACATACTTTCTTTATAATTCAATAGTTTATTTATGTTGTTAATAATGTGAAACATAGGTTACCCTCAACTTTTAGGCTACACAATCAGTTTTTAATTTATATATTTTTTTCTTTTGTACTCAACTTATGGAGTCCAATTTAATGACAATTATTGTACTTGAGATGTAATTGGAAAGAATTGCAAGATCTAGTGTGTTATGATATATATACAATTTTGTTTTGCTTAGTAGGAAAATCCAATTTTGCTTTGTTATGAATATTTTTTGTAAAATTTTGTTGGATATTATTAACTTGAATACTATGTGATAAGATATATATACTTCAATTCTATTGTAATATAATTGGGGAGATTTGCACTTTTGGTCCATGAACTTTATCACTATAATAGTTTCCCCCACCCCCCCCCCCCTCACATTTATTAAACTCGAGAAATTTAGTCCCAAATATTCCTATTTTAAACATATTTTGGCCCCACAGTTAACTTTTCGTCGAAAAACTAACAAAATGAGCTCAGATTTGGGGGAAATGGTGAAATCTCACTCAAATCAATATCTCATCAAAAACACTAAGTGTCTCAATAAACTCCCAAAATCACACCCTTTGAACCGTAAGATTTCCTCAATTATAAACCCTAATTACAAATTTTCAGTTGTGCAAATTGATTTTTTTCTAAGTCAAAATTGACCAAGTTCCCCCAATTTGAGCTCATGTCGGCCATTCCATTAGTTTTTGGACAAAGAATTAACGACAGAGATCGAATCTGTATAAAATTGAAACATTTAGAACTATTTATGTCGAGTCCAATAAATAGAGGACCGAACTTATATTTGATAAAGTCATAGGATCAAGAGTGTAGTTCTCCCAATATAAATACGTAAGAAATATAAATTAACTTTTTAACTTTTTTGGGTTTAGATAATAAAGTTATCTTAAATTTCACAAATTTAAATATAATAAGATATATAAAGTTCTTTGTATCTTCATAATAGTAAAATAATCTTTAAATATATACACCAAAGTATTTATTAATAAGTCACAACCCTTTCATCAATTAAACTAATCATTCTTAATTATAAATATAATAGAACCTTCTCTCGTCTCTTCTGCAAAATAAAGTCAAACTCTGTGCTGCTCTTCCTAAAAACTTGACCGCCAGTGGGTCACCCCACTCCACTGCCAGCCCACTACCACAATCACCAGTACTTCCGGCTCGTACCTGTTTTTGTCGTTCCCCTAAAGTTCAGCATTATTTCTGCAACCCCTGTCCCGTGAAACCAAAAGTGCAATTTTTTCCAATAACTTTCTTCTGATAAGGCAAATATCAAATTAAAAATTAATCTAACACAAAAAAATAAAGGTACATAATTATATGAAACTTCTAAACTCAATCGATATCATTAGACATTTCCTCTTATTTCTTTTTTTTTCCTAGTATTTTTAAATAAAACATGACTTTAGCATTAGAAAATTGGTTCATGTTGTTAATGCAAGAACATCTGACGTGCGAGCCTGCCAGGTGGAGACCTTGGAAAGGTATAGACACGAATACGAACCACAAAAGATTTTAAAGTCAAAGTCATAATTATAGATTAAATGAGAAAATTAATGGAGCAATGACTATAAATAAGACTTTCAAATTTAACCATTCATATTCACAAGAATAATTTAATTTAGTGTTAAAACTCCACCTAACATATACATTGTACAAAATGACACCAGCTCCTCACATAACTTGCAATCAATATTATCAAAGGGATAATTACACTGGGCATCCTAAGGTTTTTTGAAATTACAAAAAACATCTTTTAGTTTAATAATTTACATCTAACATCCAAATGTTTTATTCTGTCCAACACTTAGCACCTTCTGTTAGCGTTTCAGTACGGCGCCGTTAAAAATTTTGGTGAACTTTCGAAAATACCCCTGACTTTTTTTTTAACCTGGAAACCCCACTTTTCTCGGACAATTATACCCTTTTGGTGTTATTTGTAATATTTTGTAAAAATATAAGGTGTTATATGTAATATTGTGTATAAAAAGTATACAAATAATTATTTATAAAAATTCTCAAAAAAATAAAAGAAATTAGAAATTATTAAAATTATATATAAAAAATTATGTATAAAATATCATTTTAATCTTTTATAAATTTATATATAAGAGTTTATATAATAGATTAAATTATATAAACTATTATATAATTTAAAAACTATATATTTTAATTCAATTTATGAAATTTACAAATAAATTTAAAAATTGTATTTTAATAAACTTAGAATTCTAAACTAAATTACTTAAATAATATATTACAATATAAACTAAAGCACAAAAAAAAAAAAGGGGTGAGGAAGAGTCGTCTTCTCCAAGCCTCACTCCCATCCCATAGCCATGGCCACCTACACATACACATACAATTATATGCACACACACACACACTCGCACGGGCACACACACACTCGCACACACACACACACATATATATATATAATTACTTTTCTTATTAAGTTTAAATTTTTACTTTAAAATTGGTATTAGAAGTAAATCTAAAGATGTAAAGGGGCAATATGGTAATTCAATTTATTTTTATAATATTTTTTCTTTCTTAAAAAAAATATTTTGTAAGGGCATATACATCTTTTGTCACTTTCCATCCAATCTTACATCAATACATGAAACATTAGGATGTTAGATGTAATTTATTGAACTAGGGGATTTATTTTGTAATTTCAGAAAACCTTAGGATGCTCAGTGTAATTTTCCCTATTTTCAAATATAGAACAAATGGAATCCAACTATGAATAGTGCAATTAATAAGATTCTCAAGATTAAGAAGTACAATAACTATAGCAATAGCAAATGAGACTCTTTTATTAGTTGTAATAAAATGGTTTGAAGGAGAATACAGATGTGGCAAAAAATAAAAAAATTGAGAGAAATAAAGTACATAACTGAAATACATCGAGTTCATTTCTACAGAAATAAAGTATGTAACAGAAATACATCGAGTTCATCTCTACACAAGCATGATCGTAGCATGATGTTATAACTGCATTTAATAATCTATAAAACATTACTTCTTATAGATTAATAATATGAAAGAAATCAAAGAATTGAAATATCCCATATGTACAGTGCAAAGAATGAATTGAAAAAAAAAACACAATAATTTTAGCTATTTTCATTTGCCAAAATTGGGCCAATAAATGTGAATGGTGAACAACTTAAGATTTTTATATTTTGAAGGGAAAAGAAGGTGGGGTTAAGCAAATATGTAAATATAACAAAAAAAATTCCTTATTTAATTGAAATACGTAACATAAACTTTTGTGGTCCAATAATAATCGGCTATTTAATTTATATTTTTGAATTGGGTCTATTTGATCACTGAACCATGCAACATTTCACCTCTTTCTCCTCATATATGTACTCTTCCGCTATTTTACATCATACCCTTTTTTGATTTTGTTCCTTTCCTAAGACCCGTTCAAACATCAAATAAAGTTACACCCCCTGTCCCAACCCTGTTATTCCTTAGCATTTTTTTTGGGAGGGTTGTGGGAGGGGGGGGGGTTAATAGTACATATATAATGAGTTGCTGAATTATTTTTAATAATTCATTTAATAAATCAAGAATTCCACGATCTCGCCCAATACAATCATCCATCCTCAAGCTAGAAAAATTAGAAAATCAATTATAAATTATTAAATTACATATTACTCGCATGCGTTAATGTTTTTACGCTCGATTCCAAGTAAAGTTTTTACAAAAACTATAAATATCTCAGAAAGGGTTGTTTAAGTGTGAACTACCAAAGATTCTTGCAAAAAACATTAGGAAGCTTGTAGTCAATGCTCCCATTTTGATGATTCCTATGGGACGACAAAAGTACCTATTTTGATACTCTTTTCCACATCTTCTAATGCAAATGGTGCTAGATATACACAATTTATAAAGGTTATGCCATAAACTCATTATCCTCCAGGCGCTTCCTTCAAGTTTTTTTCTATGAGGTCCTGGTCCTTCTCAAAGCCACAATAACGTTGGCTTGGACCACGAAGAGGGATCACCTAGCCAGATCTTGCAAAACGAATTCATGTATAGTAAAAGAATGTTAGTATTATGATGAATTATTCTTCTTCCTCTTTCCAGTGGAAAAAAGATTGGAGCTCATCTCATGTTTTATATACTTTACAGATAATAAACATGTATAATAAAGCCCATCTCATGTTTTATATTATATACTTTACACGGATCAAATGGAAAACCAGCTGATATTTGGTTTGTAATATCTTTCAACTTATTTCTTTTTTAGCCTCAAACAGAGCTGAAACACACACAAAAAAAGGAAAATTTAAGAATTAATGGATGTATTATAATTATAAATATATTCTCCACTAAGTCCACAAGCAAGATCAATATTTCACACTTTTGCTGGTTAGACATAAAAATGGAACAACAGAAAATTATGAATTTTCAATTAAAAGCAATGGTCATTTGCGAAAATGTCAAAATAAAAAGGTAGATAAAGACTGAGAATTACATGTTAACACAAAATCACACGCAACCCGTTTGAGAAATCACACGTAGCCAATATGATAGTAATTTGCAGCAATTCTCTCATCAGTTATTTGTTGAAGACAATTGTACGGAATATGCAGAAGACACAAGGAAATTATAATTGTTTTGCAATAATTTACTTATCTCTTCAAGACAATTAAAAGGAATTTGCAGATGACAAAAGGAATTACATGTGACTTTCAATATTCTTGTGAACCATTCATATTAATATACAATGAATGAGCTTGTTTAGGATTCATTTGAAGTTCATGCACCTTCATTTGATAATAATAATAATTATTTTAATAATTTTTTCTTTAATTTGAGGATGATATTAATTTATTACTATAGGGTTAGTTTAGTCTTAACTAAAAAGTTAAGAAATGTAAATTATGTAAATCACTCATATGTAAATCACTCCTATCATTCATACTCTTAGAATAGATATAGATTAGGGATACTTGCATATGATCCCATGTGATATGCGAAGTTTGTGCTAAATTACCCTGTGTTAGTTTTTACTACATAGCACCCCCTTATGTTTCAAAATATTTTGCACGAAACCTACCTGCCATTACAAACTAACGGAAGGTGGCTTAAACGCACTGGATATGCGATTTTTGGTCCATTTTGGCATTTTTTAATCATAAATATCAGTACAAGTTGACTATTTTATCCCTCTAATATAAATAAAATATAACTTGGTTAGGATCTATTATATTCAACCCATTTCACTTTTCTTCTTTTCTTTTTCTCCTTTTTCATTTCTCTTTTATATTTTCTTCATCCCCTTCCCTTATTCCCCGTTCTTCCTGTCAACCACCTACCTCATGTCGGAACGCCATCCACTTGCGCCATCACCCGTCCAGCCTTCCCTTGCAACAACGGACCTCTCCCGACTACCATCAATACCACCAGATTTGTCAGCACCGCCTCTCATCCCTCTCACTTTTCGGTAGCACCACATCAACCCATGCCCTACCGTCGGCACCACTACCACCACCACTAAGTGCTCCGCCATGGTCGCAGCCACAACCACCACCCAACCACCAACTCTAGATCCACCAGAACCGCAAGATTAAGTTTTAAATTATTATTTTTTCTATTTTTTTCTGCTTTTTCAGTTTTCTTTTGAATATTTTCTGATTTCTAAATTGTTAGAATTTTTATAAAATAGATTTCAGTCGGTTTTTTCAAGTTTTTCTTTATTTCTCAAAGTTTTTTCTGAATTTTTATTACTTTTAAGAATTTTTACAATTTTAGAGTTTCTGTATATCGTTTTCCGATCGTTTTTCAATAATTTTGAAAATATGTCTTATTTTTTAGAATTTTTCTGGGTTTTTTTTCTCATTTTTTTTTTAGAATTTTTAAAAATAGTTTCTTAAAATTTCTAAAATTTCCTTAATTTTTTCAGAGTTTTTTGTGTTTTTTGTGATTTTTTTGTTATTTTATCTCATTTTTCAGAATCTTATTTTAATTTTTGTAATTTTTTGTGTATTTTCTTCTCATTTTTTCAGATTTTCTTGTAATTATTTCTAATTTTTTATATTTTTAAAAATATTTTC
Organism: Buddleja alternifolia; assembly: GCA_019426215.1. Lineage (NCBI taxonomy): Eukaryota > Viridiplantae > Streptophyta > Magnoliopsida > Lamiales > Scrophulariaceae > Buddleja > Buddleja alternifolia. The sequence goes on along the minus strand of CM033407.1, from coordinate 312,340 downwards.
TAATGTTTTTCATTGTAATTTTATCATTTTTTTTAAATTATTCATTGAATTTTCTGATTCTTTTTCTGGATATTTATCATTTTTCTTGACGTTTTCCTATTTTTTCAATCTTTTCTTTCGTTTTTTTTTTTGGGGGGTTTGTGGATTAAATATCATCATAAGATAAAAGAAATCTAACTATTGACTACAAACGATTCAACGGACAGGCATAAATGATAGAATGGATGATGACCTGACTTTACTAGACAAGGTTGTGCGCCCAGCACATGGCTCTACTGTGCGTACAACGCGACATCCTTTGATTGTCGCCTGCGCGCAGTCTGTGCATGGCGTGCACATGACTGCTAGCCTTTGGGCTTTTATCCCTGTTATTCTTGTACTTCGTTTTTTCTCGATTTCAAATAACACCATGCAATTAAAAATCAGAAAATACATATTTCAGGCTAAAAATTACTCAAAAACAAATTTAAAATGCTTTTATTATGCGAAAATAAAAACACATAAAATTATAGCAACAATTAAATATGTAATATCAGAGATTGGCTATGATACCACCGTTAGAGAACAATATAAAAAGCAGTAAAAATAAAATCCCAAAGTATCATCTCTGAATTCGCATATTCAAACCATAAATATGAAATCAAACCTCTTGTAGCGAAGTGGTAGGAGATTCCTCATGTCTGCAGAACTCGGGCTAGCTTTGAATTCTACTCTCAGTAAAATTCAGGCTGAAAAACCAAGGCTGTGTTTGCTTCTATTTTGGAGGGTGTTTTTGGTGAAAATTTTGGTGAATCATTTTATTGGGAGTTATTATGTATTTTGGTGAGAATGTGCTTGGATTAGCTATTTTGAAGTAATATTTGGTTGGTTTTTTGGTGAAAATATGTTTGGTTTTGTTTTTAAAGGAAATAAAAATCATTGTAACAGTCAAATCATGTAAGTTTTTGTCTGAAAAAAGTTATTTTTATAATTAGTTAATGATTGGAAGATGTATTATAATATAAATTTTAAATGATTGTAATATATATGAATATATATATATATATAAATGTGTGTGTGTATTATAATTGATGTAAGTAGTATCTATGCATAATGTATATGTATATGTATATTATATTTTATATATATAATATAATATTTATTATAATGTTACGTATATATTACATATACAATACATTCTATAATATTACGTTCACATACATTTATATTATATTTTGAATGTATTATGTATATATTTAATGTATATACATATACATAATATCACAATATCAAAATACAATACGCTTATGTATTATATATGTGTGTATATATGTAGATGTTATATATAATATATGAACATTGAAAATATTATATGATGTGGGCCAAAAATGTCCGAGGATATTACGGTAATTTAACTCGTCACCGGCGCGGGTCGGGGTATCTCCCGCGGATCTAAGTCCGCAAGTAAAATATTAGTCAAGCCCCAAAAGGGCTGGAGACCCAACAAGAATACTAAGACAATTTTATTAGCTTAGTAATAACAACATTAAGCCTATTGGGCTACTGAGTAAATAAGGCCCAAAGCCCATAGCCCATTACTCCTTATAAATACCTCAAAGGAGCTGGGAAAGGGAGATTATCTACTCTCTCCCAAAAAAGACACTGGCCAGAGTGAGAGTAAAACCAATGTCGAACTACGAATAGACTTGATCCCAGCTATCTGGGTACGTAGGCAGCTCGCTATAGTCGAGTGCAGTCTATAAATCCACCAGCCCCCGCCTAGTTTGTCGTGTGTTGGATCGGTTCCTTCACCCCACGTGGTCTATCACGTGACAAATACCATTTGATGAATTTTACCATCATCAGATTGGCGCCGTCTGTGGGAACAGCGTTCCAGCCACTGAGCATGCAAACTAGGTCGCAAACACATACTACTGGAGATAGGATGACGAACAATGGTCAGCCAACCATGGCCAAACACCTGAGGATCAGCCCAACACTTAAGTGGGCGAAGAGAATCCTCCTAACGCGGCGGCCAACGGCGAGACGCTTATTGTTCCTCCCCCAGTGAATGAGCAAGAAGTGCCGCCTGCAACACCAGCGGTGATCCCACCCTCTGCTTCCAGGGTGTCCGAGATCACCCGAGAGGCTTTACTTGTTCTGGTCGAGGATGCCCCTGTTCACGTGGCTACAAGGGTTGTTCAGCAATACGCACGGGAACATCCATCACGAGAATCAGCATGCAGGGATCAAGACCCCCAAGTAAAGAACTGTCATGAGGCTCCCCATCCTCAGGAGAAGGGGCCGTAGGATCCTCTCCCTCCATCCGGTCGTCGAGGTCCGGAGTCTGGGGAAAGAGTCGACCCCAGAAAGTTACCTCCGGGGAGTCAACTCCATAGAGTCTACCCCAGGGAGCCGCCTCCAGGGAGACGCCCCCAGAGAGTCGACCTTAGAAGGTCGCTTTCAGGGAATTACCCCCATGGAATCGTCCCCAGAGATTTGCTTCCAGAGAGTCGCCCCCAGAGAGTCACCTCTAGGGAGTTTCCCAGGGAGTCGTCCGTAGAGAAAATCCCCCCAACAGTCCAGTTAATGGCGAGAATCCCGTCGCTCCACCTCCTGCGAACGAGCAGATTGCTCCTCTAGTTACACCAGCGGTAATCCCACCCCCTGTTACTAGGGTGTTCGAGATCACCTAGGAGGTACTGCTAGCCTAAGTTGAAGATGCATCTGGGAGCTCAGCCCCCCCTCAGTTGGATCAAAGGGGCCGGGAGCCCCAGAACAGAAGCCACCCTCGTCGAGTGGAGCCTAGCCAATACACCCGCCAAGGTAGAGAGTCCTTAACTCTCCGTGAAGGGGGCGGAGCAATAAGTAGAAGAGAATAGTGAGGCATCACCCCCCCCCCCGAGAGGCTCCTGAGAAGAAGAGATAGAAGGTTAACGCCTCCGAGGTCGCTACGCAGAGGTCATGTATCCTTGACCCCCGTAGAGACCCTACCAAGGCACGATGACCGGTGAGGGTATACGCTCCGCCAAGATGGAAATCTGGAGGACTATGCGTAAAATGAAGAAATGCAGCTAGTGCCATTAGCCGAGGTACCCTAAAAAAGAAGTCCTTTCTGCCCTACAATTTTGGCAAGAGTCTTCGCCAAAAGGACTTACGATACCTCATCTGAGCGAATATGAAGGAGCTAGAGACCCTCAAGAGCATGTTGACAACTGCAGCGCCAAGGCTGACATGTACGACCTCAGTAATGCTGCCGACTATAAGATTTTTTGAATCGCCCTTTCTAGAAGGGTGCTTAGCTGGTTCAACCTACTGCCCACCGATACCATTGCCGGCTTCGAGCAGCCGACCAAGCGCTTCCTCAATCACAAACCATAGAGTTTGGACTACGAGACCTAGAAAACAACATCCCATTGACGAGTGATGCCAAACTAAAAATCGGTGACCATCTTCAACTATTGGGTGAAGGAGATTTTGGTCGATAGTGGGAGCTCAGCAATCATCCTCTTTTACATTGCTTTCACCCAACTATGGTGGACAATGCGCTGTTCCAAGCGGTCGACACCATCCTTCACTGGATTCACGGGTGAGATGTTGGGAGCATTAGTGGAGGTGTCTCCGCTTACATCTTTGGGTGCATTTCCAGCCCACTCTGCGAAGAAGGCAAAATCTTTGGTGATCAAAGTCACCTCCACATAACATGTACTTTTGGGGAGGCCGAGCTTAAATTTATTCTAAGCCGACATATCTACCTATCACATGAGGGTGAAATTTCCAAGCCGCATAGGAAACAGATGAAGCATGATGACATGGGTCATAGCGACAAAGGGAAGCAAGTAGTGATGAACTTAATCTCGCTAGAGGAAAGTCGCTTGGGGGGCACAATCAAATTAGTCCATACTGGGTCAAAATGCCAGCAGTCAGATGTCCATGAACAAGATAAGTTCCACGACATACCACCCCAAGCAGACACAATGCCTATTTTGAAAATACAGCAACTGCCGCTATTGGAGTATATTCCAGCGTGACGGGCATGCCGGCAGTGGATACCACTAGCAAGATGACCCTCCTGGGAAACATCCCCCAAGCTTGACAAAGGATCGAGCCTTATGAGACCTTAGCAGGTAACAAGTAATAAAAACTATCTTGTTTCTTACATTAATATTGAACAATTTTGATTTGGCTGCAAGTCAAGCGTTGAGTGGGGACGCCCACCAGCGCAGACTACATTTACTTAAGTTCTGAGGTGCCTATATGAACCCTTTTTTAATTTTCACATGGATGGTTGAATGGTTTAGTTATTGAATATTAAGTAACGACTATTCTCACTATAATGCGGTGAATGAAATTCTCATTTGACCACATACTAGCACATCCAATGAATGTGCATCACATTACTCAATAGGTGGTTCAACGATACCTAAAACAATATGCCCTCGAAATAATTGTTTCCGACTGAGGCTACTTCATAAAACTCAAAGCCCCCTTTTCGAGGCTAACATAGGTGGAGCAACAAACGTCCCCCGAACCCTTGAGAGCTCGGTCGAGACTAGCCCACCTTATGATCCCTCCAGTATTACCGAGAGGGTATGAGGTTCAAAAAATAACCCCCCCTCCGACATGGAATCTGGACCGAGATCATACCAACATTTAGAAGGTGGAAACACACCTCATCTCATAAAACAAAGGTGATAATTAACCTCAAACAAATATAACAAGGGTAGATTAGCCCACCTAATGATCCCTCCACCATTACTGAGAGGGTATGAGGTTTTAGAAACAACCCCCCCTCCGACATGGAATCTGGACCAAGATCATAACAATATAACTAAGGTGATAACTCACCTCATACAAACACAACAAGAGTGATAATTCACCTCTTATCAATGTGGCTAGGGTGATATTTCACTTCATGTGCCAAATTATGAACACTAGTGGCTATCCAAGCCTCCTACAATTAAGACATAGGTCACCCTAGTGAAAAGTTGCAAGGCTAAGAGCCTCAAGGCATCAATCTACAAAATCACAGGGGTCGGCATTCGACGAACCGAGCCTAGAGCTATCATCATCATCAAGGAACCATCCCTAACACCCTGGTGTCAAAGAAACACCGCTTGGCAACTTACTCCTGAGTATGATCCACATACTAAGGAGTGGGGGGGGGGGAAGTAGTGGGGAAGTAGGAATGGAATAAATAAATAGCTAGCTAGCAAATGAATAGCTATCCAGTAGCAGTACACGACTAGCTAGCGAACAAATAGCGAGCTAATATGCAAAGGCCATGGAAATTTTATATTTCAAGGCCAAACAATTTTCAGCATTTAAAAGGCGAATTGCTAACAAGTGAATTTGAATACAGCAAAAATGCCCAAGAGGCATCACCCCCACCATTCATTGAATGTCGCCAATGGCGTGTTAAAATTGCTAAGTACCTAAACTAATGCTCATGAAGCACAAGGTACTATGGCAAAATGAGCAGACAAGAGATAGTCTTGCTAGCCACAATCAAACATCACTTACTCAAAAAGGCGTGAGTAAAGGATGAAACCAAGAGCTGGGTTAGTCCTTTGCTAGCGAAAGATAACATCTACCCTGTATAATCTGTACTCCCTAAGGTGTTAACCATGCAAATACACTAAGGAGTGGGGGGCAGGGAACATTATGAGGTGCTAAGTCCACCCATCAAAACTATCCACCCACCAAATCTGATCATGGGGTTAGGAAAAATGAAACGTGTCACGAGCACAGTAATGCCACCATGGGCACCCATTAGCATCACACGGCTCTAACAAGTAACGCCACCGCTGATACCCCGACAATGCTAATGAAGCAACGGGGTTAGGAAAACAAAAGACCTGCTCAGAGTCTACTAAAGGCCAATGAGTAGCTCACAAATGTGCTAAGTCAAAAGAAAGAATGTTGCTAACGTTTGACTAGCTCATAGTCATACAAGAAGAAAGTGGTCATAAGATAAAGTACATGAATATGTACATAAGGCATGTAAGCAAGCCGCCAGTCACCCAGGTCAAAAACTCCAGAGGCAATAAGTCTTGGGGCAGCATCCCAAAAGAGGGCGCCAGCAATTTCTCTAGGTTGGTCACACATCGACCGCCCCCGAGATATAGGGTCTAACGCTCGCCTTAATTTCCCCATGAGTGGATCTTCATCTACTTAGAGGGGTACAAATCTTGATTTAACATACCCCTCAAGTTGGTGGGTCTACACTAACTAGCTAGCAGCTGACAATGTGCTAGTAACCCGCTAGAGCTCATGAAGCCACGGAGAAAGAAGAGCTCCCCAATCCTATGAGAATAGGGGTTCGATTACAAGTATTTCATAGATACTATCGAAAATGATAGCACAGACAAAAATATCACAAATCATAAAAGATGTGAGAATAATCTTTGTCCCTAATCTAAAGAAGCGGGGAGACACCCATTAAGAAGCTGATTAGGCACCAAGCCTCGTGGTCGATGCGAGGCACGATGCCTCACTGCCGACCGCAAAGCACCAAGCCCCGCGGCTGGCCACGAGGCACAAGAGGCCTCACGGTCACCGCGAGGCACCAAGCCTCTTGGCCGATCGTGAGGCATAAGAGGCCTCGCGGTCAATTGCAAGGCACAAGAGGCTCGACCTTGAAGCGTCCGACCTCGCAGCGCTCGATCCCGATGTATCCAATCTAGTGGCGCTCGACCCCGAGGCATCCGACCTCATCGCGCTCGACCCCGAGGCATCCGACCTAGCGGCACTCGACCCCGAGGCATCCGACTTCGTCGCGCTCAACCCCGAGGCATCCGCCTCGCCGCGCTCAACCCTGAGGCATCCGACCTCGCCGCGCTCGACCCCGAAGCTTCGGACCTCGTAGCGCTTGACCCCGAGGCATCCGACCTCATCGCGCTCGACCCCGAAGCATTCGACCTAGCGGCGCTCAACCCCAAGGCATCCGACCTCATTGCGCTCAAGGCATCCGACCTCGCCGCGCTCGACCCCGACGCGTCCGACCTCGCAGTGCTCGACCCTAAGGCGTCTGACCTCACGGCGCTCGACCCCAAAGAGTCCAACCTAGAGGCGCCCGACCAAACCTCGCGGCACTCGACCCAGAGGGGTCAGACCAGACCCGTGGCGCTTAACCCCGAGGCTTCAGACCCCAAGGTAGCTGCAGGTGTTGCACTAAGACAACACCTACATTGCCTCGAGATAACACTTAAGATATCCCCCTTCATAGGGACGGCTCGTTAGACCCCCCCCCCCCTAGCCGACAAAGTTTGCCATACTTACCTCTACTCCCGTATATCCTATACGGCACACCCGGGAGTGGGGGGCATATGATGTGGGCCAAAAATGTCTAAGGACATTATAGTAATTTAACTCCTCACCGGTGCGGGTCGGGGCATCTCCCGCGTATCTATCACAAGTAATATATTAGTCAAGCCCCAAAAGGGCTGGAGACTCAACAAGAATACTAAGACAATTTTATTAGCTTAGTAATAATAACATTAAGCTTATTGGGCTACTGAGTAAATAAGACCCAAAGCCCATAGCTCATTACCAGCTCCTTATAAATACCTCAAAGGAGCTGGGAAAGGGAGATTATCTACTCTCCCCCAAAAAAGACACTGGCCAGAGCTAAGATTAAAACCAATGTCGAACTACGAATAGACTTGATCCCAACTATCTGGGTACATAGGCAACTCGCTATAGTCAAGTGCAGTCTATAAATCCACCAACCCCCGCCTAGTTTGTCGTGTGTTGGATCTGTTCCTTCGCCCCACGTGGTCAATCAAGTGACAAATATCATCTGACGAATTTTACCATCATCATTATACATACATATCTATAATATATATACGTATTATATTTATATATATATATAATAGTTATGTACATATATAATATTAGAAAGTGTATATATGTATATAGTGTAATATACACACTATACATACATATATATATATATATATATTTAATTTGCCTACATAATTAATATACAAAAATAATATAAATATATATATATATATTATACATGTATATAATATATAGGTATTTTCTTTTTAAAAGTATATTTTATTACCTGTATAACGGTATACATTTTGTATTTATAATAATTCATATATATATATATATACATATATATATATATATGATACTTATAAGTGGGTTACATGGCTCAACCACAAACACTGTTCAATAGGGAAATAATAAAATAGAAAAGGATTGAATATGAATTAAATAAAACTAACATGAAGATTTTGAAATGATAACACACAGCTAATCTTGGGCCATTCTATGTCACACCGGTACCAATGGTCCCGGTGTGGCATACACCATTGGATTCCCCAATAAGGGGGGACATTTACTAAAATACCCCCGATCCAATGGTGTATACCACACCAGGACCATTGGTACCGGTGTGGCATAGAATTTTCCGCTAATCTTTGACTTGCACAAGAAAAGGCGTGTTGATGTGTCAGTCTTTTCAGCTTTATGTTAGGATTCAACATTTTGGCTAAAAAAAGTAAGGACCAAACGTGTTTTGGCTCAAAATTTTGGCCAGAAAATGTTCCAAAACAAAAACAAACACAGCCCAAGCTTCTTTAATTTTTGGATAATATGAACTTCTCTTGATTTTCTGATCTAAGCAGCAAAATAAGTTACTGCCTCTAAATCAACACACACACAGAGTTACAATTGAAATTCCTCTTCTTTTCTATGGTGGACGGCTAGAACAGTGAGCAAAAGAGAGAAGATTTTTGTTTCAAGGCTTGCAATTTAGTCAAGAGACAACTAGGTCAAAAAGTCTCTTAAATGATATATTTATATTACTAGACTAAATAACCTAAGCAAAACCAAGCCCATGTATGCATCCTTATGGACGCCTAGCTCAACTCATGTACTCTCCCCAGGCGAGTACACTCAGTCTAGTTTGCTTTAAATAATTAATTAATTAATTTAATTCATTAATTATTTACTTATCCAAAAAAATTAATTAACTTAATGAATTAATCTAATAATTTAATTTATTTAAGAAATTAATTAATCTCATTAATGATTAATTAACTTATCAAATGAGTAAACTAGACTAACTGATTTATCCACTAAATCATTGGTCTCAAATGCCAAAATTACCCTCAAGTTTATTCCCTGAATTTTCCTTTGCAAATCCTTTGGGCGGGACTCTTTAGGGTCGTCTCAAATGGCAATGAGAGGAAACCAAAGGATGTGGGTAACACCTAACCAATCCCATTATCACATTGTAACCCAATCGAGAATGAATAAATGGATCATTCTAAACCTTTCCCCTTGTGAATATCGTATGAGTGTAAATTTTTATTCTAATATATCAGTCAAGTGAGAGTTATGGTTTCGTCAAACACACAGAACTTAACCATATGCTTAAGTCATAATGAGACGAGGTCACGGAGCTTACTCCCATGTCTAATACAAGTAACTCCATTGCTTTGGCCAAAGACTTTTGGCCTCACTCATTCATGGCAGCATAAGACACATACTCATTCACTAATGAGAGAATAAATCTCATCTTGGTGATCAGTTAAGACTGTCACTTGCCCATGAAGTTGCCCTTTGAGGTCGACCCCACCAACAGGTAATTTAGGTCTAACCACTCCAATGACAAACTTGATGTCACAAGTGCATCTTCAATATGATCTCTCAGGTTTAAGGTTCACACATACCTATCACAACCAATCAGTTCTATCATTGAGTTGTCAATTGTCATAGAATGAAACTCATGTGATAAAACTAGTACGAGTCATGTTTGAATTCATCAGTCCCATTGATGTGTCTATGACACAAACTCTCACTAACCCATAGTGTTCAACTGACACTCCCATGTCAAAGCTTATGCCATACAAGTCTCATCCAGTTTCAAAGCCCAATCGAAACTCTCTTTAACTTGCGAACGAGTTTAGAGATCAAGTACCAAACACTTCTAGTGCACGTCTCCCTAACTCATAGGGAGTAGAAGTTTCGCCTTGATAGCTCAGACTTAACGTTGTTTACAACTTACAAATGGCAATAAGACTTAAGTAAAACAACATAAATGTCTTTTATTAATAAATAAAGATTCAATTAGAAATAGTATGCCCTATACATTCTATCCTCTATTGCATCTGAAGACATAATCCTAACAATTATATAGTATAAATACAATTCCCAAATTTGGGGATATCACACTCTAATCGAAGCTTATTGTTCATTACCTCGCTATTTATTCAAATGAGATCTTATATTGCAAACCTTATTACATATTGCAAGGGTATTGGGTGAATGATATGTGTAATTGTTGAATTTTTATTGGATACGTGTCATTTACCCATTACGTTTCAATAGAAGATACAATAATTTTGCAACAGAAGATCCTATCTGCTATTTATTAGAAGGTTCTGAAATTGGGACTCATAAGAATAAAGATGGAGAAAAATGCAAAATTAGGACCGTAACTATAGGGGTCTAGCAAATGTAGTCCCGTATTTTGTGCTAGTGGCAATTATGGTCATGTATCTCCAAAAAAATCGCAATTCGGAGTTTGCCATGTGGCATTCAATTTGGGAATTTTTTTTAATTTTTTTGTTGAATTAGTCCTGTAACTATAGGGGGGTCTGGCAAAATTAGTCCTGCAACTATAGGGGTCTGGCAAAATTAGTCCAATTTATTTACCCACGTGCGTGACACATCAGCAATTCTGGCGAAATTTGTCCTCAAATTGCTATTTTTTTGGAGATACAGGACTTCAATTGCCACTAGTACAAAATACGGGACTATATTTGCCAGACCCCTATAGTTACAGGACTAATTTTGCATTTTTCTCAATAAAGATGTGACACTAGAGTCGCTCCGGGGTCCTTTTTGTCTCAAAAGACGCATTTTGGCCTATCTTCGAAAATGTTTTACTAGGTTTTTGTCGTCTTGTATACCAAATTTTTACATTTATATATATGAGCATACAAATAGTAATATTTATCACTCCAAAAATTAATGAAAGTTGTTTAGTGTGGTCTAATGAGGCATATTTGGCTCATCCATGCAAGATCATGTGTCATCTTTGTTCGTTTATTTTCAATAAATTTTCTTGCTGATTCAATCCCTAAGAACTGATATCAAGAGTATATGCTTTTGGTGTGAGCGCTTAGAGTTAGTGGAAAAGTGGGAGACATCTAAAGAATAAAAAGTTACGATCGACAAGTTCGATGGCAGAGACTTCATTTTCTGAAGCACGTAGATAGAGAACTATCTATATCAGAAGAGGTTGCACGAACCATTGTCGATGATGAAGTTGACAAAATGACGACACAGGATTAAGCGTTGTTGGATTGTCAAGGCTTGCGAATGATCTGTTTGACGTTGACGACAAATATAGTAGAGTTGCATCGTAAAGAGTTGGTTTTTTTGTGTAGATACTCTAAACCTTAAGAGAAACTTAATATCGACGAGTCAGATATACAAGTATGGATATACTACAATATTTGGAGATGGATCATGTAAGATCACCGGGTGGTACAGGGTATTAAAATAGGAAGTTATACACAACGAAAAACAGAAACGATAGAGTAGAGGAGGTTGACTTTAATGAAGATTATGCCAAGTGGGAGTCACCAGGATAGAATGATTAAATGGCTAGGAGATCAGACGTATTGCTCCTCGAGTAGTAGTTGAAAGCAGATATGTGGAGATCTATGAATGCCAATGAAAAAGATCATTGGTGAAAATATGTGAGCAGTTGACTTGAACAAGGAAGTTAGCTCTCAGAAATTAAAAGCAGGCATAGTCTCAGTTGGCCTCCAATGATGAGGAGGCCCACTACATGAAAAAAGAAGATCTGCATAGACGGGTTAAAACTACAAGATAGTGCTGGCAAAAATTTGTGATAAGCTCCAAATGTGAGATTAATAGGGTTGTGAAGGTCAACTCAAAGAATATAGAAATAAAAACTGACCCAGAAGGCAACGATCCAGGTTCGGAGGAGCATAGTTGCCGCAGCAATAGTTCATTGCGGCCCAAAGTCCTTTTTGCATCAAGATATGCATTTCCCTTTTTTTTAATTTTTTTTGGTTGCGTTTGATTAGGTTTTTGACTTCTTCTTGTACATGCATGTACACAAATTTAGCCAAACTACTTAAAATTTTCATCATCTTTGTGCTCGTTTATTTCCGTACACTCTTCTGTTTCCAACGCAATTTTCTGCACATCTAGCATCATATTGTCGGTCTAAGCTTCACCCTTTACTACTACTTTGGAGTCCACCCTTTACCATCAACTCGAACTCCGCCTACCTAAAAATCAAAAGCTCCTTGCAGCAAAGGGGGTAATATTCACCTCAATTTAAGCTCTATTATTACTTCGATTTAAAACACAATCTCTGTAGAATATGCGTTTCAGGTATCAACGATACAAGATACATGCTGCCAGAAACTTTTGAGCAGAAAAAAATTGATAGATAACGAGTGTAAAATCAACTTCGTTTTTTACCGAAAACAAAAGGATGACAAAAGTCTCTCTGGGCAAAATAGAGATGAACTTACAAATGTACGTCTTATGCGTTTCAAAATTAAGAACCAAAAAGACCACAGCATAACTTGAAGCTATAAAGAATTCAAGATTCAAAGGTCTGAAAACAACATAATTATGTTTAACAAGGGAGGAAGAAACATTTTTTCGAATACTCAGCCAGCCACAAAAGAGCCTCTGACTAACACATCTAAAGAGAGCAACCCATCAAAAATCCTCAAGACGCATACCAGAGTATTCTACCACATCAGCAACTTAACGGCCCCTTTCACGTTCCCTGGATGATTGCCAAGTGGACCTTGAGGCAGCACCACCAAAGGAAGGTTTACGATCATCACGCCACCTGTCACCTTGTTGAGGTGTTCGATCATCCATCCTGCCGCCACCTGACCACTTGTCGGTTTCAGGTGGGGCCTGGGCCCCACTTTCCGCAGCAGCCATTCTTTTGTGCCTGGGCACATACTTCTCACCGCCCGAAGGTGCAGCAGCAGCAGCTGGAGCAGCAGGTGCTACCTCCACAGGAGGAGGTGTCATGGCGGAAGGTTCAGTCCTGGAGGGCACGGCAGCTGGTCTACCCAAGACCTCATCTCTCCACTGCCTTTCTTTTTCCTCCAACTCCCTCTCTCTCTGCCTCTGCTTTTCAGCAATTTCATCAAGCTTCGCCTTTCGCTCAGCTTCTTCTTTCTTTCGCCTCTCCATCTCTGCAAAATTATCCAACCATTACATCATAATTTAATTGATGCATATAAATTACAGCCAAGGTCTTAAATTTTGGTTTCGGTATAGACATCGGGGTAGTAAATTTACAAAAATTTCGATGGAAATTTCAACGATATTTAAAATTTCAGTTTCAATTTTAAAGAAATCATGGAAATTAAACTTTTGGTAACTTTAATTATCATACTTATGCATCTTTTACATTAATAATATTCTATATATAATACAAGTATAATGAATCTTATTAAATAGTATGATCAAAGCATGTTACAAAAAATATGAAATAAATGTCACTTGAAAGTAAAATAATAATCAAATCTTATAAGAACTTAATTAAAATAAAGTGTGCCACAAGTTTAGTAAAAATCATGTGTGGTTGGGGTGAATGGTCTGTTGACGTGGGCCAACGTGAAATATTATTTTTAAATAATAAACATTTAAAATGTATAAAAAATTAATTATTATTCAAAATTTCGGGAAATTTCGGGTTTTAGGCTAAATTTCAATGGATATATAATATTATTTTTAATTTTCAGGAAATTTCAGGTTTCGGTCGAATTTGCGGAAGATATATTACGAAATTGAATCAAAAGTGAGATTTTGCTTCAGGACCCCGGAAACTCGAAATTTCAATCGAAATTTGGAGGGAAATTTAAGACCATGATTATAGCAAACCATTGAGGCATACAATTATTTGTTTTCAACTCTAGAACTTCACACAAAATGATTCAAACTTTAGCGCACACAAACACAAAGCTTTCAGCAACGAAAGACTACCCAAAAATGTCCTTTCTGCTTGCTAGTACACGCATTCGAAAAAGAGGCAGAGAAAAGGGATAAATGAAAAGTTTGACAATATAGTGTGTGCCTACAGACAAACTTACAAGCCTTTATCGCCGAGGAACACCCCCCCCCCCCCCTGGGAAAGAGAATAACAACTTAACTGCTATTGGCTTGGCTAGAAAGATAAAAAGAATATACGGAAATGAACCAGGAAATCCACCTATGTTTTACCTAAAATAATACCGAGAACAGAAAGTACCTCCATGTAAATAAATTATATCTCCGTACACTTTGAAAAATCACAGTAAATAATGAAAAGGTTTTAGAATCAGAGAAGATATGCAGGGTTTCATGCTCGCTCCTTTTCAGGATCAGGGACCCATATTTGTCAATCATAGAACCTGACATTTGACTATCTCATAATGGTAATGGAGGCATGGTCATAAAAGTAAATGGCAGTGCAAACTGGACACCAGCACATGTACACAGAGATAACAGTATTCTAGTCTTAATAGACATTTTCTCAAAAAAAAAAAAAGGAAGCAACATCTATTTAAAACTCAAACTGAAATACCTTCAAGTTTCCGTGCTTCCTCCTCCTCACGCAATCTTTTCTGTCTCTCCTCTTCAGATCTCAGAAAATATGTCATTTTCCTCTTAGCTTCCCTTTCCTGTTTGCGTGACTGGATAATTAGGTTGATTCTCTCTTCCCTCTCCTCCCTAAGTCTGTCATATTCAGCTCTCCTATGACTCAGCACTCTTTCTTGGAAAATTTTCTGCATAACATGAACAAGACATGCGAGCTACATGTAAAACAGCTCCAAACATGAACTTAAGAGAATTGCACCAAATAATGAGTCATCCACCAAACGAGATCAGCAAAATACAATCTAAAAATGCCTAAGGAACTGTTAAAGACGGAATAGTCTATAATAGCTTCATCTAGTAATTCATTTCTCATCTCAAACTTATATGACAAAGATATGCTAAAAAGCTAGTAATTTCTGAGTGCCAATTCATCCAAACCTAACAGCAGATCTAAGTAACACATCATATACCATCTTTTACATGAGCTGAGTAAGTAATTCCCATACCACACAGAAATTGAACCTGATATCATGACGAAATGGTAGGTCCTGAAATTAAAGCTTTACCCAAAAATTTCAAAAAAATAAAATTATGTTGCCTGTGAATAACGAATTAGTCCAAGTTGATAAATCTTCAATACTCAAAACACATGAAGACGTAAAGTTACGGAAATTTTCCGAGCGTGTGGTTTTGGTGACGCAACCTTTGCTCAGGTTCAGAGTGAAACAGAGAAATGTGACCCCAATTTGAAAATCTTGTCAGGTCAATAGTCAGTCCAATTTGCCAAAACAAATTGCACTCAGCCATATGCCTTCATCTAGATCCAAGTAACATTCCCATAAGCTACAAGCATAATATAAAATAAACGACAAAGTCAAAACCTTGTTCTCCAACATCCGCCCAAGCCTTCTTTTCTCCTCTAGGTCTCCAGCATGCCGTTGCCTGCTTACATCAATCTCTTGCTGTATCAAGATAAAAGAAAACAAAAAAGGAATCCTGGTCAATATATAAATATGTCATGCGCAGATACAACTAGCTAAAAGTTTGTAGTAAAGCAGGAGATGTCTATGTTGACATTTAATAGATAAAATTTCTAGCAAAAGCCAATATCAGTCATCAAGACCTGCTGCTCAAGTTCATGTAGAGCCTCTTCTTCCGCTAAACGCCGCTGGAATGCAGCTTCAATTAGTGGTGCTGCCTCTTCTCTTTTCGCCCTCTCCAAATAATCCATTGTCTTGGCAAGCTTCTGCAACTTTTTCTCCATTTCTTGCTTCTCCCTGAGTTGCTCGCTAAGAACTAACTCCATCAAAGTCTTCTTACTTACTTTTTCCTGAATCCAAATAACATTTGTTAATCCAAATAGTCAGGATTAACAAAAGAATGACGAAATCAAAGTGAGGGTATCATTAACTCACTCCCTCTCCGAATGGTTTTTTTCCTTTCTTCTTACTGAGTTTTCCAGCTTCTTGCAGCATCGCTTTGGCTTCCTCATGCTCACGTTCCTCTATTTCCCTGCGAATTCTTTGATTCTTCATTTGCTCAAATTCAATGGCAAGCCTTTTCTGTTCTGCCTCTTCATTTATTTTCTGTAACTTAAGCCTCTTCGCCTCCTCCTCTCGTTCCTTAAGAATTCATAAGCAAATATTACTAAATTGGATGTATCATCTCCTTTCAAGTAATAGTTACAGCTCAAAAAATATCAGAATCCATATACTTAAAGGAAACATTTATATACCATCTCCAAAAGTTGGCGCTCCTGTTCTTCTTTGCGTTTCTCAATTATTGACTTGCGTGCAAGAAGTCGTTTGTGTTCTTTTTCAACTACATCCACTAAATCTGGAAGCGTTTCTGCTAATTTTGAAATCCTCTTTACAGGAGGATACATCATGACCCTTGCTTTACTGAGGGATTCTGCAAACATGGACAGGTGATCTCGCAGACCTTCTGATTCAAGACTCTGAGATGAAAATATTGCATTATATGAATTAGATAAATATATGGTAAGTCATTCATGGGTATCCAAATATACCAAGAAAAATGATAAGGAACCAAATGAACAATAAAATAAGGGTCGAAGTTAGAAGTTTGTCGGATCCAGGCCCAAAAGAGTATGTTCAACCCAGAAAGGAAGAAGTACCCATCAGTAGAAACAGGGACGCAAAAGACTCACTCTATCCTTGTAGAAGATAAACTTTTCACCATCTTACAAGTATGATACCGAATCTACATCGACTGCGCACAACCAATACAAAATACCCCAGCCCTTCCAATATTACTGTCTTCAGCTAGAGTAGGAAAGGAGTTTTAGATGAAATGAAGTTGAGATGCAAGTTTTGAGCATCTTTATTCGAGGGGTTCCTGGAGTTGTCGGAGCCAGTGGAGTCCCAACATTACTTAGAGTTACAGGGCCCTCAAAGTAAGAAATCTGTCTTTTAGTAAATGGGAGACTCTGCAAGGAGCCAAGGTTTGCTGGTAAAGTATATAAGAACTAACGAAATGGTCATTTACCTTATTACCAAAGAAAATTGCACCCTTCCTGTAATCCACTTTCATTGCTAAGAAATTATTCTTGACAGCATCCACAGATATCTTCTCCACAATAGAAAAATCAAAGAACGGAATTATCCTTGATAGGTTATCAATGTTCATTGTCTGATACACCTGTGAGATCTGGATACACAAAAGGTAAAAGGACAAGAAGCACTATGTCA
Organism: Buddleja alternifolia; assembly: GCA_019426215.1. Taxonomy (NCBI): domain Eukaryota; kingdom Viridiplantae; phylum Streptophyta; class Magnoliopsida; order Lamiales; family Scrophulariaceae; genus Buddleja; species Buddleja alternifolia. The sequence goes on along the minus strand of CM033407.1, from coordinate 295,034 downwards.
AATTACCAAAACCATGTGGCATACGAATTGCATCAGTAGCAGCATGAAAGCTGGTAGCTCAAACATACCCGCTGCAGCAACCTAAGAGCAGCAAGCTTCTCCAGAGAAGGAACATACTGAGACAGCTGCACTTCTGGAACAGAAGAAGCCGAAGAAAGCTTACCTCCAAGCTTTGAGATTTTAGCTAACAAGGCCTGCACTTTCAGTGCCAGGTCTAGAGGAAGAAATTCATGTTCCAAAATAAGATACAGATCTTTAACTTCTTGAGTTACACAGGTCATTACACCTTTGGATGCCTAAACAATGTCCAAAAAAGAAAATTAAGAATGGCCGGGCATACAAACAAAATACTAATGCAACTCAATCAATTCAGGAAATCAAGACTGCTTCCTTCATGTCAATACGGCAGATTAAATGAGGGTCTGGAAAATAGGGGGCCCTTCAAAACTCGATATGCATCATAAAAGGATCAAAAAAACAAAATAGGAAATCATCTTCAATTGTTACTCACCAAATCCAAGAGAAGTGATGACCTGGAAAGCTGAAACAAGTAAAAAGAACTCAGCAGTTGAAAAATCAACCAATTAAAATAATTAGATGAAAGCAGGGGATTCAGCGAAGAATTAGTTTACCACTTCTCTGTTCTCAGGTTTGGACTCAACATCAAATGCAATAAGGCTTGCTACTCTCAAACTTCGTTCTTTCTCATTTTCAAGCTCCAAATGAGATGCTCCATAGGAGCGATCATAAGGGGGCACTGAAAGTGCAGCTAAAACAACCGATGATGCTATTAACTGCAGATCCTTCTGATTTAGGTTCTTATTAAAGCTTTTTTGAAGCGAGAAAAGCTTAAGCCATGCATATGCATGATAAAGATGGTTGGAAGACATCCAGAATATTTCCGACAACTTGGAATAGTAAACAACCATCAGGGAGGGTTTAGGTGTTTTCTTAACCATGCACATCAATCCATGAATATCCTCGATAGAACGGAAGGCTTCCTGGAGGTCACAAGAAACAGCAACAAAGACAACGGCTTAAAGACAATAGGAAGCCTCTTACATAAAGTATTAGTAAAATATCACATGATTGCAAGGTGGGCACAAGAACAGAGATCTGACCTGCCAAAGTTCGAGTTCAGTAGCAACTTTCAGTTGCTCAAATCTGGTGTCAAGATACAACTGCAAGCTTTCTGGAGCAGCAAGATCAGGCCTATCTCTTTGATCCCTATACTTGTTAAGGTTTGCGAGATGATTCCTTATGATCTCACACAATCGCCGAAATTCTGTGGTTCGTTTGTATTGCTTGCAGAATTGGAAGGCACGATGTGCAGTCATCTGAACAATAAAAATTAGAAGCTCAATAACTCCCCATTTGAACACAAATTAAAGCAGAAATATAAATTCCTTTCATGTTTGAAAATTCAACAGAGAAAAACTGTAATTACTCCAGAGAATCATGACAATCATGCGAGATAAATATTAAATGAAAGAAGGTATAACATATTGCGATCGGAATATGCACCAACACTATCTAGCAAAAAACTCCTTTACATTCTCCCTAGTTCACCAGGTGTAAAGCACAAAACAGAAGACATGATACGCTCAAATAATTTGAACCTTTATAACTCCTTTACTTAGAACAGATACTATTCAGGTCTCCAGCATTACATGATTGCTGCCGTATACACAAAGAAAATCAATGTGAAATGCAGACTATGAATTCATTCAGTGCTCAGATCAAAAATGAAAAGCATCGCAACAACAATGTAAAGGTTTTCAAATATATTACCATATGTAGATTGTGTAAGTTCAGTGATTAAAAAATCAAAACTATCTGTAGTTTTAAACAGAAGAAAGCAAAAGCCCAAAGAATAAACAAGCATAATCTTGCTTATACCAGTAAATAAATGTTCACATATTTGGATGTGCTTATTGTCCTATGAGGCGAATTGAATCCAGATATACCATTGATTTAATGAGTTTAACAATTTTGTACAAAAAATATCATTAGTGTCAAGATGGGGCAAATAGCTTCGGGGGTCTTGAAAGCGCAACAAACTTATAAAAATAATGAGATAATACCAAAAATAAATTAAATACAAAAGTTTTAAACAAACTGAAAATAAATAGGGGACGAAACTTACTGCATACAAGGCCTCCAATCTCGAGTTGTTGCGTAAAATTTCCAGAACAGTTCTGTATGTTTCCCACAAGAACTTAAACCACGGGGTGACAAGCTCGCGATCAGATCTGTCTTTGCCTTTCTCCCCACTAACATAGCTCAGCATAAGATCTTCAGGCCTTTTATCCGCTTCCAAGTCATCTATATCTAGAGCCTCTTCCAAGGCCTGTGCCTGATTACGCGCAAGCTCGGCTTTCTCCGTGGCCAACTGCATGAAATGCTTTATCACCTCCTCCAGCGATGTAATGTTAACCTGTTGGCAGATACCACGGTACTGGATAAGACCATCCTTAGCATGCCTTCCCCTCCTCATGTCAACACATAGTTCCACATACTTAGACATTATTCTCTCATGTGTTCTTGTCCAAGCTCTATACCTCCTTGAGGTAATAAAACTATGAAGAGCCTCAAGGGCTTCTTGCTTTTGTCCGACATTGATCAATTCTGCATGGACACATTATAATAAGATCTCAGCCGTGTACATATGAAAAATGTGACTGGAGAGAAAGACAATAGAGTCACCAAACAACATAAAAATAATGAACTCATAAGGCAGGTATGAAGATGCACTGCAGGAGAGCATTCAGAAGCGCAATCCTTTGCTTTTTCTCCTCTAACCATGAGATTGAAAGATACAAAATAAAGTGGCAAGGAGTTCGTACGGAACAGAAAACTGTGGGACTGTTTTGCATATGCACCCTGTACGAGGCATTCCCTCCCCCACCCTTCTAAGGGCACACACAGCAGAAAGTGGGGGCAAAGGAAATGTTTAGGGTGGGGGGCTCACTTTTTAAGAAGACTATTATGGGAGAAGACAAAAGCCATCCAGATTGTTCCACCATGTGGCATGGATTTGCCATTGGGTGAATCATATCGACCTTGTTGAATTAATTTAGTACTAATCTCTATCACGTAGATGAACTTTGAAAATCAGTGGAAAACAGAAGAACACATTGCACTGATCATTCGAGTAACAAAACATGCAACAGTTTTTATGTAACTGACCTTCAGCTCGCTTCAAAGCATTCTCCGGTCTGGCAAACGTCGCCATCTTGAATATCTAGTAGGAAGATAATCCAACTGCCAAGAAATAAAATAGATATAAAGTTCAACAACAAAATCACATGAGTTTCAGTGAGTCACAAGAAAAACGAAGTCCATTAAAAAAGTCAGGTAAATAAGTTAAGTGTGAATCGACAAAATGTAGGCATTTGGTTAATCACAAATTATCAGTGCATATATCTGGTCAAGATTCAATCTAACCTAATAATTTAGAACTGAAACCCATGACTGAACACAAACACACGCGCACGCACACCAAAAAAGAACAACTTTGTCACGGCATCACAGCTCTTTCTCCGTCTGATTGGACAAAAGATTCGGCTCAAGCTCAATCTTTTAACAAGTAAACATGTGGCATTGACGGCTCAAAGATATAATTTAAATCAGGATTTATAATTTCATCCACTCAATTTAGTTTCCATCGCCCTAAAGCATCTACTTTTTTTCCATTGTATTAGCTTTTCAAAGTGGATTCGAAGTACTAGAACTATTTCCGGCAAGTGTTCGTGGGATATGATTTACATAATTCTTCATATGGCTATTCTATTGCTCAATATGTGGTGGTTTAGATATGGCAATTTGAATAGTGCATACATGTTTTCTTCGTTTATTCGTCTTTTTACAGAAAAGATCAAAATTATGAAATTCGATCCAAATTAGCTTCACTTCAAGCGATGAGGAAAATGACATTAAGAAAAAAGATAAACAAAAAGGGGTGTGTGTTTGTGTTCAAGCTGTAAAACAAAATTTGCAACAAAAAATGGTGTAAAAGTTCAACGAATCGATTTTTCACAACAGAAACGAAATAAAAAGGGATAAATATTGATCAGAACAAAGATTGATTACGCAGTTAAAAGAGATCCTCCAACAAATCTTATAACTAAAATTACAAATCATCCGCATGACATACATCAATAGAAAACAAAGTCGTCAAAACCAAGCAACCAAAAATTGTTGAATCTCAAACTTCCACAGGATTCATCTAAACAGAAAAGGAAAAAACAAAAACAAAAAAAACAATAAAATTAACAAAGCACGTACTGATGTATATCCGGATTACATTATCAGAGCTGATTCCAAAAAGAACTACAGAAGAGAGGTTCTTATTACTTACAGATAAGAGAAGCGACACGAAGAAGAGTTTTGGAGGCGGCTCTCGTCAGAGTATACGCAACGCAATGAGTGTTCAGAAGAGGATATAAACCTAGGGCTAGACTAGAGGCGTGTGTGCCTGAATCCCCCAAAACCTAATACAACCCAAGGGTATAAAAGTCACTCCAATGCCTGCCATATACATATATATTAAATTGGCTCATATAAAAGGGGTAAGTGCATTAAAAACTCTTAGTTATTTTGAAAATGCTAAAAACCCCTTTATGTTAACGAAATAGGCTAATCACCCCAGTATTCTTAAAAAGTGTGCAAAAAAGTCAAATTCTATTAAAAAACGAGCGCGATTTTCATGTTTTTCACCTTTACTAACGTGCTCATTTGTCATTTATATACTTTTCATACTTTATAAAAAGTAGATAGTGTTAATTCACCCAAAAAACACATATGTTCTTCTATCATTTTAACAAAATTTGGCATTTTTGCACTCTTTTGAGGAACAAAGGGGGGTGATTAGCCTATTTCGTTAACACAAGGGGTTTTTAGCATTTTCGAAATAACACGGGGGAGTTTTATGCAATTATCCCCATATAAAATAGGTAAAATTACTAAAGAAAAAAAAAACCCTTTAGAATTAATTTTTATGTCTAAGAAATTTATGATAATATTTTTCAATCCGAAAAACTCGTTTCATCAACATTTCATTCCCAAAAAAGCCCAACATTTTGAGTTAGACTTAATTGGCCTTGAAGATTAAAAATTAATCAATTATAGTCTTCAATAAAAATTTATTTATTTAAAAAATTTATATTAATAATGGATACTTTTAGTAATTTTAATTTTAAAATTTTAGATATTCTAATCTTCTTACATAATATAAAAATGTTTGTATAGATAATAATCATATTAAAATAAAAAATAAATGACATCAAGACCAATGTCCCCTGTGAGCAGTATCTTCTACAGATGCAAGTACATCCCTAATTTAAGTGTTGGATTGAGAAATAAATTCATCCAGCGTCGGAGTCATTTCAGCATGTTGTAGGACGCTTGGAACCATTGGTTCGGTAATGAGAGGTTTGGACTTCCTTGGGTGTTTCAATAGGAACATGCTTGGGGGATTTAGTTTTAGGTCTTTTGTCTTTCCTCGTCTTAGCATGACTCCTGGAAACTGAAGGACCCATTGCAGATGAAATATGAATAACCTCGGGTTTTTCCAACGCTTGCTCATGAGCTTCGTTGTCTATATCTAATCTTTTGGATACAAAGGTGATCTTTAGGCACAAGCAGACGAAGCAAAGATGCACAGATGGCACGAAGAGACCAAGTCCTGCTTATATATCCACGAAGCAAACAACATGCATTCATATGTTTATTCTTCTATGTAGATACCCATCCAATACTGACCTCTCTTGCAAGCATAACACTAATTTCTAATTTCAATATGTAGTCACCAATCTTTTCATTACGTCTCAGATATGCCTTATATGCATCCCTAGAATATACATTAAAGCGAAACCATCCAATACTTGGTGCCATTATGCAATAAGTAACATCTAAGAAATCAAAATTTCCCCTACTAGATAGTTATAAACCATACCTAAGCTCGATAATGAGAGACAATAGCAAGCTGGATCACGGTTGTTCCAACCAGCCAAATTATTATTACATGATATTTTGGTGCCACCATTATATGGCCGGACACTTTCATTTTCAGGTCCAAATTCTATATCAAGCGGTATGGATACAACATTGTATATAACGTCCCCAAAATTTGTTTTTAGAAATATATGATACAATAAGAATCAACATTAGCCTACTAAATGCGAAAAAAGAGAATTTGAACATATAGGATGTGTTTGGATTTACTTCTTAATTAATAAGTCCATTTGTAAGATAGGACTTATCAAAATAGGCATTTCAAATAAGTGCTTTTAAAAATATAAAGTGTTTGGCAAAATTACACTCAAAGTAACTTTTTTAAAAAGTGCTTAAAAAAATATCAAAAAGGCACTATTATGCACTTCTTCCAAATAGACTTCTGGAGAAGTGACTTATTCCAAAAGTCCATTTGAATTTGATTACAAAACAAGTAACATTTTCACAAATGAACTTGCATCTCCAAAAGTCCATTTGAAGATTGTTTCCAAACGCATCCATAATCTATAGATGAACATCTAGATGATCTAGGGATTTGGGGTTCCCATAAAGGTTCTGATGGGATCCGCCCAGGGGACGTCGTCACAACAGAATGAAATATAAAAATTAAACACGAAGCATCCCCTAAACAAGACTACATAAACATGGTACCATCGGATTCAAAAACTAACAAGAGGAGTTTTCTCTTGTTTACCTCTTGAAGATTCCTATAGCGATTCTTCACACCACCTTGATCTACAAGCAATCCCTGCTTCACTACAAATTATGTTCCAATTGATTCCCTTATATTGATTTGATCTAGCTCCCAAATGGTAAAAGGAACCTGCAAATTATGCAACATCCTTTTCTCGTGTTTACCTCTAGTTTGTACCGTTGATTCCTTTTACTAGTGCTAGCCAAAAAGGATTCAAAGCTTTTGGCTTATGGAGAAAATAGATGGAATATTTCTTTTTTGTTATTCATACTCAACACATGAGTTGGAAGATTATGAAAGAGGTTGAGAAAGAAAGGAAGAAAGAATGAATCATACGAGACTAACTTGTGATTGAGGAATTAATTAAATCAAACAATATAGTAATATTTATATATAAGAGTCACCACATTTGGTACTTCTCTTGCATACACACCTCTACACACACACATATATATATGCGTGTATTATATATATATATTGATATATATTATATTTTCCCTTTTTTCTTATTTTCTCTTCCTTAGTTAATTAGATACACTAATTAACTAACAAAATCATTCCACATATTTGAGATTCTTCCAAATATATAAGATATATCCAAAGGGAATTAATATTCACACTCCCAAAATTGATAGTTGCACTCCCATTCTACTTTTTCAACAAGTAATTGACCAAAATGTTCATACATTTTAACAATATAACTTACCTTTCATTTGATAGACACAAAGCTTTCCATCATTCATTCTTTCCAATTTATTCAACTTTATATCCTCATCTTGAAGAGGCAAGATTAAACAACATCGTCATTTTTGTTATAATATTTTATTTTAATATGCATGAATTTGATAAGTTTTAATTTTACTGTATCCAACTATATAGAGTTTTGAATTTATTTTTGAATCAGTTCTTAAGAATTTTGTCGATCATGGTTGCCATGTTATCAAAGCAATTTTTTTTCCTAAATTCATATTTTAACAAAAAAGTTACAATTTTAAGCATTTTTATTTGGAATTCACTTTTGCACTATTATATAAGAAAAAGTTTAATCATCTTCACGTATAGTACGGGATTCATGCTAGTATTAATATATTATCAGGCTATACAAAATAAATATATTATAGAATGCTCGAAAAATTCTAAAAAATAAATAGTAAATATCGTAGCAAAATATATATCTCTTCAATTGCTACTCAATAACGCATAATACATTTGAAATATCTGATATTATCTGATATCGTCTTTGGTAGTGATATGGGTCATAATTTTCACTTATTCTAAATGGGCTAACATGGAGTGGGCTTGTGTCAAAATAAATAAATAAAGAAGGATTATGAATGAAAAGCTCGTGAAAGGTCCAAGTATATGCTTGTGAGAATGCTAAGAGGAAAGCCCAAAAGGAAGCTCATGGAAATGCTTATGAGAAAACTCAAATAAAAGGATATGTGGGTAAATCTTATCCTAAACTACCAAATCTTAAAAAGAGGGATATGGCTCATCGTATCCTCCCAATATCGGAGAACAAGTTGGAAGCAATCCAAGACTCCCCCAACCCTAGTAAAATCGGCCACTAGGCCTTTATATAGGGATTTTACTTCATTTTGTGTAACTTAAGTATTATTGTTTCAACTTATGTATTATTAGAGAAAACATTACAAAAATTAGGGTTTATGTTCTTGAATGTTCAAAATCAATAAATAAGTCATTCTTTCTCATTTTCCTCTACACATTTCGTGTTTTTCAATATTTATTATTTGAGTGTGAATGAAGAGTTTAGATATATTAATTACAACAATCAATCGAAGATATTGTTTAGTTCTCCGATTTTCTTAGTGTGAAAATCCAAACCACATCAAGTGGCGCCATTTGTTGGAAAAGGAGTTTAAGATGTGAGTTGTTGCATTGAAATGGAAGGAGTTCAAGGATTAAGATGTTCGGAGAGGAGGAGAGCCGTTGTGCATCCGCTAGCGGCCGCCACGCACGGACAACCCGCCACCGGGCCGGCTGTGGAGGAAGAGGCCGCACGCTCCGACGTGGCCGCCATGCTGCCCAGTGTTGCACCAAGGCAGTCACGGACGGGCAATTTCGCACCTGCTTCAATTTTTGTGTTTGCCGGTCTAGGAAACACCACCGTTGCATCGGGATTAACTCAATCATCACCTTAAGGAAGTTGACCCTCGCAACAAGAGGTTGCGCCAGGAATAACACGTGTATACACGCGCCGCCATGAAGGAGAACACACGGCCCTTCCTAACTTGGAAGGGCCCATCCCACCACAAATTCGGGACATACAGGAGTCAATTCATCCACCACTAGCCAATGAGAACGAAGGTCTCAACCCGCCAGTGCATGGACAACTGTCTATAGATGAAGGAGGCCAACAATTGGAAGGAGGTGATGAACAACATGCTCACCAAATAGCATGTGCTATCCCATCAGGTGTCCCGCCAGCAGGGAGTTCCCTCCCTCCTGCGGATCAATGGGGACATGCATTTGCCACAGCAATGGCCTCTATTTTGCAAGGAGGATATTCACAACCGATTAGGGAGATCCTGGTGTGCATTCCATTGCCACCCCCGCCAGCTGTCCCTATGGCGATTCCTACGACTCAAGCTTCAAGGGGAACAACGTTTTAAACTCCACCGTTCCCTCCTCACCAAGCATATAGCATGGGCCCTCGCCATTAAGGGGAGGCCTTAGATGGAAACCAACAGAGATGGATTCACCAGCACCCTGGTGAAATGGGTAGTATGCCCTGGAGACAACCACCCATGAATCCTGTGGGTAATGATGTAAGGCGTCCAGAGGCGATAGAAGGATTCGAGGACTTAAGAGCAAAAATGAGAGAGATGAGGCCTAGGAAGAGGTTTCCAACCCCCTCTATGAGGTGTACCATTCGGGCCATGATTCTTAGCTGAAGAGCTTCCCAACAATTTTCGTGTCCTCAATATTGCTGAATATGATGGATTGGCGGATCCAATAGAGCACTTATCGAAGTTTGAGAATAGCGCTTTGCTTTATCAGTATACTGATGGGGTTAAGTGTCGAGTATTCTTAACCACCTTGACTAAATCTGCCCAGCAGTAGTTCAATCAACTAGCTCCGAATTTGATCCATTCGTTTAAAGAGTTTAGCGCGATCTTCCTACATCAGTTTGCTAGCAGCAAGAGGTATCAAAAGACCTCCCTGAGTTTATTCAACATACGCCAAGGAGTCAATGAGCCCTTAAGAGGGTATATAAGAAAGTTCAATACTGCTGCTCTAGAGGTACCTTCCGCGAATGCTGAATTCATAGCTAATGCCTTCGTTCAAGGTTTGAAGGATGGAGATTTCTTTAGATTCCTGGCCAAAAAACTTGCTGTCAATTTCGATAACTTGTTAGAAAGGACAGAAAAATACGTGAATCTGGAGAAAGCTACCTAAGCAAAGATAGCAGCAATCCCACTACTAGGGGCAAAGAGAAGGCCCTGGTGGAAACTAAGAAGCCCATCTATTCAAATAGGTACCAGGAGGAGTATCGGAATCTAACTCGGACACCTCTTAAAGTGACTTCCGAAAAAGCTTTTATGGTGATAAAGAAGGAGAACAGAAAGATGGTGAGGTGGGTACGAAGCGCGATTTATGGACCACCAAATCCGACAAGTATTGCCATTTTCATAAAGATTACGGGCATGATACTAATACCTGATCGCATCTATTGAGTGAAATAGAAAGGCTAATAGAATGCGGGCACTTGCAAAAGCTTATATGCCATGATTGTGAGAAGAGCACGAGAATCTTCGAGAGGAGTCCTACCCCACCGCGGTATAGGGCAGCTGTTGAAATGCATCCTAAGGAGGATTCAAAGGACACGATGGAGAGAAGAGATGAAGAAGGAATGCCAAACCAAAGGCAAAAATTTATCAATATGATAATTGAAGGCCCCACCGATGGAGATTCACATAGAGCTCGACGAGCTCATCTTAGGGCTTTGCGAGAGTTGTTCGATCTAGAGACAACTGAAGGAGAAGTTGAGGAGAAAGCTGAGGAGGTAGCTGCGGTTAATACCGAGCCACTGATACAATTCAGGCCTGGAGATGAGCATCGCCTCAGTCGCCCTCATCATGATGCCTTAGTGATTACCGCCACCATCGCTAACTATGATGTGGACCAAGTTTTCATTAATTGTGGCAGTTCGGTGGATGTACTTTTCCATGATGCCTTCAAACAAATGGACCTAGGAAGTATCAGGATGATGAAGATGGAAACCGCTCTTTTCGGATTCGCAGGAGAGGTGGTGTAGCCATTGGGGCAAATATAATTATCCCTACCCTTGGGAGTAAAACCTTGAAGAAAGACCAGAATGGTGACGTTCTTGGTAGTAGATTCCCCGTTAGCATACAATGCTATCCTTGGGAGGCCACACTAATTGATTTTCAGGCAGTCATTTCCACTTACCACGTGAAGATGAAACTCCTGGTGGACAAAGGTGTGGGGGAGATAAGAGGAGATCAACAAGCTATATAGAAATGCTATCTAGAAGCTATTCGAACCGGAGAAAGATCATCGAATATGGAGGTAGACCTACCAAAAGAGTCTAGACTAGAGAAAGAAGAGATCATGACCATAAAAGGAGAAATCAAGGAGGTGGGCGTGCAACCTAAAGCCAAACCGGCGGAAAACTTGATCACGGTGGAATTGGTATCAGGCGATCCTTCCAAGATCACCAAGATAGGATCTCAACTCAACCCTGAGATCACCATTATGTGAGTTTCTTAATGGAGTGAAAGTTCTAGAAGGGTATTCTTCAAACATTAGCAGTCTTGTATCAATGAAGGACTTAAAGCTAAAGCACATGAAGACTCATGATTGTCATGTAATCAAGGATCATTTGCTATCAATTGCTATACGGACCATTTTGCCAAAAAAGGTGAGAGACACGATAACTAGATTGTGTTTCTTCTTCAAAGCAATGTGGAGCAAGGTGTTTGATCCTGAACAATTTCCTGCACTTCAGAAACAAATTGTCATCACTTTGTGAGAGCTTGAGATGTATTTTCCACCTACGCTTTTTGATATAATGACTCGCCTACCTATTCACTTAGTTAGAGAGACACAACTATATGGACCAGTTTTATTAGATCTATGTATCCGGCTGAGTGTTATATGAAGGTATTGAAAGGCTATGTGAAAAATCGTAGTCGACCGGAAGGTTGCATTGTTGAACGGTACATAGTTGATGAAGCCATTACATTTTGCACAGAGTATCTGGAAGATTCTAATGTTGCAGAGCTTTCAAAATCTCATGTTGTGGGTGGGAAAACAGAAGGAAAATGCGTAATTAGAAAGCAATTAGTTAGTGTTCCTTGCACACAAAGGGAGCAGGCACACCTATATGTGCTCCACAACACCAAGGAGGTTGACCCATATGTTGAAGAGCACAAGGACAAACTTAGGAGATTCAATCCAATTAAAAATGAGAGATGGATTTTAAGAGAGCATAACAAGAGTTTCATCGATTGGTTCCGAAAGCATGTTGAAGAGAAACAGAAAGAGAATCCACTCTCAATTTCAGATAAATTGACACGGCTGTCGACTGGTCCGAACAAAATAATATTTTGTTATTCAGGTTATTGTATAAATGGTCGCACATTCTATACAAAAGACCAAGATGAACGAAGTACAATGCAGAATAGTGGGGTGAGTCTTGTAGCTCAAGCAATGCATATCTCAAGTGCAAAAGATAATAACCCTATCAATGTCGATTGTCATATTATGGGGTGATTGAATGTATATGGGAGCTGGATTATAGTTGGTTTTGGATGCCTGTATTTGGGTGTAGGTAGGTTGACAATAAAAATGGTGTCCAAAATAATGAAGTAGGCTTCACTTGGGTAGACCTTAAAAGGATGGCATACAAAGATGAATCTTTCATTTTTGCACACAAGCTAAGCAAGTATTTTTTGTCACCGATTCTATTGATAAGAGGTGGTCCATTGTTTTATCGACAAACAAAAATACTTGTATTGATGATGATTATGAAGAAAGTGAAGATGATGGAGAAAATCCTATCTTAAGTGATTCACAATCAATTGATAATGACGATGATTTGGATATAAGTGATGATGAATTGTATATGCGACAAGATCACCAAGAGGGAATATGGATTAATCCATTAGTTTGTCGACGTACTAAAAAAAATGGTCGTACTGATGGGAAGCAAAAGACTGCTAAGCCAATGACAAAAAGAAAACAATGAAAGGTATTTGAACTTATTTGATAATTGTATGATAGACTTATTTTTTTGATCAATATTTATACTTAGTTGCTAGAATATGATGTTTTATTTGTAGTTATATGTGATTTATGTGATCCAACTGGTGATCAATATTTGTAGTTACTGGAAATATGATGTTTTATGTGCTCCAACTGGTGATCAATATTTATACTTAGTTGCTGGAAATATGATGTTTTATTTGTATTTTTAATTACTTTTATATATGTGATCCAACTGGTGATCAATATTTGTAGTTGCTGGAATATGATGCTTTATGTGATCCAACTGGTGATATATTTATACTTAGTTGCTAGAAATATGATGCTTTATTTGTATTTTTATGTGATTTATGTGATCCAACTGGTGATCAATATTTGTAATTGCTGGTTTGTTGGATTTGTTGTGGTTGAAAGATCCAAATTTAGTTGGTTGCAAGTTTTGGGGAAAGATTCAGTCGAGAACTTGGTACAAATTTTTGCGCTGTTACTCTGCCAAATGTTTTCTAGAATAATAGTAATAAATCTAACTTCTAATTTATTACTTCTATTTTAAAATTATTATTGTCAAATGAATCTGCCAAATTTATATGAATCTAACTTCTGTATTTTTGGATTTTGTAGGCCGATGGCTTCAGATCCTACTGGTAGTTTCCTGAGGATGATGTACGTGGATCAGATAGACGTGCTGAAAAGGAGATACGGAGAGGTGTCATGGCTATGAAAAAAGTTATCAATTCCAGAAGTAAAAGCATAAGGGCTACCTGTCGGCTGGAATGATAGAGGTCAACCAGTTGACCCAAACAAATCAACATTTGTTAGTTATATAGGAGTCTTGGCTTGGCAGAAGTTGTCAATTACCATCAGTGATTGGCGAAAAGTCCCGTTACCAATAAAAAGAAATATTTGGGATGACACAAAGGTAATTTGGATATTCATGTTTCTAATTGTTAATGTATTTTTTGTTGATTTAATTTTCTCTAAATTATAATTTCATATATACTTTGTTGTTTGTTTTTTGTAGTGGGCATTTGATATTGATGAAAGTAGAAAAAATTACGTACTAGCAGAAGTTGGGAAGCTAGCACGTAACTTCAGGAGCTTTTTGAATAGAGTGTGGATGCGGGATGATGATGGGAACATTAATCACAACCCACCCTCACAAAATCAGGAAAGAGCAAAGGAACCTGAATATCCTTACAGGAGTTCGCGTCTTGGACATGCTCTTGTGGAGCAAATTGAGGTACGTAGTTCATTTAGCAGTGAATCATAACAATTTTTTTAATAAAAATTCTTTGTTAATAAATATATATTTTTTAATCAAAATATAGATGAATAGAAGAAGGGATGCGGGGTCCGATTGCATAGAGGTGACAAGAGCACTCGTGTGGAGCATTGCACGTTTCGATAAAAAGAATGAAATTGATAACGCCAATGTAGAAGAGTAGTGAATGAAATGATGAGTTATTTGCAATTTTAGCTCTATAATGTGTTGTCTGTTTGTTTTGAAATACTTTTGAAAGAACAAAGTTCACTAACTTTTTTATATTTTGCAAATGTATTATTACATGAGAGCATTTCTCAAGAGAGTACTAGCCATAGTGGAAACGAGAGGAGTTGAGATGATCTATTGGCTAAAGCTCTTAAAAAGAAGGAGCATCCAGGTCGCGTTGGGGGTGTTGGCTTTGGGGTCTCACAAAGAGAGTACTTTACGGATCCAAAGCCTTCTAAAGATATGGAGATGGAAAGCTTGAGAAACATGGTGAAGAGCCTCTTCGAATCAATGTTTCTCATGCAACTCCGAATTGATGATATGAAAGCATCTAAATCGCATCAGCCACATGAAGATGAGGTGATTTCTTTGAAAGATAGCTGCCCAGAACCAGTTAAGATGCTTCCTGGGGTAATGATTTGAACTTGTTTATTGATCATGTAGCTTGCAACTCTCTATTTCTGTAAAACACACAAAACTTTCTAATATAATGTTGTATATATATATGTAGGTTATCGCGCCATGTCAATTAGCACTTTCATCACCGTCATATCGTGTGGTGGCTAAAGGACAGATGTACAATTGAGTGACGGATAGAATACTTCACAACCGTCCATTAGCCACCAACTTTGTGAAAGTGCGCATTGACACTGCAGTTGAGGCGAATACACCCATCCCGTCCCTATCAATGATGAAGTGCTCACCATTTCTAATGCTTTGGGTACCTTTGTTACTTGGCCAGCGAGTCTTGTCATTGTCATTGATGCACCGGTATGTAATTAATAGCTAGTCATTAATAAATTATAACAATTGTTTATGGTTACTAAATATACTTTGGTGTGTAACATTCACATTTTATTTTCTTTGCTTAAATAGTCTCTTGGACCACTCAAATCATTTAGAAACCAGAAATCAGGGATGTCAAAGCACTCAGCTGTCAAACCAAAACCTCTAGTGGCCAAGCCTGCACGTGAAGGTGACAGATGTGCATACGTTGTACTAGATGGACTCCCTAATGACCTTTTATTTCTTGGAAAGTACATGAAGAAGATGTCTATTATGGCCAGATCACTATAGACATCGAGGAAAGAATTATGGATTTTGCATTCCCAGAGTATATTAGAAGGGAGGAGATCTATCACCTTCTGCGTCAAGAAAAGATAGGAGCCTCTCTCATTTCAGTGTACATAAAGTAAGTTTTTTAATTATTTTATTGCATCTAAACAATGATTATTTTCGTTACTCAAAATTTATTTTTTATGCACAATTTAGGTTTTGTGGGTTAAGTACGTGGTCTCCGAAGGGAAAGAAGTTTTTTTTGAGTTTCTTAGCCCACATTCCATATCTGCGGGAACAGGCATGCAAATTGAACAAGTGCAGTACATAGCACGTGCTATGATACAGAGTGCACAAATGAATAAGTTATTTATTGCACCTTACAACACCGGGAGCTACTAAAGACTCAACTTTAATTTGTAAAACTAGTTACACAAAATAAATTTGAACTTATCTTTTGAATGGTTTTTAGGGGACATTGGTTGTTGCTTACGATTGATCCATTTCAAGAGGTCGTTTACTATCTGGATTCTTTGCATGGTGAGCCGGATTACTGAGATGACATGAAGGAAAAAATCCATCAGTAAGTTTTTCATTCAATCCATGTATCCATTATATTTAATATTTTTTTAAAGTGTATATATCTTCCTAGATTTCACATAATTGTTTGTTTTTGACATATTTCCTTGTTTTTTGTATTTTTTTACAAGGTTGTGCTCATATTTTGTGCAAATCGCAACAACCAGTTCAAGAAATCTAAAAACAAGGCTTGTAAATGGATTAAAATAAAGGTTAGCGTTTTCTAGTCTCAAGAGATTATTCATATAGAAATTAGTGTTCTAATACAACTTTGATTACTTTTGTAGTGCCCCCGGCAGACAAACGAGGTGGATTGTGGCTACTTCGTTATGAGATTCATGAAAGAGGTTATTAGTCACGGACAATCTATAATTTCAACAACGGTATGCATAATCCTAATACTTAATTTCTTTCCCTTTTGAAGTTATTAAATTTTTGGTAGGTAACTGAAACGTCATTTAGATTTGCAATCTCTATATATATCTTGCAGTACTTTGATGATTCTCAATCCTTCTATACTCAAGAGCAAATTGATGAAGTACGAAGCGAAGTGGCACAATAAATTTTCTTAGAAGCTCCTTAGAAATTTGGTAATGTATTTTTTGTACATTGTGACTTGTTGTAAATTGTGATTTGATTTGTTGTATTTAAATTGTGAATAATTTAATTAGTTGATTCTAAATTAACACGTGATCATTTTTTGGAGATTATAAAATTTTGTTGGAGGAGGAAAGAATTGGTTATATTGAAGTTTTGGGTTTTCGTTGTTTATGTTGAATTTGTTTTACTGTGCAGTTGGTTTGTTGTGTTGGTTGATTGAATACTGTACAGGAAGGTTCCAAACTAGTAGGGAGGAAAAAAAAAATATTACATATTACAGCGGTTCACATCAGAACTGCTGAAATAAGGTCAAAATAAATAAATAAAAAAATAGTAAAACGTATTACAGCGGTTTTGGCCAGAACCACTGTAATAGGTTTGCAAAAAAAAAAAAACCGTAAAACCTATTACAGCGGTTTTATCTTGAACCGCTGTAATAGGCCTAAGCCCTATTATAGAGTTGCCTAGTACAGTGGTTAAAACCGCTGTAGTAGGTCATTTCTGTAGTAATGAAACCCGTGACAAAAACCCTCAACCTCTTTCATCTGAGTGAGAAAGTAGTTAATCTATAAGCAACATTTCTGTGTGAGAGAAGCTTGGTGAAGAAGATCTTCATTGGAGCTAAAGTCTGTGTGATCAAGGAGCTCAAGATCGTCTTCCCTTTCCTCTATTTTGTAGAAGCCTCTTTGTGATCCTTTGATAATCAACTTAGTCGAATTCCTCCAAGTGTAAAGGAGAAGAAGGACGTAGCTGGGATTATATCACCCAGTGAACCTTACATATCTTGTGTTATTTAGTGCTTTATTGCTTTACTTTATATTTTTACATCATATCTTTGAAAAAGGCTATACAAAGGTTAAGCGACTATTTGGTTAAAGAGAACGCTAAATTTAAAAATAATTTTCCCTGTGCTAAGCCTGATTAAGTGATTGAAGCATTACCTTACTTTGGTAATTGTTAAAATAACTAAGTCTAAGTTATCTTATCTTAAGCGCCCGACCTAGCGCTTAGTTTTTCAAGCGTTCAAAATCTTCAAAAGTGATACGAATTTTTAAAAGTCGAAAAAGATTTCAAGGTCTATTCAACCCCCCCTTCTAGACCCTTTCGTATGGCATTTTGGACCACCGGAAATGCCTTAATAAGTTCTCATCAATCAAGATCTTGATGTCATATACTTGCTCATTCAACCTATCCAACATACGTTGATGAAAAGGAGGCCTATCTTTAGGAGAAAATCGGGGATAGTTGGGGCTCTCTTTGATCCATATATTGGGGAACGACCATGGAGAAGGAGAAGAAATAAAAAAGTAATGGTGTCTCCAATCACCATGGGTTTTGAAATTGTGGGTCAAGAAGTGCACTCCTACCCTCGCATTAAAATAAAAAACTCCCTTTTCTAACTTTTTGAGTTGGAAAATGAGTAAAACTTGTTTGCTGCTGGAACTTAACCCCTAAAAGAAGACACCATAAAGAAAGCTGTCATGAGGCTAAAAGAATTTGGACACAGCTGGCATAAAGACACTTAATATCGATTGGACACATCAATATAAAAAGAAGGTATTGGAAAGCACAAACCGGCATCAATTTGAGCTACAAAAAGCAAAGAGAGCCCAAAGGGGGCGTGTTCGACCGAGCTTGAGGAGAGGGGATTTTATTTTGTACCACGGGGGAAGACGTAAATGTTTTCTTAATTTTTGAGCATTGGATAACGAAAAACGAGAAGAATACACCTCACATGATGAAAAACCATCATTTATTTTGAGCATCTCAGAACGGATTTGTTCCTCACTTACTACAAGCAAGACTTTGTCATCGGAAACATCCTCGTCCGACGAGGTCTCATCACACATAGCATCACCCGTCGCTCCATACTCCTTACCGGGCGAGAAGGGTTGAACACGAGGTAATGGAAGTCTTATTTTTGTTCTTTCACTCGAATCATTATCACTAGACGACACCTCGATTAATTTTTCATGACGAGATGACAAGTTTGATGAATTACTTGATGCAAGAGAAGACATGGTTTTGCTAAAAATATGAAGACAAAAGAGATGATGAAAAACTTAGAGTTATATGTGAGGAGTTACCAAAAATATATTACCCGAAAAATCGTGGGAGCTCGCTTGCATAGCTTAAAGTTTTAGAAAATATGGGGAGAATGAAGCCTTGTATTTTTCGAAAATTATGAAGAGAAATAAAGGGAGAAGTCTTGTATTTGAAAACTAAAAATATATCTTGAAGGGATTATTCCAAATCCTAAGGGATTAGAAGAGTAAAGAAGATGAATTTTTATGGGGGAATTTTCGAAAATTGGAGAGAAAAAGAAGGGAAGAAGAGAAAATATATATCCACATACATTATCATCAAACATGGTAGTCGTTGGAGAATCAGTAATGGTGAAAGTTTGTCGATTTGGACTGATCTATGGCTTCCTCGCCCGTCCAATTTTTTCCCACTCACTTGTAATCGATTTCTGCCTTAAAATGCGAAAGTAAGTTCTATTATTGATCAACAAACGGAGTGGTGGAATGTTAAATTTATTGATATGGTATTCTGTCAGGAAGACGCAGCCATCATCAAAACAATACCTTTGGGTTCGAGTCATAATAAGGATCGCCTTGTCTGGAATTTCTCCAAATCAAGTACGTTTGACCTGAAAAGTGCCTATCACCTAGTCAAGGATATCGAGAGGAGAGGTATCGAGTCCTCTATGGGGAGAATGAAGCCTTGTATTTTTCGAAAATTATGAAGAGAAATAAAGGGAGAAGTCTTGTATTTGAAGACTAAAAATATATCTTGAAGGGATTATTCCAAATCCTAAGGGATTAGAAGAGTAAAGAAGATGAATTTTTATGGGGGAATTTTCGAAAATTGGAGAGAAAAAGAAGGGAAGAAGAGAAAATATATATCCACATACATAGCTATTTTCGAAAATAGCTAGGAAAAGAGGGGAATTTTTAGATATCTTGAAAAGAAAGGAAAAGAGAAAATAGAATTCTATTTGCACAAAGAAATTAAAAGGAGGAGTTTTTATTGGACAAGCAAGCTAAGGAGAGAGAAAACAAGGAGAACAAAAAGGGTGGGGAATTTCGACCCCATTCCCCCAAAATCAGCCATCTAAGGGCTCATGAGGTAGCCCATGAGCCCACCCTTAGGTCACAAGGAGGAATTGATACACCCTGCACTCTTTTTCTCTTAACCTTAGTTTTTTTCCCATCGACTTTTTCTGAGGTAAGGTTTTTAACGAGACAATTAGTGTATCAAAAATGATCAAACTCTCTTTGAAATTATGACAATTTATTGTACTCTCGAGACTTTTTGAGACTTTTATTCCAAAATTCTCAAGAGTAGGGGGGCTTATGATATGGATCATAATTTTCACTTCTCCTAAATGGGCTAACATAGAGTGGGCTTGTGTCAAAATAAATAAATGAAGAAGGCTTATGAATGGAAAACTCGTGAAAAGCCCAAGTATATGCTTGTGAGGATGCTAAGAGGAAATCCCAAAAAAGTTCATGGAAATGCTCATGAGAAAGCTCAAATAAAAGGATATTTTACCAAATCCTAAAAAGAGGGATATTGCTCATCGTATCCCCCAATATCCGAAAACAAGTTGGAAGCAATCTAAGACTCCCCCAACCCTGGTAAAATCGGCCACTAGGCCTTTATATAGGGGTTTTACTTCATTTTGTGTAACTTAAGTATTCTTGTTTCAACTTATGTATTATTAGAGAAAACACTACAGAAATTAGGGTTTATGTTCTTAAATGATCAAAATCAATAAAGAAGTCATTCTTTCTCATTTTCCTCTACACATTTCGAGTTTTTCAATATTTATTATTTAAATGTGAATCAAGAGTTTAGATATATTAATTACAATAATCAATTGAAGACCTTGTTTGGTTCTCCGATTTTTTTGGTGCGAAAATCCGAACCACATCAGGTAGTATCCAGATGTGATCGCTAAAACTAATTTATCGGACTATCATCCAATATGCTCTAATACTGTAAGTGACACATAAACTTTAAGAAAATAGTTGATTGGAATATATATTGATATATACATATATATATATATATAATCAAACACCTAATCATAATTTAAATCATGATCGAGATAGAAAATTTGTGTTTTAACAATATGAATAAGTGGAAGAAAAAAAGGTGAATATTGTGTACTCTACGTCAATTTATCAATTTCACAACCCAAATTTGACCATAATGAAATAGAAAAAATATATTATTAGAAATGCATATAAATAAACTAAAAAATCTGTTAACGTGGAATTTTTACATACAGTTCGTGGATACAAGTTAGAAGTATGAGAAGAAAATTAAACTAATCATGTTCTACATCAAAGTTAAAGGATTTGAAAGGATGATTGACAATGGATGTAATTACAACAAATTGATGAACAATGGAATAAACGGTAGTTTTTTCTAGTAAAATTATAAGTTTAAATGTGTTTTCAAAATGAAAGGGTATTATGTTCTACATCAAAGTTAAAGGATTTAAAAGGATGATTGACAATGGATGTAATTACATCAAAATGATGAACAATGGAATAAAAGGTAGTTTTTACTAGTAAAATTATAAGTTTAAGTGTGTTTTCAAGATGAAAAGGTATTTAAGTCAATTGCTCAATATAAAAATTGAGAAGGAGTGCTATTATCATTTTTGGAAGTGCAAATATCAATTCCATATCCAAAAATATATTTACAAGATCTTTTCATATAATTAGTCAACTAACCAATTAAATAGATCTTACCATATATTTCAATATAAATATATGTGTGTGTGTGTATGTGTAGACTTGGTGAACAAGATAAAATCTTTCCACCACACACATATACATATACATGCCACAGGTGTATATATATATATATAGGGTTGTTCAATCGGTTAGAACCGAACCGAACCAAAAATTCGGTTAACCGAAAATTCGGTTCGGCAAAATTTGGAACCGAAACCAAACCGTAAAGCCATAGTTCGGTTCGGTTATAACCGATTTAATTTCGGTTAACCGAAATTTGGGGGGAAAAAATTGTGGGGATAATTTCAAATTCTGAGTTTCCGAGCAACTTAAAACCTGTCCAATAATGGCGGCGGCGGGTTACAGACTATGAGAGAGGGAGGAGGAACATCCGGCGGCGGCGGAGCGTCCGGCGGGTTGATACTTGTGAGAGTTGAGACTATGAGAGAGCGAGGAGGAGAGTCCGCCCGCAGCAGCGGGTTGCAGCGGCGATGGAAGCTAGCGGCGGCGAGAGAGGTGACGTGAGTGATGGTGAGGTGAGGTGGGTGAGGTGGGGAGGAAGAGAGAAGATGATTTCTGCATTTCTTCTTCTTCTCGCCTGTCTGCCTACGTGTGTGTTAATTTAGGTGTAACTTTTTAGAATTCTCTTTTTGGCCCCTATAAATATGAGATTATATATTTGGGCACAATTAGTTTCAGTTTTTCGGTTTGGTTCGGTTAACCGAGAGGCAAAACCGAAATCAAAACCAAAATTTTCAAAAAATTAAAAACCGAAATCGAACCGAAATTGCTCGGTTCGGTTCAGTTCCAACCGAATTTTTCAGTTCCGGTTTGGTTCGGTCGGTTAACCAAACCGTGCACACCCCTATATATATATATTATTTTATTTTCTCTTTCACTTATTAATTAATTAGACCACTAATTTATTAATTAGTCTTCTCCAATTTAATATTCTAATATTAAATTATAAGACTATTATTAATTAAGATCACTTAATTAATTTATTTCTTTTCCCCGATTAATTAATATATCTAATCAATTAATCTTTTCATTAATTCACAAAGAATTAACTTCGCCAATAGATACTACACTAAGTTAAGTGTATGACCACTTAGACTCATTAACAAGATAGCAATCGGCCATATCCCAAAGGTTATATTAATTATCCAAATAATTAACTAGGCCTTGAATTAATTTCACCAAATTAGTTCAAGGTACCTCTTGGTTATGGTTCGATGTCTAGCAACGTCACCATGACTTCCTAGATTCTAAAAATGAAAAGCAAACCTATCCAGGTAACAATCTTCATGTAAGTCGAATCCTTCCATCATTTTTAATCTAAGCTCTAGGATTTGGAGACAGTCGAAACCCTAATAACCTCAACAACTATGACTGTGTTGGAAACACTAATTATCCGGTCTTCCAAGCAAGGATCACCATTTTCTCTTTCAAGACTATGCTTCGGTCGAAGGCTTTTATTGATCATCCAGCTTATACAACAGTGTAGGGAATACCAGGTTATAAGCTTCGGATGGATCCCATACCTAATGTCATCTAATTCGCTATATTGTCAGACGATACAGAACATACGCCGTCGTATGACTCTCCTAGAGTGCACGAGTATATCAAATTATAGTGGGCAATACACATCCTATCCATGACAGCTCAGGTCAGACGACTAAATCTCACACTACTAAAATTAAGGACTTCAAGTTCGACAAAACCAACGAGATGTCTTTGCAGGGTCGTTCAATCTCATACTCACCTAAGTATGAACTTTGTGCATGCACTAACCCACCGGGTCAATGCCCATGGAACAAGACACTTTCCTTTGAAAATGATACACACAAACAAGTTTTACTGAGATCCCGATATCCCACATCTCATAGTCTCTATGACTTGGAACGAAGTTTAGGATTATTGCCCTAGAAAGCGTTTTACAATCAACACAACCGCTCCTCTAGCTTTACTGTAATCCATGAGATCTCTATCTAACTAATTAAAGCATATATGATAAAGAAGTTTCTAACAAGTTTGATATGATAATAAGATAAGACTGTCATAGTGTTTATGATCCAGTGGACATGCCAAGAGTTGGCTCGTTGGGCATACAAATCTATCAATCTCTCACTTGCCTTAGATCCAACTATTTATGTGCTTATAGACCCATCTTCCAGATGTCCTTCCGGACATAGCTCAAACCAATTAATTTGTCTCCTAATTAATATTATATTCCAGTATTAAATTAGAGACTTTAATTAATTAATTAATTGTCAGTTGTTCATGTCCCATAGGTCCCATACTCCAAATGTTCTTTTTAACACAACTCTTACTCAAGGGTTAGGTGACAGGGGTCTACCACGTTTCCGCCGAAGGTGAGACCTTCGCTCTTTACTCAAAATCTTGAACCCCATCGACAATTATGGTACACTTGTATTTGATTTTTGATGGGTGGAACCTCATCTCTACCACAAGACAGGTTCGCAAATCTAAACATCCATTCTTGCCGCATACTTATCGGTGATTCATTTAATGGTAGAGCCAACATATGTCTCTTCTCACGAGACATTCTCAGCTCTTGCTCTTCCACTTAGCATAAAACAAATCATTTTGTCATCTCTTAAGTCCATCGACTTAAAACTAGCGATTCTAGTTCCAATTTTTCTCATAGAATTCCATACACCCATTGATCATGCTTTGCAGGAGGAATCCCCTTTTGATTCTTCCATGTTGCACCTCATCAATGTCTTATCTATTTACTTGGACTGAGAGAGTTGCAGCAACCTAATGGCCCATTGATATATTTCTATATCGTGCAATTAGGATGTGTTGGGAATCCTGGTATCATGCACATCGAAAACATAAAATCATATCCGAATTTCCAAAATAAGATCAATTTGTGGCTTTCGTCGATTTAAACATAAAAAGATGAATACGAAATCTTAACTTTTGTGTATTCACTTAATCCTCGCGAATCTTCAACCAATGGTCCACGTATCTCATCTCTAGATTGTCATGCGCATAATTAATTTCGGAAATCTTTATCTCTTTTCTCCATAGTGGCGGCTAGGTGAGAGAGGAAGAGAACTTTTCTCTATATTGTAATTTTGGTGGAGGAATTTCATGTAACGTTTTCTTATTTTCTCTAGAGCTTGCATAGGAAGATTAAATAAATCCTCCAACTTAAGCCCACTAGCACACCCCAATTGAGCCTGTTGGACGCCCCATATAGGCTAAGTTGATCTAATCAACTTAGTTCAATAAATTTAACTATTAACATTTAATCCAATTAAATGTATATATAGATTAAATTAATATTCTAGTTTAAATTTTAATTAACCCTGTCAACTAAATATGCTAACTAATTAATTTAACTTATCATTGTTTAATTCAATTAAACAACCAATTAAATTAATTTGTCCA
This sequence comes from Buddleja alternifolia, assembly GCA_019426215.1. NCBI lineage: Eukaryota > Viridiplantae > Streptophyta > Magnoliopsida > Lamiales > Scrophulariaceae > Buddleja > Buddleja alternifolia. The sequence goes on along the minus strand of CM033407.1, from coordinate 270,172 downwards.
ATTAATTCGTCCTTCCTAAGGACAAATTACCAAACGCCCTCCAAGTACAAAACTTGATTCCCCGTCTATTCCTATATAGCGCGACTCTCTAGATTCGTCTTGATTGGCAATGGGAGAATACCAAATGATGTGGGTGACACCTAGCCAGCACCGTGGCCCCACATCATAGCCCAACCGAGTACAAAATAATCAAACCATTACGAACCTCTAGATATGAATACTATATGAGTATAAGCCTTTCACTGACCTATTCCGATCGAGTGAGAGTCATGGAATATGTCAAACTCACAGGATTCGATCCTATGCTAAGAATCATAGTAACATGAGATTACCGAACTACATTTCAAACATGGGTTAGTTCATGATAGGGGTGTAAACGAGCCAAAACAAACAGAAAATTAAGGGTAGTTCAACAGAAAATTAAGGAATACTGGAATGTTAATCTGACTAGAGTTACGGTGATGGCGGTGGTGGCTTCATTCGGCGTGCATGGATGCGGTGGTGCTGGTGCCTCACACCGCGGCGGTGCACAGACTGAGACAGTGACTGATGGTGGTCTCTCGATGCGGTGGTACAGGATGATGTGGTGCCGATGGTGGCTTCATGGTGGTGGTATTTGCTTAATGATGTCGGAGGCGTGGAGTGAGATTCAGTCGGTTCGGTGGTGGGTTTCAATTTTCAATTTGGTGAAGGTGAGGGAAAATTAGAGTGGAGACTGGGGAGAGAGAGAGAGACCAATTACAATTACAATTTCGATTTTGCTACATTATTATTTTTGTTAATATTTAGTAATATAAAATAAAATATTTTAATAAAATAAAAGCTCGCGAGCCGGCTCATGAGCCCAAAACAAAGTCAACTAGGCTCGAGCTCGTGAAGCTCAGCTCGAGCTCGACAAAGCTCAAGCTCGAGTCGAGCTAATATCGAGCCGACTTGTCTGGCTAGCTAGCCGGCTCGACTCAAGTTACAGCCCTAGTTCCTGAGCTCTAGCCAGACTCTTTCAATCTCATTTACTTATAATCGCATATGATACTTTTTGTTTACTTTCAAGACAGTGAATTCTCTCTTGTCAATCACTTCACGACTGCTACTTGCCCATTGAAACACAATTCGTTACTACGAGCCATGTTTGAATACACTAATCCCATCAATATATCTATAACATAAACTCCCACTATCCCAAAGTGTTCAATGGCACTTCTTGTCAGAGCATGTATCATACAAGTCCACACGAATCTCAATTCCCAATTGAGATTCTCCGACTTGCTATCCTTAACTACTGTAAATAGTGAAAGGCTTGCTTTGATTCACATGGACTAGTTGTTCATCTAAGGTTTATAGATGTCATTAAAACTTATATGAACAACACACTAATGCCTGTATATAAGTAAAAGGTTTAATAACATAAATTAGTGCCCTATTCTCTAACTCCTCATTGGCCTCGAGGCACAAACCCAAGAAGATGCTCTTTCTTTTTAATTCCAGTTGGAAAATTGAGCTGATAACCACATCTATCTTGTTAGACAGCATATCTACATTATTCATATAACTTTGTCAACATAAAATATTAATAAGCTAGTTCTACTCCTATTTACCTTCAAATCGCAAGTTCCGAAAAGGTCTCAATATATAGATTGATCTTTGGAGCTTGTACACCTTGTGTTAGCTACCACTATTTGTCAAGACCTCTTGACTTTCGTTATATCCATCGAATGTTTTTCTCAAGACCACAGGTCTGGAACTAGTATGTCATAGGTTTATAGGTTTACTATTTATTCTCTTTTACCACCTGATGTTTGTGTTTTCCAGGTTACATTACTATCCTAGTTTTTTCATGAAAGAACTACTTCACTTTGAAGGTAAGATCTTGTGAAACAATCTAACTCGTTCCAAGGCATAATGGACATGGTATGCTTCAGACGTCTTAGGCTGCTGGTAAACTTGGACAAGAGGATATCCTTAATTTTCAAAATCCATAAAATACAAATTTAATTTTATTCTTGGTATTTAAATAAAAGCCCATGATCTTTGAAATTCCATGAAGAAGCCTACGTTTTCATTTAATCACAAATAGGGCCCAATTTCAAAATCTTCAATTTTATTTTAATTTTGAAATCCAATAAACTATCAATTTTATTTAGACTTCAAAATTTAAATAAAAGCCCATATTTTTACAAGTCAATTTTAGGACCAAGTCAAAAAATTAGAAATTTCAAAAATAACTTTTAATTGCAATTTCATAGAGAATTGGATAAAACCCTATTCCATTAACTATGTGGGCCATCGCAGACACGGCGGCCTATTTTCAGTTCATCAGTTGCTGCCCTGATTCACGCGCCATCAAGCACGATGGCGTTGTATCCGACAGCACCTTCTGCGACGGCTTACCTGAATAGCTCGTTGTTCACCAGTCATGTGAATAGCCTCTGTCCGTTGACAGTGGCGGTTCCGGCGGACCCGCGACGGCATGCGAGTGTTGTCGCGGGCTCAATTCCTTTCTTTCGCCTTTGAACACAAACACGCATGAATATGAATCAAAAAATGCATACATATCCAAATTTTCAAACATGCAATTTTCATATCTAAATTAATTTTCAGATTTCAACGAATTTAATCGGTCCATAAATTCAAACAGAAAATCTAATCCAATTCATATGCAATAAAACGAAACTTAAAGCACATGAATATAAACATATATAAAAAAATCTAAGCCTTGTCAAACCTCGACTCTGATACCATTGATGGGATCCACCCAGGGGACGCCATCACTTCAGAAACATCCCCTAAACATGGCTACATAAACATGGTACCATCAGATTAAAAACTAACAAGAGGAGTTTTCTCATGTTTACTTCTTGAAGATTCCTATAGCGATTATTCACACCATCTTGATCTACAAGCAATCCTTGCTTCACTGCAAATTGTGCTCCAACAGACCTCTTGAATTGATTTGTTCTAGTGCTCCAAGTGTTGCGCTTCTATGGTGTATCCAAATCTTAGTTCGTACCCTCGATTCTTTTTACTAGTGCTAGCTAAAAAGGATTCGAAGCTTTTGGCTTACAGAGAAAAAAAGGATGGAGTATTTGTTTTTGTTCTTCGTACTCAACACATGAGTTGGAAGAATATGAGAGAGGTTGAAAGAGAAAGGAAGGAAGAATGAATCACACAAGACTAACTTGTGATTGAGGAATTAAATAAATCAAACAATATAATAATAATAATAATATTTATATATAAGAGTCACCACATTTTGTACTTCCATTGCATACACGACCTCATACACACAAGACACACACACACACACATATATATATATATGTATTTATGTATATATATCTATATATCTATACATTATTTTATATATATATATTTATTATATTTTCCTTTCTTTCTTACTCTCTCTTTTGTAGTTAATTAGATAACTAACAAGATCTATTCATATATTTGAGATCCTCCCAAATATATTAAGATCTATCCAAAAATATATTTACATGATCTTTCCATATAATTAGTCAATTAATCAATTAAATGGATCTTACCATATATTTCAATATATATATATGTGTGTGTGTGTGTGTGTGTAGACTTGGTAAACAAGATAAAATCTTTTCACCACACAAATATACATATACAAGCCACACGTGTATTTATATATATATTATAGTATTATCTCTTTCACATATTAAATAATTAGACCATTAATTAATCAATTAGTCTTCTCTAATTTAATATTCCAATATTAAATTATAAGAGTATTATAAATTAAGACCACTTAATTAATTTATTCATTTTTTCCGATTAATTAATATATTCCTATTAATTAATCTCTCCATTAATTCACAATGAATTAACTTAGCCAATAGGTTCTACATTAAATTAAGTGTGCGACCCCTTAGGCTCACTAACAACACAGAAATAGGTCCTATTCCAAAGGCTAAATTAATAGGCCTTGAATTAACTTCACCAAATTAATCCAAGGCACCTATCGATCATGATTTGATATCTAACAACCTCGTGATGACTTCCTAGATGCTAATGATGAAAAGCAAACCTATCCAGGTTACGATCTTTATGTGAGTCGAATCCTTCCATCTTTTTTCCGTCTAAGGTCTAGGGTTTGGTGACTGTTGAAACCCTAATAACCTCAGAAACTATGACTGTGTTAGAAACACTAAGCAGGGATCACCATTCTCTCTTTTATGACTATGCTTCGACCGAAGGCTTTTATCGATCATTCAGCTTTACACAACAACGTAGGAAATACCTGGCTATAAGCCTTGGATGGATACCATATCTAATGTCATATGATCTGTCATATTGCCACACTATATAGAACATACGCCTCTGTATGACTCTACAAGAGAGCATGAGTATATCAAAGCGTAGTGGACAAGCCATGACATCTCAGGCAAGAGGACTAATCTCACACTACGAAACCGAAAGACTTCAAGTTCGACAGAGCTAACGAGATGCCCTTACGGGGTCGTTTAATCTCATTCTCACCTGAGTATAGATCTTTGTGCATGCACTGACCCAACGGTTCAATGTCCATGGAATAAGACACTCTCCTTTGATAATGACATGCACAAACAAGTCTTACTGAGACTGTGATATCCCACATCCCACAGTCTATATGACTTGGAGTGGAGTTTAGGATTACGGCTCTCGAGAGCATTCCACAGTCGACACGACTGCTCCCCTAGCCTTAGTGTAATTCATGAGATCTCTATCTAACTAATTATAGCATATATGATAAAGATGTTGCCAGCAAGTTGATATGATATTAAAGATTAGATTGTCATAGTGTTTATGATCCAGGGGACAGGCTAACAAATGGCTCGACTGGCATATAACACTATCAGGTTCATCTTCCTCGAGATCATAAACATCGAATCGAAGGATGAAAAAGAAGAGGTGATATATAAGTGTTGTTGGCCAGGGGGAACATAAGAAGCTGCGGAGACAAAAGGGAAGACGAGCATCTGGTGAAAGGAGAAGCAGAAGAGGAGGTTAGGCTAAGGGCGGTTTTTTGAACTCGTCTGATTTGCCACACCAATACCGAGCCATACCCCCCGATTTATGCCTCTGTTAACGTGGAGCTAAAGGCCGACTTCGCATTCTGATCAGGAAATTGATACGACTGGAAATCATGGTTATAAATGAATGAGGAAGCCGCAACTGCAATGGAAGGGGCAAAAATCGTAGCAGCCATGGAAGTAGGTCGAATGAGGAAGAAAATGGGGAATAGAGTTTTAAATTAATATATATAGTGGAGGGTAAAAAGGTCTATACACCAACACTTGAAGTTGTGATTCCCTTGATGATTATTAATTCCACCTACGGAGGTGAAACTAATAATAACATTTTTGGGGACTACAAAAACGGGCTAGCAACTTTGGGGACTATAAAACCGGACCATCATTTTTTAACCAAACAAGACACTAGCCTTGATACCACAGAGATCCGTGCTAATTAAGGCAACTAAATGAGGTCTACAAGGATTGTTTGTTGGAATATCTACGTAACATACATGATAAATATTTTAATAAATTTCAAGAGTACACATAACAATCTTGAGATTACGATTCATACTCGAAATTGTCACGCCATGTCTATACACCTCGGACCAAATACCCTCCACTGATTATATAATAATACTCTTACCCCCTTCTATAATGTGAAATTGTATTAATTATCGTTATATATTAATTTTTATTCTATTTTTCATTTCACCATGTTTTCTTTTTTATAAATTTTCTTTTTTTGACATACATTAGTTGAAATTTGCCCAATACATCAAGATTAATTAATTAACACTATTTTCGCACCAACGTTAAATTAATTAGGTAACAACACATTATATTAATGTTTGACAAAATTTTACTAATGCGTTGTTACAAATATATATATATATATATATATGTATATTAACTTAACTGGTAAACATATGTATATTATGGATTAGCATATATATATATATATGTATGTACATTCTAGTAAATTTTGTACATATATGTATACAATGTCAAAGTATAATCTATTGGATCAAATTAGTCCAGACATATATGCTGGTAAATTAGGACCATAAAGGTACATCCATGTATATTATCTAAATATACATAATAAAAGAGATTAAAAATTTATTTGAATTAATTCAATTTCGTGACAATGCATTGGTTAAAATTTTATTAATCATTAATAATATAGTATGTTATCATCAAATTAATTTATGTTAGTTTTAAAGATATTGTCAATTATTATTTGAATTGATTAATTTTGATGTTATATAAATGGAAAAATTGCATAACATACCCCTGTGAAATACGAAATTTGCACGAAATCCACCTGTGTTAAAAAAATAGCCTTATATACCCCTGTGTTTTTTAAAACCCTGCACGAAAACCCCTGTCCGTTAGAAACTAACGGAAGGTAGCATCCATGCGCTTTTTGTGCAAAGTGGGATGTATTTTAGGATTTTTACTGGTTAAAATGGATGAGTAATTGACTAAAATACCCCTTCTTTCATTCTTTTTCCTATTTTCCCTTTTCTCTTTTCCTTTTCCTTTTTTCTTTCCCCCAATTTTCTTTGTTCATCTTCTGCACAGCAACAGAAACAACAACAGGCCCTTTTTGAATCGTCGGTGCAAACCTTCCACACACCACGCCTAGCAACCTCGAGCCTACCGCGCCACCACCCACACCGAAAATTACCCCATTGGCGTTGCAAACATCCCTCCACCGCAGCAAATTCTTAAGCCCACCGCCGAAAATCATCACCATCGACATGCTTTCAAAATGCCGGAGGTCCTCGCCTTGCCTTTATCAGCTTTAAATTCCACCTAGATCCGTCGTCATACCAGCCTCGCAATTTTTGTAGTTATTTTTTGAATTTCTATTAAATGTTTTATTTTCAGCTTTTAATTTCTGAATTTTTCCGTCGTCATATCAGCTTTTAATTTCTGAAATTTTTATTAAATGTTTTATTTTTAGAAATTAGATATAAATATTGCTTTGCAATTTTCAGTAATTTTTGTAATTATTTTTTGGATTTTCTCTAAATTTTTAGATTTTTTTTTATTTGGGAAATCTTATGGAACTTTTTTCTTTCCAGAAATTTTGTAATTAATTTTTGAATTTTCGCTTAATTTTTAGATTTTTTTGTATTTCTGTATATTTTCTGGAATGATTTTATTTTCATATTTTTCATAACTTTTTATGATTTTCAGCATTTTTTTGTAAATATTTTTCTGAATTTTCAGGGGTATATAAGGTCATTTTTTTAACACAGGTGTATTTCGTGCAAATTTTGTATTTCACAGGGGTATGTTATGCAATTTTCCCTATGTAAATTTTAGTTAAAAGGTAAGAAAAAGAAAATATATGGGAAAAATGGTGGAGAAATGAGAAAATAAAATAGAATATATTAATTAAGGGTAATTTAAATAATTTCATATTATAAAAGGGGGCAAGTGTCTTATTGCACAGCATAATTTAGGGGTGTTTGTAAAGTACTTAAAAAGTGTATTCCAGATCTCGTATGATAAGTCACCTATGATGCACGAATACGGATACGGAGAATACGGGTACGATACGATACAGGATATGCGATTTTTCAAAATTTTAGGATGCGATACGCCTGGGATACGACGATATATATATATATAAACTTGAATTTTTTACAATCCACTAAATAAAGTCACATGACCATTCATACTTATAGATGAAGATGCTATTATGATAATTAGTTAATTACTGAACGTATAAAATTTTTATAATCAATAGTCATAACTATTGAAACTTTATTCTACACACCAATTAAGTGGCTTTAAAACTTTATCAACTTTTTTCTGGAACAACATTACAAGACAGAAATACAAGCCTCAATCTATATTATTGCATATTACTAAAAGTAAAAGAGTGTTTATTGTTTATATTCAGCACAATAACAAAATATTTAACAAAATTGAAAATTGTAAACAAATCTCAAAATCCTAATTAACTTAATTGAAGAGTTCTCAAAGAACTGAAGGGTGAAATTCGAAAGGAGTCTAGAAGACGGAATACTCGCAATTACAAGACGAAGATGGATTTATATTGCATATTGGGCATCGCAGTTGCAGAGCAAAAGACGGAGGAGGGTTTTTTTTCTCCATTCTCGTTTCTATTTTTTTCCAATTAATGTTGGATTTTTTTGTTAAATTATTATAGTAATAAGTTTTTACTTTTGAATTTTGAGTTTTGATCCTAAAAGAATTTCATATTATCAAAAAATACCCCTGTCGTATTCGATACTTCCCGGATAATTCTAATTTTCGTATCGGATACCATATCCCATTTTTTTTATTTTTGGATACTTTAAAATCGTATCTGATATGTATCCACTTCCTGTACTACCCGTATTCATATTCGGTATGAATACGATACTGCACGGGATCATTTTTAGGAGTATAATAGATTAGCAGTTGGGTCCCCTAGTAATTAACGAACAAAACTCTTGAAAGAGAGAATATACATATATATATATATAGGATATGGATCAAATACATACCAATTCATTAGGTAAGATATAAGACCCAATCCTCACCATTGATACCATTTGATCCTAAGGTCTAATCTAAACACATTTTTCGAATTTTAGAATTATTTTTAATGCTGTCAGGGGCATTTTAGTCATTAAATCATAACAAACCCATGCAATTTCATATGCAGTATCAAATCAAATCCCCCTTTTTACGCGCCATAACCGAATTCATTATTCTCTTTCTATGTTCAGTTAGATCATACCAGCTCGTGTAATCACAAATCAAATATGTGTATCCAATTTCTACTCGATCAGATCAAAGATCGTTTCATTCCAATACCCAAATTCATCGCGCGACCAGCCTCCATTGATACGAGTTTTTTTACCCAGATTAATTCATCATCAAATCAATTAATCATCAAGATCGTTTAATCATAATTGTCAATTCGGCTTCATATTCAGTTCCGCGGTTTATCATCCAGTTATAAATAGGTTTTGATTTCATGTTTTATGGCTGAGATAGTTTCAGGTATTGTTAATCATCATCACATTGATTTATGAGTTCCAGCAGTAAATTGAATAGATTATACATCATCTTATATGATATTATACAATGTATTATACATTAATATACAGTACATATAATGATATTATACAGTATCATTATTAACTCATCATATCGCGCGATAAGTTATCCATTGATACGAGTCTTTTTCCCAGATTAATTCATCATCAAATCAATTAATCATCAAGATCGTTTTTAATCATAATAATCATCAATTCGGATTCATATTCGGTTCCACGGTTTATCATCCAGTTATAAAGACAGAGAATAGAAGAAAAAGAAAGTGGAAGCTATGGTAGGAATACACTACAATACAAACCATTACACACTACAATACAAACCATTATACACTACAATACAAACCATTATATACTGTGAATTTTATACACAACTATATAGAATGGTATAACAGATTATAGATTAGATTCATTATTATACACTACAACATAAACCATTATACACTGTGAATTTTATACACAACTTTATAGAATGGTATAGCAAAATTTGTTTTTGGAATTTGGTCCCAAGCTCTACTTCAATCTTGTAGGAAACGTCGTTTTAAAAACAACTCAGATACTTATCATAAGTATGCTGAGCACCACCCTCTCGGGCCCAAATTCCATCGTTTTAATAGATTTTTTCGCGTTTTTACGTTTTCAGTCGGATTTTTATTTATATTATTTTCGTACTTTACCTTGTTTATATTTACTGTATATTTGATTATTAACTATTATATAATGGACTAATTAGCTATTGTATTCACTGTATAATGACTTATATGATAGTGTATAATGAGTTATAATATACTGTATAATGTAATACAAAATGCTGTATAATATATTCAACTGACTGTTGGAAGGCGCACAATCACATGTTGTATATCCCTATTGTATGAACTGTATAATGTAATATAATACGCTGTATAATGTAATGTAATATGATGTATAATGTGTACAAATCACTATTGAAAAAATCACTATTTTTAGAGGGTTTGCAATCTCGATTTCCAGAAATTTTTTAGAGTTTCAGAATTTTTGTGTGGTGATAATCGATGGAATTATAGGTTTAATAGGATTCTATAACTTCTTTGAGTAAATTTTGGTAACAAATCGAGAGATTGTAAGTGAGATTTTCGCAATTTCAAATGCAGAGATTTCAAGGAAGATTTTATGCCGTTATTTTTGGGAGGATGATGCTGTGTAATGAAAAAATTGACAATTATACCCCTTGAGCGAATTAGAACCCATTTTGCTGCATATTACTGGATTATTTTTGGACTGTTGGATTTAATTGATATAATGGATCTTATGGGGTATGTATTGACCCAATATATATATATCATCCAAAAGGCAGGTAATTCTGCTCTCAGCTCTGCCCCTCGTTTCTAACGCTCCGCCATTTTTCCTTCCTCATATCTCTGCTGCTGCTGCACTGTGGCTGTTGTAGTCTTCGTTGTTCTTAGGTAAAAGCTTTTAAGTAATGCTTTCATTTATGTCTTCTCTCTCTCTCTCTCTATATGTATATATATCTACCAAGCTCTCTTTCTATGCGCGATTCACATCAAATAATAATTTTATAATATGCTTAGCTCCCCCAGTCATTTCCTGGCTACATTTGCTATCATCTGCAATCTGATTTTTTTTTTATATATATATGAATGATCTATATGCATTTTCCGCCATTTGATTACTATTATGTTGTTAATATGCCCATTTTCGAGGGAAGACTAGTGATTCATGATTGATCATTCTCATTCTCATTGATGTTTGTTATAGATCCACAGATGGCTTCAGCAATTCTCTCTCTTATTACCTCGACTTCTCCCCCCTTGCTGCTACATAATCTCAAGGTGATCGCACACTTGCTAAATTTATTGAGGAACATAAATACTACTTTTGGTTGCTGAATATTGAAAATTAGCCCTGAAATCTCTGTATCTTACCAGATCAAAGATTTTTCTTTTACCCCGGTATAAGAAAGTATATTTTGATGAATTTCCTTCTGTTTTTGTGGTTTTAGCAGGCCAATTCGATGCTTGGAACTTCCAATCATAGCACATTTTTGGCAAAAGATAGTATCAGGGCAAAGGTGTGTTTAGCATTTTAGCCTTGTAAACTTTGAGGATAAAGAATTGGGGACTTGTTACCTATTAAAATAGCTGCTGCTTCAGTTACTGGTTTGCTAATAATATACAATAACCTCTTCCTGACATTGCTTATGTATGCATATTTGTCTAAATTTGGTAATCATTTCTTCTCTCTATGTTCTGTTCTGTTTTCAACTTTTTTTCCTTTTGGCTCAGTATTGAGCACATTTTGGGGTTTCCTCACTATAACAAGCTATGTACAGCTTGGAAAAGACCTACTTTTGGTCATTGTTGCAGATGCCCAATTTCAGAAAGCGGTAAAAGGTTCTAAAAAGTTTCAAATCCTGGACCACAGAAAGTCCATTCATTTTATGCTTTTTCCATGTCCTTTTTCCTTTGAAAGAGGAGCATACTGCAATGCTCTCCCATTTCACTTCGGTTGGTATTCTTCCCTCTTAGTAACTGATGTTCTAGACATGGCCTGGGTGTGTGCCCTATTGACTCTCTATTTGTGTTGTTTTTTGGCATAACTGATTGTTATTCAGTTATGAGATGTGATTAACTATTGGCTATAGTTAATCTGCAGCGAAGTTTTTTTTTTTTGGTTTGAATTGTTTCCTTGAATATGTTGAGTCAATCTTGGAACTGATTTCATAGAAGGTTATCTGAACAAAGGTGAGAGTGTTTATTTGGAGTATGACCTTTCGCCACACATCATTACTTTCTTATGTCATATTTGTAGCAGTCTTTCACTAGGGCAAGCATGAATGTTGCTGTTAAAGTTTCCAGATTCAATGACATAACAATGGCTCCTCCTGACCCCATTCTTGGAGTTTCTGAAGCATTTAGGGCAGATACGCATGAAATGAAGCTCAACCTTGGTGTGGGTGCCTATCGTACTGAAGATCTTCAACCTTATGTACTCAGTGTTGTGAAGAAAGTAAGTTCTTTAATCCACTCTTGTTGATACATTCTTCATGAAACCTTCCTGTACCAGATAATGCTTCCTAGACAATTTTTCCATATCTTCACATGTTTTCTTAAAATCATATTTTTGTAGGCAGAAACTCTTATGCTGGACAGGGGTGAAAACAAAGAGGTACATGATATGTTGACTTGAAGGCTCCGAAAGAGCATTATTTCTGTGTTCTAGATTAGTTACGCTCATAAGAAAATTATTGTGTAGTATCTACCAATCGAAGGCTTGGATGCATTTAACAAGGCTACGGCAGAACTATTATTTGGAGCAGACAATGCTGTTATTCAGCAACAAAGAGTAAGAAAAACACAGTTTTACTGTAGAATTGTAACTCTAGGAAAATAGTTGTACTTGATTTTAGAACCTGAGTTATGATAATTCTCTTTGCTTGGTATAGGTTGCCACTGTCCAGGGTCTTTCAGGAACTGGATCTCTGCGTCTTGCTGCAGTGCTCATAGAGCGATATTTTCCTGGTTCTAAAGTTCTGATATCATCTCCAACCTGGGGTATCGTTAAATGCTCTTAAACTTGTCTAGATAAGATGTTGGCATTCTTAATCTAACTAATAGCATCTCCGCAGGGAACCACAAGAATATTTTCAATGATGCCCGAGTTCCATGGTCTGAGTATCGCTATTATGATCCCAAAACTGTTGGTTTGGATTTTGATGGGATGATAGCTGACATAAAGGTTCTTTAACCATAGTCGCTGCTGCATTTTCTATTTAGAACTATTCTGCTCTAGATTGAGTTATTAATTGTCATGATTGATCATTGACATTTCCGCCAATGTATAACTTGCCTGAGTTCTATGCATGACATTGCATTACCTTCTCGTCCCCCCATCCTTCAGGAACTTGCTCCAGCAAATTGGGGCCCAGCATTTGTTGATTCCATTAGCATTATATCATATACTTCAACATGGTGCGATGTCGCAAGTTTTCCCTTGCCATGTGTGGCAATATTTTCTCTTTCATAAGAACAAAGCGAAGAATTTAGAGATTCAGACTGTTCAACAACCCTTAACTATAGCCCTCAAAAGAACTAAACGTCAAAAGCCAGTTGTTAAGGTCACCGTACTCTGAAGCCCTGGCGCCCTTTTGGGTTGGCTTTACCTTAACCCCCCAGCCCGAGTTAAACACATCAATACTGCTATTGGTACTCGTAATGCACAATTAAGGGAGGCACTGGACAGTTCTGAGCTTATTATATGGTACTTGAGAGAACCGGATCCAAAAAACTGTTGTGAAGTTGGAGAGCCTAAAGACCTTATAAACCCACGACCAAACTCCATAGTTGCATACCTTCAATGTGGGACCAATAAGAATCCTGCTTCATCAAAGTAAACCATTATTATTCTAGTGCTGCTACTTCGAATGGAAGAAAAGTAGGGTGCTATCAACTATGATCTGACTTTATTTTGACATCAGTACCTTTATTTTTTGTCCTAGCAGTTTAGTTATATAACTTCCTTTTTCTTATGGAATAAGTTATTGTATATTGTTTACTCCAGGCAAATCAAGTTAATTAATTCATGCCTTTTACTTTCATTAGATGCTTGTGACTAATGCAGAGGATCTTACATTCTGCAGTTTTCTGTGCCCTTTAATGAACAAAAAGAAATCATATAGGCCAAATTCTTGTCTATTCTTTTTTTAATCATCGTAAGCAACTACCTCTCTAATTATTTAGAGCGAATTCTCTTGTTTTCAGGCAGCTCCAGAAGGATCTTTTGTGTTACTTCATGGCTGCGCCCACAACCCAACTGGCATTGATCCCACTTCCGAACAGTGGGAAACAATTGCTGATGTCATTCAGGAAAAGAACCATATTCCATTCTTTGATGTTGCCTACCAGGTACTCTGTTATAAGTTTTATGGTTTTGTTGGATTTACATGAGGCTTAGAACTTAATTTGTTTTGTAGAGATCCATTTAAGTTAATTGATTTCGTCTATTATATTGATGGAAAATTGGGGACAATTATTTTAGAGAAGCTTATTCCAAAAAGTTATAAAATCATGTGTCCATTTTAAATGACCAGCTGGGATCTAAAGTTGGTACAAATTCGTGTGTTCCTATATAAATGTAGGGTTTTGCAAGTGGGAGCCTTGATGAAGATGCATCATCAGTGAGATTGTTTGCTGCACGTGGCATGGAGCTTTTGATTGCCCAGTCTTACAGTAAAAATCTGGGTCTCTATGCAGAAAGGATTGGAGCAATTAACATTGTCTGTTCATCATCAGATGCAGCACAAAGGTAACAGGAAAGATGATTGTTCCATTCTCGTCTATCTTTTCCTATTTTTTGTTGAATTTCAGGAGGATAACGGAGAGTCTACTTTGATGTTAAAACCTGATTGACAAATGCAAAGCTAGTATGATTCTAACTCAATTAAAGCCCATAAGAAAGGATAAGGATAAGGATATATCTGTTAACTCGAGCAGGGGTGTAGCTTTTGTAAGCACCCAACACGTTGCATATGTATATAACTCGAGGACCTCCTGAAGTCTCAGTGACCAAATCTGATAGTTGACCCTCTAACTTGACATCAGAGGTCTTAATAATATTTTGTTGTATTGTCTCTCCCTTTAAGTGACAATCAACCGAAATACATTTGTTTCTCTCATTAAACTCGAGAACCGAAGTAATACGAGTAGCTGTCTGGTTACCACATCCAAATCCACAGGTATTGTCTAATCTAAAATACAAAATAAAAATCTGAATTTGGTCTGCATCTTTTAAAATATCTAGTAAAGAAGATGCTTGTTGCAGGTGGACTATTAATAATTGTTTTTTATATGTCATTATCTAACTAATGTAATTTTTTGCAAACATATAAAAATAAACTCATTGTTAACAACTTTAATTCTTGTGAAAGAATTAATTGCCGAAAAAAAATTCTTGTGAAATAAGACTCTGAATACATAAAAACCAATATGCATCAGTATGTTACTTTATAAGAAATTTTTTCAATTATAAACATTATTTTATTTTATTTTATTATGTGTACTCGGGAGAGTACTTTCAGTTCTATTGATGCAGAATAAGTTATAAACCTTAATTGTGAAGATAATATAGTACAGTAAACTACAAATTTAACATCTAAAAAATAATTATGTCTTCCAAATTTGTCAAGTTGACATGTTTTGTTCTTCTTCACTCGTACTGCTTTTATATACATATACATACACGTACAATATGTACAAGCATGCTTACTTATTCATATGTATGAGACATAAAAATATGCCTACATATGTTTACATATTTACTCATTTATACACTTCAAAAGTTACTATAACGCTACTTGTCTCTAGTAGTTGTGTTTCTGCACTGTTAAAATTTTAAGATAGTTTTAGGTACTTCTTCTCTATCTTTTCAATTGCCTATTTAGAATACTGCTGATGGAATTCTAATCAAATTTGCACGCGTAACTTGTTAATAATGAAGAGGAAGACTAATACTCCTACATACATTAATAGACAAGTAGTGTTAGAAGACAATCGACTTTAAAAATTTGTCCTTGAGAGCGTGTTTTTCGTATTAAAAGAAAAGGATGTGAATTGGTCCCATGTTTCTTAAATGTGATTTCATTTTTCTAAGACTAGACATAAATAACATCTTTTTGGAAAAAGAAAAACAGGAATGTTAAAGAAAGTATTTATTGAAAACACTAAATTTTAAAATGTAAATGTATGCATAAAAAAGATTTTCCTACCGCGCATATACCTGGATGATTTCTTACTAGTGTTTTTGACGCCTTCAATTGATATAATTCTTAGTGATGGTTTTTACTGGTTTGTATTGCCCTTTTCATAGCAATTTTTTCATTGTTTTTGAAAAATAAGACAATTGCACCTTTGGCCCCATTGGATAAGGAGTTATGAGTCTTATGACATTTGGTCCCCACCTTGACGGGCTATGCACTTATGGTCCCATAGGTTAAAAAATCTTGCACTAGTGCTCATTGTCATTAGGTTTTTAACGCAATCGCATATGTGTGCCACCATTAGAGTGCAATTTTGGTCCCAAGCTTTTTTACTATGAGACCACATGTGCAATTTTGCCGTTCTTTCCTTTTCCTTTTGATTCCTTGTTTTTTCCCAAATTTTCTCTCTTTTGTTCACATCGCTTTTCCTTATCTTTTGATAATTTCGTTACGGATATATAGAGCTACGCTGCAAAAACTAAATCAACTGCCCTTTTAGATTAAACGGTTTGTGTAAGTCGGTTTCAATATATTCAGCTGTCGGGTTGGCGGGTAAATATGTTTGAATCGTAGTTCAATTTGGCTATAATTGCAACTAAAATATGCAAGAATAAATTCATGAAGAATTTACTTCTAACTGCATTCAAATAAACAATAATAAAAGAATATAGAAGACTAAGAAGGAGACATGTAATTATCATAAAACAAAAAATCTCATTTAAAAGATGTTTTACATCTATGTAATATATTTATCTATTTTTTGTCACAGTATTTATTTGAAAATTCAAAACTTTCCATCTCAAATCCTTTATAGGGACATGTTAAATTTGTTTCATGACAATCATATTCATCCCTCTTGGAATGTTTATTTCAATGCAGTAGAATTTTTATTTATTTTATTGTTACGTATTTGAGTTGCAACTACAATTAAAGTGAACTGTGATGAGGTATAATACAAATATATTGAAACGTCAACTCCCCAGTTAAATAAATCGAACCTGACCAACTTGAACAACTTAGTTTGAAAGTGCAGTTATCTGTTGTTTAACTTTTTTACAAACATGTAATGTAAAGTAATATTACAATTAGACCGCTTGAGCGTAAACGTGTATAAAGATAGAGAAAAGAAATGCAAAGAAGAAAGAGCAGAATTTAGGGAAAGAAATAGAAATGAGAAAGGAAAGGAAAATGAAAAGAAACTCAAAAATGCACTTTTGGTCCCTAAAAGACTTGGGACAAAGTTTCATTGTGGCAGTCATGTGACGGGCAAGTGCATTATTTCTTCCATTAAGACACTATTAGCGGTGACTATAAGTAGGGGTGTAAACGAGCTGAGTCAAGCCGAACGCAATGGTGTTCAAGCTTGTTTGAAATACAATCGAGCTTCAAAGTTTGTGTTTGCGCTTGTTTGATTACTAATCGAGTCGATCTCAAACGAGCTTAAATCGAGCCGAACATGAGTCGAGCTCGAGTAGTTTGATTTTTTTGTACATGTTTTTATTATTTTTTGCTATTCTAGCCGAGTTTCAAAACTTATCAAACACAAAAAAGTTGTTCAAGCTTGTTTTGATATTTTAACGAATCAACCTCAAACGAGCTTTTAGCCATCGAGCTCGAGTCGAGTATCGAGTAGTTTGGTTCGTTTTTCACCCCTAACTATAAGTGCAAGTTTATTTAACATATGGCCCAAAAGTGCAAAACTCGTAAAACTTGAGACTGAATGTGGTAAACCCCTTATCCAATGGCACCAAAGTGCAATTTGCTCTAAAAAATTATGTGATATATATCTATTTACGTCTTTATGTCTTGTTGATTTGTTATCGTTTGTTGTCATACCTGGAATTAAAAATTTGGTGTACAAATTAAGAGAACTTAATGATAAATACTTAAATGACTGGAAGGGAACACAAGAAGCATTATTGTTGGAATTAGTGTGAAGCTCATTTTCAGCCACTCATTGACCTCTGGCTCTGTGACATAATTTGTTCATAAGCATTTCCAGTTACTCGTTTCCTTATTTATCTGTGTAATTATTTGAAATTATTATCACATGAAAAATTACCTTAAATCATATGGATAATTCCTCACTTGAAAATAGTTTAGGACTCTATGGAATCTTAGTCTGTGTCCTAGCTGATGTCAATGTAATTTTTTAGTTTGTGGGTCACATGTTAGGAGTTTTTACATAGGAAAGTCTATAAGGCTCGTAAAGTTCATACATTTTTATCCTTCCTTTTCAAATCACTTCAATGTTCGCATCTGTATGCATTTATTCTTCTCCTTTTCATTTCTTTTTCCTATTTTCTTTACCATTTTGGTGAATTGTCTGATTATTATAACTTGATAATTATGAAAAGTTGTCCCTTTCAATTCCCTTGAGATGTTGATTATTTATGGACCAATCACAAAAGCTTTGGAGCCCAATAATTAAGTGGAAAATTCCTCGCATATTAGGCAAATTGAACATTACTACCACACGTAATTACTGTAACTGTTGTTATTATGAAATCTGAATAAATAATTTTCTTCCATTATTTTTCTTTGGTTTTGAAATTAGTTGAACAAATGTTTATATGCTTCCATGCCCATAATGATATAAAACTATGAATTGCATTTGTAAGCAATACAAGCATACAATTCGTTATATAAACTCATTATAATTCTAGAAAAAATATTCTTTCAATTGTGATTGGCAGTTTTCCTCCTACTTTAGATCACAGTATTGTTATTATGCATTATGTAAAAATTCCTTCATTCCATTATCTTTCTTTGGTTTTCCTTTCTTTCATTCTCTTTATTTGGTTGTGAAATTAGTTAAACAAGTGTTTATTTATTTCACGCCCATTGTATTGTAAGCATTGCAAGAATACACATCAGTAAACACATACTCATTTCGACCCACTACAAATTCATGAAGTCGTACTTCAAATCTTGACCAATTTGTTTGCAAAGCTGCTCGAGATCACAATTAAATTTCGAGTTCCGCTGCTTTTATAAGTCACCCACTTCTTTTATATTTTAGTGTAATGTTTTTATTCTTTTTCCCGTATTTGGTACATCCTTTTTCAAGTACCCAATAGCATTTATCTATGTTATAGTACCCAATAGATAAACAACTTATGTTTAGTTGTGATTCTTTATTGCGAAGGATGCTAGAATAGAATATATATTGGTTGCTCTGTTGATATAGGACAAGTATACGAACTTACTAATTTAAAATTACTCTAAACTAAACTAAAATAAGAAATTTAGAGAATAATTCTTTTATTGAGGGGTATAATGAGAAATGTAAATCTTCCGAAGCTATTCTTTCGTATATAATAGTATAGATATAGATTTCTTTTAGTCTCATCTCCCATAACATTTTTGGTTTGTTCGTTTTCAATTAAAATAGGATCATGCCCTTAAAAAATAAAATGAGATTATGAGGCAAAAAATTAACTAAATGAGTTAAACATGTTATTTTATTTTACATTCTTTGTAGTAGTGTTCTAGTTTTGAAATTTTGCTAAATGTATATGATATCATTAGTATTATAATATATATATATATATATATATAATATCACAGATATTAATAATGTCATTATGTCATTTTATTTATACTTTTAAAATAGAAGTTCTATAAAATATAAAAAATAGATCGAGTAGAATTTCCAGTCTAGAAGTCAGTATCTTTTCAATTGTGTCAGTAGTATTAATTTATCTTTGTTTATTTATACATATATGTTATCAATTATTGTTAGTATTTAACACAAATTATTTATTTTCTTATAAAAATAGATGAATCTTCAGGAGAAAAAATAGAAACATAAAATGAATCCAGTGCACGCATAAACAATTAAAAAAGTTCAATTCTAAATGTTGATGATTGCACGTATTCCACAGATATCATCTCCTAAAGCTTTTGAAGATTGTTGTATCTTGTGTCGGTATCTTATGGTATCCGTGCATCATAGTCATCGAGATATTGGTTGCTTCATCTCATTGAGCCAAGTACACCTATAAGGTCAGTTGTTCATTGAACGATGAAGTAGTAAATGAAGAAAAGAACTTTGATTTCATAGTTAGGGTGAAAATCTGAATAAATAATATATATTCATTTACCCGGTCTGATATCATGTTGAATTTCAGAGGGACGATAGAGAGTCTACTTTAGTTAGTAGTATCCTTTATTACAGATGAGAAAAGAACTTGATTAACAAGAGTTAAAAGCTTGTATGACTCCAGCTCAATCAATATTATCTAAAAGGATAAGAACACATCTGTTAGCATTTTCATCATTATGTTTTGAGTGCTTCTCTGCTTGTTTTTTTTAGCCATTTTTGTTTGAGGTCCAAATGTGTAAATTTTTTAAATTGACTGCTCTTATCAATGTCTTTGATGGCTTCTCCTAATTATATTATCAGCATCTCTTTCTTTCCATGTTTTGGAACTGTTACGACTGGGCTTGGAGTTACCATCTCTTTCAATTATTTATGCTGATAATGGTTCAATTGTTAAAAAATTGAAGGTGTAGAGATGGTTTTGGTGTACTGCAGGGTAAAAAGCCAATTGAAAAGAATTGCAAGGCCAATGTACTCAAATCCTCCTATACATGGAGCTAGGATTGTGGCTAATGTTGTGGGGAACCCTGACCTGTTCAATGAATGGAAGGAGGAGATGGAATTGATGGCTGGAAGGATAAAAAGTGTGAGAAAGAAGCTATATGACAGTCTGAGTGCAAAGGATAACAGCGGGAAGGACTGGTCTTTTATTCTCAAACAGATTGGCATGTTCTCATTTACAGGCCTCAACAAAGCTCAGGTACAGTACCATAAATATTTATGTTATATATATGTGTGTGTGTGCGCGCGCGTGTGTGTGTATATATATATATATTGTGTCGTCTTCTGACAGCCACTGATATTTCATACCGAACCACCAGAGTGACAACATGACCAACAAGTGGCACGTTTACATGACCAAGGATGGAAGAATATCTTTAGCTGGATTATCTTCAGCAAAGTGTGAATACCTTGCTGATGCTATCATTGATTCATACCATAATATTAGTTAGCTAGAAAAATATCAACCTTGGCTTGGTTGTATTGGTGAGGGACTCAGATTTGCATTGAACAAATTTTGAATTCGTCTGATTGTTATCTTTCTCGAGATCAGATATTATTATTACACCATGGAATTCATTCATATATAATAATCGTCTTTAGCTACAGTTCATAGACGTATATATTTTATTCAAGCACTTGGAATTTCTTACAATGAAGGGGTTTATAGTTCTTAATATATAATGCAAGCGTTTATGCCCACTTTGGAATATTTTCACATCAGCACAAACTCATTTTGAGCATTTTATTCCACTGGAGACACCCCAATTTAACCCTCAATGAGAGACCCACCTTCTTCCACCAGTAACCCATAATGAAGCCAGGGCTTGTTAGATTAGAGAAAATTCCGTAGGAAACTTGTATTATTGAGTAACATATTTATAGAGATACATGTATTTGGTAAACAAGAAATCCTAACTATAAACAAGGAAAAGATAAATACGAGAAAACCTAAATTAACATAAATACTAGAAAGATATGGATAGATATTATATTATCTAACACTCCCCCGCAGTCGAAACGTGAGTCTTGAATGTTGAGACTAGACTCAAGAAATTCGGTTATAGAGAATTTGAGAAGAATACAGCGACAAAGATAAAAGATGGCGGCGGCCTTAAGAGGCAGCGGCGGCGGCTCCAAGTTCTCGTTTTCCAAGGGTGAGAAGAGAGAAGGCGGCGGCAGCCACAAGAAAAAGAAAGGAAAAATGAATGAGATACAGGGAAAGTAAACTAGATAAGGGACGCCGGACGGGGACGGCAACTTGAGGATGACAACGGAAGCTCGAGATCGAGAGACCATGACTCGAAGCCATGACTTTGATACCATGTTAGATTAGAGAAACCCCGTAGGAAACTTGTATTATTGAGTAACATATTTATAGAGATACATGTACTTGGTAAACAAGAAACCCTAACTATAAACAAGGAAAAGATAAATACGAAGAAACTTAAATTAACATAAATACTAGAAAAATACGGATAGATATTATATTATCTAACAGGGCTCACCCCAATTTTTGCATTTGTCTATGTTATTCCAATTTAGGTTCACTTTCCTTGCCAGAAAGCAATGTTCCATCGACGTCCCAAACTCGACCTTATTGACTCAGTAACCAAACTATTCATGAATATTGTAAGTTATATTATTATATATCACGTTTATTATCTTGAATTTGTTTGTTTATAACCTTGCAGAAGATAATGCTTAGGACATTATTCATTTTACACTAATTATGATTTTTGCAGCAGTTAGGTGACAGACCTGGATGACCTATGTTTATAAGCTGGAAAACTTGTGTTGTTTCTTGCGGCCGCATCACATCACAAATAAGTATTTGATGCAAAACATCAATGTTTCTCTCCTCAGAAATATTTTACATAACTTAATAAATGGGTCGTTAGAAAAAATTAGATTTTCATCTAATTGTAGATGAGAATAAATATGTCCACAATAGCTTTGATTTAATTACAAAATGGTAGATAATTATTACTTAAGCCCAGAGAATAAAACCGTTACTTAAGTGCCACCTATCCTAATGTTTCTAAATGAACAAACGATTGTAGAAATTAATCTTAACCATATTAATATTTTATATTACATTACGATATACTAGGGATATTGCTACAGTGTAATTTAGAATAGGGATAATTACACTCACCCCCTCAATGATGGAGTAATTACACCAATCTCCCCTCACTAATTGATAATTACAAACACACCCTTTCATGTTAAAAATTTCTTACAATTGCATCCCCTGTGTGTGTAACAATTCTTACAATTGCACCCCCTGTAAACCCTATAAATAGACCCCCTGAGGGGATATATTTGTAATTATTAATTAGAGAGGGAAAATTGTGTAATTACCACATCATTAAGGGGGTGTGAGTGTTATTATCCCTTTGAAATATCATATTAAATATGGATATTGTCCATGTGACCACAGAATATTGGTTGATAGTTGAATACATATCACACTTACGTACATACTAGTCAGTATTGTTATGAATAATTCATTAAGTGGATGTCCATATAACTCCAATACATAATTTAGTGGATTCACCTACAACTCCAATATCTCATTTAGTGGATTCACCTACAATTCCATTACCTCATTTTGTAATCAATATTTGATCTTGTTTTGTGCCTATAAATAGGCTTTGCCATTGTATTGAGAAATACACCAAAATAAAAGAAAGAATTCTCTTCTTAATTCTCTAGTCTCTCTACTTTAGAATACGTGTATATATTTCATAATATTTGGGGTTATTTCATAACACGTTATTAGCACGATCCGTCTCAAGGTGTTAATCATTTTGAAATTTGGCAAAAGATATACATGGGGTACTCAACATATGATGTAAATGTAGTGAGAAATTTTTATGAGTTATTATGAGTTTATAAAGAAAATTGATGGACAAGGTTTTCAAAACAAAGCAAGAAGAAAAGGTAAAGAAAAGGTATGTATATTTCAATATTTAACAAAAATAGAAATATGCAATAATTCTCTTGATGTTTAGAAAGAAGACATATGTATATATATGTGCATATATTTGATTAATATTATTCTTTTGAATAATCCTATCATGTTGAAAATATTTTAAGAAGTTGAATGATTGTTATGTTATTCATCTTATACTTTGATAATAGTATTATATGATGAATCTTGAAAAAACTTGACTTTGTGACTCTTGATATTACGAGGAAACCTTATTTTTCTTGGGCGTTAGATGTTGAAATTCATCTTGATGCAAATAACTATACTCAATTCCCTGAAGTGAATGTGTTGAGCAATATATAAATTCATATATGCAAATAACTATACTTCATTCCCTGAAGTGAATGTGTTGAGCAATATATAATTATTTTAATCATGAGTCCCGTCCAACTAGTTCTGCTACATTCCCTGAAGTGAAAGTAGCAGCACATAACTATTTTAATCATTAAAGAAATCATGGACGTGGACGTGGTCGTGGATATGATTATGGAAATCGTGGTGGTTATTCAAAGAATACATCTTTCCACCAGAAGTGGAAAAATAATGAAGAGAAACATGAAAGTGGCCAAAATAGCAAATTTGTGAAAAATTTATGTTATCGTTGTGGTAGTAAAGGTCATTGGTCATGTACCTGTCGTACACCAAAACATCTTGTTGACCTTTACCAAGAATCGCTAAAAAGTAAAAGAAAGAAAATAGAAACAAATTTTGCTTTTGAAGAAGGCGATTCTGATCATGGCTGATTTGATGACACTCATTTAGATATTGCTGATTTCTTTGCTGATCCTGATTGAAAAAAAAAAGTGATCACTTGATTAGAGATGAAAGTGTTCATAATCAATTTTATAAATCTTATTTTTAGTAGTTTTTAAAATAAATATGAAAATGTGTAGTTTTCATCAATGAATCATTTATTTATGAAAAAAAAATGAGTATTTACTCGATCAGCAACAACATCAATAATGAAGATATATGTCTCGCTGATAGTGCAACAACTCACACCATTCTCAAGAATAAAAAAATATTTTTTTTATTTAGTAATGCAAGAAGCCAATGTTAATACTATATCGGGTAGTGCAAAATTAATTGAAGGCTCCGGCAGAGCTAATATATTGTTACCTGGAGGAACGCAATTTTATATTGATGAAGCATTATATTCTACTAAGTCTCAAAGAAATTTACTAAGCTTCAAAGATATCCGCCGAAATGGATATCATATTGAGACAACAAGTGATGGCAATATTGAGTATCTTTACATCACTAATACAATATCTGGTAACAAATGTATATTGGAAAAATTGCCTGCATTTTCCTCCGGTTTGTACTACACGCATATATCTACTATTGAAACACATGTTATCGTAAACCAGAAGTTTGCGAATCAAAATAAGTTTGTTATTTGGCATGACCGGTTGGGCCATCCCAGATCAATTATGATGCGAAAGATAATTGAGAATTCATGTGGTCATCCATTGAAGAGCCAGCAGATTCTTCAATCGAATGATTTCTCATGTGCTGCTTGTTCACAAGGAAAGTTGATTATTCGACCATCAACAACAAAAGTAGGAAGTGAATCTCTTACGTTTTTGGAACGTATTCAAGGCAATATTTGTAGACCAATACACCCGTCGTGTGGACCATTTAGATATTTTATGGTTTTAATTGATGCATCAACCAGGTGGTCACATGTATCTTTGTTATCAACTCGCAACCTGGCGTTTGCGAGATTGCTTGCTCAATTGATCAGAATACGAGCACATTTTCCTGATTATCCAATTAAGAAGATACGCCTTGATAATGCGGGTGAATTTACTTCCAAAAACGTTCAATGACTATTGTATGTCTATTGGAATTGATGTTGAACATCCTGTAGCACATGTTCATACACAAAACGGTCTAGCAGAATCGTTTATTAAGCGTCTGCAGTTAATTGCAAGACCTTTACTTATGAGATCAAAACTTCCTATTTCTTGTTGGGGACATGCTATTTTGCATGCAGCAGCACTTATTCGCATAAGGCCAACAAGTTATCATAAATTCTCCCCATTACACTTGGTTTTTGGTCAGGAACCAAATATTTCCCATCTAAATTTTTTTTTGATGTGCGGTATATGTTCCAATTGCTCCACCACAACGCACTAAGATGGGTCCTCAAAGGAAATTGGGAATATATATTGGATTCGAGTTTCCATCGATAATAAAGTATCTAGAGCCATGAACTGGAGATTTTTTTTACGGCTTGATTTGCTGATTGTCATTTTGATGAATCAGATTTCCCAACATTAGGGGGAGAAAATAAGCAGCTGGAAAAGAAAATTAGTTGGAATGAATTATCTTTATATCATCTTGATCCTCGAACAAAACAAAATGAACTGGAAGTTCAAAAGATAATTCACTTGCAAGGTTTAGCTAACCAACTGCTAGACACATTTACTGACCTAAAAAAAAGTGACTAAGTCACATGTACCAGCTGTTAATGCTCCAGTAAGAATTGTTGTCCCTGAAGGTCAAAGTAATGAGTCTACTGCACGCCTGAAGCGTGGTAGACCTATCGGTTCCAAAGATAGTCATCCTCGAAAAAGAAAAGGAGCTAAGAATCAAGATGGTCTAATCGAGGATAAAATAACTCCAGAAGAGTCCCCAGTCATAACTAATATTTCGGTTCCAGAAGAACCTCAGGTACCTGAAAATTGTGAAAATAATGAGATCTCAATCGATTATGTTATGAACGGGAAACGATGGAATCGAAATGAAGTCAACGTTGATGATAAATTTGCATATAATGTAGCGCTAAATATGATGAATGATAATGAGGATCAAGAACCAAAGTCTATTAATGAATGTCGACAAAGAAATGATTGGCCAAAATGGAAAGACGCAATGAGGGCAAAGTTAAACTCGCTTGAACCAACGAAAAGTTTTTGGACCTGTAGTCCGTACACCTGAAGATGTAAAAGTTTTTGGACCTGTAGTCCGTACACGTGAAGATGTAAAAAAATTTTGGACCTGTAGTCCGTACACCTGAAGATGTAAAAGTTTTTGGATCTGTAGTCTGTACACCTGAAGATGTAAAAGTTTTAGACCTGTAGTCCGTACACATGAAGATGTAAAGCCAGTAGGATGCAAATGGGTATTTGTGCGAAAACAAAATGAGAAAAATGAAATTGTAAGATATAAGGCACGTCTTGTTGCCCAAGGGTTTTCGCAACGACCTGACATAGATTATGAGGAGACTGATTCTCCTGTGGTGGATGCAACTACTTTTCGTTATATAATAAGTCTGGCAGTGCATGAAAAACTTGATTTGCGTCTAATGGATGTTATATATATATATATATATATATATATATATGAAAATCCTTGAAGGATTTAATATGCATGAAGCATATAATTCAAGTTCTCGAGAACATTATTCAATTAAATTAAAGCATTGATTGTTTGATGTGATCAAATTGTTTAAAGTGCTTAAATATATGAATACATTCATGTTTATAAAATATGATTCTAAATCATTGCGTTTAATATGTACTTGAGTATGCTTATTTGATGAAATCAAATTAAAACATTAGTATGTGTGATTGTATTCAACATGAGAAACTTGATGTGATCAAGTGTATTATTTAAATTATTTAAACATATGTTGAATATATGATGTCAAATTGTTTTTGAAATGATAGTTGAGTGGGAGTATTTTCCAAGATAAGGAGAAACGTTTTGATGAGATCATATAATTCAAAGTGAATGTTTGTTGAAGGAAGGATATAAGAATGATCCAATTTATCCTTGTATTTTCATGAAAAGATCTGGAAATGAGTTTGTTATAATTACAGTTTATGTTGACGATTTAAATATCATTGGAACTCCTGAAAAGATTTCAAAAACTGTTAATTGCTTAAAGAAAGAATTTGAGATGAAAGATCTTGGAAGAACAAAATTTTGCCTTAGGTTGCAAATTAAATATTTAAAAAACAAAATTTTTGTATATCAAAACGCTTATGTATCAAAGGTGCTAAAGCGGTTTTACATGGATAAATCACATCCATTGAGCACCCCTATGGTCGTAAGGTCACTAGATGTGAACAAAGATCCTTTTCGACCTCGAGAAAGTGATGAAGAACTAATTGGTCCGGAAGTACCATATCTAAGTGCAATCGGTGCACTAATGTACCTTGCTTGTCATACTCGACCTAATATAAGCATTCGCTGTTAATCTATTAGCAAGATATAGTTCTTCTCCTACACGAAGGCATTGGAATGGGGTTAAACAGATGCTGGATATATGTCTGATCCTCATAATGGTCGTTCACAAACGGGTTATTTATTTATATGTGGTGGTACAACCATTTCATGGCGATCTATGAAACAAACTATATCGGCCACATCATCTAATCATGCAGAATTCTTGGCTATTCACGAGGCAAGTCGAGAATGTGTTTGGTTAAGATCCATGATTCAACACATTCGAGGGACTTGTGGTTTATCTTCTGGAAAAAGGATCCCGACGATCTTATATGAAGATAATTCCGCATGTATCGCACAATTGAAAGAAGGGTACATTAAAGGAGATAGAACAAAACATATTTCACCAAAGTTCTTTTTCACTCATGATCTTCAGAAGAATGGTGATATCAATGTTCAACAAATCCGTTCCAGAGATAATCTTGCTGATTTGTTCACCAAGGTACTTCCCACAGCAACATTTGAAAAGCTACTCTACAATATTGGTGTGCGCAGACTTAAAGATCTTGACTGATATTGTCCTGAGGGGGAGATAATACGCGCTGCACTCTTTTCCCCTTAACCAAGGTTTTTCCCACTGGGTTTTCCTGGTAAGGTTTTTAATGAGGCAGCATCTGATTGCGTATTGAAAGAATTATGTACTCTTTTTCCTTCACTAGGTTTTTATCCCACGGGGTTTTTCCTAATAAGGTTTTAACGAGACATATTCTTAAGTGATGGACATCCAAGGGGGAGTGTTATGAATAATTCATTAAGTGGATGTCCATATAACTCCAATACATAATTTAGTGGATTCACCTACAACTCCAATATCTCATTTAGTGGATTCACCTACAATTCCATTACCTCATTTTGTAATCAATATTTGATCTTGTTTTGTGCCTATAAATAGGCTTTGCCATTGTATTGAGAAATACACCAAAATAAAAGAAAGAATTCTCTTCTTAATTCTCTAGTCTCTCTACTTTAGAATATTTGTATATATTTCATAATATTTGGGGTTATTTCATAACAAGTATCAATATTTTATAAATGTATGTACTGTTGATCAAAACTTCGAACAAATTGAAAATGTAAAGAACGAGATAGATAGAGGAATAAACTCTATCATGACGGCTTTGGCCAAAGGTTTTCGACCTCACTCATTCATGACGGCATAGAATAATTGCTCATTCACTTCTGAGAGAATAAATCTCCATTTTGCAAATCAGTTAAGACTGCTACTTGTCTATCAAGTTGCACTTCGAGGTTGACTCCACCATTGGGTGAATTGAGTCTAACTACTCTAATGACGAACTTGATATCACAAGTACATCTTCAACGTGATTTCTCAGGTCTAAGGTTCACGTGTACCTATCACAATATATCAGTTCTATTATTAATTGTTATTGAGTGAAACCCATGTGACAGAACCGATGCGAGTCGTGTTCGAATATATCAGTCAAACTGACATGTCTATGATATAAGGTCCTACTACCACTAAGTTCTTGACTAGCACTTCCACGTCAAAGTTTATGTCATACAAGTCTTATCTATTCCTGATGTCCAGTCAGGACTTTCTTTGCGAACTTATTTAGACAATGAGTACCGATTCCTTCTAGTGCTATTCTTCCTAACCCATAGGGAGTAGAAGGTTCGCCTCAATGTCATAGACTTTCAGTTGTTTATATTACCTTACAAATACCAATAAGAAAACAACTCGAACGCATTTATATAAATAATGTTTAATTACAACGAATATGCCTTATACATTCTATCCTCTGAGACATCTGAGGGCATAACACCAACATTTACAAGTCTACATACCTTTTTCTCCTGTCCAGGAGCAACATACCCCTCAGGTTGTTCCATGTAAATTTCTTCATCGAACTTTCCGTTTAGAAACACAGTCTTAACATCCATTCGATGTAATTTATGGATGTTATTCTTGTTACTGGAGAATAAGTGTCAAAGAAATCAAGACCTATCATTTGTCGGTATCTTTTGACCACTAAACGGGCCTTATATTTATCAATAGATCCATCAGTCTTATATTTTCTTTTCAGAATCCATTTACAGCCTAAAGGTTTGCTTTCCTTTGGAAGATCAACCAATTCCCATGTATGATTGTGCATAATAGACTCAATTTCATTGTTGATAGCCTCTTTCCAGAGTTGAGCATCTGGATTGGACATCGCTCCCTTAATTGTCCTTGGTTCACCTTTTAATGTAAGTGATAAAAAATGGGGACCAAACGATTTAGGAACTCTTGCCCTTTTGCAACGCCGTGGTTCTTAAACCCCTTGATTAGAACTACTTGTAGAAATATCATATGTTCTTTTAATAGGACCTTTTTCGTTTCTTTTCTTACTTGGAAAGATATCCTCAAAAAATGAAGCATTTTAAAATTCCATGATAGCACCTTCATGAATCTCCTAGATTTCTGACTTATGTACCAAAAATCGATAGGTGCTACCATTAAGTGCATAACCTATGAATACGCATTCAATAGATTTAGGCCTATTTTCACTTGTTTGGGTTTATGTACTTCTACTTTAGTCAAACACCCCCATACTTTGAGGAATTTGTATGAATGTTTGTGACCTTTCCAGAGTTCGTACGAAGTCTCACTCCGACTTTTGTGGGGAATTTTATTAAGGATATAATTGGCAGAGAGGATCAACTTCCCCCCACAAATTCTGCGGTAACCCAGAATTCATTAACAACACATTCATCATCTCCTTAGGAGTACGATTCATGCATTCCGCTACTCCGTTTGACTATGGTGAATATGGTGCAGTTGTTTGATGTATAATGTCTGAATATGAGCAAAATTCATCAAACGGTGATTTGTATTCGCCACCTCCGTCACTTTAGATAGCCTTTATCCTTTTCCCAAGTTGATTTTCATCTTCTGTTTTGTAATGTGTAAATGCTTCAAGCGCTTCGTCTTTACTTCTCAGTAAATACACATAACAATACTTTGTGCAATCATCTATGAAGGTAATGAAATAATTTTTCCCACATCTAGTTTGCATAAACTTCAAATCACAGATATCATTGTGAATAAGTTCTAGAGGTTCGGTGTTTCTTTCCACAGAAGGAAACAGTTGTTTGACTAGATTTGCTTCAACACATATCTCGCATTTGTGTTGCTTATCAACTTTAAAAGTTGGTAACAGGTTCAAGTGTAGTAGTCTTTGAATTGTATTATAATTTAAATGTCCTAGTCTAAAATGCCATAAATTAGAATACTCAAGCAAATAAACAGAATTCTCAATTTTATTGCCAACATTTTTGGTTACAGAGCGAATAACACTCATTATATTCATTTTGAAAAGGCCTTGTTCAAGGTAACCTTTTTCAACATAAATTCCTCTCTTAGTAAACGAAAACCTATCGGCTTCAAAAACCAGCTTGAACCCATTCTTCATGAGGGAAGATCCGACACTAGATTCTTGCGAATATCAGGAACATGCAGAACCTCGATCAAATTCAGCTCTTTCCCGGAAGTCATCTTCAGCACCAACTTTCTAATTCCAATAATCGGAGAAGTAGCCGAGTTGCTCATAAATAATCTCCGCCCATCAGAAGGAGAGTAGGACTAGAACGTCTCCTTGTCAGGAACCACTCCCTCAGATTATCCACCATATTAGTC
The DNA here is from genome assembly GCA_019426215.1 of Buddleja alternifolia. Lineage (NCBI taxonomy): Eukaryota > Viridiplantae > Streptophyta > Magnoliopsida > Lamiales > Scrophulariaceae > Buddleja > Buddleja alternifolia. The sequence continues at coordinate 238,838 of CM033407.1, read as the reverse complement.
TTGAACACAACATCGATGAGATTGAGTTTAGACAAATTAAGTGGAACACGATTGTCAGACATGTCATCGATCATTTCGTTGATGCCCTGGACATCATCAACAACTAAGTGAACCTGGTTCGGAGCTTGATTCTGAACTTGCTCGCCTTTGTTTTGGTTTCGACCAAAACCTTGCCCTTGAGACTTATTTTTCTTGGGCGCTTTGCAGTCTCGAGCCCAATGACCAGTCCGGCCATAGTTGAAGCAACCCTCTCCCTATTTCGACTTGCCTTTCCCATCTCGCTTTTTCTAGAAATTTCCTTTGGATTTTCCTAGGAATTACCTTTTCTGATTGGAGCTTTCCGGATCCTCTACGATGTTTGCCATCGCCTGCACATGAGGCTTGTTGTCAGAACGCTGATTGTCTTCCTCAATTTTAAGTCGAACAACCAAGTCTTCTAGACTCATCTCCTTTCGCTTGTGTTTCAAGTAATTCTTGAAATCCTTCCATGAGGGCGGTAACTTTTCTATGATAGAAGCTACTTGGAAGACTTACTTAGAGCCATATCTCAGTATGTATAATTATCTGAAGCTCTTGGACTTAGCTCGTCAAGGAATTAGAGTCCACCATTTTGAAGTCTAAAAACTTTGCGACTATAAACTTCTCCAGTCCAGTATCCTCAGTTCTATATTTCTTATCCAATGCCTCCCAGAGGTCTTTAGCAGTCTTAATTGACAGATAAACTCTATAAAGTGAATCATCCAAACCACTGAGGATGTAATTCCTGCAAAGAAAATCACAGTGATGCCAAGCATCATATGCCACCCTCATTTGGTTGTCAGTTGACTCAACCGGGATGGATGGAGCATCCTCCCTCAAGAATCTCGCCAGGTTCAAAGAAGCGAGATAGAAAAGCATCTTTTGCTGCCATCTCTTGAAGTCAGCCTCGTTGGGTGCAACATTAGAAACAATATCGGCCATGGTGGCATCAGCAGCAGCTTCAGCCGCATCAGATGCACGGTTACGCCTTTCATAAATGTGGCCAATAGTAGGAGTGCCGTTAATGCCAGACATTCTTCAAAAAATGAATTTTGAGTAACACAGAAATTTTTTCGTGTTAAGTTTGTTGATTACAACTTCGAACAAACTGAAAATGTAAAGAACGAAAGAGATAGAGGAATATTCGAGGCAAGAGTGAACTCTATCCTTAACACGAAAATTTCCCCTGCTATCGGTGGTATCGACGTCAACAAAACATGTCCCAAGATACAATGAATAATTTTGGAGATTGAACCACTTCAACTCTTAGAAACAACGAACTTATTTTTTCCTTTAACTCTCGAGGGGAGGAATATGAACACAAGAGAAGGATTGTGTTTTGGTGTGATTTTCATTCATCTGGAGGAGGCCTTATATAGACACAAAAACCCGACATATTACAAAAATTAATTTAGCAACGTGAAACTGTAGCCAACGTAGGCACGTTTGAACGTCGGGCTGAAACGTATTTTGCTATTAAAGCAGCTGAAGCATTTCGGATTTTGCGTTAAAAGAGTCAACGTTCGAATGTTCAAAATGACACTTTCGAACGCTGGGTCTTCTAGAAGGCTAATATAAAAATTGAATAAAAACGTGGCCAGCGTTTGTTCAAGTTCGTTTTTAATCATGCACGATTTTTTTTTGTTGGATTTTCTATTGACGGATCCAAGAATTTGTGGAATTAATATTTTTCCAAAAATTTAATATCTTCAAAGCCCAAGGCCCACGACCCATGGACCCAGAGCCTGGTCTGGGCGGGCGGACGGACGGTAGCGACGGCGCACATGTGTGTGGGGAACTAAACCATGGCTAGATCCTCCCTCCTCACAATCCCACAAAACTTGAGATGATCCAAATGGCCAACCTTTATCCCACAAAATAGATTTATAAATCAAATATATTATTGGTTTTAATCCCATGTGGGATAAGGTCATTCAAACACCCCATTTTAACACTTAATTTCTCATTAGTTACAAGTCCGCTTTGAGAAATTCGAAATGCTAAACTCATCTACTCGAAACGTAAATGAATATTATCCAATAATATTTTGTGTCTTAGATACTTACGGTATTCGAATTTCTTATGCAAAAGTTGTGTAAACACACTTTTCATAATTCAAATTATCCAACACGTACATGCGTACATACATACATTAACTTCAAATTGCCAATATTTTACTTATTTATGTTAAGTTCAAATAAGTTTATAATTTTATGAGGGACGAAAAACTTCAAATTTGTAACTTTACCTGCCTAGGTGGTGATATACATTTATTAAGCTTATTGTATGTATGATATAAGTAGTGTTTAGCCAACTAAGCCTAACTCTACTGTCGAAGTTGGGACCCCAAGATGTTAGAGGTCTTGGGTTTATCTCCCACCAACAATGTGTGGGCATGTCTCTACTTTCATGGTAATTGATATCTAATTGTAATAGTTGTTAGTTGGTTGTAATAGTTCCTAGTTGATTGTAGATTGCTAATATTTGATATTCACGACTTATCATGCAACCGAGACATTCAAACAAAAGATATGGAAAATCTCATTTTTCATACTGTAATTGACCACCTGTACACATTTGATAACAAATACTTTGTATATCTCATTGGCCATTTTGTTTCACTTTAGGTACCATCGTTAGCTTGGTAACAGAAATGGTCACGTGAGACACGTGCGATGGTTAAGTTCAGACTGGGGTGTGAATAAAAACCCAATTCAACTCGAAGATGATTGTTATAGTATAAAGCCAACAGGAAACTGAAGAACTTTGCAACATAGTTTTGTCACAGAATCGACGACCCGATCCGTCCAGGTCGTCAGTTTTTGACTTGTTTTTTGACATGTTTGCAACGGGTCATTTGTTAACCGGTTTAAGTGTGAAATCGGACCGGTTAGCAAAATTGGTCCAAAACCATCCTCTACTTAAAAGCAAAAGTAGCAAAATGGCTCATTTGTCATTAGTTGCTAGTAATAATAATTAAAAGCTCAAAATTAAAAGCACGATGCATTAACCCCACTGTTTAGGGTCTTGAGGTTAACTTAAGAAAGAATATTATAAGTCACCTTGTAATATATTGTTCATAACAATAGTAAATGGAGAAAATTAGAGATAGCATAATACATGTCCCTCCTTTTAAAGTTTCATTCTAATCGATCCTCTCCATCCTCTCTCTTAATCCCTTCTACCTCCACTGCTATCTACCTCCGCTGCCTTCGTTGCCACTGCAGGGCCGCCTCCCTCGTCCACAACCCACTTTCTAACGTAAGTATACCTCATCATCAAAAACAGTAAACTCTTCAATGAGAATACTGCATAGCAATATTGATGAAGAGACAAGAAAATACTGTGATAAATCAAATATCCACTATTTTATTATTTAATGGTCAATGATAAAAAATACCAATATTTTATTATTTGATAACCAAAAATATCCAGTAGATCCACGCACTTTTGGTACGTGGGTCGGGTCACGATCCAACCCAGATTACCGACCCGACGACCCGAATGTAAAAGGTCAAATAATCATGCAGCATGTGTCCAGGCCTAACTACCCAAATGTCACATTAGGAATAGTGATCATTTCCTCTACTATAAATACTCACTTAAATTCATTTATGAGGGGGACCAGCAATAAATTCTCTCTCAATACTCTCCAGATTTACTTCATTTTTGTTCTTTTACCCATATTAATATAGTATTTGGCCTTGTATTTTACGAAGCAATTACGCATATTATAAGTTCTCTATTTGAACTACGTGTAGACTTGATCCTATTCAATTAGGTACTTAGGCAGCTTGACTTCGTCAAGTCCAGTCTATAGTCTAGTTCAATAGTTATCCTGGCTCGAACCATTTGGGTCGTCGATTTGGTTCGTATTAGCGCAACAATAATCGAGCTAAATCATTTGGCGCCGTCTGTGGGAAACATTTTTTGGGTTCGTTGATATTGTTGATGTTATGGAGGAAACAAGTCAAAGACAAGGAAAAACTGTAATGGTAGAATCACAGGGGTCACCATCGAGGAAACCCCCGCCAAATCCCGAAGTGGAGACGCCCCGAGATAAGATGATTACGATGACCGAAGTTGAGTTTAACAGAAGAATACAGGAATGGGGGCAGAATTTTCTCCAAGAACAGTTGGCTAAGTTGCCTACAACACCAAATGTGGGGACTACCCATCCTACCACAGCCACTCAAGGACGACAATTCTAGGAACTCGACCCCAAAAGGGAACGAGAGGAAGATGGTCGCAATACGGGGGCACGCCGATGACTGATAAGAGGTGTTTTTACGTGTCTTTAAGACCGTAAATCTTATGATTTGGATTCACTTATTGCTTAAATCATGTCACATTTGCATTTAATAGGTGTTTTAAGTGAATACAGGTAATAAATGAGAATACATGAAGAAAAGGGAAGAAAAACGATGTACAAAACAAGTTCAAGCATGTTTTTCAACACCTAGGCGGTTTATGCATCTCCTACCACATTCGAGCGATAATTCCGTACATTTCGAGACCGACTTAGACAAAGTTTTCTTCTACAAAGTTTTAGATGTATGTCTTAGCTTCAAATGGAAACTTGAAACATCCAAATCGGAGGTCTATAGAGATAATTGTGAAGGAAATACGATTGCTGCGCCGAACAGAGAAGTACATGTGCCAGGATACGCCCCAACGCCTTCCTAGTCATGCCTAGGCATGGATAGTCCGAATGTTACTCCTTTTCAGCCTAAATTCCAGCATTATATGATGGGTAAGAGTCACTTTTGGCCATAATTCAGCACATGTGTTGAGGGGTTGTCATAAGTGTGTTTCTTGGTAGATTTACTTTATGGGTGCCAAATCAGAAACAACCTCCATATTGAAACGTAATTTCGGTATACTTAGCGACTGAATTGGACAACATGTCCTTCTGGAAAGTTGTAGATCTATGTTTTATCTGAACATGGGGACTTGAATCATCCAATTTGGAGATCTGTGGAGAAATTTAGGAGGAAAATACTAAGACTGCGCTGGAAAGCAAGAAAATGGCAGCATGCATGTGTTTTGTTGAAGTTTTCACATGGTTATGCTTGGTGGAATTCTTAAGGCCGAAAGTTTAGCATTTTTTAGTTGGTTGGAATCTTAAAAGCCAAACTTTAAGCATCACCTTCGGTGAAATTCTCATTGGGGAACTTTAATGGGAATTCTTAATGCATACTTTAGTAGAATTTTGGCTATAAAAGGAGGGGGAACCCATACTCTTCATAATTCACTATCAATTTCAGATTCTTGGAGAAGAGGGGGAGGAAGTGACCGATCCATAGAGAAGAAAAGAGGGGAGAGAGAAGGATTCTTGATTCATCATCATCATTGGAGAAGGAAGATTCAATTGAAGTTCCATCATTATTCACTTTTGAGGGAGTTTTTATAGCTTTTCATTTCAATTATGTCTATGAACATGTGTATTAATTCATTTATGTTTTTCATATTATCCATTATGAACTAAATTCATAAGACTTGGGCAATGTAAGGCCAAATTGTGATATATGCTTATAATAGATGATTGTTGAGGTTGTTCTTATATTGTTATGTGATGTGAATTTGTGTTTTTGCCTATCATGCATATACTTGATCACTATATGTTAGAATCTTATGCCTAGGTTAATATTTCGGGAGAAAATTGACTTAGGGTGCAAGAAATTCACATCATGACCCGTAACTAATGAGGAATTGCCCTAGACATAGGTAAAGATTCCCGAGTGAAGTTGTTCGATTCAAATCGAGTGAACTCTAGTACGTTAATGCATGTTTAGTGGTTAGATTTCTGGATAGGAATATTTGGGAAATCACGATCTAAGCATAGGAGTTTATACGCGAGACATCGGTTATTCTCTACCCTCGGAGTTCTCACCATAACAATATAAGCGTAATCCTTCAACTAGAATCTTTATAAGTATAATTGATCAATTTGAACTTAGCATGTGCCTTATTCTCCCTTTATACTTTGTGTAAAATCAATTGTGTAATCTTGTTCTTATTGTATGCATTTTACCTATAATTTACTTTAATTATATTTGTTCTTTTTTTTCGTTAAAATCATAAACTAAAATTCAAGTCTCCGTGGTTCGACAACCCGGACTTTTAGTCCACTTATTACTACACATGACTAGTGCACTTGCTACAATAGCACGTTAGCTTTTAGCGTGTCAATGACTATTTCACGAACCTGACCCACGAAGGGAACAGGGCGAAATAAGCCGAGGTGAAAGGGATAGAAGGGATGAAAGAGAAGGGAGCCCACATGAAGCACGAAGCGATGCAAATTTGGGGCAGCATAGCAGAGTTCGAGTTGAGGTGGGGCCAGAGTTGGAGCTTGGGGAGATAAAGTAGGACGAGGTGCCGCAGAGACAGATTGTCCTGGTCTCAACACTGCAGCGTCGTAATTCACCCTTTCATGTGAACATACTGTCAAAAAGTATGCCATTAAATTTTAAAGTGCCAGATCTCCCCAAGTATGATGGAACTAGGGATCCTAGAGAACATGTTATTACTTTTGAAACCATGATGTTGTTACATAATTTGAGTGATGCGATGAATGCAAAAATATTTCCAACAACCTTTGTAGGTTGTGCACTAGATTAGATTATCAGTCAACCTCCAGGCACAATTACCTCGTATGAATAGTTCGTTTGTAAATTTGAGAATCACTTCGCTAGTAAAGCACGAACTGCAAAATCGATTTCTACTCTCTTGGGGATAAAGCAGCGAGACGATGAGACATTGAGGGAGTTTCTAGATAAGTTCAACGATGAAGCTTTGGATGTCCAGGGCGTGCAACACTAAGTAATCCAACAATTGTTCATCAACGGTCTAAAAGAAGGACCATTGGCTAGAGCTTTGATACGAAATCCTCTAGTAGATCAAGAAGGAATGATGATTCTAGCCAGGCAATACATCCATGAGGAGGAGATCAATCGAATTAAGAGAGCAGAGAGGAAGGCATGGAAACAGAATAAGGAGAAAAAATAGCAAGAGCGATGCGGAGTGCCGAGATCCTATAAGGATCACGAACGACAGTAGCGATACGCAAAATACAAAAGCTATACTCCCTTAAAAACTACACGAGGCAAAGCCTTGATGGCCATCGAAAATTCAAAATTGGTTGTTTAGCCTAAAAAGATGAAGTACAATCTGAAGAGAAAAAAATAGCCATAAATATTGTCGCTTCCATAAGGACAATGGCCATGGTACTGAGGATTGCTTTCAGTTAAAAGATGAAATTGAAAAGTTGATTAGCCAAGGTTACTTACATGAGTTTATCGACAAAGCTCACGAGGCTGAAGCAAAGAAATAGAAGAAAAAGACACGACGTGACCATAAGTCTAGAAGTCGATCCTGAGAAAAAGAAAAAGAAGGAGAAAGAGGAAGAGGTCATGAACGTGATGATAATAGATACCGTGATGACCAACAAAACTTGCCTCAGCAAGATGGTAAATGTACCCATGAGGTTCAAACCAATGTCCATGTATGGGGAGAAATTCACACAATTGCATAGGGTCCCTCATGTGGAGACTCTCAAAGTGCACGGAGAAGACACCTTCATGAGGTACGAGCCTATGAGAAAAGAGGTGAGCCATTATATGTGATGAATGTGGCTGGTGGTCACGAAGCCATAAGCTTCGATGATCGTGATTATGCGGGTGTTATATGACCCCACGATGATCCGATGTTGATAACTATAAATGTTGCGAATTTTTCTGTTCATAGAGTATTAGTAGACAATGGCAGTTCTGCGGATATTTTGTTTCTGCATGTATTAAAAAAGATGAATTTTGATGAAAGAAGGCTTACGCCTGTAAACACTCCTTTGATGGGATTTGGGGGAGCAAAAGTTGTCTTGGGTACAATTGACCTACCCGCCTTGTTGGGGTACTAACCCGCAAGGAAAACAGTGATGACGAAGTTTCTGGTGGTAGATGCACCTTTTACATATAATGCAATTTTGGGTAGGCCAGGTTTAAACTTATTCAGAGTTGTGGTATCGATGCTACACTTAAAAATGAAGTTTATGACTAATGGTGGAGTTGCAGTTGTACGATGCGATTAGAAAGTTTCCAGAGAATGTTATACTACATCCTTGAAGAAAGAAATAAGTGAAAAGAACATGAAGCCAAAAGTGATAGAGAACAATACTGCGCCTATTGAAGGAGTAAAACAGGAGTCAAGGAAGAGACCTTGAATGGAGTGCGGATGAGTGGAACCGATGGAGCACAAGACTATTGAATTATTCCCAGAAAATTCGGATCAAACCACGAGAATAAGGTCTCAAATGCCGGAGAGATTGGAGATGATGATGATTGATTTTCTTAGGGAGAATGCTGAAATGTTTGCTTGGCAGGCTTTGGACTTCAAAGGAATCTGCCCCGAAGTGATTGTGTGTCGTTTGAATATAGATCTAAAGGCAAAACTAGTAAAGTAGAAGCGGAGAAATTTTGGGCCAGAAAGGAATGCAATCATAGAGACAGAGGTGAATAAGTTGCTTGAGGTGAATTATATTCAAGAGATTCAGTTTATGGACTGGTTAGCAAATGTTGTGCTCGTACCGAAGTCAGGAGGTCAATGGCGTATGTGTACGGAATTCACTGACTTAAACAAGGCTTGTCCTCGTGACCCATACCTGCTGCCTCATATTGATCTCCTCGTAGAATCAACAGTGGGATATGCTCTTTTTAGTATGATGGATGCTTACCAGGGGTTCAATCTGATTATGATGGCACCGGAAGATAGGGATAAGACCTCGTTCATTACTGCTAAGGGGGTATACTGTTACAATGTGATGCCCTTTGATTTGAGGAATTCAGGAGCAACATATCAGAGATTTATGAATACGATGTTTAAAGATAAAATAGGGAAGACTATGGAGGTCTACATTGATGATATGTTGGTCAAGAGTGTGGAGGAAGAAAGTCATCTGGATCATTTATGAAATGCTTTCCAGATTATGCGTGTGTATGGAATGAAACTAAACCCAACGAAATGTACTTTTGGCGTTAGAGATGGAATTTTTTTGGATTTTATGGTTACAGAACGACGCATAGAGGCCAATCCGGAGAAGATAAAGGCGGTGGTAGAGATGCAATCCCCAAAATCAGTGAAGGATGTCCAGAAGTTAACTGGGAGAATGGCCAGTCTCAGCAAGTTCATATCGAGGTCGGCAGATCGTGGATTACATTTCTTCAAAATTCTGAAAAAGGTAAAAAAATTTGAATGGACAGATGAATGTGAAAAGGCATTCTAAGAATTCAAAAGGTATCTAACATCTACTTCGTTATTAACGAAGCCAGTTGTTAGAGAACCTCTTATGCTATATTTGGCTGTATCTGACGAGGCGGTAAGTGCTATTTTACTTCATGAACAGGAAGGAGATCAAAACCTATTTATTACATCAGTCGAACGATGCAGGGAGCTGAGAAAAACAACACAAAAATAAAAAAATGGGCATTGGCCCTGATAACCGCATCTCGCAAGTTCCGACCTTATTTTCAATCACATGACATTATGGTACTTACAGATCAGCCATTACAGCAAATCTTAGCTAAACCTGATATTTCAAGGCACCTCATCAAATGGGCTGTTGAACTCGGTGAATTTTCCATTGACTATAAGCCACAAACCGCCGTAAAAGCACAAGCATTGGCGGACTTTATCGTCGAAATGGAAGTAAACCATGAACCTGAAAATGCTACTTCTGGCCTATGGATGCTCCATGTAGATGGTTCGTCCATGACCTAGAAGGGGGGCATAGGTGTGTGGTTACGAGATCCGAAAGGTACAATTGTCATATTGCATAAAGAATATGTGTGAAATATCTAAAATATGCAAACATTCTGTTAACATAAACTTACTTCATATTCAACATGAAGACAATGCTTTTTAATATTGCTTCTTGTTTAAAATAATTTACCAATATTAATGCAAGCAATGATCATGAATTTTCCATCAAGCTGAATTTTGATGTAACTAATAATGAAGTTGAATATGAAGCGCTTGTGGCCAGATTAGAGATGGCAAAAACCATGAATGTGAAAATTTTGAATGCTTATATGGACTCTCAGCTCGTAGCGAACCAGATTACGGGATCGTACGAGACGGAAGAGAGAAGCCTCGTTTTGTATTTGCAGAAGGTGAGGGAGTTGATGTGTGGATTTGAAAAAATAAATACATATCAGATTCCGCGAGGAGAAAATGAAAGAGCAGATTCTCTTTCGAAATTTGCAATTTTGATCACTAGAGTGAAAAGTAGAACAGTAACGCTATTAGTGTCAGAAAAGTCGAAGGTCTCATCGAATGAAGCTACGGAGGTGATGGTCACAGTTGACGAAGGAAGTTGGAAGGATGAGATCAAGTTGTATTTGTTGAAAGGAGAATTGCCTGAGGATCGTAACATGGCCTGTAGGATCGTGTATAGAGCTTTAAGATTTACAGTAATTGGCGAGGAGCTCTATAAACGATCCTCAGCTGGCCCACTGGCGTTGCCTCGCTCCTACCGAGGCAGAATATGTTATGAGAGAGATCCACGAGGGAAGTTGTGGAAATCACTCAGGAGGTCGAGCCTTAGCCTAAAAGATATTAAGGCAAGAATATTACTAGCCGACGTTGGTAAAAGATGCTTTTGAATTTGTTAAAAAATGCAAGGAATGTCATATGAACTCGAATCTATTGCATTGTCCAGCCATTGAAATGGAACCAGTTAAGATTGCATATCCATTTGATCAGTGGGGGATAGATATACGGGTCTCTTTCCTCCTGCAACAGGGCAAAGAAAGTTCATCATTGTGGTCGTAGAGTATTTTACGAAGTGGATTGAGGCGGAGGCAGTGGTGAAGATAACAGATCACAAAGCGATGAAATTTTTGTGGAAAAATATTGCGTATAGATTTGGAATCCCTCGTGTCTTAATTTCAGATAATGGGACTCAATTAAATAGTATAAGTGTGGTAAAGTTGTTGAGGAATTGAAAATCCAGCAGAACTTCACAGCAGTAGGCAATCCTCAAGCGAATGGGCAAATTGAAGTGGCAAATAAGATAATTCTTCAACATCGTAAGACTAAGATCGAAGGGAAGAGAGGTAACTGGGTCAAAGAGTTGCCTGGAACGTTATAGGCATATCGTTCGACGCAAGGACTTAGACTGGTGAATCTCCATTTAGCCTCGTATATGGTTCAGAAGCAGTGATACCTGCGAAAATTGGAATGATGTCTCATCGAGTACGATCCTATGATCCTGAGGCGAATGTTGCAACAAGGATGTACGAACTGGATGTTGTTGAAGAATTGAGGGATAGATCCTATGCCAAAATTCTGATGCAAAAGGAGATGATGGCAAGAGCTTATAACAGAAAGGTGAAACCACGAAGCCTCCAGGTCGGAGATCTTGTACTGAAAAAAGTAGAAGTGTCGAGGCATGTGGGAAAACCCGACCCGAACTGGGAAAGACCTTTTAAGGTCACCAAGCTGACAAAGAAAGGTACATATTCAGAACCTACGAAGGTTCTATGCATAGAACTTATCAGAGTCTACCCTTCTTTCTGTACTGGGGGACTCATATTTTGTGTATGTGTATTCATTTGTTGCTTCTAAAGGTATACATATGCATTTTGGCGTGTGATATCTTTTGTTTCGTTATAGAAACATAAGAACACAAATCGAAATATAAATGTTACCACAAAGAAAGAAATACTCAAAACAAAATCAGTAAACTACAATCAAAGATATCATTGAAGCATCATTCAAACATCAGTTGTTAAAAACAGAATAACAGAACTAATGCAAGAATATGAAACAAACTGCTACGATCTCAATGTTCATAAACAAAAATATATGTCAAACATTGTCAGCAACCGAGGGCTGAGCCGCCTCGTTATCCTCGTCATCGTCTGAAACTGGTCCTAAAGTATCAAACTCCGGAAAAGCAATTGCTGGTGTGTTCGGACCAGCAATAGAATCATGAAAAGGTGGAGCAACGAACCCATCAAAGAGAAAATCCGATTCTTTCTATTCGAAAAGCCTTTCAAAGGCAACAAAATTCTTAAAATCACGGGCACCCTCAAAGCGAGCCTTCCGAAGGACCTCCTGATATTCTTCCCAAGTGAAAAACTTCGTTCGACCCTCAGCGAGCCCAGCCTGGAACTCGTTCTCCTTGGCTTCTTGCAAATCCACTTGCAGCTTTTGGAGAGAGGAGTGCAGGTCCTTCATTTGCTCCCTCAAGGTATTGGCTTCCTAAATTCTGGAGTCTAACTCCTTCTGCATCTTCGCCTTCCCGTTTTAAGAAATTCTGTGGCCTCGGCTGCTACGATCCGAGCCTCCTTCAATTCACTTTTAAGCTTGAGCCGATGCTCTCTAGACTCGGCATCTGATGATAATTTCTCATGGCGCCAATATGAGAGGCCAACTGATAGCTGGTGTAAACATAGTGCAATCTGATAAAACACGAAGTTAATGTTAGACATGAATTTGACACTGAAAATTAGAAAATGAACTGAATTAGGTGAAAAGATGTGGTTATCTTAGCAGTGGCCTCGAAGCCTTGCCCTTCTATAAGGGTGTGAGGAACACTCGCGAGGCTGACCTTGTCTTTTGGCAAGACAATGCCTTGCACAAGTTCAGAAGTTGTCAGGGACCCCTTTGCTTCGAAGATAGAGCTGTCCTTGTAAACGCGCCATGATGGAGCGATGGCAGGTTTGGATTGATGAAGGTAAGGATAATCACGACCTATGGTAGCCTCGACTCTGTCTTTCAACCATATGCTCTCAAATCTATTGATCAATCCGGCGACGGAAGTCTCGTGTAATTCGCTGAAAAGAGTTGAACCAGGTTCAGGATTGTACCTAGAGTGATCGAACCTTTTCTTCTTTCTCAGCTCGGCCGCTGAACCAACGGGGGAAGATGGGTTCGTATGCGAACCCTCACTTATCTCCACTGTTTCACGAACAGGCCTCGCCTCGTTCAGTGGAGAAATATCCAACACTGGCTCCCCAGAAGGGATGGGTTCGGTAACACCCCCATTGTTGACCCGAACTCGAGGCGAGGGCCTTGTGGCAACAGCGGCACCTCGTGCGGGTTGCCTGGTCCTCCCAGCGGCTCGTTTAACCAAGTTCTTTTCCATCCGAGTATCCTTTTCCGCCATACCTGCAAAATCAACAAGATAAAAGTAAATATAACGAACGAAGTTATAATCATAAAGTACGAACCAGATTAAGTACAATGCTTACCCAATCTAGCAGATTCGATGGGAGCATGACTAATCCGGCACCGAACCAACACTTCCTCAAGTAGGAGCAAATCCGCATTATGTAAGTCCAAGAAGTGTTCTTCAATGAAATGTTGACCCCAAGTCACCTCACCAACATCCTCAGGACGAGGTAAATCTAACCTCCACTCACAAGGTACCTTCCATTTCTTGAACTTAGGTTGTGCTATATAGAAATATTTATCCTTCCATACTCCATAAGAGGAATTATTTTTCTTAAAAATACAAACACGAGGATTATGAGGCGAAATATAGAAAAAACCCTCTTCCCTGGTACCTGACCTACTGATTTTAAAAATCTCTAAGAAGTGAGTTAACGATGCCGCGGCACCCCAACGATGCATCAAGATAATGAAAACATTGATATGTCTGTAAGAATTGGGCAACAGTTGGGTCAGACACAATCCTAACCCAGACAAGATACGAACTGTGGTAGGATGAAGAGGAAATATTACTCCAGTAGATAAGTGAGCAAGATGGAAGGTTCGATATCCTGTAGGAGGGGTGTCTATGCGATCTGTTGGTCCGGGAATTTCAATGTCATACTCCTTAGATATATAATATCTTTCTCTTATATGTGGAATCATCCTAGGAGTTAAAGTTGATCGCATATCAGTCCAAGAGTGATATACCCGAGGTACCCTATTTGCCTTGTCACGCTCAGACTCTCCTCCACTATCTTTCTCATGGGCTGGGTCTTGCTCATGGTTAGACCTAGCATCCACATCTTCTCCTTCATCAGAATTTCTTCCACCAGTTTGGGCTTCGTTATTATTATCAGCCTCGTATTCATCTACTTCTAGATCATCATCGTCTACAGTTCTAGATAACGAATCTAATTGATCTACCTCCTCCTCTCCTGCCAACGACCTAAGGGACTCATCTGACCTAGTTCTAGAGGTTGAACGAACCATGACTCGAGGAAAAAGTTGATCAAAGTTCACAAGGACTATAAGAAGTCAACAATAAATATGAATTCACTAAAATCTTAACCACTTCAAAATTCCGAAAGATAGACTCAAAAACAAACATAAAAGATGAGGGAATACCTAATGTCGAATTTTGTGGGAAGAGTGAAAACTGCTAAAGGTGAAGATTGCTCCACTGCGCGCAATAAAGAAACTGCCCGACTTTTCCTCCTCGGTCTCTCTTCTTCCTTCTTTCTTCATCAATCAACAGCAACAAAAAGGATTTGAAGATTCAAGTGTTTCTCAGCAAGATTCTGGAATTTCTGGGCAAAAACTCACAAGCAATTTTTCACTCTATTCTCTCGAAACTTCTCCTTGATAATTGCGAAAAATGAAAAAAGGCTAATGATTGTCCTATTTATAGAGCTATATAAGCGGGAATATTAAGGGTTAAGGCAAATTAATCCCATAAAATCGAGTGACTATGGGTGAAAGTTGATTTGAAATGAAAGGCTCAGATTACGTGACTTTTCAAATCACCCACTCATATCACAAAACAAATATTTTAATAAATGCAGATAGATTGTATTGTGCATGGGATCACGAGCCATTTGGCTGTATAAAGCGCGTGACTTAACTCTCTATAAAACAGCGTGTTAGCCTTAATTCAATCAGCTACAATTCTTTAATGTGATATACCCCCATCACTCATCCCGACATTAGGATTGTTATGATAACGATGAATCAATTAATCCACCTGTTATTGTAGTTCGTAGACACAAATGCCACGCGTCGTAACTTACGAACTAGGGGACTAAATGATAAATCAAATATCCACTATTTTATTATTTAATGATCAACAGTCAAATATACTAATATTTTATTATTTGATAACCAAAAATATCCAGTAGATCCGCACGCTTTTGGTACATGGTCGGGTCACGATCCTACCCAAATTACCGGCCCGATGACCCGAATGTAAAAGGTCCAATAATCATGCAGTATGTGTCTAGGCCCAACTAGCCCAAATTTCACTTCAGGAATAATGACCGCCTCTTCTACTATAAATACTCACTTAAATTTATTTATGAGGGGGATCATCAATAAATTCTCTCTCAATACTCTCCAGATTTACTTCGTTTTTGTTCTTTTACCCATATTAATATAGTATTTGGCCTCGTATTTTACAAAGCAATTACGAATATTATAACTCCTCTTTTTAGTTACGTGTAAAGTTGATCCTATTCAATTAGTACGTAGGGACTTCGTCAAGTTGATCCTTTTTGCCTTGTTTTGATTCTTCAGCTTTCTTTATTCGCTCTAACTGCTTGCGTACAGCAGCGGCCGAACTGACTGACATCCGCCCACTCGTGCAATTTATATTGAAATAATTAATATTTTTAACAAGTGTCCATATTGATTAGTGGTGCTTTCGATATGCTTAATTCTGCTTTTAAGATTTGAGAGATTTAAATCTTAGTGCATGTTGGTGCGACGGAGAAGATCGGGGCGGCGACCTACCGCCTATTGATAACGATGATGAGGTCAGTTGGTTGGTTTCTTAGTAATCAGACATTAATTTCATTTCTTATTTTTTTTCTTTTTTATTATCATGATGCGTTTTTTGCTGATTGAATGAATAGGTTGTCTGTCCTCCGCCTGAAGTCCATTGCAAATTCGTTCTGGGAATCCAAACCAACACCACTTATTGTGCGTGTAATTTGCTAGCTATTAGATATATATATATATATATATATATATATATATGTTTTGGAAATGTTGTTAAAGTAGTTTTGGAATGTATTTATTCCTTTTTAAGTGGAGGGCATACCCCAAAATAACAAAAGATTCAAGCTCGAAATTGAACTGTAACGAAATGTTAAGGTTACTTGAAGTAAGCCTTTTGCAATAGATTTTTGGTTATATTTTTAGATATTTTGTTAAGTTAAATTGGGGGTTTTTTGGAGGGGGGGGGGGGGGGGGGGAGTATTTTATTCAATATTGTTTTTTAACTTCACAACAATCATTAATAGGCACGACAGAATGCAGCTGCCTGCTGTGGTCGTCAAGTATTGCGATCTTTTGGAACCTCTGATGGTACATTTCACTTCCACTCACCTATATATATGTCTAGTATTAATATACTCAGGAACAACTTAGCAAAAAAAGTACTCAGCAACAGAAAATGTTGTTTTCTGTTTGTCAGTGCCTGTGTGTACGCACGCAAAAAGTACAAGTCTTTTGTTTGAAGTTCACGTTTAATTTTTGGTTCAAGTTCTTAATAGAAAATATTGTAAAAGATTTAATTATTGGGAACTCTTGGTGGTGAAGGGTATTGGCTGAGGGAGCCAGTCACGAGGTCAATGCAGGTTGAGATTGTTGATGCACTTCACTTAGGAGACAGAAATAGAGCTTCCTATCTGCTGTCTGAGCTCGGGAGTGGAAGCCAAGCATTGCAAGCTGCTGATTTCATTTATATTCTTCACTATTGTGCTAGAACACCTGATCCCTTGGTAGGTGTCTATGCATTGGCTTTCCGTAGCCCCTCCAATTCATTTTTGCCCTTTACATTTTTCTGGGTGTTTGTCTAAAATTTGCACTAATATGTGCGTCTGCCATTTTCTATCTTTCGCTGAAGAAAAAGTACCATTAATTGTTTTGCAAAACTCTGATGCCAACAAATGGAAATTCGAAATGTGAGGGTGTGTGTGTTGGGTGGGGGCGGGGGTGTGTGATTAGTTATTCATCTTCCCGAAATACTGAACAAGATGCTCAATTGTTTGCAGTTTGTGATGGAAACTTGGAAAGTTATGGCCGAAAAGGATATTGAGTTGAGTGGAAAATGCTATTTTCTTACAATTCGAGCTCTCTGTAAAAGTGGTTATTTAAAAGAGGTATGACACATATACTTTTTTACCGTTTTATGTGCATCTATTGGTTGCACATTAGACTTGTTCGAATTTATTTACTAGTTTTTTGGATATGATTGGTTAGGTCATAGAAATTGCATCAAATCAATCTATATCTCCCTTCATGTATCTGTGTGACGCATGTGTGTTTGCACGGGTTTGTTTAAGTGGGAAAATCGGTAAGAGCACTCTTAGGCCTCGAATTTGAGGTTAGATAACACGTACGATGCTAATCATGCTTGACATATATAGCAGAAATTGTTTAAGAAACATGGAGATTCTCGGTTGGAGTGTTCAACTTGAGCAATGATGCAAAAGCTTCTCTTTAGTACTTTTGGAGTCCGCATAATTCACTGTGCAATCAGAACAGGTTACATTAAGAGAATGTTAAAGGAAAGTGTTGAAGGAGCTCATGTAATTATGAAAGGACTGTGAAAGCAAGGGAGAGTTGATCAAATGTGTGTAAGGTATGAATTGAATGAGCTCATGTACTTATGAAACGACTGCAAAAGCAAAGAAGGTTATATCAAACGCACTCGGGTTAAATTTGAATTATAAAAATAATTGCTTGAGAGAGAGAAAAAGATGATAAAGATATAATATGGTTTATCGACTGAAAATACATCTACGGCTAATGTCCAAGGGGTTAAATATGATTTCTCTCTGTCTCTCTCTCAGTTGTGGCTTGCGAACATCATTACTATGTATAGGTAAAACATCACCGCATAAGTAGTGATGTTAGAAATCACTCCAATCATAGTTATCACTTATACAAATGTTGAACAATCTTGTCATTTGAATCAACAATGATTGCATTGATATCCTTCTTGATCTAATTATTAATTTTGTGTTTATGTTGTGCCTTTGGAACTTCCTCTCTGAAATTATATTTTTGTCCATAACTTTTCATGCTTTGCATGTGATCTGGATAATGGCTTGTTGGTGTACTTCTTTTAGGCGTTTGATATTATGAGTATGGAAAGAGAAAATTCAGACATATCACCGACATTGCCGGTTTACAACAATTTGTTGGAAGCCTGCATTCAAATGCATAACTTAAATCAGGCTAGTGAGTGCTTGAATTTGATGGAGCACCAGGGGGTGGGCAAAAATTCTATAACTTACACCCTTCTACTCAAGGTATGCAAGATGTTCCTACATTCTTTGATCAGTGTTTCCGATTATCCATAACAAATGCTAATGTTAGAATCTGACAGAGTCTAATATCAAGTTAGTATTTCAAATACATTGTTACCGTTTTCATTCTGTTATTAAGTTATTCTTGCTAGCATTTTCTTGGCACACAATATTTAACTTTTGGGAAAATTCAGTTGATATAGCTTTGAATCACTTATTTTCACAATGGAAGTGAGTGTTGGTACAAGATTGTTTTTCTGGAATTTTCTAAAGTATCTCCTGGATAGTTACTTATACATAACTCTCCATCTGTGCATAATCTCATTGACTGGACTTGCCAATCCTCAATTCCTTGTTGTTTTCTATCTATTTCCATTTCTTCTCATGTGATTTCTTACATGTATCTGGTGAATTCGTAGTTTATGTATTTGTACTTTTCTTTTTTCATTTAGTGTTGTATGTTTAAAATGAAAATGTTGTCCCAACATTTTCGTTCCCTTGTTTTTCTATCTTGTTTCACCTTGTGTTATGTTTTGCTCGGGGTAATACGGCAGTGGAACTTACCGTCAAAGATGTTGGTGGTAAAATTTGGACCCTTGGACACAGCAAACAGTATCTTGCATTTGGTAAAGAGAACACAGTGATGATAGAATTAATAAAGCTAATCCTAGAACATTGACAATAACAAGAAAAATAAGTGTGCTTTGATTGAAAGAATATAAATATGTTTGGAAAGTCAATATGAACTGATAGCAGGCATAATATACTTATCAGTTAATTTTAGTTATAGCTTAATGCTTGCTATTTATTTGCAATACGTTTAGCTATTTATAATGACTCAAATATTAACGTACTGATAGCAACAGTTGTTCTGATAAAGGACAAATTTGGCGAGCTATGATCAGTTATATGGTAGGAAATTTCATTAAGCGCACTGTATTAAAGTGAATGTATTATGAGTTTGAAATGTTAAAGGAAGGGAAAAAAGTACACGATTGGGTTTGAAGTGGTATTCGATATTGTATTTACGCAAAAAAAAATAAAAAATTCCTAAATTATTTGTTTTCAGCTTGCAGTCTTGCAGCAGGACCTCTCAGCAGTCCATGAAATTTGGAAGGAATATATCAACAGCCATACTCTGAGCATTATAACTCTTCGGAAGTTTATATGGTCCTTCACTAGGTTGAGAGATTTAGAATCTGCATATTTGGCCTTACAGCAAATGGTGGCTGTCGCTTTCCAGCATAAATTCAGCATCACTAAAACTGCCGAAGGAAGGTTGTTTGATTCGAGATTGGACATTCCTATCCCTCCCCGTGATGAGTTTACTAGGAACAGATATACCAAGAATGATTATATTTCTCTACCTTATAGCTCTGAATACTATAAGGAAAAGGACACAAATAAGGTGGTTAAATTTGTTATGGAATCTAAAAAAGTCGGGGCTGATGGATTAAGTTATTCAGGAAAGCAGTTCTCTGTCCCAGTTATGAAATTATTGAGGTGGTCCTTTGGTGACATCATTCATACTTGTTCTAATTCGCAAAATGTGCTGTTGGCGGAGCAATTAATGTTACAGGTATCACAAGTTTGTCAAAGCAAATCCAGGACTCTTTACTGTATGTGAAAGTATTTTTTGCAAAAGAAAATAGATGGAAAGAAATTATTGAAATTAAAGGCGTGCCATTTATGCTTTACAAATGTTTTATACTTCCGGAATTTTTGAGGGAGGGAGGGAGGGGTTTCATTAACATACAATTTATATCACTCGATGATTTGTTTTTCTCAGATGCAAAATATTGGCTTGGAACCGTCATGTGGTACATATGATGGCTTCATAAGAGCATTGGTTTCCATGAAGGGTTTCCGTGATGGCATGGAAGTGGTAAGATATTATCTTCGAGGTGAAGTTATTTTCCAAGCTGATTCTTTGCATCTGATAAAGATGATAACCCATACACTGTAAATCTGTATGCAGCTAAAAGTCATGCAACACAAAGATATGAAACCTTACGATTCAACTCTTGCAGCCATGTCAGTTAGCTGCAGCCGGGGTTTTGAACTGGATTTGGCTGAGACATTCCTGGGTCAAATATCAAAGTTCCGTCACATTTATCCTTTCAATGCTTTCCTTGAAGCATGTCATACTCTGGTGAGTTCTGTATCTGTATGAGTAACTTGGTCAGAATTAGAAGATTCAACTGTTAAACTGAGTCGTCCAAAGAATTCAACATGACTGATTGGCTACAGTACTATTGCGTAAACCTATCAATTGGTATGATAAGAGTGTTGAGATTTTCAAGAAAATGAAACTCAGCATTGGAGAGATATTTAGGATTTTTTTTTTGTCTTGTTGTGCTCAAGATGCACATTTATTTTCTTCATTTATTATTTTGGCATGTCTGTATTGAAGTTTTCTGCCTGTGATTTATAAACTTCTCCCCTTTAATAATGCACGTCTTTGATAATGTTGCAGGATCAACCCGAACGTGCTGTTCGTGTATTGGCTAAAATGAAACATTTGAATCTTGTGCCAGATATCAGGACATATGAACTGCTGTTTTCATTATTTGGCAACGTCAACGCCCCTTATGAAGACGGAAATATGTTATCACAAGTTGATGCTGCTAATAGGATAACTGCCATTGAAAGGGATATGGTGAGACATGGCATCCAGCACAGCCATCTATCAATGCAGAACCTGGTAAGTTGCATCGGTAGCAGTCCTGGACAGTAATCGAGAATTACTACATCAGAGAGTAAGATGCAAATGATTTTCCTCATTTAAAATTGCAGTCAGAATTCATTAACTAATTTTCCCGGCAGTGAAATCTTTTATCTATTCACCGAGTGGGAAATTCGGGTCTTAATGTGACTGGTTAGACACTTTTTGGTTTTGGATTTGAATATAGAGAACAAAAAATCTATTTGATGCTAGTGCTAAAGGTCATCGGTTCGAATCTAGTTATCAGTGCTTTGATTTGCTGGTTCTAAAGGAATGGAAAGCCATTTACTCCTTCCTGGTTTTTGGCAGTTGAAAGCTCTTGGAATGGAGGGAATGACAAAGGAGCTGATTCAGTACTTACGTGCTGCAGAGAATCAGTTCTTACCTAGAGGCACTCATGTAGGGGTACAGATATATAATACTGTCTTGCATTCACTTGTTGAGGCTAAAGAAGTAAGTATTTTGTAGTCTTTAATGAGATTCCGTTGCATTTCTTCCACATTTTTATGTGTCAGAGTACTGATAATAGATTTTCTTTGTGTTTAGAGTAATATGGCAATTGAGATATTCAAGAGTATGATTTCATGCGGACTCTCACCAAATGCAGCTACTTATAATATCATGATTGATTGCTGTAGCATTATAAAAAGTTATAAATCTGCTTGCTCTCTGGTCTCTATGATGATCCGTGATGGATTCTGTCCATATGCCGTTACTTACACAGCTCTCATAAAGGTATTCTCTTGGGAAGTCCACAAAAAATGTCTCATTTTCCAAATAGAATGTTTTTTTCCAGAAGTATATTGAATTATATATAAAATAGTTATGTGACACCACTAATTTCCGCCTACACTTCTAAGGACAAATAATAGGATATCCAAAACTTTCATTCTTTCAACTTTCAGCTAGATCTTGGTGTTAATTCAATATGAAACATTCAACATGGGACGGGGATTGTATTCAACTGTAAATGAATTGATATGGCATTCAATTTTTTCTCTCCCTGACGAGTCATAGTAAGGTGTCTCACATGCATACACATTTTCATTGGATTAAATACTTGAATCTATCAGACTCAGGGTGTCCTAGTGTAAAAAGCTTCAAGTTGTTATGTCCAGTTCTGCAAAAACTGTAAGTGAAAATAGGTCTAGTCTTATTCTTTGGGCTAAGTTGGATGTTTGGCTGATAGATTTATTGTCCGGGCCTGCATTTTATTTGAAATAGATTCTATTGTTGGTGCTTATGGACCAAACTGGAGATTTTGTAAAAGTGCATTTTATGGATGTGATGTTTAACATCCTTCTGCCCAGCATTTCTATTGTACATACAAGCGAGTTTGTGAATGGAAATTGAAATTATTTTAGATTACAATTCTCTTACAATTCATTTGTTTTGTGTCAGATCTTGTTGAACCTTGAAGACTATGATGAGGCACTTGAACTGCTCAATCAGGCGAGGTCAGAAGGGATTCAACCTGATCTGGTTTTGTATAACACCATTCTTCAAGTAGCTAGTGAAAAGGTAATTAAATGTACGAAACCAGTGTGGGCATCATTTAAATGCAAAAATTAAATAAAAACAACCAAATTAGTTAACCGTGCCTGAAGAAGAAAAACGAACACGCAAAATGACTTGACCTTCAGAAATTCGTGTTGTCAAGTTTTTCCATGTAGTCCTTCACGAGTTGCAAAAAGAAAAAAGGTCTTGAGCAGGAGACGAGGAGAGCCTTCTAATATTCTGCAAACTGTAAGAAACTAAGCCGGACGTGAGTTCTTATGAGGATTAAGATGTAAAATGTCATGAGAAATGTATATCCATAAACTAAAAAGTCACGATTAGTCACTAGTGCGGTGCATGCGGAGTTGTACGTTCCGAAATTGTTTGATAACTATTAGACATTATTATTTGCAGGGAAGAATAGATGTGGTTGAAGTGATTGTAGAGCAGATGCATCGAGAGAAAATTCAGCCTGATCCATCAACTTGCACTCATGTTTACTCTGCATATGTAAACAATGGGTTCGATAGCACCGCCATGGAAGCGTTGCAAGTTTTGAGTATGAGAATGATTTCTGAAGAAGATAATAACAACACACTTGAAGAGTACAGATTAGAGTATGAGAATCTAATTTGTGATGAGGGGTTGGAAGCTGAGTCACAGATAATCGAGGTTTTCAAAGAATCAGAATATGTTGGTGTTGCCCTACTGTATTTGAGATGGTGTGCCACTTTTGAGTTACCAATATGTTGGTTACCAAATCAAAGTGTGTGGGCTAAAAGGCTTTCAAGTGATTATGCCTCTACACGTCAACATGGTTCCAGCTAACGGTTTCAATGTTGGTGGTGTCGTTTGCATAGATATTTTGCCAGAGAGAAGAAAGAGATATCTAAGATTGAAACTCACTCCCTCATGGAGAAATGGTATCTTCACAATCGGTCCTGCTACAAGTAAATACAATCGACAGTGAATGATGCCATGCCGTCTCAAGAATCTCAACACTGCTAGCCTATTATAATGTGCTGGTGTAAATTAGTCGTAGACCAACGAGTCAAAGTCATTCTGGAGCTATATATATATATATATATATATATATATATAACGAGAGAGAGAGAGATGCGGCGGAGTATAATTTTTTGAAATCTGTCAGTGTGAGATTTTGATTCGGATTTGTTGTAACATTTGATGCTGATCCTGTTCAACCCAAAGTAAATGCGCACCAGTTACACTCATAATTTAATCAACTATGTTCATAGGGATAATTAAAAAAAACTCCCTAATTTATGGGTTAAATACATTCCCTTCTCTTATATTTGTCCGATTATTTTCACCTCCCTAAAATGAGGATCTTCAATGTAAACTAACGAAAATTGATAAAATGTTTATTTTGCCCTTAAATAAAATAGATGGGAAAAAAAATAGAAGAAAAAAGAAATTTTTTTGCAAAACAAACTTATACCCCTTGCGCAAAAATTAAAATTAAAATTAAAATTAAAAGCCAATACTTATTTTTTATAAATGTACATAATTATATTATATATATACAATATTATACATATATATATATATATATATATATATATATAAGGAACAAATATTTTATTTTTTTGTTCATCTTCTTCACGTCTTCAAATCTGCAACTCCAACTCCCTCCGACCCCCTCGCGTCGTCTCGCACAGTACTCACACACACAGAGTAAAGAGCGCGCACACACACACATTAAGGCTGGTGTGTGTTATTATGTGTGTTGGGGGGTGGGGGGGGGGGGGTGATTTGGGAGTTTAGTGTGAGGACGATGAACAGTGTGGTGTATATTATAATAATAATAATAATATACATATGTATATATATATATATATATATATATGTATAAATATATTATATTTGTGTTTTTCATATATATATATATATACGTATTTTTTTATGTAATTATTATTATTTTTTAAAGAATATATATGTATAAATATATTATATTTTGTGTTTTTCATATATATATATATATATATATGTACGTATTTTTTTATGTAATTATTGTTATTTTATATATATATATATTATGTTTATTATATTTACATGGTTTTTGTTAAAATATATATGCATATATATATATATATATATAAATATTATTTGTATTTCTGTGTTAAAAATATATTATTTTTGTGCTATTAGAACTCTAAATATTTTATCAAATCAATTACAACTGCCTCCCTGAATTTCTAAAACAATTGCATACAGCTCCTCACATAAAAGGGTAGGCTGGTCCCTAAAAAATAGTCAACAATCACAAAGGTCAACCCAGGGACAAAATCAGATTTTTTAAAGAAAAAAATGATGTTGAAATCATCAATTTCCGTACAAAAGTTAACGGAAGGATCTCAATTGTTAGTCAAACAATAAAATTAGGGAGGTGGAAGTAATTGTGTTGGTCCCAAGTGACATATGAAAAGAGTTTAGTAGGGGGTTGAATAGACCCTGGAGTTTTCTTCTAACTTCAAAATTTTTTCTTGCCTCTTAAAATACTTTGAATGCTTGGAAAGCAAAGCACTTGAATGGAGATAAGTTAGACTTAGTGATTTTAGCAATTACCAAGTAGGGTAGTGCTTAGATCGCTTAATCAGAGTTAGCACAGAGGAAATGATTTTGTTACTTAGCGTTCGATTTCACCAATTAGTCGCTTGACTGATTTTAATGCTTTGAATGAATAATATGCAAAAGATAGAGAGAGTAATTAAAGAGTAAAGTAAATGACACAAGATATGAAAGGTTCACTAAGTGATGTAATCTCAGGTACATCCTTCTTCTCCTTTGGACTCGGAGGAAATCAACAAAATGATTATCAAAGTCTTCACACAGATGACTTCTACAAATGATGAATAAAGCGAAGATGATCTTGAGCTCCTTGATCACACAGTCATCAACTCCACTTAGATCCCTTCAACAAGTTTCTTTCACTCAGAAATAATGCTTGTACACAACTTCTTCTTCACACAGAGAAAAGAGGTTGGAGGGTTTTGTCACTAAAGTTTGTTTGATTTGGAAGTTCATATAACTTGAAATATCTCAATAATAGTGAGGTTTCTTCTAAGGAAGATGTTTGAAATATTGGTGACTGTCTTTGAAATGTATGAAAAGCTCGAAGGATTTGAATATTGAGATTTAAAAGCTTTTATTGGAAGGATTTCAGCAAAGTTTCTGCGTATTTTTTCGGTATATCTTATGTAATTAGGGTTTGCTGAAAGGTGTTATTTATAGACATTTCTTGGGATTTGTCCGTTGAACCCAAGCTGGCGCGTGTCTAATTCACTCGGCGAATAAATAGCTCTTTTTTCTAACATTCCTGAAATTCTGCTCCACCGATTGGATGTGGCAGACTTTGAACTCTGACAGTCTAGTCAATGGTGGCTTGTCCGTATGTCAATAGTCCTTATCACATTTAATGCACTTATCAGGCATTAAATGCATTTGAATTTATTTCCCGTTGGAAATAAATGACCGTTATTGATTGCATCTAAGTCCTTCATGACTTCAGAATTTATTTCAGGTGAATCTTGATCGCTTGGTCCTTTAGACACTGTTTCAGAATTCCTGAAATATCTTTAGCATTCAACAGACGCTTAAGACAATCTTTATCTTCCCTTGACTTCAGACTATGATCTTCAACTTTTTATTTGATAAAATCATCTAGAATTCTATCAGCGATTGAGTTTCCAATACTTAATCTAAAATCTAGAAAGATAAAATTCAATCCTAACAAAATAATAAACTTTCAACGCTTATATATATTTTCTATTAAAGCATAAACTTACATTCTTTTAGGGTTTAATATAAAATCCTATTTTGTCATCATCAAAACATCTAACATGAAACTTTCTAACAATTTCTCACTTTTCGATAATGTCAACTCTTTTATAATTTAAGAGCTTAGACAAAAGCGAAAAGATGTTTATAAGTCAACATTATAAACTTAGTTGACTTAGCTAAGTTAGATTAGTTGACTTAGCTAAGTTAGATTAGTATTCAAATCATTCATTCATATATAAGACTTGAAAGGCATACAATGATTACACTGAAAGCTAAGGAAAACGAAAGAAGATACAAAAATTAAAACATAAATAAACATCTATTTTCTTTGTCGCTTAGTCGCTTCACGCTATTCTTCATCCAAAATTTCTCTTGAAAGCTCAAGAAGAACTCTATCGATTTCTATCATAATTGTATGATTTTTTCGATATATTCTTCTCTGTTTTCCTTGGCACTTTTGTTGAGCTCTAGCAACCTCTCAACCCAATCTTTAGGTTGAATGCCAAGCATCCGAATTAGATCATGGTACAGATCTAGGACCCTGTCATTTGAAGGCTTTCAGTTTAGCGGCCTTCTTAGAGGTACAACATAAGGGTGAAAACCCATGCCTTCAAGGAAATCAATGTCTAGGTCGGGGAGCCTATGCCTTTGCCTGAATATCTTGGCTTGCGCTTTTGGTAACCTTTTGTTTAAGGTTTTTTAATTTCTTGAAACATTACGCTCCAATTCTTGTTATCTGTTTTTGACTCGGAGGCTTTAGCTTTTGGCTGATCTTGCCCCTTCTTGACATCAGCGAGAGAGGATCGGATGGCGGCCATGTGTTCATTCATGATCTTGAATTCTTCCACAAGGGCAGCAACCTGAGTCACTAGAATTGAAGAGGTTGTATCCGATTGAAGATGTCGTTTAGCGTCTGCGGCTGTATTTGTGGCGAGCGACTGATTGAAATTCGCTGAGAGTTCAGAGATTATTGGGACCATTTTATCAAGCACTTTGATTGTGCATTGATTGGTTTTGTTTTGCATATCAGCGATTCTTGTAGAGATCATGTTAGGAAATTTCATGTTAGATGCTTTGATGATGACAATTAGGATGTTTTGTTAGACCCCAAAATATGTAAGCTTGACTCTATAAGCTTTGAGCGTTAGAATTGTAATAGGCTTTATAGGCTTTGTTTTATTTTTATTCTGGAGTGTTAGGCTAAGTATTCTTAAACTGAGCGTCTGATAATTTCTGAGTGAATTTATCAGTAGTTAAGTTTAAAGACTCAAGCGCCTGAAGTCTGAATGAAGATAAAGATTCCAAGCGTCCAATCGACCAACTATATCAAGCGTCTATTAGGACAGAAGTTATTCAAAGATGAATAAGCGTTTATTAATGACTGATTTCACCTGAATTTATTTTAAAGACCAGAAGGAGTTTAATGCAAATATTCTCAGTGCATTAAGTGCCAACATGCATTTAATTCAAATGCATTAAATGCTGATAAGAGCATTAAATGTGATAAGCTCTTTTGGACGTACGGAGAAGCCACCCTATTGGACTATCAACTATTCACAGACTGCAACACTAACTTTTGTGCAGTAGATTTTTAGGAAAAAGGACAAAAGTTGTTCACTCGCGGAAGTGAGAGATACGTGCCTGTGCATGTGTCAAACGGACACTTTTTCTAAGAATGCCTATAAATAGAACTTCAACAACAAGTATACCCGATTTATTCCAAGCCAAATTGCTGTTACATTGAAGTCTCATTTCTTAAACTCTCAGAAAAGCCAGAATATTCAAGAAAACATTCTCTTTGCTTTTCTTCAATTCCTAAGACAGTCAACCAATATCTCAAACATTCTTTTCGGAGAAACCTACATTATTATTGAGATATTTTCAGTTGTTTGAACTTTATCAAAATCAAACAAACCGTTTATAAAAACCTAATCTAAGCCTCGCGATCTGTGTGAAGTCGAAGTTGGATACTTGCATTATTTCTGAGTTAAAGAAGCAAGAGGATAGAAGTGTTTTGGAGCAGAAATTCGTGTGATCAAGGAGCTCAAGTCATCAATATCCATCTCTCCCTAACTTGTAGAAGATTCTGTGTGATTCTTTGAGAATCATTTTAGTGGATTGCCTCCAAGTGTTCAAGGAGAAGAAGGACGTAGTTGTAATTACACCACCAAACGAACCTTACAAATATTGTGTTATTTACTTTACAGTTAATTTTCTTATTATTATATCACTGCATAAATTGATTAAGTAAAACACAATCAAAAGCAAAGCAACTAAGAAATTTGTGACGCTAAAAGATTTCAAACAAGAAGACTATAAAATCAATTCCTCTATGCTAACACTGATTAAAGAACTGAACGCTTAAACCTATCTGGTTATAGTATTCAAATCTTGAAGTCTAAGTTAACTTTATAAAAATAGTCTTCAATAGACGCTCAAGTCAAGCGCTTAGTTTTCAAGCGTCCAACGAATTTCAATACAAATTTTTTGAAGTCAAAAAAGACTTCAAGGTCTATTCAACCCCCCCTTCTTGACCCTTTCGTATACCACTTGGGACCAACAAGTGGTATCAGAGCATGCTAAAGTTGAAATTTTAAAATTTTCAAGCATAACTGCTTATTTAGATCCTTTTCAAAATATAGTTGCTTTTAAATTTTTCATGGCATTTTCTAAAGTTACTAAGTTGACCGAGTCAAACTATGACTCATGGAAGGTCAAAGATTTTACTTATTTGTGTTTCTGTGATGACGAAATGTGTGATGTCATTTCAGATGGACCTATTCAGATTGACAAAGTAATCACCAGAGCGTCTGGAGCCACAAAAGAGACTCCAGATGGCTATGTTGAGATGCCAAAGCAGGAATGGTCCACGGATGAGCGTCAGAGATTTTATCTAGACAATGTTGGTCGAAACGCTTTGTACACTGCTATTGGTGGTAACGACAACTTATTCAACAAGGTCAAATATTGTAACACTACCAAGGAAATATAGGATAAATTAGCCATAATTTGTGGCGGTTCAGCACAAATCAAGGAAAACAAACTTTCAATCGCCAAAGAAAAGTTTAATGGTTTTAAGATGTTGCCTAACGAGACACTAGAGCAATTGGACATAAGATTCACAGCTCTTGTTACGGAACTTACATCGTTGGGAATGGACTTGCAAAACAGAGAAATGGTGGTTAAGATTTTCAGAAGTCTACCTAGTAGATTTTTGATGAAGACAACAACGATGAGAGAATCTAATATGTTGGATCTTTTAAGTCCAGAAGACGCCTTTTCAGAGCTCAAAGCATTTGAGTTTGAGTTAAATTCAGCCAGTGATGTTGTGAGCAGTCCGGTAATAGAGTCTGGAGCGCTTATAGCATCAATTAAGGGTAAATCGGGTAAAAAAGGAAAAGTTTCAGATGTTAGTGAGGATGAGAAACTAGCGCTTCTGAATAGATTCAGAAAGTTCTTGAGATATGAAAAGAAAGGAAATAGTCCTAAGCATCAAGGACAAAGTTCATATCAAGCGCCTGCTCCAGTACAACAACAGTATCAAGCACCTCAATATTTTGCACCTTCTCCCTCTGTGCCGATTCAGTACCAAGCGTCTAATCAACAAAATCTTCCATCTCCAGTGGTCTCAAATCCACACACTGCAAGGCTAACAACTGAACAAAAGATGAAGACTAATCTTTGTTATAATTGCAGGAAACCAGGGCACTACCAGGTAAATTGCCTTTATCCAAATGTATCCAAGCCCTCAAGGCAGGATTACATGGATAGAAACCAATTCAGGAGCAACCTTCGTCAACAAGGTTTGCTAGCGGAATCAGAACTAGAGTTCGCACCTGAAGATTTGGAATCATCAGAAGAGAGTAGTGATGATTATGAGCCAGTGAATGACTCAGCGCTTATCTGTCTATTGGCCAGAGATGATGAAGCGTCCCCTGAGGTAAACACTAAATTATCTCTTCCTCTCTCATATGATGAATTACTTGACAAAGTCAAAGAATATTATAATGATTGTCAAGATGCCGCCAAATTATATCAAAATCACTTCGATATCATTTCATTGCTCACAAGTGATAAAGTAACGCTCAAAGCAGAGTTGCAAGTTCACTAACAATGCATTGAGAAGAACCAATTGCTTGAGAGTGAGATAACCCAGTTGAAAAGTGATCTCGATATAATAGTCAAGAGAGAAGCTGAGTTGATTGCTAAACTTGCTAAATCAGAACAACTCGTCTCATCATTGTCTAAAGCGTTAAGAAAGCTAGACAATGTGGCTGAGGTAACAAGGTTATTCGGTGAAAAGACCAGTTTATGATGCAATAAATTCGGTAAACAACCAAATAAATCTAATGTTACGGCAAACAACAAAGGAAAGGGTGTTTTCTTTGTTGAGGAAGGTTCACTATGTCAAACATGAAATGAATCGAGTGACAATGGTACGAGGCCAAACGGGAAAGCCAAAACTGACTCAAGTACGTGAAAAACGAAAGCCAAAGATTCACAAAGAAAGGTTCATCCAAACGCTCTAAAAGCCAAGGATAAATCTAACCACTATGAATCAAGCGCTAAGCGTCCAGCACTAAAAGTACACCCCAAGCCAGCGCCCAGGAAATACCAGCATCAATATCCAAAGCAGTCTAGATTATATTATCGCTACTATGATGATTATTATTATGACTCTAATTATGATTACTATTATAATCGAGGATATTATTATACACCCAAAAAGCACACACAATACTATGTGAAACCCAAGAAGGCTAATTCTCCCGCAATGAAGAATAAGTAAATATGGGTTCCTAAAGTTCTAATTCAAACTAACAATGATACTAATGGTGAAGGACCCAAGCAACAATGGGTACCTAAATAGAAATAGAACTTCCCTTTTGATTGAAGGTACCTAAAGCTAGAGCTGATACATCTGTTTGGTACTTCGATAGTGGATCGTCAAGGCACATGACTGGTTCTGAGGATCTTCTGATCAACTATCGAGTCGCCAATGGTCCTCAGGTTGTATTTGGTGACAACTCCAAAGGTAAAACCAAAGGTATAGGTACTGTGCATAGGGGGAACATCATGATAAGTGATGTTTATTATGTTGAGGGTCTGAAGCACAATTTATTAAGCATAAGTCAATTTTGTGAAAAAGGCTTCGAAGTCATATTCTCAAGCGACTGTTGCTATATAAATGATGCTAAGACTAAGTTTACTAAATTGAAAGCTAAAAGAACAAACAACGTATATTTGGTTGATTGGGGTTCAACACTTGATAACAACCCAACATGCTTTGTTGCTAAAAGTGAATCTAAAACGGGTTGGTTATGGCATAGAAAAATGAATCACCTCAACTTTAAAAGAATCTCTCAACTTATAAATCTAAATCTTGTAAAGGGATTACCAAAAGGACCATTTCACAAGGATCGCTTTTGTGACGCTTGTTAAATGGGAAAACAAGTTAAATCATCTTTCAAGAGAAAACCTCATCTATCCACCTCTAGAATACTTGAACTACTTCACATGGATCTATTTGGACCTGTTCAAACGATCAGTGTGAGCAGTAAAAAGTATACTTTGGTGATGGTAGATGATTTCTCTCGATTTACTTGGGTGGAATTTGTTTCATCCAAAGATGAGACATGTGACAAGTTAACAACGCTTATTCGACAACTTCAAATATTGAAAAATCTTAAGGTTGCAAGAATAAGAAGCGATCACGGTACTGAGTTTACTAACAAGGTTGTTGAGAAGTTTTGTGCAGAGAATGGAATACATCATGAGTATTCAGCTCCCAGAACTCCCCAACAGAATGGTGTTGCTGAGCGCCGGAACAGAACGCTCAAGGAAGCTACCAGGACAATGTTAGCAGAGTCCAAGCTTGCTCCTAGATTTTAGCCCAAAGCAATCAACACTGCTTGTTACACTCAAAATCGGTGCATGATCAACAAATAGCATGAGAAAACTCCATATGAACTGTGGAAGGGACATAAGCCAAATGTTTCATACTTTCATGTCTTTGGTTCTAAATGTTTTGACACGAAAAATCCTTACGTGTATTAAACAGCAAGTGGACTGGTCGTGTGTAGTAATAAAGTGGACAATAAAGTCCGGGTTGTCGAACCTCAAGGACTTGTATTTTAGTTTATGATTTTAAAGCAATTGAAGAACTTAAACTAAAACAAGAATTAACTAAAATATTATGTAAGTAAGATATAAGAAACAAGATGTCGAAATCAAGATAGCTATGGAAAAGAGCAACTAAGACACATGTGTTGGCATAAATTAATC
Source organism: Buddleja alternifolia (assembly GCA_019426215.1). Taxonomy (NCBI): domain Eukaryota; kingdom Viridiplantae; phylum Streptophyta; class Magnoliopsida; order Lamiales; family Scrophulariaceae; genus Buddleja; species Buddleja alternifolia. Next base: position 206,267 of record CM033407.1, on the reverse strand, counting down.
AATTTTCATTATAAACATGTTCTCATATTATTAGACTAATGTTGCTTTGGTGGAAAAAACCTTAAATAATTACTACCCGATTTCTCGGCTGTAATAATCCTATGATTAATTGATGGTTCTCTAGATATGTCTATCCGAGAATCTAACCAACAATCATGCATTCAAGTTCTAGAATTTCCCCGGATTAATCCGGCTAACTGCACCCGGGAATCTCTACCTATCTCTAGGGGCAATTCCCTATTTTTTACGGATTATGTGATGATCCTCTTTGCACCTTAAATTAACTTCTCTCGAACGAATAATTTAAGCAATAAATCATGCATATGGTAGCTAAGCATATGATGCATTCAAACAAGATCAAGACACAAAGCAACAATAGAATTAATATGAAAAACACAATTTATAACTCAATTATCATAATTTAGCATCAACATGGCCTTAGTTCGAAGAATCTATTTCATCATAAAAGATAAAAGATAGGAACTTAAATTAAGATTCATATTCATAGACAAAAATAAATCTAAATCTAAGAAACTCCCTCGTATTTTTGATGGTTGAACTTCGATCTTCATCTCTTCCATGCTTCTTGATTTCTTCACCTGCAGAGGTTGTTGATAATCTTCATAACTAATCTAAGGATGATGAAGATGATGATAGGATGTGTTTAGGCTCCCCCAATGGGGAATGTGTTTTCAAGTGTGTTTAGGCTCCCCCAATGGGGAATGTGTTTTCAAGTGTCTTATAGGATGGTCTTCAATCCTCCTTTTATAGCAAAAAAATCCACCTACCAAGAACATGTGCTTCCATTCTCTTTTCTTTCCACCTACCATTCTCTTGCTTTCCATCTACCAAGAATGTGAACTACCATTCTCTTGTTTTCCACCTACCATTCTCTTCCTTTCCATCTACCAAGAATGTGAACTACCATTCTCTTGTTTTCCACCTACTAAGAATGGGAGCTGCCACTTTCGTGTTTTCCAGCGCAGAGATAGTGTTTTATTCATAAAATTCTCCACAGACCTCCGAATTTGATGCTTCAAGTCCCCATGTGAAGATAAGACATACATCTACAACTTTGTAGAAGGCCACTTCATCCAATTCTGTCTCTAAATATATCAAAATGACGTTCCAATGTGGAGGTTGTTTCTGATTTGGCGCCCAGGTGTGCGGAAATGGTACTAAAATATGATTTTGGCTAACTCCAGCTTGTTTCTTGCTTGTTTGGTCGTAGAGGTGTGAAAAATCTTGGCCTAAACTTGTTTATACGTCCTTTTTCCACCCTTTATTCGATTGTATCCACTTAAGGCCTGAAATCACTTAATGCACGAATTAAACGCACAAGTGACAAAATCAAGCGATAAATGAACCTAAAACATAAACGCAAAGGGGCTTAATAACACGTAAAAATGACTCCTATCAACTCCCCCAAACTTATCAATTGCTCGACCTCGAGCAATAAAAGGTTTAGGGCACAGAAAACATCATCAACCAAAAAGAGAAAACAAAAACAACAAACGAACTCACTTTCGTGGAGTAACGATTGCACTTAGCCTGTGCAACAAGCCTTTAAACCTTTGAGTTACCTCAAAGGACGAGTTATAGTCTCGTGAGGGTTTGCAGACGATATACCCACAAAATCTAACAAACTTTCAATCTCAACCAGATGAATACATCTCAACATAATTAACAAGAATAAATGGCACAAAATCATCCTTTTACATCTCACAAATATATATACATATCAACTACTTTTGCTCATGTGACTCCAATACTGGAAAAGACTCCATAGGGTGTAGTGAAAATAAATCTAAGGTATTATAGTCGAGAGGCATCCTTACCAAATTTTGGACATTAATCCCATATGTACCAACTTTATGATCAAACACAAAGCATAAGAATCATAGAAAATTTCATAGCCATTTAAATTTCATTATCTCAAACATTCAAACTTTCAATTCATATGAAACTTTCCAATTAATTAACTGCATTAAGGCTAGATCATTTGCAATGTTTTATTCCATTAGGCTTTCTATGGCACCCATGTAACAAGTTTTAGATCAATGACTCCCAAACTAGATAGTTTTGGGGCATTAAGTGTAAAGACACTCCTAAGGATTTAATCACTTGAGTGTCAAAGGCCACGAAATAAAATTAGATCTTTTAAACAATTCGCTTCTTTTTGGCTTGAGCTTAGCTCAAATTAGCATAATAGTACAGTATATAGGCATAAAATTTTTCACCTCCAGTACGTATTAACCTGACCAATTTTGGTCATACCAAAATTCAACCTTTTTAATTCATTTTTTAGCATACAAAATTAACTATTCAATTTATAACCGTATGAGAAATCTAAGTTAATATTTCCGAGAAAAATTCCTTAAGTGTCTCAAGATGGTTATCCTCTCAACTCCTCTACCTTCGATTTATGTGCATTGTGAATCATCTAAGAAATCAATCCTAGTATAGGATCTCCATGAGCAATTTCAAAGATATATATGTTCATTTAAATTCAAATTATTTCAAAAAATCATGCCATTTTTACAAGGCCAGAATCATAGCTCAAGGTTATTACCAAGAAGAGGGTATTGACTTTGAGGAGACATATGCTCCTGTCGCCCATCTTGAAGCAATCCGCATGTTTCTAACGTATGCAACATTCAACAAGTTTACTGTGTATCAGATGGACGTGAAGAGTGCCTTCCTGAATGGTAAACTCCAAGAAGAGGTATATGTGGAACAACCACTAGAATTCATCAACAACCATGGTAAGGGTATGGTTTACAAGCTAGACAAAGCATTTTATGGGCTTAAGCAAGCACCCCGAGCATGGTATGACACTCTCTCTATTTTCCTTATTGGTAAAGGGTTTTCAAAAGGTAGTGTTGATACAACATTAATTAAAATTACCAATGGCAAAGATATTCTCTTAGTCCAAATTTATGTTGATGATATTATATTTGGCTCTACTAACAAGCGTCTGTGTGAGAAATTTTCGAAAATGATGCAAGAACAACTTGAAATGAGCATGATGGGTGAATTAACCTTCTTCTTAGGTTTTCAAGTTAAACAACTCCCTAATGGCATATTTATTAACCAAACTAAATATACACGTGATATGATTAAGAAATTTGGTATGGAAAATGCATCATCTTCAAAAATTCCAATGAGCCAAACATTTAAGTTAGATGAAGATGAAAGTGGGAAGAAAGTTGATATCACTAATTATAGAGGTATCATTGGATCACTTCTCTATCTTACTGCCAGTAGACCTAATATTATGTTTTCGGTATGCATGTGTGCACATTTTCAAGCTGATCCTAAAGAGTCACACCTTGTTGCTGCCAAGAACATCCTTAAATACCTAAAAGACACACAAAATGTGGGCTGATGGTATCCAAGGGACTCTCCTTTTGAACTAATTGGTTACTCAGATGCAGATTTTGCAGGTTGCAGAATAGATCGTAAGAGTACTAGTGGTACATGTCAATTTCTAGGTGATAGGTTAGTTTCATGGCATAGTAAGAAACAACAATCCATAGCTACCTCTACAGTCGAAGCTGCATATGCAGCTACAAGAAGTTGTTGTGCACAAGTATTATGGATGAGGCAACAACTTAGAGATTATGGTATAATCCTAGGTCCAACCCCCATTCATTGTGATAACCAAAGCGCTCTAGCCATGACTCAAAATCCTGTTCTTCATTCCAGAACCAAACATATTGACATTAGATACCATTTTCTTCGTGACCATGTTCAACAGAAAGATATCTCCATGTACTTCATTGACACAGACAAACAATTGGCAGATATCTTCACCAAAGCGCTCAACGAACAACACTTTCTCACTTTGAGAAGTGAACTAGGTATGATCGATTTAAACGCTTAATCATCATGCATCATATTTTATTAGACATATAATTTAGGGGGAATCCGCGCTATTTATGTCTAAAAGATCTTTGAAAAGTTGTTACAAGTTAACAAATTTAGGGGGAACCTTAAAATTGTACTTGAACCTAACTGTAAGCGTCAATGATAAAAAACTTTCATATGCATGATCATCAATGCTCAGAATCATTTATGCATAATATGTTGGACGCTCAAGTATAAAAAAGTTTTGATCTCAAGCGTCAACATAAATCTTATAAGTGGTACGCGTTAAGCATTCAACATACTCCACTCAACACTTAATATAAAATTGTTTATAAAACTCATGCATAAATTTTACACGCTTCTTGATGAAGTGGATAGACTCAAAAGTCTATTTTGGATTCTATTCACACGTTTCCATCACATCAAACTGGCGGGTAATCAAAACTTTACAAAATGATGGTTCAGAATTAGTGCATGTTTGGGTACGTGTCAGTATACCATCAGGCGTCAACATAAATCTTATAAGTGGTATGCGTTAAGCATTCAACATACTCCACTCAACACTTAATATAAAATTGTTTATAAAACTCATGCATAAATTTTACACGCTTCTTGATGAAGTGGATAGACTTAAAAGTCTATTTTGGATTCTATTCACACGTTTCCATCACATCAAACTGGTGGGTAATCAAAACTTTACAAAATGATGGTTCAGAATTAGTGCATGTCTGGGTACGTGTCAGTATACCATCAGGCGTCAACATAAATCTTATAAGTGGTATGCGTTAAGCATTCAACATACTCCACTCAACACTTAATATAAAATTGTTTATAAAACTTATGCATAAATTTTACACGCTTCTTGACGAAGTGGATAGACTCAAAAGTCTATTTTGGATTCTATTCACACGTTTCCATCACATCAAACTGGCGGGTAATCAAAACTTTTCAAAATGACGGTTCAGAGTTAGTGCATGTCTGGGTAAGTGTCAGTATATCATCAGGCGCGTGCATTACACTCTGAAAATCCCAAACGTTTTAAAAGATTTAACTCGGACTTCAAATCTTTATATATGGGAGTTACCAAATGGATTTTCCCTCTCTTGTTTAAAACTCGCATCCGCAGTTAAAATTTTCATGGCTGAGATTAAATAACTTTACACGTTTCTAAATCCTACTAAGACGAGAGAACACAAGTTTAAAAAATTCCTTACCGTGTCATTTAAAACACAATTTCTGCAGAAAACTTATTTACTCTTACTCGAAGCTTTCTGCAAAATTACTCTCTCTCTCTTTTCTTCAAAAGGAAAATCTCAGTTCATCTTTGTCACTAAAATGGCACCGAAGAAATCTACTGCTGCTTTTTCCGAGCTTACCATCAAGGTCACTGAAGTCCTTGTTGTCGACTGGAAATTTCAGTATGAACAACCTCAGATTAACCTGACAGAAATGATGGACTCTGTAACCAAGGCTGGGCTTAAAAAATTCTTAACTCAATACTCCTACCTGTTTCCAATGGAAGTCGACACCTTTTGGAGAACTACTAAACTCTCCGCGGATAAGAAGTCTATCTCTTGTCTCATTCCTCTATCCAAGAAGGAGGCACCAAAAGAATTTGTTTTGTCTGCTGCTTCCATTGCCTAGAACTTCAATCTCCCAAATGAGGGTGAGGCATTGGATTGTGTTACCCTAGAACAAATCAAAGAAGCATGGACCCTTATGAGTGCTTATGACGGTGTACTATACAAACAGCATTTTGAAAAGAAAGAATTAGTAACTAAATACCGACTGATGACTGATTTTTGCAGAAAAATCATAGAATGCAGAATGAGTACTTTTGATAAGGTCAACCCAGTGCAATTTTAGATGATGACAGCAATACTCCTCAACATCAAGATCAACTGGAGTGAGTATGTCTTTGGAAGGTTTCGGGACTGTTTAAGCGCCCTAAATAAACCTTATGAGCTTGTTTTGAGTGACCTGCTATATTGATCAGAGTGTGTCTACTCGTCTGGTCATCCTCTGAATGAGGCCAAGTTGCTGGGAAGAAGGATTCTCAATAATCTTTTCAATCCTCCCAAAGATGGTGCTGCTGCTAGACCACTGTCTGAGCGTCAAGAAGTACGTGAATCAACTGATGAGGAAGTTGAGCGTTCTGCTCAAGTGGAAGTCGTGAAGCGTCCGACTGTTACAGAGAAGAGGGCTCCCAGAAAGCCCAAGGCTCAAGCTATTCCTTCTTCTCAAAAGGACGATGAGGAAACTGATGAGGATGCAGAGGACAAGATCCCTTTGATCAGACGGAGGAAGCTGGAAGGTATAATCAAACAAATAGACTTCGAAGAACCAGTTGCTGCTCCTTCCGCTCAAACGCCTAAACTAGTTGAAGGAGTCAATGTAAAGAAGATTTTCAAGCGTTCCAGGACAAGCAAGCGTCAAGCTGCTCCTCTTTTAAAAGAGCCTGAGACGGTTGAGCCAAGCGCTCAAGTTGCTGTTGAGACAAGCTCTTAGGGTAAGTTTATTTCTTCCCGCAGCATTTCTATTCCTACATCTGTAGAAGTTCCTGCTCTTATAGAGGATAATTCCTGTGCTACAGCTTTAGTTACAGCTGCTGCTGAAGCATCTATAGACGTCCATCGGGATGTTGAGATGACAAATGTTGTGGATATTGCCAAAGATGTTGCCGCCGAAGTTGCTACAATTGAAGCCGAGAAACCTGCTCCCAAAGAGGTTCAAACATCAGCTCTTGTCCCGGTTATAACAGAGGCACGCTCAGAAAGTCAGAGCGCTGCTAAAGACGTTACTATACCCCGACACTTCTTCAAGCTGGACCCACTGAAAACAATTGATCAGTCAATCAACTACATGCCTCCTGCGCTCGAAGAAGATTTCATCCCCGCAGGTTATAATGAAGAAAGATACATAGTTGCTGAGGATGAAGTAGCCCTGCTGATTAAGTCTAATCAGTCCATTCACGACACTTTGTTCGACTCACAATTCACACCAGCCGAGAAAACATATTATCTGGTTGTTCAGCTTGGAAAAACTCCTAGTCAGATTCCTGCTTTGGTTGCTCGCCAAGCAAAAAGGAAAGGAGGTAGGACTCCAAGATGTGATGTGGATCTGACTTATTATCGAGAATTTGGGTACAGCAAGCCCACTGGCTTTGCTCTGAGGGATTTTAACATACGAGTGTATGAGCGTCTACCTGTCACACTTCTAAACCCATCATAGGCAGTGTTGAATAGAGAAGGGTACACTCACTCTCCCCAGCTCGTAAATGACAAAGGTCATGATGCGATGATGACTTTGGAAGTAACTGAAGCTATCCGAGCTGAAATGTCCAAGTGATATATAGTTAGACCAAGTCATTAGAGCTCTTAGATTTGCATTATCTATATTCTTGTCTCTTATGTATTTTTGTTTAGTTGTAAAAATGCGTGTAATCATTGATATATATAAAAATGCATAAGCGTCTATATAAAAATGAAGATAAAGATTCCAAGCATCCAATCGACCAGCTATATCAAGCGTCTATTAGGACAGAAGTTATTCAAAGATGAATAAGCGTCTATTAATGATTGATTTCACCCGAATTTATTTCTAAGACCAGAAGGAGTTTAATGCAAATATTTTCAGTGCATTAAGTGTCAACGGGCATTTTATTCAAATGCATTAAATGCTGATAAGAGCATTAAATGTGATAAGCTCTTTCGGACGTACGAACAAGCCACCCTATTGGACTGTTAACTATTCACAGACTGCAACACTAACTTTTGTGCAGCAGATTTTCATGAAAATGAACAAAAGTTGTTCACTCGCGGAAGTGAGAGCTACGTGCCTGTGCATGTGTCAAACGAACATTTTTTCCAAGAATGTCTATAGATAGAACTTCAACAACAAATATACCCGATTGATTCCAAACCAAATTGCTGTTGCATTGAAGTTTCATTCCTTAAACTCTCAGAAAAATCAGAATATTCAAGAAAACATTCTCTTTGCTTTTCTTCAATTCCTAAGACAGTCAATCAATATCTCAAACATTCTTTTTGGAGAAACCTACATTATTATTGAGATATTTTTAGTTGTTTGAACTTTATCAAAATCAAACAAACCGTTTATAAAAACCTAATCTAAGCCTCGCGATCTGTGTGAAGTCAAAGTTGGATACTTGCATTATTTCTGAGTTAAAGAAGCAAGAGGATAGTAGTGTCTTGGAGCAAAAATCTGTGTGATCAAGGAGCACAAGTCATCAATATCCATCTCTCCCTAACTTGTAGAAGATTCTGTGTGATTCTTTGAGAATCATTTTAGTGGATTGCCTCCAAGTGTTCAAAGAGAAGAAGGACGTAGTTAGGATTACACCGCCCAACGAACCTTACAAATATTGGTGGTCCCAAGTGGCATACGAAAGGGTCTAGAAGGGGGGGTGTTGAATAAACCCTGAAATCTTTTTCGACTTCACAAAAATTTTCGTATCACTTTAGAAATTTGAACGCTTGGAAAGCTGAGCGCTTGGGTCAGACGCTTCAGAGTAGTTAACTTAGACTTAGTGATTTCAGCAGTTTACCAAAGTAGGGCAACGCTTTAGATCGCTTAATCAGGGTTAGCACAGCGGAAATGATTTTTAGCGTTCTTTTAGATAATTTAATCGCTTTTCAATTTTATGTCTTTTTCAGAATAATATAATGTGATGAATATAAGATTATAAAATATAAATGACACAATAAATTGTAAGGTTCACTGGGTGATGTAATCCCAGCTACGTCCTTCTTCTCCTATTTCACTTGGAGGAATTTACTATGATGATTATCAAAGAATCACACAGAAACTTCTACAAAATAGTAATGGATGAAAATGATCTTGGGCTCCTTGATCACACAGACTTCAGCACCAATGAAGATCGTCTTCTTCAAGCTTCTCTCACTCAGAAATACTGCCTGAAAGGTTTCAACAACTTTTCTCACTCAGATGAAAGATTGAGGTTTGTCACTAGGGTTTGTTTGTTTTAGAGAAGATCAAACAACTTGGAATATCTCAGTTGGAGTTTGAATTTCTTCTTTGGAAGATATTTGAGATATTTGTGACTGTCTGGAATGTAGATAGAAAGCTTGAAAGGTTTTGGCTATGGGGTTTCTAAGCTTTTTCCAGAAAGAATGTACGTAAGATTTTTGGCTATAATTTCTCATATATTCTTGTTGTTATATTTTGGGTTTTTCTGGAGCAAGGTATTTATAGGCAATTTCTTGGGATCTGTCCGTTGGACACATGTAGAAGCGTGCCTTTGACGTGGCACGTGATCATACCTAAAGTCTGACATTCTTGAAAATTTGCTGAATCCGATTTTGACGGGAGCAGCTAAAACTCTGAAATTTCTGACAGTCTGGTCAAAAGGTGGCTTGTCCACAAGTCATAGTAGCTTATCACATTTAATGCTCATATCAGGCATTTAATGCATTTGAATTTATTTCCCGTTGGAAATAAATGTCCGTTGAATGATTGCATTTAAGTCCTTCATGACTTGAGGATTTATTTTAGGTGAATCTTACATCCATCGCTTAAGACAATTTGAGCGCTTGATCCATGTATCCTGAAATAGGTTCCTTTAGCGTTTGACGGACGCTAAGAGACAAATCTTCATCTCTGGTTGACTTCAGATGCTGGTCTTCAACTTCTTCTCTAATAGACTCACCTAGAATTCTACTAGCGATTCAGTTACTAAGACTTAGTCTAAAATCTACAAAGATAAAAATTACAAGCCTAAACAAAATTACAAACTTTCAAATACTTAAACAATGATCTAAGGAAAGCATAAACTTACATTTTAATTGGGGTCTAACAATGAATCCTATCTTGTCATCATCAAAACATCTAACATGAAATTTCCTAACAAATATTGTGTTATTTACTTTACAGTTAATTTTCTTATTATTATATCATTGCATAAATTGTTAAGTAAAACACAATCAAAAGCAAAACAACTAAGAAACAGTTTGTGACGCTAATAGATTTCAAACAAGAAGACTATAAAATCAATTCCGCTGTGTAGTTATAGTATTCAAATCTTGAAGTCTAAGTTAACTTTTTAAAACAGTCTTCAATAGACGTTCAAGTCAAGCGCCTACTTTTCAAGCGTCCAACGAATTTCGATACGAATTTTTTGAAGTCGAAAAAGACTTCAGGGTCTATTCAACCCCCCTTCTAGACCCTTTCGTATGCCACTTGGGACCAACAGTTCACCCCACTGGGCACTTCTTTAGATTGATCTTCAAGTCGAGAGCATGAATCTCGAATTTCAACAAGAGAATTTCTGTCTGCTTTCTTGAACTCTTTAGCTTTTAGGATTATCTAAATCTGATAAACTGTCGCTTGAGGAAGATGAGTGCTCTTTATAAAGCAAAGGATCTTTGGATATTAGGGCTTTTCCTCTAGCAGGATATCTGACAAGCAGTTCCTCCTGTTCTTCTCTAGCGACTTCTTGAATGGCTTGATCTATTGATTGAGTTGCAGCTTAAATTTGCACAACTTGGGTTTCAAGTGGTTCCTCTGGAGTTCTTGGGTCATCTTACTTTTGAGCGTCTTCCACAGTAGAAGTTTCTTCCACTTGCATTTCCATGATTTGCACCGAAGAGGAAGGTTTATCAACAGGGATGACCCAGAGTGGGCCAATTGCTTCCATGACATGCCTTGGACTTATGTAGAAGGTTCACAAAATATAAAAATGAGTGTCTCCTCGCACTGTTCTATGCTAAACGCTAGGTCAGCGTCTTCCAGAATAACTACACTAGAGATGCAGGAATTGAAATAGTCCATCAAGTAAGTCATCAAGGCCTAAGCAAGCGCTTGATCCACTGGCTAGATAAGAGAAATATATTAGGTCACACTGATATTCCTTTCACACATTAAAACAGGCAAAATATTGTAGCCTCTGAACTCACTGAACCTAAAGTGATGGTTGAAGTGATGTCCTGCGGCTGTATTTAGCCCATAAGTTAGGAAGTTTTTGGAAAATTATCACATGTTTATACGTCATTGCTGAACAAACTACTTTAATTGTAGATTACTGTTAAACATGTTGGTCGTTTAGCCTATATTAAATTAAAACCAATTTAACGCAAGTGCACGTGATGACAAGTAATAAAGTGTACCAAAGTACGGATATCATTCCCTCGAAGACTTAACCAAATTTATAAAGAATTAAATTGGAATTAGTTCTAAGTGCCTGAAATTCAAATTAATAAGATGAGTTTTTAATTAACCTATTGATGTGGGTAGAAATCCGTCTTTGGGCCAAGCTGGGTAGTCCAATACCTTGTGGGCCCAAGCCCAATGGTTTTATAGACTTGGATCCTTTTAGAAGACATCATATTTGGACAGGCTTAGCTGGAAGCCCTGATTACACGACCTGCACAGGTAGGGCAGCGCTGATTATGGACAGCTGGGAGACAAGATTTAATGAATCACCAACCTTGCCATATATAGACCTGCGGAGATCAAGCCCACATTTTTTTATCTTACCATTTATACCCGATTGATTATAGCCCAATATAGATAGATTATGATTTATTCTTACTACCAAATGTATATTTAGCATAGTTGACTTACCCCTTTCAACCCCCCATCAAATTCTTGTATAAATATCAATTTCTACATCAATAAAAGGATCGAACTCTTTACCCCCGTGGACATAGGTCTGATTTTGGATCGAACCACGTATATCTTGCGACCATTTTACATTATATTCGTGTTTTATATTATATCTTTATATTCTATATTGCATATTCTTATTGATGTGAAACCTACACACATCAATTGGCGCCGTATGTGGGAACCTTTGAGCAAAAAAAGGCGTGAGGTAATCTTATTTTTTCGTGAAAATATTTTCTTTTACTGTAACAATTTTTATGTTCGAGTTAGTGCCCGACGCACCAATTATTGGGCGCCATTCCTTGTAATAGTAACTCTAGATTTCAACAATCGTTTTCTTATAAATAAAGTCAATCTCTTTTTATATGTGTGGCATGTCTTTATTCTTAAATTAGTTTTTACTTTGGCTTAGAATAAAGTCCCGAAGGATCACACATAGCTATGGGACATCATTGTACATTGGGTGTGGCAATGATGGAATATGTCTCGAAGGCTGTGATCTTTAAACATTGTGGAACTGAACAACCCCATAGAAGTTCCTAAAATGGATTCCCAGTCGAATGTGGAACTTCCAGTGGTTTTGTAGTATAAGAGTAATCCTTATGGACCTAAGATTCCATTGGATGTCTTATGCGTAACTGCGCATGTTCTTGATTTGTTACATGATCACTTTAGATGATCGAATATGGGCAAACCCAGACATGCACGTCTTACGTAGTAAGGCACGTGAGAATCAAAAGGAATCTATCTCTGACATTAGCCAGTCGGTTAATCTCCTATGGTTACATAGTGAATCGACTTAAGGAATCTTCGGCCGAAGTATGATATCTAAAGAGGCATTTGGTTTCCTCGTTTAGATAGTCGAAGTCGATTTCACATAACGTGGGAAACATAGTATTGAATTAATAGAGCTTCGACCTTAGCCACTGCTCTAGATTCAATCGGGAGATTAGATAGAGGGATCTTATTTATGCGAGGATCAAGATCACAAAAGGCGCATCTTTGCTTTCGTTTTATCTAGGTCTTTGGGACCCTATGCTAGGTGGGCAACCGCGATTTGTAAGTGCCTAGAATTAGCTTGGTGACTAATTCTAGGCTTGGTTGAATCAAAGGATTGATTTAATCTAGTACTTTCCATTTTAGGAAAGTACACTAGCACTGTGGGAAGATGTACTTACTACTAGATAGAAACGAGCCTAAGTGGTCACACACTAACTCGAGAGAGTCACTGCTTGAATAGATGTGATTAATCAATTTTGAGGAAATTGAGGGAATTAGGAAAGTGTAGTACTTTCCTAATATGGAATATAAATTAATTGAAGGATTCAATTAATTTTACTCTTTTAATTAATCTTGTAGAATTAATTAAATTAATGGACCTAGTAGAGTCCAAGTATTAATTGGGTAGACCCCATGTTAAATAAATAAATGTTGGAATTAGTTGGTTGGATTTAATTTGACTTGTATTTAATTGATGGGTTGAGCTTATAATTAAATTGAGAAGTCAAAATTAAATCCTAAATCTAATTGACTTGTGATTGACCGATTTTATGAGTTAAAAAGGGGAAGGGGCGTCTTTTTCATGTAGTGGAGGAGGAAAGGAGTTTCCCCCTCCTCCAAGTCTTCATAGGATAAGGATTACTAGAGAGTTTGGGAGAAAGAAAGTTTCATTTTCCTAATTGGACTCTAGGTAATCTTCACCTATAAATAAGAGATGAAGAAGACTAAAATATTAATCACAATAGCTGGAAAAATTCGCCCCCTCTTAGACCTAAAAATCGGCCACCTCTCTCCTCTTTCCAACAAGACATCGTTCTATTCATGTGTTGAATTAAACGACTTAGAAAATATTCCTACCATTCACATAATCAAGCCTAAGTTAAGCTCAGAATCGCTTTGTTGTCTAGCACGCAAGGCAAGACGATTGGTGACGTGAACGAGGTGTGGATACATCTTAGAGGTGCGACGTTTGGTGTACTCTAAACCGAGAGATACGAAAGACGACAGACAATTTCTCACCCAAGGGAAATTGTGTGGATTTGCACCACAGGGTTGCTGAGACCCAATGTACGAGGTGAAACAAAATTTTTGAAAGGTATAATTTCGCTTACCTAGAATATCAAATCCGATCGGACCAATTCCATATTCCTGTTTTCGGGTGGTTGTACGTTTACTTTTGTAAAATTTTAATTTCCGCTACCACGAGCCACCCGAGGGAATGAGTCTACCTAACATTTTAATGGTAGAAGAGGACATCATGGAAATGGGAAATGGAGATGAAAATGTCGAGAGAGGGAAGAAGGCGATGATATCCCCGCTTGGAGAAGAACAGTCCACACCTGAGACGCCGACGCACCTGGTGAGGTGCTTGGCTAACGACTTACAAGATCCAATGATAGACAACTCGCCGAAAGGCCTGGTGGAGGAAAATAACGTCTTCCCTCAAAGTGTGTTGAGCATGGATCTCATCGTCCAAAGGCTAAAAGGAGTCATCGACAAGGTTGTCACCAAGGTAGTAGACTCTAAACTTGCAGGTGTGGCAGATCGTGCACATAGGGACAATTTCGCGTTCCCTCCCCAAAAAGGAGCGTCCAAAGCTGGAAATATGGAGGTTGGGGGTATTAACTACGTCACCCTTGACAAAAACTCGGGCAAACGTGCTAAAAGGTAGGAATGTCCGGAAGAAGGAGAGAAAGAGAGAAATGCGCAATACCTAGAAAATGGGCAACAAACGTGGGCAACCACCGCTGGAGAGGATGAATCGAACAAGGAGGAAAAGGGTTTTCTAATTTTGAAATGCCGAACAAAAATCTGAAAAAAGGAAATAAAATCGACGATTTTTTTCAAGTTACTTTTTTCAAAATTAAAAAATTCAACAATAAAATATTTTACAAAGAAAGAGGCGGGCTCTATCCCCAGTCTTACACGTGGCGATCATCCACGCATACCTAGGTGCAGTTATGGCGGCATCGTCTGATGAGGTCATAATGACGGTGCGGCTTTCTCGAACTCTAAGGCAATAACTGCAGAAGTATGGAGAAGTCCAATCAGCTCATCAACTTACGAGTAGGGTTTTCTCCAGACCTACACAGGAAGACTTCCTAGAGTTCCGCAGATCAGGTTGCTACACTTGGACGGATTGGAGATTCTTTCGGCATTTGTTCTTCATCATGTTTTCTACTTGCATCCCTGGAGTTTTGTCAGCTCGGCCCATATCAGTTATTTCTTTTCAACTGTTACAGCTTCACTACGTCAAACTTTAGAGTTGGGGGGGAGGGGACTATTGATGTGGGTAGAAATCCATCTTTGGGCCAAGCTGGGTAGTCCAATACCTTGTGGGACCAAGCTTAATGGTTTTATCGACTTGGATCCTTTTAAAAGATATCATATTCAAACAGGCTTAGTTGGAGGCCCCGATTACCTGACCTGCACAGGTAAGGCAGCGCTGATTATGGACATCTGGGAGACAAGATCTAATCAATCACCAATCTTGCCATATATAGACCTGCGGAGATCAAACCTGCGATATGTTTTCTTTACCATTTATACCCGATTGATTATAGCCCAATATAGATAGATTATTATTTATTCTTACTACCAAATGTATATTTAGCATAGTTGATTTACCTCTTTGAATCCCCCATCAAATTTTTGTATAAATATCAACTCCTACATCAATAAAAGGATCGAACTCTTTACCCCCGTGGGCGTAGGTCCGATTTTGAACCGAACCACGTATATCTTGTGTCCATTTTATGTTATATTCGTGCTTTATATTATATCTTTATATACTATATTGCATATTCTTATTGATGTTGAACCCACACACATCACCTACTATGAAATTAAAAATAAGCAACTTAACTAAAAGCAAGAATTAAATGAGAATTAACCAATATAATTAAATGTAGGCTCCCCCCTTCCCTCTAGTCACCTGATTAAAGCAATAAATTAATCTCTAGTTCTATCTCCATCTCAATTTCTAACTCTAAGCACTAATATACTTCTACGCAACTGTCGAATACATAAAAGCTTATCTAACTCTAGTCATCTTCATATGTCTATGCAAGAAGAAACTAAAACTAGACACATTAAGATTAAGTTATCTTCAAGCTAAGAAGGGTCTAAGGGTATATGTCTATCCTCAAAGACAAACAAATAATGCAACTTATCCTATCCTAAGTCCATTATCCTTCTCTGTTTAATCTAAGTTCTATACTTAATATTACTATGTTTAGTTCAATTAAGAAAACAAATACTCAAAATAGGTGGCCAATCTACTTGTGGCTTAGAGCACAAAATTAAACAAGCAACGAGATGAAGAATTAAACTAAAAACATAAACTTCACATTAAATCCAAATAACCAAAGTTCCAGAGTGTGCCTATTACAAATTTAGCTCATAATAGTTAAGAAAAACACACAAAAACTAATGAAATAATCCACAAATTCAACATA
The DNA here is from genome assembly GCA_019426215.1 of Buddleja alternifolia. Classification (NCBI taxonomy): domain Eukaryota; kingdom Viridiplantae; phylum Streptophyta; class Magnoliopsida; order Lamiales; family Scrophulariaceae; genus Buddleja; species Buddleja alternifolia. The sequence continues at coordinate 190,296 of CM033407.1, read as the reverse complement.
GAAAGATCTAACCAATAGAAAAAGAAATAAATCTTGAAGACCAAATATTCTTCTCGCTAGTGATGTCAATCTTCGCTTGAATCCTTTGTATTCTTGTAAAATCCTCTTCTTTTGCTCAAGATGTATTTTCTTTAGGTTTCTCACTCTTTTTTCCTCAACCAAAAACGTCTCCCCTTAATTATGTAGCTCACAATGTTGGATATTGTGTGTATGAAAAGTGTGTGAATACCAATTTTGCGTACAAAATTCAAACACCATACGTATTCGGGATACGAAATATTATTAAATAATATTAATCTACGCTGTGAGTAGATAAGTTTAGCATTTCGAATTTCTCGATTCGGAGTAGTAACGAATGAGAAATTAAGTGTTAAAGTGAGGTGTTTGAATATGGATATCCCACATAGGGCTGTTCATCGGTTCGGTTCGGTCCAAAACCGAACCGAAAATTCGGTTTGCCAAAAATACAAACCGAAAACCGAACCGAACAAATTCGGTTCGATTCGGTTATAACCGAATTTTTTCGGTTCAGTTCGGTTTGGTTCAGGCCAAACCGAATTTATTTAAAAAAATAAAAAAAATCAAGTTTTTTTTAAAATTTGGTTTTTATTTAAAATTTTGGTAGAAAACATTTAGTTTCGGTTTTCTGTGAGAAAGTACTAATTATTCTACTTTGGCACTAAAAAAATATTACCAAAATTTACTCAAATATGTTTACCAAAAAAGTGGGATCAAATGTAGATTAGAATGTTAAGCAATCTTACTCAGTAGAAGGTGGTATTGGACTCCAAATAGGTAGTATAAAAGAGCTCACAAAAGAAGGGGAAAAAAAGTTTCAGCGGCGGCGGCGAACAGGAAGGAGGTGGCGAGCAGGAAGGAGGCGGCGTCGGCGATTTGGAATAGGTACTCACTAACGGCGGTGGCGGCGATTTGGGGATTTCAGATTTGGAATGAAGATGGAGTTTTAGATTTGAGGATTTCATTTCAGATTTTGAAGACCCCATACTCACTGACGCCTTTTTTTGTTGTTAACAACTAAACAAATTCAGATTTAATATAACATAAATAGTAAAATATTAATATAACATATATTAAAAAAAAATCGATTTTTGGTTCGGTTCGGTTCGGTTAACCTAACCGTTAAACCGAAACCGAACCAAAAACCGAATTTCTTAAAAAAAAATCGAAAACCGAACTGAAATTTTCGGTTCGGTTTCGGTTCGAACCGAATTTTCGGTTTTCGGTCCGGTTCGGTCGGTTAACCGAATTTCCGATTTTTTTGAACAGTCCTAATCCCACATTGGATATAAACCATAAGTTGAATGTGTTTATATACAATTGCCTTAAGATAAAGGGTTGTCCCTTTGGGTCATAAGATCTTTACAGACTTTGTGAGGGGGAAGGACCTAACCATGGTCCGGTTCACCATACAAGCGCGCACGCCGCCACCAGTTCGCCCACCCGCTCGGACCGGACCGAGACGTGTGCCTGGACTTGGGCTTGTGGGCTCAAATGTATTATCTTTTTGGGCCAAATTTATTTAAATTTTATTTAATTAATTTGAGCTCCAAAAATTTCCCCTGAAAATCCAACTACTGAAATTGCTGAAAGCTGAAAAAACATTTTTGAAGAAAAAGCTGGCCACCTTTTCTTTTAGTTTTGAATCTGCTTCTAGAAGGACTGTTTGAATTCTATATTCAAACAGTCACCTATCTGTAATAGCCAGATTAATTTTTGTTGTTACAAATATAAGTTTATGAGTAGATTTAATTTCGTTTATAAGGCGTTGTCTGAATTTCAAGCCTATAAATAGGCTACTCCACATTCTGAAATTACACACCGAAAATCACAAAGCATTTTCATCTTCTCTCTAAATATTCAAGCTGTTCTTGGTTCGTTTGAGTTTCTGAATTAGAAGTGGTTCGTAATTCAGAAATTGTAATCGTTGTATCTTAGGACGCTATTGCATAAACCCGTACCACCTGTAGCAGGGCAATTTTGCATTAAGGAAAGAGAGTGTTCTCTCGCCTCGATCAATCCTTCTTTGATAATCAGTTTGTTCAGGTTCTAGTTCCGTTGTTCATTTCTGTCAATTCGAAATTTTGGAAATGGAGAACGTTGGTGATGTTCATGATGATGCTTCCAATACTCTTGACTTCGGACTTGGCCCAGGTGCAGGTCTTGGTCTGGGTATTAGAGCAGGTTCCGGTGGTTATGGTCCTGGTTCCGGTTCAGGTACCGGTTTTGGTCCAGGTTTCGGTCTTGGTTCCTGTTCTGGTCTTAGTTCTAGTTTTTGTCCAACTTCTGGTCCTGGTTCCGGTTCTGATTCAGGTCCCGGTACTTTTGTTCCTCCGGCTAATCTGGTTATACCGGCTCAGGCTGAAAGGCCTTCGAAGTTCAGCGGGGTTGACTTCAAGAGGTGGCAACAAAAGATGTTGCTTTACCTCACGACTTTAGCCTAGCAAGGTTCTTGAGGGAAGATGTTGCATCTGTCCCGGCTGAGTCTACTGACAACCAATTGAGGGTGACTTATGATGCCTGGCACCACTGTGATTTCATTTGCAGGAATTACATCCTCAGTGGTTTGGATGATTCACTGTCAGTGAAGACTGCTAAAGACCTCTGGGAGGCACTAGACAGGAAGTATAGAACTGAGGACGCCAGACTGAAGAAGTTCGTGGTCGCGAAGTTCTTGGACTTCAAAATGGTGGCCTCTATGTTCGTGACAAGCCAATTTCAAGAGATTCAAATAATAATACATGAGGTTCATGTTGAGAACATGGCTTTTAGTGAGTCCTTCCAAGTCGCTTCTATCATAGAGAAGTTACCGCCTTCATGGAGGGACTTCAAGAATTACTTAAAGCACAAACAAAAGGAGATGAGTCTAGAAGAGTTGGTTGTCCGACTCAGAATTGAGGAAGACAATCAGGGATCAGACAAGAAGTTTCCTGTGCAGGCAATGGCAAACATTGCGGAAGTTCCAGAGAGCTCTAACTGAAAACGAAAATTGCAAGGGAAAGCCCGAGGAAATTCCTAGAAGAAGAAGGCTACTGGGAAAGGACAGTCAAGGTCGGGAAAACGCTGTCACAACTATGACAAACTGGGTCATTGGGCTAGAGACTGCGAAGAACCCAAGAAAAACAAGTATCATGGGCAAGGTTCTGGCCATAACCATAACAAACCAGTTGCAAAATGAGGTCCACCTAGCTGTTGATGATGTCTAGGGCATCAACGAGATGATTGATGACCTGCCGAATAACTAGGTGCCAATCGATCTGACGGATCTTGATCTCACCGTCTTGTTCGAAGCCTACTTGGTGGACAACCCGAGGGAGTGGTTCATTGACACTGGAGCTACTCGCCATATCTGTTCAGATAGGGCTGTTTTCTCGTCCTATACCCCAACTGAAGGACGAAGACTATTTATGGGCAACTCGGCCATATCTCCGGTGGTCGGAATGGGCAAAGTTGTTCTGAAAATGACTTCAGGCAAAGAGCTGGCGTTGACTGAAGTTCTTCATGTTCCAGAGATTCGCAAGAATCTGGTTTCTAGCTCAACTTTGGTCAAAAATGGGTTCAAGATAGTCTTCAAACCTAATAGGTTTTCTTTGACTAAGAGAGGATTTTATGTAGGAAAAGGTTACCTAGAGCAGGGTCTTTTCAAAACGAATGTAATTTGCTCTCTTGTAATTGAAACCAGTGGCAATAAAAGTATTGATAATTTTGTTTATTTGCTTGAGCATTCTAATTTATGGCATGTTAGACTAGGACATGTAAATTGTAATACTATTCGAAGATTAGTTAACTTAAACTTATTACCAACTTTTAAAGTTGAAAATGAACATAAATGCAAAATATGTGTTGAAGCAAAACTAGTCAAACAACCATTTCCTTCTGTGGAAAGAAACTCCACACCTCTAGAACTTATTCATAGTGACATCTGTGATTTGAAGTTTGTGCAAACTAGATGTGGGAAAAAGTATTTCATTAAATTCATAGATGAATGCACAAAGTATTGTTATGTGTATTTACTCAAAAGTAAAGACGAATCTCTTAAGGCTTTTACACATTACAAAACAGAAGTTGAAAATCAACTTGGAAAAAGGATAAAGGCTATCCGTAGTGATAGAGGTGGCGAATACGGAGCACCCTTTGATGAATTTTGTGCAAATTCAGACATTATACATCAAACAACGGCCCCATATTCACCACAATCAAACGGAATAGCGGAGAGCAAGAATCACACTCTTAAGGAGATGATGAATGCATTGCTGATTAATTCTGGGTTACCTCAGAATTTGTGGAGGGAGGCGATACTCTCTGCCAATTATATCTTTAATAAGATTCTCCACAAAAGTAGGAGTGAGACTCCGTACGAACTTTGGAAAGGTCACAAGCCTTCATACAAGTACCTCAAAGTGTGGGGGTGTTTGGCTAAGGTAGAAGTACCCAAACCCAAACAAGTGAAAATAGGGCCTAAAACTGTTGATTGCATATTCATTGGTTATGCACTTAACAGTAGCGCCTATCGATTTTTGGTACATAAGTCAGAAATTTCGGAGATTCATGAAAGTACACTATCATTGAATCTAGAAATGCTTCATTTTTTGAGGATATCTTTCCAAGTAAGGAAAGAAATGAACAAGGTCCTCTTAAGAGACGCATGATGCATCTACGATTAGTTCTAACCCGGGGATGAAGAACCACGTCATAGCAAAAGAACAAAAGTTCCAAAATCATTTGGTCCCGATTTTGTGTCATAAATATTAGAGGGGAACCAAGAACGATTAAGGAAGCTATGTCCGGTCCAGATGTTCAACTCTGGAAAGAGGCTATCAATAGTGAAATCGAGTCTATTATACACAACCATACTTGGGACTTGGTTGATCTTCCAAAAGGAAGTAAGCCTTTAGGCTGTAAATGGATTCTGAAAAGAAAGTATAAAACTGATGGAACTATTGATAAGTACAAGGCTCGTTTGGTAGTCAAAGGGCACCGAAAAATGGAAGGTCTTGCTTTCTTCGATACTTATTCTCCGACAACGAGAATAACTTCCCTAAGATTACTCATTGCTGTGGCAGCTCTGCATAACCTTGAGGTACATCAAATGGGTGTTAAGATTGCATTTCTTAATGGTGAATTAGATGAAGAAATATACATGGAACAACCCGAGGGATATGTTGCACCTGGACAGGAGAAGAAAGTATGTAAACTTGTAAAGTCCTTGTATGGACTTCAACAAGCGCCTAAGCAGTGGCATGAAAAATTTGATAGCCTGATGTTATCAAATGGTTTCAAGATCAACGAGTGTGATAAATGCGTGTATGTTAGACAAACACATAACACATACGTCATAGTGTGTCTATATGTAGACGACATGTTGGTAATGGGTAGTAATCATGAAATTATCATGAAAACTAAAGTAATGTTAAAAAAGAACTTTGACATGAAGGATATGGGACTTTCAGACGTCATCTTAGGGATTAAAATCCTGAGGACTTTTGAAGGACTAGTTTTATCGCCATCTCATTATGTTGAGACGGTTTTGGAAAAGTTCCTTCCGAGCGCTAGTGCTCCAGCCAAGACGCCAGTGGACTTGAGCATTCATCTATGAAAGAACCATGGCGAACCCGTATCACGGTTAGAATATGCTAGGGTCATTGGGAGTCTAATGTATATCATGAATTGTACTTCCCTGATCTAACTTATTCTATGAGCAAGTTGAGTAGGTTCACAAGTAATCCTAGTATAGAGCATTTGAATGCTTTAACTAGAGTTCTTAAGTAATTAAAGTATACTAAAGAATATGGATTACACTACTCAAGATATCCAACTATAATAGAGGGATACATCGACGCCAATTGGATATCAGACACTAATGACTCTAAGTCCATGAGTGGGTATGTATTTACCGTCGGTGGAAGAGCGGTGTCGTGGAAGTCTTCTAAGCAAACTTGCATAGCCCGTTCCACAATGGAATTAGAATTCATAGCTTTAGATAAAGCTGGTGAAGAAGCTGAATGGTTATGATATTTCTTAGAAGATATTCCCTGTTGGGAAAAACATGTGCCTCCAATTTTTATTCACTGCAACAGTATATCGGCAATTGGTAGGGCACGGAGTAGTATGTATAATGGTAAGTCTAGACATATTCATCGTAGGCACAATACCATTAAGCAATTGATCTCTAACGGGATTATTTCCATTGATTATGTGAAATCAAAAGAGAATATTGCAGATCCTTTGACGAAAGGATTACCTAGAGATCAAATATACTTCCCATCAAGAGGAGTGGGATTAAGGACTACAACTTAAGAATGGACACAGCAGAAACCCAACCATGTTGTCTGGAGATCCCAAGATCATGGTTCAAAGGGACAACTAAGTTGTGAAAATTCAGTGTGGCACTTAAAAGTTGAATAAATTCTAAACTCATTGCCTAGGATAAAAAAGTGCAACCTGCAAATTGTAGCAAAGGGTAAGCTAGGCTTTTAATGATTCCTATACTGTCGAAATAAAGTGGAGTATGGCAGGATACTCGTAAATAGGAAATCACCTATGGAAGTGTGAGGTGTAGGCCGCCTCAACATTGAGTAAAATGTAAACACTTATGAATCCAAGATGGAGTGCCACGGCCAAAATGGACCTAACAGTGAGAACTAAGACGCTCAGAGAATTTATCATGTGAGTATCATTGTCTGGTTTTACATGAACGGCTAACCAATTCAAGACATCGCGTTCATTGGGTAGCTTAGTAAATCTGATGATATTTCACTAAGAAAGGTTCAAAGCCAAAAGCTACCTCTTCAGATGTGATAAATTTTCGACCGAATTTTTAGAGAATCATGCATTGCACTCATTTCATTCATGTGGGGGATTGTTGGATATTGTGTGTATGAAAAGTGTGTGAACACCACTTTTGCATATGAAATTCGAACACCATCTGTATCCTGGATACAAAATATTATTGGATAATATTAATCTAAGCCGTGAGTAGATAAGTTTAGTATTTCGAATTTCTCAATTCGGAGTAGTAACGAATGAGAAATTAAGTGTTGAAGTGAGGTGTTTGAATGTGGATATCCCATATTGGATATAAACTATAAGTTGAATGGATTTATATACAATTGCCTTAAGGTAAATGGTTGGCCCTTTGGGTCATAAGATTTTTGTGGGCTTTGTGAGGGGGAAGGACCTAGCCATGGTCCGGTTCACCACACAGGCATGCGCGCTGCAGCCTCCGCCATTCCGCCTGCCCGCTCGTCCCCCGGAACGGACCGACACCGGGTCCGGGTCTGAGGACCGTGGGTCGTGGGCCTGGGCTTGTGGACTCAAATGTATTATCTTTTTGGGCCAAATTTATTTGAATTTTATTAAATTAATTTGGGCTCCAAAAATTTCCCCAGAAAATCTAACTACTGAAATTGCTGAAAGCTGAAAAAAACGTTTTTGAAAAAAAAGCTGGCCGCTTTTTCTTTAGTTTTGAATCTGCTTCTAGAAGGACTGTTTGAATTCTGTATTCAAATAGTCACCTATCTGTAACTGCCAGATTAATTTCTGCTGTTACAGATATAATTTTATGAGCAGATTTAATTTCGTTTTTAAGGCTAAATAGGCTACTCCACATTTTGAAATTACACACCAAAAATCACAAAGCATTTTCATCTTCTCTCTAAATATTCAAGCTGTTCTTAGTTCATTTGAGTTTCTGAATTAGAAGTGGTTCGTAATTCAGAAATTGTAATCGTTGTATCTTGGGATGCTATTGCATAAACCCGTACCACCTGTAGCGGGATAATTTTGCGTTAAGGAAAGAGAGTGTTTTCTCATCTCGATTAATCCTTCTTCGATTTTCAGTTTGTTCAAGTTCTAGTTCGTTCTTGGTTCTGCAGAAGTTTGTAACAACACACGAATCCTTTTATATCTCCAAAATTCCCTTCTTTTCTTCTAACCAATCACAACCGTCCACTTTGAGCTAGATTTTCTCTAATCTAACGGCTTTCAATGAGTCCGACATTGATAGGAAAGTTGAAGCCTCGTTTGTTAGCTTTAAAACCCCACTAGAATCAAGAGATTTGGAGATTTGGTTGAGGAGATATGGTCAAAAGAGTGCAGCTTGGTCGCTTGTCGAAAAATCAGGAACTGGTACTCACAAATCTCGCGCTGCGACATCCTATGTTCATTTTCTTCATGACATGGGTTGGTTTTGAGTGTGTCATGACATCTTTTGCCATATCACGACACGACGTGAGATGCTCAATTTTTTCTTGATTATTTCTTACCTTCTTTTCTTAATAAGTGATTTTCTCCTCGTTCTTTGCGATTTGCTCCTCTCAGTTGTGGATTTATGCCAATGAGAACCTATAAAATAAAATTTTATTCAATTGCAACACCGAAGACTCTAGAATTACTAAAAACACTCAAAACATAACAAAAACACACCAAAACAACTCAAATAACTATTAAAGACGACTCAACATAAAAATAACGAAAAAAGGTAAAAGACTCGAAATCACCAACACGAAACGACGAAAGAACATGCAAACCACCAAATAAAAGCTAGGTAATTCTGTATATACAGAATTATCAATTACATATTTGCAACTTTGACTTTATCGAATAATTTTACCAATAAATCCAAGTTTGGATTATTAATTTTGGTTCCAGATTAGATCATTTATAGATGTGTCATAAATTTGGAAAGGTATGGGTCGGATACACAAGTCTCATAAATGAAGTACCAAATTCATATTTATAAATCTTGGTAAGGGCCAGATTCTCCTAGTTGTTTAAATATGAAAGGAGAAATTTTGCTTTAATGCATTCAAGTATATATTGTAATTTTTTGTTTTTTTGTTAAAAGTTATAATTATAGATATGGACTAAAAAAACAAGGGCGAATAACATTTGGATACCTAGGCGGCATGTGACGGACCATCAAAATTAGCAACATGGCCAAGCTAGGCATATTTGCTTGGGTGAGCATGATGGAAGGCCCCTGTGGTGGAGTCCGCTGCTTGCGAATGGTGCCCACTCATCTGAGCATCAAGTGGGATAGCTCGCCAAATACTGCACATGCATTGCTTGCTCGAGTAGGTGTTAGATAAGGCTGGCAAGCACCAAGTCACACTCTCCAGGTTTGCTTTGAGCATGGATACATGCGAGCCTATCTGGTCACGACATTCCGCTGAATCAACGGTAGCATCACCATGCGTCGCAACACCGTTCAGACTTTCATAATGACAAAGTATTTTCGACAACTGCTCACACTCATGACATAATTCTAACTCCATCATAAAACAAACAACCAAATGACACGTGGAGAGGGAGAAAACCACAATTTGTAAGTGACATTGATTCTTGAAATCAAAAGCCCTAAAAAAGGCAGCATCAGTCAAACTTCTGTCCCGACTCAAAACTAAGGGTGTTCATCAGTCTATTTTTTGACTGAACCGAACCGAACCGCAATTTCGGTTAATTGAAATTTTGGTTTTTCGAAATTTCGAACCGAAAACCGAACCGAAAAATTTTGGTTCGGTTTGGTTAAAAAATCAACCAGTTCGGTTTGGTTTCGGTCAAAACTGAAATTCTGAAAGAAAAGGAAAAAGAAGAAGGAATTGTGCTTTTTTTTCCTTAAAAAATCTTCCTTTTTTTCCTTAAAAAATCTTCCTTTTTTTTATTCTCACACTTTTCACCAGGAGTTAGTTTTGTATATTCATAGTTTCATACTTTATATGGAATTAGTTTTGTATATTCATAATTCATGATAGAATAACCTGGTGCAAGAATAGTTTTGATCTATGAAAGAACAACTAATAAGATTATGTAGAAAAATAACTCATATTTACCGAATAGGGCTTTTGAATCTACAGAGTGGTTGTCGGCGCGACGGTGGAGTAACTAGACAGAGTGGTGGTCGGCGTCGACATCGGCGGTGGAGTGACTGAACAACGTGGTCACTAGCGGTGGAGTGAAGACAGAGAGTGCTCAACAGAGAGAAGCGTGAAGTCTGAACTCAGAAGTGAAAATGAAGAAGAGGGATTTTCTCTCCTTTTCTTATTTAATTACTAATATAAATAAAATATCGAAATAAAAAATATATTAAATCGGTTTTTCGGTCCGGTTCGGTTAACCAAACTTAGTTAATCGAACTAAATCGAAAATCGAATTTTGCTAAAAAAAACCCGAAAACCAAATCGAAATTTTCGGTTCAATTTTCAGCCCGGACTAAAATTTCGGTTCTCTATCGGTTCGGTCAATTTGTGAACACCCCTACTCAAAATATATATTTTTCTCCAGGAGGTACATAGGCGGCTTTTCAATTGGAATTCAGGTCTAGTATAAATCGTAAAAGGATACATCTCATGTTAAATTTTATGCCCAGTGCGCCAATTTCGGGCACCATTCTTTGTAACTAAATAAACTTTGTTGGAAAAATTGTTTTCATATAAATAAAGTCAATTTGATTTATGACATTCTTTATTCTTAAATAGTATATCTTAGCTTAGAATAAAGTCCCGGAGAGTTACACATAGCTATGGGATATCGTTGCGCATCGGGTATGGCAATGATGAAATATATCTCCAAGGCTATAGCTCTCAAACATAGTTCCAAGTCGTAAAAGGGTTCTTTGAGATGAAGGATACCGAAGTAACCTAAAAGACTTGCTTCTACGATATACTCTTGGAGGAGTATATCTTGTTCCATAGATACTGGCAAGGTGAAAGTTAGTGCATGTATGAGGGTTCCTATTTGGAAATAGGTAAACTGAACAGCACCAAGAAAGTTCCATAAAATGGAATCCCAATCGAATCTGGAACTTCCTATGATTTGGTAGTATAAGAGTAATCCTTATGAACTTGAGATTCGATAGACTATCTTATACATGATCGAACATATCTAGTTTCGTTACATGATCACCAATGCGAAATTTGAATGTGAGTTGTGATCATGTATGAAGACACATGAGAATCAAGATAGGATCTACCCTGACATTAGCTCGTCAGTGAATCTCCTATGTTTACACAGTAGACAAACCCGGGTCCATAATTTTTATCATAGGCCACACAAACCCTATAAGACTCCAAATAAGGAGAGAAAAGTCATAACTTGTGACAGCGTGAGATTGAATCCAAAACCTTCCACATTAAAGTGAAAACTGATACCATTAGACTAACAACTTGTAAATTCATCTTTTAGAATTAATGACTTCGAGTATTTTTGTACATTTAATAACATGAGAAAGGCAATAAAGTGTCATTATAAGAATTTAGAGTGCTAAAATAATTTTTCTAAAAAGATGATAAGAAAAGAATGGAAAAAGAAAAGAGAAAATAAAATTAATTAATAATTATGAGTATTAATGAAAATCTATGTTATAATGGTGGGCATAAATGTGTTGTCAAATTAATTAAGGGTGTAAATGATATATTTGGCTATTTAGGGTGGTATTTGACAAGTAACATATAAATTTTCAAGGGGTCAAATTGAAGTTGCATTTTTGCTTTCATATAAATAAAGTCAATTTGATTTATGACATTCTTTATTCTTAAATAGTATATCTTAGCTTAGAATAAAGTCCCGGAGAGTTACACATAGCTATGGGATATCGTTGCGCATCGGGTATGGCAATGATGAAATATATCTCCAAGGCTATAGCTCTCAAACATAGTTCCAAGTCGTAAAAGGGTTCTTTGAGATGAAGGATACCGAAGTAACCTAAAAGACTTGCTTCTACGATATACTCTTGGAGGAGTATATCTTGTTCCATAGATACTGGCAAGGTGAAAGTTAGTGCATGTATGAGGGTTCCTATTTGGAAATAGGTAAACTGAACAGCACCAAGAAAGTTCCATAAAATGGAATCCCAATCGAATCTGGAACTTCCTATGATTTGGTAGTATAAGAGTAATCCTTATGAACTTGAGATTCGATAGACTATCTTATACATGATCGAACATATCTAGTTTCGTTACATGATCACCAATGCGAAATTTGAATGTGAGTTGTGATCATGTATGAAGACACATGAGAATCAAGATAGGATCTACCCTGATATTAGCTCGTCAGTGAATCTCCTATGTTTACACAGTAGACAAACCCGGGTCCATAATTTTTATCATAGGCCACACAAACCCTATAAGACTCCAAATAAGGAGAGAAAAGTCATAACTTGTGACAGCGTGAGATTGAATCCAAAACCTTCCACATTAAAGTGAAAACTGATACCATTAGACTAACAACTTGTAAATTCATCTTTTAGAATTAATGACTTCGAGTATTTTTGTACATTTAATAACATGAGAAAGGCAATAAAGTGTCATTATAAGAATTTAGAGTGCTAAAATAATTTTTCTAAAAAGATGATAAGAAAAGAATGGAAAAAGAAAAGAGAAAATAAAATTAATTAATAATTATGAGTATTAATGAAAATCTATGTTATAATGGTGGGCATAAATGTGTTGTCAAATTAATTAAGGGTGTAAATGATATATTTGGCTATTTAGGGTGGTATTTGACAAGTAACATATAAATTTTCAAGGGGTCAAATTGAAGTTGCATTTTTGCCCATCATATTCATATATATATATATATATATATATATTCATATATATATATATATATAAAAGAAAAGGGAATTCGAAAGGAAACTTCTACTCAATTCTCGAGTAGCGGCTTTTGCCTATTCTCCAAGCTTCCAGCGCCAGAACACAAACATTTTATTATTTTCTACCGTTTATTCTTCTGTTTTGTATCCGTTTCCAGTTTAGTTTAGAGGAGGCGGCGATGGCAACTTCTAGAAGCTCATCATCGGCGGCGCGGCTAAGCAGGTCAGTACTACTGAGGAGGTCTTGCTATGGCGGTGGTCAAGGTCCCCGAAACCCCGCACTCTCCCCTATCCATCAACATGCCACATTCCACACGGCTACTTTTCTCTACCGTCCTCCTCGCGGCCTTAATGCTGCTAATGAGTTTGGATTCGTTTCTGCATCATCATTATTATCCCGCATGGCTCCGTGTCCAGTCCTCGCTCGCTTTTACTCCGCTTCTGCTGCCGCTGGCCATGTACTTATATATATATATATATACATATTTTCCCTTTTGTGTTCGCTTCATTCTTGAACTATGATAGTTCATTTTTATTTTGATGTTTTACTTTTAGACGATTGTGGTTCTTGATTAAAAAACATACACCCTCCAATCCATTTAAGTATAGGCACCCCGGATAAATTTATGTATTTATGCCCCAGCACCCCCCCCCCCCCCCTCTCTCGCTGACAAAGGTGCATCGATATTCAGTTTATGGACTTACGGGTTGCGGTATGACCACACACACACACACACATATATATATATGTTTTGATTAAAGAGTAATTAAATGAAGATCAAGCAAAGGACTATTGTTACGGATGCCTTTTTGAAATAAGAATTACAATTCTATTTGCGATGAGTTCATCAAATGGAAGAAGCTGCCGATTCTGTAGTGGAGAATTGATATCCCTGAGGAGTTATGAATTAATCCACAATCAACTCTGTTGTTCTAGCATTACTGCTTTTATAGATTGTTTCTGTCGGGTATCTTAAATAATGACAAATTTAGGTATTGTTCTTTAACTATTATTTTTTATTTTCTAAGATTTTGAACTTCCCTTGCTGTGTTATTTACTTCACAGATTAGTGACTCTGAGTTTACTGAGATGGCGTGGGATGGTGTTGTTGGTGCTGTGGATGCAGCAAGAGACAGCAAACAACAAGTGGTAGAAACTGAGCATTTAATGAAAGCTCTTTTAGAACAAAAGGATGGGCTGGCAAGAAGAATATTCACTAAGGCTGGGTTTGACAACACATCACTTCTGCAGTCTACCAATAACTTCATATCTCAACAACCAAAGGTATGATATGTGAAAGAAGATGTGACTTAGATGTAATGGAATTTAATAGTTATCATAACTTTTGCTGACAGATTGCAGGGGACACAACTGGACCAATTGTGGGTTCTCATTTTAGTTCTCTGTTGGACACTGCACGGAAATTTAAGAAAGAAATGGGTGATTCATTTCTATCTGTTGAGCATCTACTGCTGGCATTTCCAATGGATAAAAGATTTGGACAATATCTGTTCAAAAATCTTCAACTGAGCGAGAAGTCTTTAAAGGATGCTGTTCAAGCTGTACGCGGTAGTCAAAGAGTAACTGATCAAAGTATGTGCTATCACTTCCCTAAAATAATGATAAGATGGATGCTATCTTTTTTTGTCATCAGAAAAAAATCACTAAGTTGACTCTCTTTCTTCGTCATCTATGTAAGTTGGATGCGAGATAATTATTGAACTATACCATTGAGTTCTATTACAAGGTTGATTCAAGATATTGGAAAAAAACTAGAATTTAGTCCCCACTATCATTTTACAAAAAAAAAAAAAAAGGGGAGGATTAGTGATTTTCTTGTGTTTGATCAGCTGGATCCTTATTTTCTGGTGCTGAACAGCTTCCACTGAGAAGTAATCTCACAACATCTCTGACTTGTCTAAAGAGGGTTTGACGAGTGGCTTGCTGGTGATATCATTAGGAATGCTTAATGTCGTAATAATACTAAAACAATTTGTTTGAAGATATCTTTGAAGAATTTGATTTTGGGAGGGGTCACCAGAGAGTAGTCAATATGTGGAGCTCAAACCATAAGGGTTCATTTAAGTGGAATTATTGTGTTGTAGATGGGTGTAATTTTTAAACTGGGTGAATTGTTACTAATACTTCAATAAATGAATATGTAATATACTGATGGAAAATAATGGATCTAAAATTGTTGTTGTTTATACGAATTCATGAGGACCCCATATTGACAGTGAGGACAACTCTAACTTCTTGCCGTTGCCAAAACACCTCAATTTTGTGTCAGGTAAAAGCATTAAATATTGTATGGAGTCTAATGAATACGAGACGGTCAACAATTAATCGGAAATACCGATATCTTCAGTTTTATGTGATATTATTGTGTCTGTTTCTCTTTTTTCTGTTGGAACTGTTCTTTTCTAGAGGAGTTCCTTTTCTCTGGCATTTATTTTCTACTGTACTTATTGATTTCTTATATAGGTCCAGAAGGTAAATATGAGGCACTTGAAAAATTTGGAAATGATTTAACCGACTTTGCCAGACGTGGTAAACTTGACCCAGTTATAGGACGTGATGATGAAATACGGCGATGCATTCAAATTTTATCTCGTAGGACAAAGAACAACCCTGTTATAATCGGTGAACCTGGAGTTGGGAAAACTGCAATTGCTGAAGGGTAATCTCAAATTTTTTTCAGTTCCAAAAGATTGGTATGTCTGTTGTATTCATGCTAACTGTTACCAGTCATACTTGGAGAAGTTAAAGAATCTATCTCACCTTAAATCTTTTGCCTGCTTGAGTTTAAGGAGGTAACTGTTACTTTGTCTAGAAAGTACGAGAACTATGGCAAATTATATCAGATGATGTTTCTCAGAGAAGTCATGTAATGTTGGGAGAATTCGGCTTATGAACTTAGTCCTAGACTTGTGCCCGGTTTTCGGGACCTGGCGAAGGATGTCTTGGACATGAATATTGTTGTTTTTGATAGAATTTGCTATAATATAGGAATATATATATTTTGGTAGAGATTTAAGGGATTTGACTGATGTTCCTTTTTGTTTAGGCTAGAGTTTATCTATATAAATTGGGTGTATATTGTTGAATAACATGATCAGAAATTTCTCCATCACTTTTTACATGATATCGAGCCAGTAATCTATTAGAAAATTTATAGGGTTTCAATTTTGTTTGGTTTTCACCGCCTACCTAGGGAGTTTCGCTGCCCCATGTCTTGCTGATATCCAGAAACTCGTCAACGCCGGGCCAGCGCGTGAGCGTCATGCGCTGGCGCGTGACATAGCCGCTTGTTTTTTGGCGACCTTTGCCGTGGCTGCTTTGGTCCCCTACCAGGTAACCTGTCTCTGCAGTCTTGCATTTTTTTGGTCGGGGTACATTTTTTTAACTGAGTTATTGCTGTATTGCTGATTTGGGCGGATCTGTTCTTGTCTTTGTGTGAGAATTTTTTGTGTTGGACTTGGATGTTGGTCTACTATGGGTGACAAACAGATGATGGTTACATTTACCGTATTTGCAAATGAATTTGCTAACTTTCTTCAATACGAAGAAATATTGAAAACATCATCTCACCCTATTGTTGATTGTTGAGTTGGATACTCCAAATACATGTCTGTTGTTGTGTTACTGATTTGGGCGGATCTATTCTTGTCTTTGTGTGAGAATTTTTTGTGTTGGACTTGGATTTTGGTCTACTATGGATGATAAACAGATGATGGTTACATTTCACCCTATCGTTGATTGTTGAGTTGGATAATCCAAATAAATGTCTCCTTTCAGCCTTCTCACAATGGATCGTTAACTGGGGTGTTTCTGATCACATTACATATAGCTTCATCTTTTTGCCACATTTACACCATACACCCTTTTCGCCTAAAGAACACCCAACGCCCTTGGTTATGGGTCTGTTCATCCTACCCCATCACTTTCTCTATCACACTTTTCGAGTCTAGTAGATTTCTCGTGTAATTTAGTGTCTGTGAGCAAGATTGCTCGTGCTTTGGATTGTTGTGTCACATCTTTCCTGATCATTGTTTGATTCAGAACCTTGTGACAAAATAGATTATTGATAAAGGACATGTCAGGAGGTCTCTACATCTTGGATACTCAAGCATAGGTGCCCAGATTCGTTGCTTGTTCAGTTGTCTCAACTCCATTTGAAGCCCACTATCGGTTAGGACACCCTTCTCTATCGGTGTTGAAGAAACTTTGTCCTTAGTTCCGAACAGTCTCTTTTTTAGATTGTGAGTCGTGTTAATTCGCCAAATATCATCATGTGCCTTCTGTCGCTTGTGTCGAGTTCGAGTTAGTTCATTCTGATGTTTGAGGCCCTTGTCGCGTTGTGTCTAAAGCTGGATTTCGGTATTTTGTTACTTTCGGTGATGATGTTTCTCGTGGGTTTATTTTATGAAGAATTGTTTGGAACTTTTTTCTCATTTTTCTACCTTCTGTGCCGAAATTTAGAGACAATTTAATACTTTGCGAAGTGTCAATGCCTAAGAATTATTTTCTGACTCCTTTCAGACTTATATGCTTAAATATGAAATTCTTCGCTTCTGACTCCTTTCAGACTTATATGCTTAAATATGAAATTCTTCGCCAGTCCTCGTATGTGTTGACAAACCATTTCAAAATGGGGTAGTTGAAAGAAAAAATAGACACCGGCCTAAGACAACCCAAACACTTTTATTCCATACATGTCCTGGAATGTTTTTGGGTTGGTGCTGGCTGAACAACCCGTTCTCTAATTAATCGCATGTCTTCTTCTGTTTTGCATGGAGAGATCTATTATAAAACTCTTTTACCTACAAAACACTCTTTCCTTATTGAACCTCACTTATTTGGTAATACTTGTTTTGTTTGGGATGTCAGTCCTCATATGACCAAGTTAGTTCCCAAGGTAGTAAAATGTGTATTCTGGGTTGCTCTCGTTTGCAAAAAACATACGGGGTGTTATTATCCTAGTCCTAACAAATTTCTCATGTCTGCTGATGTAACCTTTATGGACTATTCGTTCTTTCCAGCCTCGTCCAATCCTTATGACCGTCGGGGGAAAACTGATGATTTGTTAGTTTATTAGTCACCAAATATTGTTGTTACGACACCACCTCCATATCCTCCATCTATTCTCCATGTCTATTCCAGACGCCGAGATCCTTCTCTTGCACGTCCCCCACCAATTTCTACTTCACTATCGGATCCATCTGACACTGACCATGATCTTCTTGTTGCTTTTCGTAAAAGTAAACGACCATGCACTTATCCCATTTAATTTTTTGTTTCATATGATTGTTTGTCATCGTCGTTATGTTCTTTTGTTGCCCATCTTGATTCTGTATTTCTTCCTAAAACTGTTCAAAGAAGCCTTGTCCCATCCTGGCTGGCGTGCAACAATGATAGAGGAGATGAATGCTTTAGATGTTAATAGAACATGGATTTGTTGCTTGACTATAGACAAAGCTCGACTATAGGATGTAAGTGGGTTTTTGCTATTAAAGTCAATCTCGACGGATCTGATTCCCGACTTAAAACTCGCCTTGTTGCGAAAGGCTATGCGCAAAATTATGGTGTGGATTACCATGACATTTTTTCCCCTGTGGCTAAACTGACCTTCGTTCGTATATTTATGTCTATAGCTGCCACTCGTGATTGACCCTTGCCTCAGATATGAAGAATGTTTTCTTACATAGAGACTCATTGGAGGAAGTTTATATGGAGCAGTCACGAGGGTTGTTGCTTATAGGGAGTATGGGAAAGTTGTCATCTTCGAAAGTCTCTTTATAGTTTGAAACAAAGCCCGTGTGCTTGGTTGTCAAATTTACTCAGGTGGTTGAAAAGTTTGGAATGAGCAAGAGTAAGTTTGACCATTTAGTATTTTGTAAACACATTTCATCTAGTATTATTTTTCTTCTTGTTTATGTGGATGACATTATTATCAACGAAAGTGATGCTATGGAAATATCATTTGTAACCTTTTCTTCGCAGTTTGTTTCATACTAAGAATTTAGGGCTATTGAAGTACTTCATAGGAGTTGAGGTGACAAGGAGCAAGAAAGACATCTTTTTATCTGAAAGGAAATACGTGCTTGATTTATTAACCGAGATGTGAAAATTAGGAGCTGATACCATGCAGCAGCCTGCTGCAACCAAACGTGCAAATCACAAAGGAGCAAATCACAAAGGAGGGTGACTTGTTTGAAGATCTTGAGAAGTATAGGAGATTGGTTGGGAAACTGAACTATCTCACAGTAACCCGTCCGGATATTGCATATGCTATTAGTACTTTGAGTAACTTTATGTCTTCTCCAACTATCTCACAGTAACCCGTCCGGATATTGCATATGCTATTAGTACTTTGAGTAACTTTATGTCTTCTCCAACAGTTGATCCAACACTTGATCACCGGGCTGCTTTAGAACATGTCGTGTTACTTGAAGGGAGCTCCTGGAGGTATATTATATAAGAATCATAATAGAATTCGTACAGAGTGCTTTTCAGACACAAATTGGGTAGGATTTAAAATTGAATGAAAGTCCATTATAGATTATTGCGTTTTCTTTGGAGGAAATTTGAATTCATGGGTCAGCAAGAAATAAAATGTTGTATCTCGCTCTAGTGCAGAGTCAGAGTATAGAGCTATAACTCAGTCTGCTTGTGAAATAATGTGGATATATCAGTTATTAACTTAAGTTGGTTTTGAAGTCTTAAAGCCAACAAAACTTTGGTGTGATAACCAAGCAACTCTTCATATTACATCTATTTTCGTGTTTCATGCACGAATGAAGCATATTGAGATTGATTGTCATTTTGTTCGTGAAAAGGTGCAACAAAATTAATATTTTAACGGATATGGGAAGAATGAACACCAACTAGGAGATTGTTTACAAAATTTCTCTGCTTTCTATAGAGCTTAATTTATAAAAAAATAATAAATCAACTTAGTTTTGCCGACTCGTGCTACGGCAGCCTTTGTGCACGCAGTAGTGCAATTCAACCCTAAACCCTAAACTCGTGCTACGACAGCCTTTGTGCACGCAGTAGTTGTGCTCGGTGCAACGTGGCCTTTCTCTCCCCACACACATGGATTTTGGCCGCCTTCATTTTCTTTTGGATTTATGAGTCTCCACGTCTTAACCTCATAAATTTCTCACTTGGAGACAGATCTCAAAGTAGAACAACTCATCTTCAAAAAATTGCAATCATTATTTGTCCTAACTAAATGCAATCTTGATCTAGTTGGCACATCTCCAAATCCAATGGAGATTAAACTCGAAACATCTCTATACCTAGTCAATTCATCCGCCCCCGTGCTTTCCATTTGACGGACTTTTTTGTTTTTCACTGTGTAGATTATTCCCTTTTTGAACCCCTCTCCCTTAACCCATTTTTTTGGTGATCAGCAAACCCTGAATACTGTGGCGTATCCCTCTTGGTCCAACTGGTCTTCAGATATAGGTAATTCCTAAGACCCGAAACATATCTCACAACCCGCAACTTCAGTTGCATTCGATTTCATCCTCTTCCTCATTGTAGGATAACCGCCTTATTAATTTGTCTGCTGCTGACACTCTTACACCAAGGACCTTTTCCAATGGCAATCTCGGATCCCTTGTATATTTGCTCTATGCATCTTTCATTACATGAGCTATGTCTTATCCATCCGTCAACACTTGACTTTTCTATGCCCCTTGCATTACATGAGCTATGTCTTATCCATCCTCCAACAATCGACTTTTCAATGGCCAACATTTCGGGGTGTTCGTTCGGGCGGTTAGGTAAAAAACCGAACCGAAAAATTCGATTAGTTGACATTTTGGTTTTTCAAAAATTTCAATTGAAAACCGAAGCAATTTCCTCGTTCGGTTCGGTAGGGTTTCGGTTACACCGAATTTTTTCCAAAAAAAAAAAAAAGGAAGAAATAAAGAAAAAGAAAGACTGAATAAGAAATCCCCCATTATTTCTTAAATGTAAAGAAAATCTTATAAAGGGGATATGATTTATATATATACACACATATACGAAAAAATAATGAATGAACCTGTAATTGGAGTTTGGGGATTGGGAGAAGACGGGAAGATGAAAGACGGATTTCAAAGCCTAGTTTCTGAGAATTATTTTGGCTTACTCCGATGGATCTCAGATTTGAACGAGATGATTTAGTGCTTTCTTTTTTCTGTATTTCTCCCCTTAGAAAAGTGTCTAAAGCATCTATGTTAGTGAACAACGCGTGATATGTCCTTTGTTTATAAACCCATAGAACAATAATATAATATGAATATTAAATAAATTCGATTTTCGAATCGGTTAACTGAACCTCAAAATCAAAACAGGGCTGAATAATTGATATTTTTTTACAAAAAACCAAAAATCGAGTCGAAATTTTCGGTTGGTTGCGGTTTGGACCAAAATTTCGGTTCAGTTTGGGTGGATAACTGTATTGTGTACACCCCTAGGCCAACTCGGGTAACTCAAATATTTGCTCTATGCTCCCATTGCAAGATTATGCCATACCTTTCTGCCAATAACCCCGATTTCGCAAATTTGCCATACAGGCTTCGCTTCCTTTCTTCTTGATTTTTGGCTCCACATCTGCCCTCTCGGTGCTGTGCCCCCTGCCTCATGGTTACTTTCTATGTGAATTTGCCTGGCTTTACAGCTCCATCTTCTCGTCTTTTGACTAAACGGCTCTGCCCTCTCGGCTATCGACTTTATTATTCTGACCTCTAGCTCTATGGATCAGCCACCTAGCAACGTAACTGCTTTGAGTTGCTTTGTGTCTGGCATCACAAATCTGCCTATGCTGCTACAGATCTACATATCGAGCTTCACGATTTTTCTATGTTTTCTCATTGACGTTAAATATGATTACTCGTTTTTGGCTGGCGCTCTAACGGATACTGTATCCTCTATCATCTTCTCCGGCTTCACTATGATCTCAATATGTGCTACCTGCAACTAAATTGTCGATATTGACCTTTCTTTCATCTCCCACCATCGCCCCACAAACACCGCTACAGCAAAGCGTCTCCTAATTCTACGAACTTATGACTCTGATACAAGTTGTTAGGAACGAGGCATCACAAGTATAAAAAAACATAAGCAAGGATTAAACAAGAAGCATGAAAGATGAAAACATGGATTTAACGTGGTCCACTAAACTGCCTATATCCATGAGCCACCATTAGATCTACATCTTTATTTCTGAGTGAATCGAGTGGATCCAATAATTACAAGGATCCTACAATTTGTAATAGTGGAGCAAGTCTAAATTCTAACAAATTAGGAAAATAATCCTAAATTAAGAGAACAATTCTTATCATAATAGAAAACAAACCCAATCAAAAAGGTAACTTAAACATCACAAAATGGGTTAAAGTCCTGAAAAAACACGCCAATAGCTTGTTGGACCCACGTCCCAGCGAGCCAAAGTGCTCGTTGCGGCGCAACGAGCTCCACTTCTGCCGACGCGAGCTATTGCGAGCCTTTGTACTTGCAGCAGCGCAGCCTTTCTCGCCCCATACACGTCTTTTGGCCTTCTTCGTTTTCCTTTGCATTTGTGATAGTCTCTACATCTTAACCCCATGAATTGTGAACTAGAACATAAGATAATTTGCTATGAAAGACTCCTAACGTAATTTGTTATGAAAGGAAATAGCTAGAATCCTACACCAACTAGGAAACTCAAAGAAACAAACAAATAAACTCCTAAACCAACAAGGAAACCTAATTAAATAGGGATGGCAACGAATCCGGGTAGGACCCGGAACTGACCAGGAACTGCCACAACAGTTCCGGTTCCAATGTATACGGTTCCGGGTCGGATCCAGAACCGACCCGGACCCGCTGTAACTTTTGTCATTTTTTTTCTCAAATAACAAATTAATATTTTGAATATTTCCCCAAACAAAAAAGTGCAGAAGTAAAAAACATGGAAGCCAGAAAATTCTCTCAACAAACTCAACCCACTGTCCAATCATTTCCCGCCATTAATCTTAATATAAATTTGTGTCTGTGTGTATATATGTTTGATATTGAGTTGAATCATCACTATGTGTGTGTGTGTGTGTGTATATATATATTAGTATGTGATAGTGTGTGATGTGCAGAGAGAGAGAGAGAGAGAGAGAGAGAGAGAATTTGGATAGAAGAATTTGGATAGAAAGTTTATTGTCCAAAGTGGAACTCGTATGTTTAAATTTTCCCAATTTATATACATTGTACGATGATTTAAGTTGAATTCAATTGGAATTTTATAATGAAAGAGTACATCATTCTCATTTTATTATTAGATCCATGTGATGGATTTAGTAATTGAGTTTTATTTATATGATCGTACGTCACATAAGTTGAGTTTGTGTTTGTAAATCTCACTAATTTTTTTTTTTTTGAAAAGAAGTCTCGCGGGTACCCGCGAGTGTCGCAGTTCGGGTTCCAAGCATGTCTCGTGGGTACCCGCGGGTCCTTCATTACGCGGTTCCGGATCAGGTTCCGAATCGCAGAAACTTATGCGGTTCCGGTTCCGGATCCTCGAGAACCGACCCGGAACCACCTCGTTGCCATCCCTATAAACAAGGACCCGAAATAAGGAAATAAAATAACAAATCATAATTAACTAAATCTGCTTCTTTTTCTTTCGGTCCAAAATCCACTTCATAATAGTTTCTCTTGAGCTATATTTAACTTTGGAATCAGGAAATATGATAAGAAAAAAATAAGGGAGTGTATTCTGCTTACATTTTCTTTTGTTATTACACTGGATTTGTGATCTAAGCTGATGATTGATGATGGAGGCTGATAATAACTCCTTGTGGAGAATTCCTGGAAAGCCAGAGTCTCTCCTGTTCCAGAGTGCTTGAATTGTTATAATTATATTAGACTGAGTTTGATAACAGGATGGGGCTTGCCAATTTCTGCTATCGAATTGCATTTATCCGGACTTATGGTTTGAGAAAAGGAATATGCTAAGCATGGTAGTATAGTTGGGATTAGGAACAAGCTTGACCACACTGTGTCAAGGTGTTTTTTTTCAGAATGTAATTCTTCTCTCCACAAAAGCATGCTTAAGTTGGCGAAAGATAATGTCTCCGAGAGGATCTTAGAGTAAATGTTCTATATCATGCATTAATTGCACGAGATATGTCGACCAGTATTCGATATCGAAAGTTGTAGCATTTTAATGCGCGTGTTTATAAAATAATTGTGAAATGGATTCATATCAAAACCAGCTATGTACTATATTGCTAATTGAGCCATAGATTGGAATTGAAAATAATTTTTATGTTTTTTCGATTCTGTGAAATCTTGGCGATTGGAGCACAGGTTTGTGAGAGCAACATACCTTGTAATTTTGCAGGTTAGCTCAAAGGATTGTTCGTGGAGATGTTCCAGAACCTTTGCTGAATCGGAAGGTTGTACTCTCTTAGTTCCCCATGTGTAATGTAAACAACTTGAGCCAGGCACTGGCGATTTAGTTGAGCAATTTCATTAATTAGTTCAATATGTTATAGACTTTACCTTTTTTTTTGGTTACTATCGCTTTTACTGAAATACTAGCTCTGGTTGGATGTGTTTTCAAATCATTTTCAACCGTCATTTTCAAAAATGTATGGGAGAATGAGTTTTTTGATTTTCGTGTGAAAAAATTGAAAAAAAATAGGTGTGTTTTGTTGTGTTTTTGAAAATTGTTGAAATTAGTGATTGGTGATGTGTTAAATGATTGAAAAGTAATCATTAAATGATAGGAGATGAGAGAGAAGTGTTAAAGAATGATGATGGAAGATGAGAGAGAAAAGTGATAAAAAGGAAGTTTGAAAAAACTGATCTGAAAAAGAGTGATTGAAATTTATTGGGAACATAAATATGAAAATGAGAATGAGAATATTTTTAGTTAAAAACAGTGTAAAATGTGTATTTTCATTTTCATATGAAAATGAAAATGAAAAAAGTGGATTGAAAACACAGGCAAACATAGCCTTGGACTTGCTTGATATGTCCTTGCTGAATTTGTGGCATTTTCCTACTTATATATATATATATATATTCTTTGATACTAATATGGGGAATAGTTTGACAGCACCCTGATGTTGCATTTGTTATAAAAATCACAGGGTAAGTATACACATGTACTTGAATATTCCTCTTAGGTTGTGTTTGATGGAAGGATTTGAGAGCTATGGACTTCTTATATTCTTAGATACTAATATGGGGAATAGTTTGACAGCACCCTGATGTTGCATTTGTTCTAAAAATCACAGGGCAAGTATACACATGTACTTGAATATTCCTCTTAGGTTGTGTTTGGATGGAAGGATTTGAGAGCTATGGACTTCATATCCATTAGTAAATTCTTTGAGCTCGTTTTTATAATTCCAAAGTTACTATGGATTTCAAATCTTTTCGCGCTCATTTTGAGCTATTTTTTCTATTATTATGGTGATTTTCAAACATGCCTAATTTGCAGTAGTTTGAAATCCTCCTCTAAATCTAAACCTAGACCCTAAATCTAAATCCTTCCAGCCAAATACAACCTTAAAGATTTTTATAGAATTTTACTGGTTTATTTATAGAAGACAGTTCGAATAAGATCATTGTTTAATAGGATCATTGCTCTAAGAGGTGTTTGGGTGAGCTTACAAGCTCCATAAAAATGTTTGCATAAGTTTTCTTGGATGAGTTTCCTTGGAGGAGCTTATAAGCTCTCAAGAACATATGTTAAGGAGCTTATAACTCCTCAAAATAAATTAGGAATCCTAACTTATTTGTTTGTAGGATCTTAACAAATCTCTTTAGTTTGGTCATCTTAATTATATAATTGCCATTATTTACATCCTGCTAACTTTATGATCTTGTCTTATAGGAACAGTTGAACTTATCTTTTACATAAAAGAAATCTTATAACATGTTTCAAATAAGTTTAGCCGTATACTGTCTAACTATGCATATGTTCTATCTTTGTCTTTGTCTGTAATGTTCTTTTTAGTTTATCATGAAATTGACTAGCATGTCTAATTACCAAATATTTCAAACTATAATATTATTCAGATGCTGAATATCTGTGTTATTTATTCATATCTTGCAGTTTGGGTTCAATTGCATATTCAACTCCTTTTGTCATTCTCATTTGGGCAATTTATTTTCTTACTTTTGCGTTAGTTGATCTCTTTGGACATGGGTAGTTTGCTTGCTGGTGCAAAGTATCGAGGAGATTTTGAGGAAAGGTTAAAAGCTGTATTGAAGGAAGTCAATGCTTCAAATGGGCAGATCATATTGTTCATTGATGAAATTCACACTGTAGTTGGTGCAGGTTGAAAATCTATGATGTTGGATATCCATATCTTATCTATAAATTTATCATCTGAATCAATTGTTTCTTTCTTCTGTTAATTGTATGCCAACATCCACATATGTTTTGCGGCATAAATAGTAATTATCACATGCATAAAAATTGTTATATTTGATGAAATTTTACTTTTTCACTCGACACGTGGTGATAAAGCAGCATTGCTTCAGAAATTATTCTGTCTAGGATATTCAATTCTTTTTTTGTTTCATTCACTTTCCATAGATGGAAATCTTCTGCTCTGGACATAATATTGAATCTAGCTAATCAAGGACAATAGTTAACTAGCAGATGAAGATGCATTATCCAAGGCGCATCCAAAGAGTGTGCATAAATTTTCATTACGTCTTCTACTTTATGTTTTTAATTGACATTTTCTTAAGTGAATAAAATATATTAATAACTTACTCTTTGCATGGATGAAAGAATAAATTCAGGAAAGAGGGAAATGAGGCTCTTCAATTATAATAGTATATACAATTCTGATTGCTATCATTTGTATTAAAATGTACACTTTATAGTTTGTGTACGTTTCTTCTGTTCACTGTGAACACATTTAGTTCTTTTATGATGAGTAGAAATTCTCTGCTCCATGTTCAGGGGCTACTGGAGGTGCAATGGATGCTGGAAATTTGTTGAAACCCATGCTTGGCCGTGGAGAACTCAGATGCATTGGGGCCACCACGTTGAATGAATACAGGAAGTACATTGAGAAGGACCCTGCTTTGGAGCGTAGATTTCAACAAGTATTCTGTGGACAACCATCTGTAGAAGACACAATTTCCATTTTGCGTGGATTGCGTGAACGTTATGAACTTCATCACGGGGTGAAAATATCAGACAGTGCTCTGGTTTCAGCAGCAATTCTTTCAGATAGATACATCACAGAGCGTTTTCTACCGGATAAAGGTAGGCCATGAATTCTATATTCAGGGTTATTTTCTGGTAGGAAATATGCATTCTCTGGATTCAGCTTTTCGAACATTTTATTTGTTTTTTTATTTACCCCAAAGAGTATATGCTTCACAGTTCAAGGATACCATCAGAGATCCACACTTCTACAAGTAGTAGGATTAATTACATTCACTAACCCCTTTATTTAGTGTAATTACACCTCAATCTACTTATTTACTATTACACGCACTGACGACGACCTCCCTCTTAATATATAGCCTTACATTTACCTTGTGTGACTAACGCGCTAGTCAGACACGACCGAAGTGTGTCAAATGACAACTTCGCTCTTGTCTGAAATTTAAAAAACTAATATAAAATCAGTGAAACAAGAAAGACTTGGTTTGAAGAAAAAACCATTAATGCCCCCTATCAATTAGGGTAATTATTCCCCTTCTTAGTATTAGAATTACCAAAACTTTCCTTGTATCCTATATCTCCTTACGGTCTCCCCTCGATTAGTCCTAATACCCATTTACCCACTCCCACCAAACACACACAACAGAGGCGGAGAACTGGTATTGAGTGAGGTGGGATAGAAGCGATATTGTAGTTGTGGGCGGGGACGGAGCTGGGATTTTCAGGGGAGACCGAATTGTCAAACGTATAAATGTTTGATATTTATCTGACAGACATTCCTTTGGAGCGATCTAATTACTTATTGAAGTAGAATTTAAATGCAAATAATGCACCTAATATTGACAAAAACCATAATATGTCATGTATACATAAATATTCTAACAAAAAATATTTGTGAAAAAAATGGGAAGCAAACTCTCGATGTTTTAAGAAACTCTCGATGTTTCCATGTTTTCCAGGGAAACTCTCAATGTTTCCATAGTTTCTATGGAAACCATTGAAACATTGAAAGTTTCATAGTTCCTTTTCGAAAAAAGTTGTTGCTCTCTTCTCCAAGATAACAGAGCTGTTAAATCTCTGACTTTTAGGTAAAAGAAAATTAAAAAAAGGAGAAGAAAAGAGTAATCAATCTAACAATTACCAAATTAAGTCCTAAATAGAATCAAACAAGTCCCTTAGATAATCAATCAAATCATATGAGAACTTTGTTTATATGCAAATACGCATACAACAAACCAGAAAGAATTAAGGATATTGGAGGTGACAATTTTCTTATGACTTTGGAGATGATAGTGATCATGATAATATTGGTTACTTGAACAAATGATAGAATGTGCTGAATGGAGATCATGGAACCTGTTCACAAGAATATCATGCTCGAACTAGTCAAACAAATATTTATTTTATGGAGGAGCAATTTTTTTATCAGGCGTTTCATGGTAGTCATCGATCAAAATGTGAGTATCACACTTATTAGTTATTATTTTAAGTAATGTGCAGATGTGTTTGAAACTATAGTATCATTGATGTTAATTTTTTTTTTGGCAATAATACTTTTAAAATTTAATATTTCACAATTTAAGTTACTGGAACTTTGTCGATTATATGCCCTATAAATGCTAAACTCGAATCCAACATTACCACTTTGATTGTTAGTGAAATCTGATCGAAATTTATCTTCGAAACGAAATTTTAATCCTTGGTTGTGGGAGGGGGGGAAGTGACGCAAAGCGTTCAGGGCTGATAGTTCTTTTATTTTTTTTTTGGTCTTTTGGTGTTTGTTGGGTGGTGGTTGGGGGGGAGGTGGCGGCGGGGTGTGGGTTGGGCTGCGAGAAAGAAGACTGTATTCTTTTTCTTTTATTTATTTATTAACTTGTATGATATTATGATGTTGCTCCTAATGGACCAAGCACGTATTGACATTAAACTTTTAGTACATAAATGAATTATGATAGGTTTTTCATGTTTTTTCATTATTGTTTAGCTTTTTATTTGTTTTTACCCAACGTTTTCTCACTAAAATTTGACTCTTCATTTTCAAATTCTCTTTTATTTGAAAGAAAATCAGTTTACCAAGTTACCCAATCGAAGATGGAATTTAAGTTGGGCAAAAGCTCAAACTGAGGAACTTGAGAAATTCAATTCGGTATGGTATTAGGAGTAGCGAAATTTCCGCTCGGTACTATATTGTTGTATCAAGTAGACCCACTAGTTGCCAACTGGAGCTCATCTAAATTGTCTCAAATTTGCATAATTTCACTGAAGAAAGGGGTTAATGTAAGGGTATATATATATATTAAAACTGAGGTTGTTGTCAGTGTGTGTAAATAAGTGGGCCACGGTGGAATTACATTTAGATGGCTAGTTGGTGTAATTATCTCTAAATAAAATAGGTATAAATAATACCTATTAGTTTAATTGTTTACCTTTTACATATATAAAAAATCACCACAATTTTTATGGCGTTCGTTTACATGTTTACATAACTTTTGATCTTCCGAAGTTCTTCCAAAAACAATCTTCTTTCAATTTCTTCTGGTTCAAAAACTTTATGCTATTCTCTTCCAGGAATTCACTGCTTTATAGTATTTTACTTAGTTATACAATAATCATACTCTTACGAGGAGTTTCAATTCAAAGACTAAGCCCTCTCGGGTAAATTAAAAATTAATAAGCTGTACCTTAATTAGTAATCTTTATTTTTTTTGAAGGGTTACTATTGTTTTCATATTATAATAATATTTTGGAACATTCTTGGGTTAATCTTGCTAAGCCAGCCATTGACCTTGTTGACGAAGCTGCTGCAAAATTGAAAATGGAGATCACATCCAAGCCTATCGAGTTGGATGAGATAGACAGGGCAGTGCTCAAGATGGAGATGGAAAAGCTCTCCCTGAAAAATGACACAGCCAAAGCTTCGAAAGAGCGGTTGATTAAGCTGGAACATGATCTAGGAGCTCTTAAGCAGAGGCAAAGGGATTTAAATGAGCAATGGGAAAATGAGAAAATTCTCATGAACCAAATACGGTCAGTTAAAGAAGAGGTAATATCATAAGTTTATATATTTTCATGAATGATCAAAATATTGCAAATTAAGTCATATCATTGTTAAAAGACTTAGTTCTTCGTAGATTGACAGAGTTAACCTAGAGATGGAAGCTGCTGAGCGTGAGTACAACCTTAATCGTGCTGCTGAACTTAAATATGGGACATTGATGTCACTCCAGCGCCAGCTTGAAGAAGCTGAGAATAGCCTTGCTGATTATCGGAAATCTGGAAAGTCCTTCCTAAGGGAGGAAGTTACTGATCTTGATATTGCTGAAATAGTAAGCAGGTGGACTGGAATACCACTATCTAATCTCCAACAGAATGAGAGGGAGAAGCTTGTCTTTTTAGAGCAGGTCCTGCACAGAAGGGTTGTTGGCCAAGACATGGCAGTAAAATCCGTGGCTGATGCAATACGTCGTTCAAGGGCAGGACTTTCAGACCCAAATCGACCCATCGCAAGCTTCATGTTCATGGGCCCCACTGGTGTTGGTAAAACTGAGCTCGGAAAAGCTCTTGCCGGTTATCTTTTCAACACTGAAAATGCACTAGTGCGAATTGATATGAGTGAATACATGGAAAAGCATGCAGTTTCAAGATTGGTTGGTGCACCACCAGGCTATGTTGGTTATGAAGAGGGTGGACAGCTTACAGAAGTAGTCCGGCGGAGGCCATACTCTGTTGTTTTGTTTGATGAAATTGAGAAAGCACATCATGATGTTTTTAACATCCTTTTGCAGCTGTTAGATGATGGAAGAATAACTGATTCTCAAGGACGGACAGTCAGTTTCACCAATACTGTAGTCATTATGACATCAAACATCGGATCTCATTATATCCTTGAAACTCTTAGGAATACACAGGATAGCAAGGATGCTGTTTATGATGTGATGAAAAGGCAGGTGGTTGAGTCAGCAAGACAAACTTTCCGACCAGAATTCATGAATAGGATTGATGAATACATTGTTTTCCAGCCTCTGGACTCTAAACAGATCAGTAAAATTGTTGAGATTCAGGTACGCTTTTTAATGATACTGATTTCCCTTTGAAATCCGTATTAACTCTTCCTCCAATTTACTTTACGAGCTTCACCTTGTGAGGAACTTAAAATATATCTTCTTTGATCTCAATGCTAGCTACATCATGTGGTAGCGGACATGTAAAGATGCAACCCTTATGTAACCTAATAATCTGAAAAAAAAAAACGAAATGCATGACCTTGCCATGCGCTATGCTTAAGAGGACATTTCAGTTCATTGATCTCCTGATGGTAGTCCATTGTGGGGATCTTGTGGATATGTGATGACCATGCTGATCATGGCATCTATCATCTTAACATGGTTTTTACTGGTTGAACTTTGTCTGATAGACTCTGAGCACTTACCTATCTTTTGAACATGGTTTTCATATTATTGTTGCATTCTCTCCTCCTCTACCAAGTTTTTCTTTTAATTGTGAACTTCCAAGTCGTTAAATTAAAAGTGATGCAAGCACTTTGCATTTAACTGGCCGTGAATACACTCTCATTCGCATCACATTCATATTGCTTGTTAGTTATAATTTCTGAACATCAAGTACCTTGTGATCTGCTGACAGAATAATTTTACATTTGCAGCTGAATCGTGTAAAAGACAGACTTAAACAGAAGAATCTTGACTTCCATTACACAGAGGAGGCTATTAATCTGCTGGCAGCATTAGGCTATGACCCCAACTTTGGAGCAAGGCCAGTGAAGCGGGTGATTCAACATATGGTTGAGAATGAGATTGCAATTAGAATCTTAAGAGGGGATTTTAAGGATGAAGATTCGATTGTCTTGGATCAGATCTCAGATGCGAAAGACATCCCATCCCAGAATAGATTGTGCATAAAAAAGTTGGAGAGATCTTCGATGGTTGCAAATGACTAATGTTTGCAATGTAGTTGAGAAAAATAGATGATCGTGTAAACTAGCATAGCATCTATGGTTTTCTTTTTGCCGCTTAGCCTGTAACTGCTGCATCTCATTCTAGTTGCGTAGAAAGATTCTTATAAGCTAATGGCAGAAATTCTAGTGTTTTTATTGTCAACGAGTTTTGCCAGTATTTATGTCTGTCATGACCATCACTCTTCTAGGGGCAAAGTGAGTGCTCCACTTGAAATTGCCACTACAAGATTTACGTTTGTTGGCATTAATGTTTATAATTAACCAAATTTGTTTTGTAATTTGTTGAGGAAAAATGAATTAAGTAATTTTCGCTTGGAGTTTTCTTCCTCATTTCTTAGTTTCCAATTGTGTCCCCAGACAAGTGGCAGGACAATGACAAGGGATGTTTAGGCAAAAGGGACCGACTTGCACACATGTGAAGTTAAAAGGTTGGTTATGTTTTTAAGGGTGAAAGACCGAAATAGCCCTTGGTAATAGTTGGCCAAAATATTTAAATAACCTCTATTAAAGAAGCGCGTTTTCTCAAGAGAAATGCTATTTCGTTGTTTATTTTTTTAAAAAAATAATAATAATGTGTGTAATTACTATTTCACCCTTCCTCTATAAAACTCAGAACCGGAGAAACATGGCTCACTTTACACGCCATTATCAACAGAGGAGAGAATTGGAGAAAGGAAAGAAGAGGAGTGAGAAGAGCTGAAGAACACAGGAGTAAATCAAATCGATTTAGTTTGATTTTGTTTTGCCCAGGCTTACTCGTCAATTCCCTGAAAGTGATTTCTAGTTTGAAGCATATTTCGCACTTTATGATTTTAGTTTTTTTTATTAACCAGGCCTTTGTAGTCAATGGCTCCTCCCCGTGGTGTAGATTTTGGAGTGGTTCCTCACGACTCCGAGTCATCATCTTCAACGACTCCCCATGTAAGTAAAATTCTATGAATAAACCCTAATATATATAACTATTTATATTTTGTGTTGTCTGTTTAAATAATAGAAATTTGAACTACATATTCGAAATTTGATTAGATAGTCTTATTTTAACTAGTTTATAAAAATGAAAGTTTTCCTAATTTTGTGGATAAAAAGTGATTTTAAGTATTGACTTCATGTGATCCAGTATCTTATTTATTAAATGACAACTAATATATATTTCGCAAATAATAATCTCTTTATTAATTCTTTTTAAGTATACTTGCTTCATTATGATGGATAAATTTGGGTAGTTCTAGAAGAAGCTGTTTTTGGAACCTTACATTACATTATTTATATTTTGTGGTGTTTGTTTAAATAATAGAAATGTGAACTACATAGTCGAAATTTGATTAGATAGTCTTATTTTAACTAGTTTATAAAAATGAAAGTTTTCTTGATATTGTGGATAAAAAGTGATTTTAAGTATACTGGCTTTAGTATTGGCTTTGTGTGATCCAGTATCTTATTTATAAAATGGCAACTAATATATATTTCGCAAATAGTAATTCCTTTATTAATTCTTTTAAGTATACTTGCTTCATTATGACGAATGAATTTAGGTAATTTTAGAAGAAGCTATTTTTGGAACCTTACATTATATTAAAGTATGTGAACAAGTTCAACAGTTTTGAATGACGTTGTATTATTTTCGTTTCAGGTGTCCACTCTTTGTTTGCCTCTTGGAAGTTGTAATTTCAAGGGTAAAAATTCTACGTACTGTAAAATGGCAGAAGAATTCAAATATATTGAGAATTGTTTGAGTGACTAATGGGATGGCTTGGTTAAGGGATTCTCAGTTTGGGCCTTTTTTTGACGCAACTCCTAATATGGAGATGATTTTAACTCCTTTGTGGATGCTGTTAAGCCGTAAAGTGAAGTCTGAAAACAAATCCGAGGTTTGGTTTATGTTGAATGGCATCCCTGTTAGATACTTTATGATGGAGCATGCCCTTTTGACTTGCTTGAACTGTGATGAGTATCCCGAAGTAAGCATCTCTTTGCCAGCTCATAATTTTTGTACAAGACACGTTGGAAAGAAAATCACAATTGTGGGGATCAAGAAAGCACTTGCACAGTTTGTGATCCCTCCCCCTGAAGAAGGTGTGCCTCCCAGTGATAGTGATAGTAGCAGTCTAACGAGTATTAGGCATGGAGCCCGAAGGAATATTGAAGACGACAAGTTGAAGCTTGATTTGTTGTATTTGTGCTCGGGATTTTTTTTTTTTTGGTAATGATAATGCAAAGATACATTCCAAACTGATTCATATTGTTGAGGATCTAGAGTTTGCGAGAACCTATCCCTGGGGTAGACGGCCTTATTTTATTTTGATTGAATCCGTGACAAGTTTGGACATGCAATAGAAAAAGCTAGCTCAAAGCCCACAGTGGAAATGTCCTGGATTCATTATTCCTCTGATGGTAATGAAATACTTTTTTTGTAATGCTGCGTTTCTTTCTTGTAAATGGTCTTTCTTATATTTGAAAATATATAATTTGACGATTGATTTTGTTCATTTTGTTAGCTTATTCCTTTTGAGTGCGGTCGTGGAGACGAAGGTTGGTGTTTAACTGCTTTGAAACTGGTAATATGCATATATATGTCTTCTCCCTCTAATTTAGTATATATTATTTGCTTTGTAGGAAATTTTAAGCATAATGCAGCCGACTATGGAGAAAATGTCTTCAACACACATGTTGAAATTTGCTGCTTATAATTCCCGCAACTCCTCCCTGAAGGATCCGACCACCGAATGTTGGACTGCAATACTTGAGAAGGGAGGTCGTATTATATTTGACGGTATGTACCTAGAAGATGTGGATAGTAAACGTTCTTTCCTTGGATTAAGCTTAGGAGACATTAGTGCTCCTCCTTCGCAAATTGAACCATGTGTCTCATCAGCCATTTCACCCAAGAGCGTTCTTGCTTTTTCATCCATCCCACAAAATGAAAGTGGGCCCAGTGATTCATCAGAACCTAACAATGAGGTTCTTCTTAGAGTGCTCAGTGAAATAATGGAAAAAATCTCTGCAGTTGAAAAGGCTTGTCATTTGATGGATTCAAATGTAAGTGTAAGGTAATCATGTGTAGAAAGCAGGTTAGAAAAATTGGAGAGATGTAAGAGGGATGAATTTGCGGCTGATTTACAACCATTTCATGTTTCACCGGCCAGTGAACCAGTTATGGATCATGATGATTTTGGTGTGCGTAAAGGTGAGGCCGATGTTGCGGATGACGATGTTGCTACAGCCCTTATGGAGTTGAATAAGGAGGAGGAGATGGTGGTAGAGGTGCCTCTGGATGTTGACAATCAGTATCCAAAGAAGAAGGTTGAGGTTAAGAAGTATCCAAGGAGGGAGCAGAAAAGATCCCATAATTTGCAGTCCCCATACACTGATTTTTATGCAAATAAGAGGAAAGTAAGTTAATGAATTTGTATGTTATGAATTGTTATTTTGTTGTTGATATATTTATGTTTGCTTTAGATGCATATTGTTTTATTATTTCAGGCAACGAAGACAGCTGTAGACCCCTTCCAAAGCCAATTGATAAATGAGGGAAAATTGGCTAATGATTTGGAGAGCATACTAGCGGAAGGCATCACCTTTTCTGATGAGAAATTTGTGTTTAAAGAAGTGAGATGGAAAAGGAAGATGATGTCGTTGATGCCAATTATTATTTTGAGCCTCTCACCAATACAGAGAAGCAACTGATTTCGGAACACTTGTCCCGTTCTCTCAACAAATCCAAAGCAGAAAAACCCATGGTAAAACATCACTCATTTGGTTTTAGTATTTCTGCTGAAGAATTTCAATGTTTGAAGCCTATCGGATGGCTTAATGATTCAGTGATTAATGCTTACCAGCTTTTAATGAAAGAAAGAGAGTTGAGGGAGCCAACAAGATATCTGAAATGCCATTTTTTTAGTTGTTTCTTTTACCAGATGTTGAAATCTCCTAATGGGGTTAAGTTGGCGAGAAGATGGACTAGCCGTCTTGAGTATTCCCTGCTTGAGTGTGAAAAAATCTTTATCCCTATCCACCATGCGGACCATTGGATTTTAGCTATCATCAGCCTTAATGACCAAAAAATGGAGTAAGTTGATTCCCTTGGCAATGGTTTTAATATGGTTCATGTTGAAGTTTTTGGTGTACTAGATGAGTACCTGAAGGAATACACACGCAGTAGTCGTAAAGATATTGATTTGTCTAATTGGATGCACGAATTCGTTAGTGGCAATCCAAAGCAGGAAAATACTCATGACTGCGGTGTATTCATGCTTAAATCCATCGACTATTATTGTAGCAGAGAACACATTAGACGTGTAAAAGATTTTAAACAAGACATAATGCTATACTTTAGGAAGAAGATTGCCTTGGAAATTCTGAATCTGCGTGTTGTATGATTGGGTTTAGAAAAGGCTGAATCTGCTTGTAGTATTGATTGTATTGTATGTAATTGATTATCGATTCTTACCACTTGTATGTAATGTAATTGATTGTCAATTCTCACCAATAGAATTTTCACCCAATTTGTATTTTTCTAGCCACTTGTAATACAATTGACTAACATTTGTTAATGCAAGACAAACCTTTACCTCTATACCTAAAAAAAAACCAGAATTCCATTTCGTAAACCTAAAACAAATTGAAAATGTAGCGTGAATACTGGCAAAATGAGAAAACTCTATTTCGTAAACCTTAAAAAAAAAATTAAAAAAAATTGCATAAACAATACTCGGATACCGGATCCCAGTATCCTGTTTCATTTATAATTCTGGGTTACCGGATCCACCAATATCCTGTTCCATGTGAGGGTTTCATAAGTTGTAGAATATTCGGATACAGGCTTCCCTAGTATCCGGTTTGGTTCGAGGGTTATACCTTTCTTCCCGATTTATGTAAATACAAAGACACAGGGCCATCCCCGTATCCGGATTTTATTCGAGGATTAGACGAATTTAAAATATTGGCATACAGTCTATACCCATATCCAGTATTGTATCAAATTACTGAATACTGGTAACAGGACCTCTAAGTATCTAGTATTCAATCCTTTTATTTTTGATCTTATGATATGTTATAATTTTTTATTGTAATTCAAAATGTCCCAATTTCATTCCTAACCCCTTAAAAATAGTTTTTAATGCATAACTGAAAAAATTGAGTTAATGCATACGTTTTTTTTAAAAAAAAAAAAACTAAATGTGGTTTTAAAATACTGGCATACTGTCTATACCCATATCTAGTATTGTATCCAATTATTGAATACTGGTAAAAGGACCTCTAAGTATCCAATATTCGATTTTTTTTTTTTATCATATGATATGTTATAATTTATTATTGTAATTCAAAATGTCCCAATTCCATTCCCAACCCTTAAAAATAGTTTTTAATGCATAACTAAAAAATTTAGTTATTGCATACGTTTCTCTTTTTGATGTTTTTAACTAAATGTAGTTTAGATTTAAATTTTTTCTTGTATCAAATTATTATTGAATATTGGTAACAGGACCATTAAGTATCTAGTATCCGATCTTTTTTCTTTTTCTATTGTATGATATGTTATAATTTATGATTGTAATTCAAAATGTCCCAATTCCATTCCTACCATTAAAAATAGTTTTTAATGCATAACTAAAAAAATTTAGTTAATGCATATGTTTTTTTTTTTAATGAAATGTGGTTTAGATTTTAAATTTTTCTTGTACTTACTCTTGTACTTATTCCAGTATTGAGTATTGAAAAAATAGAAATTGTGTATATCCGTAACTGGAAAAACCAAACAAAATAAATGATATGTTATAATTTATGATTGTGATTCAAAATGTCCCAATTCCATTCCTACCATTAAAAATAGTTTTTAATGCATAACTAAAAAAATTTAGGTAATGCATACATTTTTTTTTAACAAAATGTAGTTTAGATTTTAAATATTTCTTGTATCCAATTATTGAATTTTTCTTGTACTTATTCTTGTATTTATTGCAATATTGAGTATTGAAAAAATAGAAATTGTGTATATCTGTAACTGCTAAAGCCAAACAAAAATAAATAATATCCAACGCCATTCTTTTGTTCACAAATAAAACAAAAACAACATAACATCTCAATTGGGATATCCTTCTTTGATCTTCCTCATCATAAATTCGCATCCCAGTACCCAGTCTTCATTTTCCAGTCTCCCACTATATCTGCATTCAAATATCCATAAAGACACGTGATGTACCGGGAATATATACATATATATATATATACCCAAACATAAAACATAAACTATAATTAAAAAAAAACTGGCAACATTAGGAAAAAAAAAACTTAAAATTATCCATACACATTAAAAACAAAATGGCAACAACATTAGAAAAAAAAAGTTAAAATTATCCATAAACAACACAACATAATCCAAAAACATAACAATCCATCATCATTCATCAAAACATCAAAACTCTCCAGCCCCAACTTCCACATGATCCTCCGTCCATGCCTTTGTAATTTCTATGTACTTGTCGCCTTCCAAGTACACTTTCATCCCATAAGTTGATTCTGGATGTGGAGCATCCACATTTTGTTCTGCCATCAACTGGCGGATTCTTTCAAGCACCTGAAAAAAAAATTAAATATACATTGTGAGTTGAATGGATACATCGGATTTTATGGTTACAAATATATAATATGTTATATTGGTAGGAGCAATACCTACGGGATTGTAAGAGCCGACTGCCATCATTCTCGAAGAATATCAAGTTGGATGCCACATGCGATGGAGATGTTCGGATGAAAGATTTTTGTCCGGAAACAGACCTTATCAAACAACAAAAACAAAAGATCCATTAGCATGATATGATCATACAAGTCTTATAATTAATATTGCATTTATTTAATGAAAACTTGTTGAAGGAATAAGCCTACAATCGGTGCACTCAACGGGTAATTAGGCCCAAAATAAATCAACAACTTAAAGAAGTGATCGGCATACGGGTTGTTGATTGGGCCCATTATCCTGGCCTCCCACTTGAACAAGTCATCGTACACCTGCCCTGTCAAAAAATACGACACACACAATTTAATTTCACAAGGATGAAGTCATCAAACCGAGGAAAAACTGACCTGAATATGAAACTTACCAGCAGTGAACCAAAATTTATTATCTATTGTGCATTTTTCCTTTTTTATTCTCCTCGTTATAGCATCGAAATCCATATTTTAATTATAAAAGTCTGTGTCTGTTGGGTTGGGGGGTGAATATTGAAGAGTTTCGAAGAGTTGGGTATAGTGATGTTCTTATATAGTGTAGGGATGTGTCTGTTGGAATTCTTCGAAAGTGGCTGACTGATGGAACATTGTAAAATTAAAAAAAAGGAATCTGTCAGTTCTAATTCTAATGCTGATCGAATGTGTCAATTGAATATTGCAATTTCTATTCAAGGAAACCAATATACATCTGGTCTTGAGCCCCACCTGTGCACCCTATGAATGTGAATAAAACACATCACTTAATATATAATTTTGAATTAAAACACAAGTGATGTGTTTTTTTCAGAACCACAAGGTTCACAGGTGGGGCCCAAGACCCGGTCTATATAAATATTTTCAAAATACACCTGTACAGAGTTAATGTTTAAAATCAAAAGGAATGTGTCTGTGTCAGTTGTATGTTGCAAATTTCTATTCAAGGACACTTGTACAAGGATAAAAATTTGTTGGACACATGTCATTCTATAAATATATATGTATTATTTCACCCCTTCCGAACCACTTACACTCTATAATTATTTAGAACGTAAACTTAAAAAAATATAATATAATATTGAAGTGCTTAGTATTATTCAAAAATATAATACACATAATGATTAAGAAGAAAAGGCTTTATCAAATTCTCAAGACAAGAGACAAGTAAAAGAATAACAAGAGAAAACAAGTAAAAAATCCTCAAGACAAGAGACAAGTAAAAGAATAAAAAATAATATCGGGTATACCAATATCTCTACATCCAGTACCTAGTATTGATAACTCGACATTTGTGCCAACTAATGCATGTGTGATGATGATGCGTGTCGTGTCTATTAATTTTCCTACCATCGAACTGTAGTGTTACTATTGCAAAATAATAATATGATTTTGCTTCCCAATAAATTGTACTTTCCCAGTATCCCAGTATTCCGTGTCTCTGCATCCAGTATCAAGTTATTAATACTCGGATTTTGTGCATAATAATGAGTCTTTTGATGATGTGTCGTGTCTATTAATTAAATTTCCAACAACCCCTGAAACGTTATTATTGAAAAATCACAACGCACATGCAATGTTAGATTTCCCAGTATACCCGTGTCTCTGCATCCAATATCCAGTTATTAATACTCGGGTTTTGTGCATGCTAATGCGTCTTTTGATGATGCGTCTGTTAGGATTATGCCCTCAGATGTCATAGAGGATAGAATGTATAGGGCATATATCTTGTATTGAACTTAAACTCTTCTTAAATAAAAGGCATTATTGAGTTTTCACTTAATTCTTATCTGCATCTATAAGTTGTGTAAAATATTTTTTCCATGTTTCCAGTGCGATCCCTCTACTTCCTGTGGGATAGGAAGATTGACACTAGAGAGATCGATCTTGATTACTAAAATAAGTTCGCAAGTAATATGAAGTCTTTAATGGACAAATAAAGACTTCGAATACTTATACAATCTTAGCTCGGACATTGGAGTGCCTGTCTGGTATCATGGGATGATAGGAGATTAAGATTGTAGACACGTCAGTGGAACTGATATATTCAAACACGACTCGCATCGGTTCTGTCACATTGGTTTTCACTCTGTGATTGTCAATGACGAAACTGATTATGCGTAATAGGTATATGTGAACCTTTGACTTGAAGTATCAGGCTGAAGATGCACTCGTGACGTCAAGATGACGGGGTACAAACCACCCCACCAATGCTCATGAAGCCATGGGGCACAAAAACAACCCGCTAGTGCTCATTGAACCACGAGGCACAACAAATCAATTAAGTAATTGACTTAGTACTCATGAAGCCACAGGGTATACCTCGCTAGAGCTCACGAATCCACAAAGAAAGAAGTAACGACATACTTGAGGTCTAAAAAGGCCCAACATATGATTCACGGGTAAATATGCCATACGAGGCTAGACCATGGCATCAAATCTCACCCGTCTACATGAGGTGACTTGCGCGATATCTAGGCGAGGTATTATCTGGACGCCAAAAAACCTCAGTAAAAGCCACCAAGGCTACACGCCGCAATGGCACATAGCCGCGAGGTTCAAAAGGAGGGCCCCGGGAACAGCAATGGGGCAACCCCCTCATCACATACGGGTGACACGTCCTCTCGCTACCAAAATCCCTCTTGAAGGTGAGGACTCTTCTACCCAATGGGTGAGCAAAAACATTTTCGACATATGGTCTAACGTACTTCATGAGTGTTACATAAGAAAACATCCAACAAGCACAAAAGGCCATAGAAAATAAATCCAAGAGGCTAAGGACTTTGTCCACCACACTTAGAGGCCAAGAACTTTGGCCCCTCGCTTCGGGGAAAAAGATCTAGCCCACTCGCCATAAAGCAGAGACCCTTGCTCACATACCATAAGGCAAAGGACCTCTTCACCGCACCTCGAGGCCAAGTACCTTGCCCCCTTATCTCGAGGCCAAGGACCTTGACCCTTTATCTCGAGGCAAAGGACCTTGCTTATTCGCCATGGAACCAAGCCCTTTGCCCCCTCACCTCAAGGAAAGAGACCTTGCCCCCATATCTCGAGGCCAAAGCCCTTATCGCCTCACCTTAGGGTTGAGACACGCCTAATAAATTTCAAGTTCCCTTCGGAGTGCAAACTCTTAGATTGAGGTTAAAAATTATAGGTCCCCTCCGGGATGCTAAAACCCTAGATAGAGGCTTCAAAATTCTAAGTTTCATCCGAGACGATAAGCTTCATATGGGCAAGGCGCAAGCCTCTACTTAGGCTAGGCATGCCGCCCCCTCTTTATGAGGCGTGTCTCACAAATAAATGTGCGCTTGAAACACATCTCACCAACTAAAAATTCTTCTAACGTGCCTCATCAACTAACTTAGTAACCCATCGGATGTTATCGGTCAAGTGGGGTAGAGGTTCATAACCTAAGAGCTGCCCCCTAAGACATGAAACGCGTACCTAAATTGAAGTACCCCGTGCACATTGGCGTTGCAAGGCATCCAACCCCGTGGTGCTTGACACCGAGGCATTTGACCTCGCGGAGCTCGATTTCGAGGCGTCAAACCTCACAGTAGCCACGGGTGTTGCCTTAAGTCGACACCTACATTGCCTCGAGATAACACCTAAGATATCCCAGTTCAAAGGAGTGACTTATTAGACCTCCAAAGGCGATGAAGTTTGCCATACATATTTCTTCTCCCGGGTACCCTGTACGGTACACCCGGGAGTGGGAGGCATTATGATGTGCACCATAAATGTCAAGGGGCATTAAGTAATTAATTGACCCCTGGATCGGGCCTAGGTGCTACCCGTGGATCAAGTCCACGATTAATATACTAGTCGAGCCTAAAAAGGGCTGACAATCCAGCAGGAATATGGCTTGGTACGCTATTAAGGCAATGAGATTGATTGGACTATTTTAATAATCTAATGGCTAAATAAAGGGTATATTACTAAGCCTGGTGGGCTGCTGCTAAAGTTGAGCCCATGGCTCATAGCCCACTACCAGCTCCATATAAATACCTTAGAAGAGCTGGAATATGATCATGTTCTACTCTCTCCAGAAAAATACATTGGTTAAGTCTGAGAGTAATTCTAATAAAGAACTACGAACTGACTTGATCCCACATTCATCGAGTACATAGGCAGCTCACTTAAACAGTGAGTGTAGTCTATTGATTCATCAACCCCCAACCTAGTTTGTCGTGAGTTGGATCAGATTCTCCATCTCACGTGGTGATTC
Organism: Buddleja alternifolia; assembly: GCA_019426215.1. Classification (NCBI taxonomy): domain Eukaryota; kingdom Viridiplantae; phylum Streptophyta; class Magnoliopsida; order Lamiales; family Scrophulariaceae; genus Buddleja; species Buddleja alternifolia. Next base: position 147,619 of record CM033407.1, on the reverse strand, counting down.
ACGTGACAATTTCTGATGGACTATTTTTACCCTTATCATATACATTCAAAACTTAAAGGAAATTCTAATGAAGTTTTTTTTTTTTTTTGATAAAATAATGAAGTGTTTGTAGTTCTATAATAACAAATGAATTATATAGCATTTACATTTTTTGTAATTCCTTAGAAAGTCATTTTTCTTTTTTTTTCTTTGTATTAAATCCCTTCCTAATTTTTATGTTTTGTTTAACTTTATCGAAACATATGTCATTAGATTTTCTACTGTATGATGGGAGATATTCGTTGAGTTTCTCTACTCATACAATTTTTTTTCTGTTTAATTCATTTTCTATAATTCGCCGAGAAGAATTTCTATTATATATTTGTATATGTACTTTTTTTTTGAGAAGTTTGTATATGTCCTTCACATATGCTGTTTTCATTCATCTATTATCTTTAAAATATAATTTATCTAATTTCGTATTTGGTTTTTAAATTTTTCTCGAAGAAATTTAGCTAAACATGTTTTTTTTAAGGGGGTTCTCCATTTTTTCCACTCATTAAGCGTTGAGAAATACCATTGTTCATGAGTATTATGCTAAGAATCGCAAAGAGCTAGAGGTTTTATCATTTTTTATCCACATGATTAATTACCATTTTATGTTGAAGTGATTCAAGTACTTACATATACAGTCCCTTCTTTTAAGTTCATTATCTTGATCCTGAATCCCCTCTTCAATAGGATCTTTACAAGGCAAATGTTACACATCCCTTCTAATGTTTTTTTTCCTCTAGACTTTTCCGTTAGATCTATATGTTCTATTTTTCAGTTCAGTCACAAGTTTTAAGGTGAATCAGATATCATACTAGCTAATTGTCACATTCTTTAACGTTCATAACCATGGTATGTACTTTTTTCTCATTTTCTAAACAATCTTTAACTAGTGACTTTAAATTTTGGGGTAAAGACTATTATTCATCCGAACTTTGCGGTTTTTTACACTTTTTTAAACAATCTTTTTTCCCCACACTTTTTTCTCTCAATTCCATCGTATTTACACATTTTTATATATTAGCATATGTCGACGGGATATTCTGTTAGAATTTCAACGCACGCGGCACTATGAGATAAAAAAGTGTAAAAAAAATAAAGTTTGGATTAAAAAGTGTAAAAGAAAAGTTTGTTTAAACTTCACTGGTTGAAATTCCGGCGGAATATTTCGCCAAAATATGCTAATATATAAAGAAGTGTAAAACCCGTGAAGTTGAGATAAAAAAGTGTTGAAAAAAATTGTTTGGAAAGGTGAAAAAAAACCCAAAAAGTTTGGATCTGTAATGGTTTTTACCCCTTAAAATTTTTTATAGCGATTTGGGAAGTCCTAAGACTTGCTCAAGATGATACTATAGCTTTTGTATTGTACACATGTGAAATACATTGTATATAAATGATTGTCATTATTCTGAGACTTGAAATAGTAGGATCCACTAAAAATCACTCATAGATTTCATGAAAAATGGATGTTTGGTTTGATAATAGGATGTATTTGTCAATGAATTGCTAATTAAACTTTGTTTTGTTGGTACATGGATTCAATTTTAGTTGCCTTAATATTATGTTGCTATTCGAATTGTACCCTTTGCAGTTTTGGAAAAATAAAAAATTTGATCTCAAAAGTGCAATTTCCATCACTTTCAACAACTGCAATTTCCATTAAAAAGAAGTATTTTATACGAAGCATTTTACTATTACGATTTGCTTCGTGCAAAATATTGTCTCTCTACTTAAATGTGCTATGAGCAAAAATATCCCTAATATCTTTTTTGATGCAACAAAGGTGAGTTAATGCATTCAACAGAAGAATGTCATACAAGTTTTTCTTTTTGATCATTTTTTGCAGTTTTGTACCACAAATCAAATCTGTTTGACTAGCTCTTTGTAGCATAATGTTATTTTATAGGAAGAATTACATACAGACCCCCTCATTTATTATGTAATTACCAAAACTCCCCATCACTTATTGAAAATTACCAACATACTCCCTCATGTTAAGAATTTCTTACAATTACACCCCTGTGTGCTTAACAATTCTTATAAATTTACCCCTATAAACTTTACAAATAAACACCTTGAGGAGATGTGTTGGTAATTTTCAATAAGTAAGGGGGTCTGTGTGTAATTTTTTCTATTTTATATGTTCGGGATAAAATTATCCATATGAATTGTAATTTTCATTAAAAAAAATATGTTAATGTTTTCCCATACATAGCATGGGTTACACGCTAGTACTATATATATTTGAAGGGGGTCTTTTGACTCCAATTGCTAAATTTTGACCAAATTCTAATTTTCTAGAGTTTTGAATTATTTTTATTGTGAATAATTAATTTCTATGTCAACATATATTATCAAAATGCTAGAAGCTATTTGAATTTGTATTGGAAATAAAATCTCACTAATTCCTTAGTCTTGGTAAAGAAAATCCCTTCTAAACTAACTCTTTCTATCTTTTTATTCACTAGCAACACGAGCACGAAGTACTCGCGCGCATAAATTTCTCTTTGAATGTGACGAATACATAAAGTATTACTTGTCAAAATGTAATACTTAAATGTTTTTCACATCAAACAAACAAAAAATAAATAAATTAGACCTAATAACTAATAACTTCTGGAAAAAATATAGAACAGTAACATCCAAATAAACATATAGAACATAATAAATCAGGCTCTTCTTATTTTTACATTCATTTGAGTAAATTCAAACCAAATCTTCTACGTATGTAAATCATAGTTTCTTAGGTTTTCAAAATCTTGAATCCTCATCGGTCATATTTCCTTAGCTTTACAAAATCTTGCGTCCCCGTAGTTGTTTTTCCATCTCAAGACTGCTCTGGGATGCATCTCGCCTGGATCCAAAATAAAACGTAAAGAAGAAAAGAAAGTTGGTTACGTAAGTGGTATCTGATCTTATCTAACTGATGTGCCATATAAAATTCGTGGGCATTTTTACAAATAACTCGTGATTGGGCCGGGATGGATCACAAGGTTTATTCCAGGCCTAAATGGTCCAAGTTTAATTGGGCAGTAATATATGGGCGAAAATAATAGTCCATATAAGTATAATTATTTATTTTATCATTTGACTCTATGGGCCGCTCATGGGGCTTCCGGCCCATAGCTCATCTTCAACGCTATAAATACTACAGATAGGTAATGAAAAATCATTAATTGTTCTCCCCACAAAAAGATCGCTAGAGAGAAAACAACTGGCATCTTTAGAGAGTTACCCCATCGTTGAATTACAAAAAAACTTGATCCCATCAAAGTGGGCACCTAGGCAGCTTGTCTAGAGCGAGTGTAATTCAAACATAAATCGACCTAGTGCCTATTTTGCCATGTGTTGGGTCGGATTTTCTCCCTACGTGGTGATCATTAGGGGTGTTCGTGGTGCGGTTTCGGTTTTTTTTTACTAATTTGAAATCGAATTGCCAAGTGCGATTTTTTGGTAGAGAAATCTCAAATTGCCATTTTGAAAAATAAAACCAAGGGTGCGGTTTGGAGCGGTTTTGGGCGGTTCGGTGCGGTTTGGTGCGGTTTACGCTTTTTATCTAACTAAAAATAAATATTTCAGGATATTTGCACAAAAGTGTCATTTTTTAAACATTACCTAACTAAACCTAATAATAATATTTCACATAGATAAAAGTTATGCTTAACAAAAATTATTTATCCAAAAACTACATAATATAATCAAAGTTTCTCAAAAACATAAAATATTGGACTAAGTTGTCCTATTAAACAGTCCATACATAATAATGAAATAGCCTACAAAACTTAAACAAAAACAATATGAAAGTTGGTCTACAAGGCTAAAACAAAATAAGAGAAGTACAAATTTTTCGGTACTTGTAACTTACAAAACAACCTATTAATAGTTAATATTTAATATATATAATTAATATTTATAATATAAAAATAAATATATATAAAAAAATGAAAAAGCTCGCGAGCCTTTTGAAAGCCTTAGAAGTCACAGACTCAATCTTTTAGAATAAAACTTGTTTCCTTGTTCTAATATTAATCATTTTTAGTTTTATGATTAAGAATTTCAGATGAATATGAATTCAGTTTTTTAATATAATTTAATTTTTACCTATAATTTTTATTTTGAATTAATATAAAATTTTAATTTTATCTATTGTCTCCGATTGATGATGAAATTTAAATTTATATTTCCGTCTCTAAATTCACCTCAAATTTATAAGGTTGAGACGAGATATGTGTTATACGTACATTATAAGTTATCGAAAAATTATCTCTATCAAATTATAATTCATTTAGAACATATCATCCATAACACAAGATTCAAAAATCAATTGAATAACATTTTGAAGTACCTATTTTAATTTGTCTAAAGTTCAAAAAGATATTATATTTGTAGTATATAAATTGGTATATTCAAGATTTCATTTATTTCTCCAAGTCCATGCGTCAACAAAATATGGACACGCATCTTGGGTGAACACTTCAATAACTTTTATATACTTTTTATTGGTCCATATTAGATAAAAACTCATTTTATTTAATTATTTATTTAATCTATCATGCATTTAGAGTTTAGGGTTTAGAGTTCATGGTTTAGGGGTTAGAGCTTAGGGTTTAGGGTTTAGAGTTCATGGTTTAGGGGTTAGGGCTTAACGTATCAATCTATAGAGGTGTTCATCAATTCGGTTCATGTTATTTGATATATCTAATCTAGTATTACTTTAATCCTAATTCAAAATGAATAATTAGTTATAGCAAATGAAATTTAATTCTCAATATCAATTTCAATATGATTAAATAACAAATTCATAATTTTCATGTAAAATAATGAATAAATGTTTAGAAAATAAAAATAAATATGTATATAAATATACCACATAAAATCCTCTATTGCAAAATGATGTTGCATTTCGTATTGCGTTTGTTTTTATGCATGACAAGTGTATAAATATTTTCCTGAAATATATAAGTGATTTGAATTTTATACACTTGTCATGTATAGAAGGCAATGCAATAGGAGATGCAACACCAATTACAATAGAGGATCCGAATTGTAAATATACATATGGATAAATATAAATATAAATATATAAAATAATGGCGGTTTTGCGGTTCGGTTTGGTGCGGTTTTGGTCCAAAACCATCACCAAACCAACTTTGCGGTGCGGTTTTCGTTTAAAATCGAAACCACGGTTTGTGCAACGGTTTGACGAAAACGATTTGGTGCGGTTCGGTGCGGGCGGTTCGGGCGGTTTCAGAAAATTGTTACCCAGCCCTAGTGATCATGTGACACACATTTCAATTCCGCATCAATAACAAAATTTCATTTGAACATTAAATTCATTTACTGTAGTAAAAAAATATCTAAAATTAGAAATACTTAACTTTATGTACTCACAAAACCATTGATCACAACATACATGGATGAGACAGGCCACTATTGATCCGAGTGTGTTGCTTTGTCAAGCGAGAGATTTTTTGGGAGTTTACCAGAAAGCAATGGTTGTGGGAGATGGCGTTATTTGATGCCCGAAACCGGCTGTGTGGCAACACCGTTGGGGGTTATTCTTATAAATTTCAATGGTGTGATCTTTGATAGTGAAAGGGCGATGGGCTCGGGGTCGTTCCTCGGAACCATGTTTGTGATTGCATCCGTTGGGGTACTCATCGATTTCCTTTTCTTGCTTATCCTAAATATGCAGAAACCTTGGCGGCTCGTGCAGCTTTGGAGATGGGGCGAAGTGCAGGCTGGCCCAATATTGGAGGTGACGGGGATTGTGAGTCTCTGATCCAAAATCTGAATTCGGATTCTCAAGTTTTTTTGGCCGTTGGGCCGTTGTTAGATGACCTTCGAGCTTTGACTCTCTCTTTTAGTTCTTGTTCTTTCCTTTTCGTTAAACATTCGGGCAATTGTGTCGCCCACTCTTTGGCTCGTCATGCTAAGAAAACTCAAGAGTCTGTTCTCGATCTCCCGGACATTGCTTCGTGAGCTTTGGCTGCGGATCTTTTCCTTATCTAATATATTCATATAGTTTGCTTAAAAAAAATACATATGAAATCAGCAGCTAACATCAACTATTAACTTCATGTTGGATATTGGGTGAATATTGTGTATGTATGAAAAGTGTGTGAACACCTCTTTTGGGTACCAAATTCGAACACCACAAGTATCGAGGATACTAAATATTATTGGATAATATTATTCTACTCCGGGAGTAGATGAGGTTAGCATTTCGAATTTCTTGATTCGGAATTGAAACGAATGAGAAATTTATTGCTATTGTTGGGTGTTTGAATGTGGATATCCCACTTTGGATATAAACCATAAGGTGGACCGGACCGAACCTCGGACCATGGACTCGAGCTCGGGTCTGGGTTCGGGTCGGGTCTGGGTCCGGGATTGGGCTGGTACGCGGGCCGTGGCTGGGCTTGGTGGTCGTTGGGCTAAATATATTCTTTTTGGGCAAAATTTATAATTAAATTAACTTGTGGGCCCAGTTAATTATTTTCTTTTTTTGGGCAAATAAGAATTAATTTAGGCTCATTTGTTTTCCAAAGAAATCAGGCAGCCCAGCAGAAGGTTGAATTACATCTGAAACATTTCATTTGTAAAGCAGTCAGAAATTGAAAGATTCTTGATGCTAAATTTGAAACGTTTGAATTTATAAGTGAAAAACATTTCACTTTAAAAGTGGTAAGGGAAAAATATTTCACTTTAAAAGTGGTAAGTGAAATATTTTTCACTTTAAAAGTATAAGTGAAATGTTTCACTTTTAAAAGTGGTTAGTGAAAACGTTTCATTTCTCCAAATTTCTCCTATATAAAGAGTCTTCCATATGAATGAAAAGATAAGAAGACGAACACACAAAAATCAAAAATCATTTCTGCATTTTAAGCATTCTACATACATCACATCAGTGAAAGTTCTTGAGCAAACTAAGTTCGTGGAGTGTTGTTCTTGAAGTGGTTCAATTACAATACGGAATCGTTGTATCTTGAGAAGTTAATTGCATGATCTCGTACCACTGTAGGCGGGACAATATAGCTTTAAGGATAAAGAGTCCAACTCTCGTCTCGATTCGTTTTCATCGCATATATTTTCCAATATATTTTATATTTTACAGGGCGAAATTTTTTTCTCAAACGCTTCATAGTAGCTGTAATCATTATGCCCCAAAATACACTATAAATCTTGTGACTAACTACCAATTAAATGCCCGATGGCTGTCATCCTCGTGACTTTATAAGAGCCGCAATGTTTGATTGGTTACTGCTCCACGCACTTAAAAGACCCATTGATTCTCGAAAATCAAATTTTGCACAATTAAAATCTTAATATTTATATTTACATGCATAAACATAATTATTAATTACTAATCCAACTTTAACAACACAAATCCATAGTTAAAGAGAAGGGGTGATATTTTAAACTCATTTTTAAAACATTGAAACTTTCACGAGAATTTTAAAAAAATAATACAAAAATAAATAGAAATTAAGAAAATAATACACAAAAAATTAGAGTATAGAAAATAGCACATTCGATTCCGCGCCACGTCAGCGCGGTATACAAAAACTTTTTTTTTTTTTAAATTAACGGCCATTCCGCGCTGACGTGGCGCGGAATGGCCAAATTTATTTTTTTAAAAAAATTAATCCCATTCCGCGCCACGTGAGCGCGGAATGGCAGGCGGTCAGTTGGCGCGGAATGGCAGTAATGCCTCGTGGCCCGAGACTTCTTTCTCCTTTCTTCTTTCTTCTTTCTTCTTTCTTCTTTCTTCTTTCCTTCTTTCTTTCTTTCTTTTCATCTCTCTCGGTTTTTCTTCACCATCTTCACTTCTTCATCTTCACCATTTTCTTCAACTTAATTTTCATCATTCTCAACAATTCAAGGTACGTTTTCTATATTGTTACTTTATAAAATATATAGAACCATTATATTTTCGAATTTTTGTGTAATTAATAAATTTAGGGTTTCAAAAATTGTATGGAATTTTTATGCAAATTTCGAATTTGATTTTAGTAATTTCGAATTTGCTTATGAATTTGTGTAATTTTTCGAATTTATTGTGTAATTTCGGATTTGGGCTTTAGGTGTAATTTTAAATTTTTGTTAAATTTTATCAATTTAGTGTTTTAATTTGTGTAATTTTTCGAATTTGAATTTGTTTTGTATATTCGGATTTGGGCTTTAGGTGTAATTTCGAATTTTTGTTGAATTTTATCAATTTAGTGTTTTAATTTGTGAAATTTTGTTGTGTAATTTTTCGAATTTGTTGTGTAATTTCGGATTTGGGCTTTAGGTGTAATTTCGAATTTTTGTTGAATTTTATCAATTTAGTGTTTTAGTTTGTGGAATTTTGTTTTGTAATTGCGAATTTTTGTGAAATTGATCAATTTAGGAATTAAATTTTTGGAATTTTGCAATGTAATTTTGAATTTATGTTTTAGGTGTAATTTCAAATTTTTGGGGAATTTATCAATTTAGGTTTAAATTTGTGGAATTTTGTAGTGTAATTTTGAATTTAGGGTGTAGGTTTAATTTCGAATTGTTGTGGAATTCATCATTTGAGGTTAAAATTTGTGGAATTTTGTAGTTGAATTTTGAATTGTTGGTATAATTTTGATACTTTAGCTCTAATTTCGAATTGTTGGTATAATTTTGATTTAATTTGTTTATTTTTTATTTTTTAGCTCTAATTTTGAATTATCATGTTATTTTTAAATTGGTAGAAATATAAGGTTTAATTTTGAATTTTAAAATATAATGTCAAATTATTAGTTATAATATTAAATTTTTTATGTATACTTTAGGGTTTAGGAGGTATAATATCAATTTTAGGTGTAATTTTTAATTAGTACGTTCAATATCAAATTTTAGGTATAATCTTGAATTTTTAGGTATAGTCTTGAACTTTTAGGTATAATTTCAAATTATAGATGTGTGGATTAATTTTGTCACATAATTTTATTTTTTTGTGATGTATGTGTTTGAGTTTATGAAATATTAATTTATATTATTCTAATTAGCTCAAGTATCGTTTTAATTGAAAATAATTTGTTATTTTATTTCAATGTAGGATGGCGGAGGAGTTTATTGATCATATATATGGCCCGATAGACGTTAGTGTGTTGACCGGACAGTCAATTCATATGTCCGAACGGATTGGTGAGTCCCCCGATTTCGTGTTCCGTGCTAGACGGGCGGACAGTTCATATTTTAAGAGTGCTTATGGAAGGACCCCACATAACCGAGTTTTGTTAAAATTGCAACACATGGGGTTATATCGGGTATATAAGTTAGGGTCATGGACAAATGATATGGGTCTTGTAACGGCGCTAGTCGAGAGATGGCGACCGGAGACCAATACATTTCATTTCAGAACTGGAGAGGCTACGATTACTCTTCAGGATATTGCTATAATATTTGGTCTTCCAGTCGATGGTCGACCTCTAATAACGAATCGTGTTTTACATAGTTATGATGAGTGTGCAGCCTATATTTTGGAATATTTAGGGTTTCCAATGACTAGGCAGGATTTTGAAAAAAAAGGGTTTCAACTAAAAATCGCAAAAATTGTCGCCCATGTGACCTCGGCTGCTTGCCAAATCACCCCCGAATCTCATGAAATGCAGGTCGATCAGATAGCCCATTGTTGGGCACTTATGTTGCTTGGCGTATTGTGTCCCAACAACACCGGAGATGTTGTCCCGGTGCTATGGTTGTCATTATTTGAAGATGTTAATGCAACAAACTCCTATAGCTGGGGGAGTGGTGTGTTGGCATGGTTATACCGAGGGCTAAGCAAAGCCTGTATCATAGATCAGAGAAATATAGATGCTTGTGTGCCATTGTTACAGGTGGGTATACTCTTGATTATTTAAATATTGTTATGTTATTTTTTATGATAATTCGTGATTTTTAATTATGCGTACATATTCATTAACAGATATGGGCGTGGTCTAGAATTTTGGTTGTCAGACCCAGTAATGTTCCCCATCCAGTGACAGGAATTGATGAGCATGGTATTGCCCGAGCTCCTTATGGTGCACGGTAATTTACTGATATTTTTATGAATTTTAATTAATTAACAAAAATTAATTAGGAAAAATCTTATTTTTGTACTAATTGCGTGATTGATGTTTAAAGGTGGTATCGCCCTGTTACAAATGACATTGTTGTCGCTCACAGTGTCTGAGCAATTAGAGATGGACTTGATCAGATGGGCGAAGGACATGTGAGTAAAAAAAAAATTCATAACGTTTTTATATCTCTATTATATCCTTCTGTATTAAAAAAAAATTCATACGTTTTTCATACTTCAGTTTGTCTGGACTCCATACAATTTGAATGATGAAGACATCGACGAGTTGCCACCTGAATGCTTGGACGTTGTTGTGTGGAAAGCATCAGTTCCGATGATATTCTTCGACGTCATGGAACATCATCGTCCTGAGCGTGTTTTGCGACAGTTTGGACTCCGACAAAATATTCCACACAATGTTGTCCCTGAGCGAAGAAGGGATCGTAGGGGGAGAAATATAAATTGGGCAAACGAAAATGATACATTTATTGCAATGTGGAATGATCGGGCCAATAGAACTGTGACTGGACAACCTATTCAAGGCAGAAATGACACAGAGCCGAGATACGACGAGTGGTATGATAGAATCACTCGGCGTTATATTTCACCCACCTTGACTAGGAGAACAGTGGGATATCAAACAGGGTCGGCCCCTCTATTGCAGAATGTGGTTAGTAAATATACTTATTGTTGTAATATAGCTGTTTTTTCTATGATTTTTTGTTTAACTCTTTTGTTTTATCTTGTCAGTATAATCGCATTCACTGCCTGCAAACGACTATTGAAAAAACCCCTCAAAGTAGCCACGGAGTTAGGAGGGTACTTGGACAGGTGCGATCGGGTCTCACCGGCCTCGCAAATCTGGTCACATGTGGACGTCATGGCGATGTAGCATCTGGTTCTCACAGTCATAGACGTGGAGGAGAAACCATGCTTCCACAAAGGAGAAGCCGGAGTACATTGGAAGACTCCGAAGGTATAGAAGATGATGACGATGAAGCTGGACCATTCTCAGCCCCGACTTCAGCACCTGTGAACCGAGCTGGACCATCCTCAGCCCCGACTTCAGCACCTGAGGACCGAACTGGACCATCCTCAGCCCTGGCTTCAGCACCTGAGGACCGAACTGGACCATCCTCAGCCCCGACTTTAGCACCTGAGTATCGAGCCGGACCTTCCTGGTTTCCACCTGAGTATCGACCCGGACCTTCCTCGTTTCCACCTGAGTATCGACCCGAACCTTTCTCGTTTCCACCTGAGTACCGAGGCGGGCCTTCCTCCTATTTCGGGTTTCCACCTGAGTACCGAGGCGGGCCTTCCTCCTATTCCGGATTTCCACCTGAGTACCGAGGCGGCCCTTCCTCCTATTCCGGATTTCCACCTGAGTACCGAGGCGGCCCTTCCTCCTATTCCGGATTTCCACCTGGGTACCGAGGCGGGCCTTCCTCCTATTCCGGATTTCCACCTGAGTTACGAGGCGGGCCTTCCTCCTATTCTGGGTTAGCACCTGAGTATCGAAGCGGGCCTTCCTCCTATTCCGGGTTTAATGACCAGTCGTATTAGCGTTCGTTCGTTGACTCAATTTTTAATGATCCCCCTCCCCAAACTTTGATTCAATCTTTACCAGTGGAACATCAACGAAATATATCGCCTGTTCCGTTCCCTTTGGATATGAGCAACGAAATGAGTGAAGAAGTTACAGTAAGGCCAAGACGGTCTACTAGGACGGGACAACCTCGACAGTGTGGCACAGGGGGACATCTTGGCACAAGGCCACATGGGTAGTTTAGTTTCGTTTATGTTGAAGTCATTATTTTTTACCAAAATAAACCTGTTTTGTATATGTATTTGCGATGTCGTATTTGTGTATATGTTTTAAGAAGTTTATTCGTTAAAAAAACTGCTATTATATTTTTTCGTCTCGCCATATTCTTTACTCGGGCATCGAAACGACCCAATTCTTATTTCAAAAAGTCGCTTACGCTCAAGTCTACATTGTTCATGTTCAAGTCGAATCCCGAAAACGCACGAAAAACGGAGAAAAATGAGACGGAAAAAAATAAAAAATCATTATTCCTTAAAAAAAAACTGCTATTATTTTTTTTCGTCTCGCCATATTTCTTTACTCGGGCATCGAAACGACCCAATTCTTGTTTCAAAAAGTCGCTTACGCTCAAGTCTACATTGTTCATGTTCAAGTCGAAACCCGAAAATGCACGAAAAACGGAGAAAAATGAGTCGGAAAAAAATAAAAAGTCATTATTCCTTAAAAAAAAAACTGCTATTATTTTTTTTCGTCTCGCCATATTTCTTTACTCGGGCATCGAAACGACCCAATTCTTGTTTCAAAAGGTCGCTTACGCTCAAGTCTACAATGTTCATGTTCAAGTAGAAACCCGAAAACGCACGAAAAACGGAGAAAAATGAGTCGGAAAAAAATAAAAAGTCATTATTCCTTAAAAAAAAACTGCTATTATTTTTTTTCGTCTCGCCATATTTCTTTACTCGGGCATCGAAACGACCCAATTCTTGTTTCAAAAAGTCGCTTACGCTCAAGTCTACATTGTTCATGTTCAAGTCGAAACCCGAAAATGCACGAAAAACGGAGAAAAATGAGACGGAAAAAAATAAAAAGTGATTATTCCTTAAAAAAAACTGCTATTATTTTTTTTCGTCTCGCCATATTTCTTTACTCGGGCATCGAAACGACCCAATTCTTGTTTCAAAACGTCTCTTACGCTCAAGTCTACATTGTTCATGTTCAAGTCGAAACCCGAAAACGCACGAAAAATGGAGAAAAATGAGACGGAAAAAAAATAAAAAGTCATTATTCCTTAAAAAAAACTGCTATTATTTTTTTTCGTTTCGCCATATTTCTTTACTCGGGCATCGAAATGACCCAATTCTTGTTTCAAAAAGTCGCTTACTCTTAAGTCTACATTTTTCATGTTCAAGTCGAAACCCGAAAACGCACGAAAAACGGAGAAAAATGAGTCGGAAAAAAATAAAAAGTCATTATTCCTTAAAAAAAAAACTGCTATTATTTTTTTTCGTCTCGCCATATTTCTTTACTCGGGCATCGAAACGACCCAATTCTTGTTTCAAAAGGTCGCTTACGCTCAAGTCTACAATGTTCATGTTCAAGTAGAAACCCGAAAACGCACGAAAAACGGAGAAAAATGAGTCGGAAAAAAATAAAAAGTCATTATTCCTTAAAAAAAAACTGCTATTATTTTTTTTCGTCTCGCCATATTTCTTTACTCGGGCATCGAAACGACCCAATTCTTGTTTCAAAAAGTCTCTTACGCTCAAGTCTACATTGTTCATGTTCAAGTCGAAACCCGAAAACGCACGAAAAATGGAGAAAAATGAGACGGAAAAAAATAAAAAGTCATTATTCCTTAAAAAAAACTGCTATTATTTTTTTTCGTTTCGCCATATTTCTTTACTCGGGCATCGAAATGACCCAATTCTTGTTTCAAAAAGTCGCTTACGCTTAAGTCTACATTTTTCATGTTCAAGTCGAAACCCGAAAATGCACGAAAAATGGAGAAAAATGAGACGGAAAAAAATAAAAAGTGATTATTCCTTAAAAAAAACTGCTATTATTTTTTTTCGTCTCGCCATATTTCTTTACTCGGGCATCGAAACGACCCAATTCTTGTTTCAAAAAGTCTCTTACGCTCAAGTCTACATTGTTCATGTTCAAGTCGAAACCCGAAAACGCACGAAAAATGGAGAAAAATGAGACGGAAAAAAATAAAAAGTCATTATTCCTTAAAAAAAACTGCTATTATTTTTTTTCGTTTCGCCATATTTCTTTACTCGGGCATCGAAATGACCCAATTCTTGTTTCAAAAAGTCGCTTACGCTTAAGTCTACATTTTTCATGTTCAAGTCGAAACCCGAAAACGCACGAAAAAGGGAGAAAAATGAGTCGGAAAAAAATAAAAAGTCATTATTCCTTAACAAAAAACTGCTATTATTTTTTTTCGTCTCGCCATATTTCTTTACTCGGGCATCGAAATGACCCAATTCTTGTTTCAAAAAGTCTCTTACGCTCAAGTCTACATTGTTCATGTTCAAGTCGAAACCCGAAAACGCACGAAAAATGGAGAAAAATGAGACGGAAAAAAATAAAAAGTCATTATTCCTTAAAAAAAACTGCTATTATTTTTTTTCGTCTCGCCATATTTCTTTACTCGGGCATCGAAATGACCCAATTCTTGTTTCAAAAAGTCTCTTACGCTCAAGTCTACATTTTTCATGTTCAAGTCGAAACCCGAAAACGCACGAAAAAGGGAGAAAAATGAGTCGGAAAAAAATAAAAAGTCATTATTCCTTAACAAAAAACTGCTATTATTTTTTTTTCGTCTCGCCATATTTCTTTACTCGGGCATCGAAATGACCCAATTCTTTTTGTATGACAAAGTTCACAACACCACCTGCAATTTCTATGTTCAAGTCATACCCAAAAAATGCACAGGAACATGCCAAAATACGAGCATTTCAAAATCAATAAAAGAACATAGTTTTTTAATCAAACTTGCGTCTAATTGTCAACACCACGCTAAAAATAATTTGAGTCTAATCTGAGTCTAACTCGGGCCAGTCCATCTCATTGGGAATCCGAGTACTCCGCTGTCGACCCACAATAGGTGGCTTCCTCAGATCGGGGTCATGAACCAACTCAAAATTGGGGGTGTCCCAATAATGTGATTCAGGAAACGGATAGAACCTCCCTTGATATGTTTTCAAATATTCATGGACGAGGTAATATTTTTCAACATACGAGGATGACATAATCTGTAATTTCTCACATAATTTAATAGCATGTGAGCACGGAATTCGATGAAGAGTCCATTTTCCACAAGAGCAGTATTTACCTTTGATGTCGACCATGTAAGTATGATTTCCGGACCCCATCTGTCAAGGGGTTTTAAATTCAAATTGTCCTCTCCCTCATCACATTTCTCTTTTCAAATTCAAATTTTAAAATTACTTTTAATGAAAAATGATTCGGATCAGTTCCTGTTCTCGCGTATAACTTCTCCAGCAATTTAGCGTATGTGATCGTACGACGTACTTTCATGTTAATGCTTGGACGAGTGCTATATCTCACTGAATTTGAGTCTTCAATAATTTCACCATCCGTGTATATTAAAACATTAACTGTGTTCGCCCTCGACATTTTCTATATAATATCAAAATTCAAACCATAAATTAACACTAAATTCAAAATAATACGTACAAACTATAGTTCAAAAAATGAAATTATATTTTTATATTAAACATGATATAACAAACTAACAATTATATCAAAGTTCAAACCATAAATGCTAAATTCAATATTATACATACAAAATACCACTAAAAATTCAAAATTATAAATACAAATTATACCTAAATATCCGAAATTACATACATATAAATTATATACTTAATCCAAAATTATACCTAAAATTTCTACCAAAGTTCAAAGCCCAAATCCGAATATACACAACAAAATTCCACAAATTAAAACACTAAATTGATAAAATTCAACAAAATTTCAAAATTACACCTAAACCTCAAATCCGAAATTACACAATAAATTCGAAAAAATTACACAATAAAATTGCCCAAATTCATAAGCAAATTCGAAATTACACTACAAAAATACAAGAGAATTTTTTAAACCCTAAATTCATTAATCATACAAAAATTTAAAGATATAATGGCTCTATATATTTTATATAGTAACAATATATAAAATTTACCTTGAATTGTTGAGAATGATTGAAAAATATTGAAGAAGATGAAGAAAATGGTGAAGTGAAGATGGAGGAAAAACCGAGAGTGAAAATGGAAAGAAAGGAGAGAGGAAGAAAGGAGAGAGGAAGGAAAGAAAGAAGGAAAAAAGGGAAAGAAAAAAAGAAAAAAGAAAATGCGCCTGCAAGCCTGACTGGCCACGCGGTGTGGCAGGCTTTTCCTGCCATTCCGCGCCACGTAGGCGCGGAATGGCAGTCATTCCGCGCCCACGTGGCGCGGAATGACTAAAATAAAAAAAAAATCGGCCATTCCGCGCCACGTCAGTGCGGAATGGCCGTAAATTTTAAAAAAATATATTTTTATTGATTCCGCGCTTACGTGGCGCGGAATCAGCCCGATTCCGCGCCACGTCAGCGCGGAATGTATTGTTTACTGATACCCATTTTTTTGTGTATTATTTTCTTAATTTGGATTTATTTTTGTATTATTTTTTTAAAATTCTCAAACTTTCACTAGTTTGGAAGTTGGATGGAGATATAATAAGGAATTAACTTTTACTTTTCATATGGTTAAAAAGTTTCTAATGTTTAATAATTTTTTCCTAGCTTTTTTTAGTTTTGGTAACCTGTAATTTCATTATAAAGCCACAACCACAATTCGAGTACATACAACTACAACCAAGGTTGACATGTCAAGCCTTGGTGCTACTCAAAACTGTAACAAAGAAAGAACATAAAAAACATAAAGCAAACCACCTATTTACTCTGAATTCTATCTATGTACAATTTATCCCTCTCTTTCCATCTACTCTGATTCAACCCTTGTATCTTCCATTTGAGCTCGTGTTGTAGCTGTTTGAATACTTGTTCATGGGATTTAGTCACATATTCAAAAATCCTCAATTTTTTTCCTAGCTTTATTATTCACATTTTAATATCATTTTATTTATGATTTCAACTTTTTAGTTTGATTTATTTGTAGATATCTTATATATGGTGATATTTGGTATTCTTTAGATTTCCTATTTTGCTCAGTTGAAATAGGAGAATTTTATTCATTTTGCATTTTCTGTATTTTGTCTTCTCTATTTTTATGTAATTTTCGTACATTTAAGAAAAAGTTCACTTATTTCTTATCTTTTGTTTCTATGTTGTGAAGTTTTGATAATTTACTTCTAGAAATATATACAAAGTTATGCAGATATACAAAGTTATGGGTTTGCACTAGAAACTCTTCTTTCTCATTTTTGTTAA
This sequence comes from Buddleja alternifolia, assembly GCA_019426215.1. Classification (NCBI taxonomy): domain Eukaryota; kingdom Viridiplantae; phylum Streptophyta; class Magnoliopsida; order Lamiales; family Scrophulariaceae; genus Buddleja; species Buddleja alternifolia. Next base: position 130,507 of record CM033407.1, on the reverse strand, counting down.
GAAAAGCTTAAACAATTTATCAGTTCTTTTATTTATGTTTTTGGTGTTCATTCGGTTTTACAACCAATGTCACGAGTAGTTAGACTTTCTAACCGAATTATGATTTAAGTTTCTCTTCTTTTTATTATAATAATAGTGCATGAGAATTTGCTCCTAGCCCGAGCCTCTCCCTTGGAAGTTAGAGGAGGAGATTCTGCCACAATAGTTATCATCATTACCGATTCTATAATTGCAATTTACATGCAGTAGATGATGTTAGTTATTATTTAGATATTTGTTTCATGATTGACATTTTAAAGTGTGTCTCTATGTACATTACTAGAATGTTCCATAAAATACGCTTTTCTTTTCCTTCATAATTCTATGATATCCTTTTCAATTTAAGTGAGAATCACTATTTTGATGTCCTTAGTTTATATAGAGTTAGTAATTCACTTCATGAATCTATAACTCATGCTTGTGCATTATTATTATGGGTCTGCTTCCACTGTAAATTAATTTGAAGGAGTTAATTTTTTTTACTCTAAAGTAGGTGAACTATTAAATTAACTAAATATCTATAGAGATAGATATACTCGAATATATTTGATATTAATAAATAATGCTAATTTGAGTGTCGGGACACTTCAAATTGATACATAATTACAATAATAAACATCGATGGACTTCAAGTAAATCCTGTTACATAAACTGATCCAAGTTTTTATTAGAGCATGCAGCATTACCAAGTAAATGTAAGGGTGGGTAAAGATGACCAAATTAAAAGAACTTAAGTTAAACAAAATTTGAACATTAGGAATGCTAAAGTATAAAATTTGGCATAAGGCCTACTCTCACACAAAATTTATACTTTAGCAACCATAAATATCATTGAAGCTTATTTTTTATTTTTAAAAAAAATCAAATGTGTTTGTCTCTGCCTAAAGGATTAGTAATTGTTTCTTTTTAACTAACCACTTCTTTTTATCTTAATATTCAAACCTTCTTTTTTTTTTTTTACTGTTAAATAAAATTTAACATCTTATATTTAAACGGTTACGTTATATATGTGAACCTGAAGAATGTTTTAAAACTAATTATTCAGCGGCCTTTATTTTGTGACATGGAAATATATATGTATATATATTATTAATAAGAATTTTTCTAATGTACTAACTACATTTAGATTGAGAAATTTTTTGTTAGAAGGTGTAGGATGATATATTATTTAATTCCACCAAGACTATTTCAATATTTGTTGTTCATAGAATAACTTTAACATGTAATAAAACTTATATTACTCTTACTATTAGTAAACTTATAGAAAAACATTATACGGGTTTCACGCTAGTCTATTATGTATCTATTTATTCTATTACTATATATATTTGACGGGGGTCCTTTGACTTAATGGTGTTAATTTTGACCAAATGGTGAATAAACCGGACCCGACTGGTTGGACCGCCGCCCGAAGCATTTACCGGTCCGATCTGAACCTCAAAACCGCTCTAGCCTGAAAACCGCTTAAAACCACTTGACCCGAGGTCCGACCGGTGAACCGCTCGAACTGGTACAGGTTTAGTAAAACTGGCCAATTTCCAAATGTGAAATAAATTGGTCAAAATTAAATCCCTATTTTTGATATTTTCCATAATTCAACCCAAAATTAAACCCCAAATATCCTCTTTCTTTCTCTGTTTCACGCAGTAGGCGATGAGCAGGACAGAGGAGTTCTCTTTCTTTCTCTCTTTTACGTGAGACCGTGAGTTCCTCTTTCTTTCTCTATCTCCATCTCTAACTCTCTCTTTTTATAGGTTTACACTTCATTCTATATCTCTATCTCCACCTCTAACAATGATTATGTGATAAAAAAAAATGAAGAATTATAACTAAAAATCAAAGAGGGATTTTATGCAATTTTGTCTTTAAATTCTTGGTTTCTAGCTACTTAGCATAATTGTGCAATTTTCATGTTCATATATTTTTATTGGTTGCTTAAATTCTAATGATTGGTTTTTTATTTATATTTTTGTTGCATATTTATGTATTTTATTATTTTTTTATCAAATTTTAATATATTAGTAATTATTTATATTATAATTATTACACCTCCGGTCCGACCACGATTGAACCACGATCCGACCAGTGAACCTTGAACCAGTAGATTTTCTGGTTCGATAGGCGGTCCGGTTTTTAAAACATTGGGTGAATTCTTAAAATTTAGATTTTTTTTTATTTGTTAGAATATATCGATTGCTCATATAAATTCTCGGCATGCATTAATTTTGGCAATTAAACGAAGAAAAAGCTAATTAAATCGTTATTATTTCTATACAGTATACATACATGAAATTAAGCTAATTAAAGTGCTTAATTGTTGCCACCTTCAAATTTGAATTTGAATTTAAAATTTCCCTGTGAATGAGGCATTGATGATTCAAGCTGAGACTCTTACAAAGCTCTTATTCTAAAAATGTCATTGTTAATTAAAGTTTACTGTCACGCCCCAAAATTTAGTCGTAAAAGGACCAAACTTGAATACGTAAGTCTATCGTTGCAATAGTTCAATTCGAAGTCTGGACCCAATTTACCGATGTATCTTAGGGTCCTAGCCCTGAAACTATCAACCACATCGCGAAGTAACTTAATATTCTTGAATAAAACTACCAGTGTTTACCTCAAGACTTACATTTTAGTCTTGTTATCTTTAAAATTTCTCCAAATTGAATCATTTTTTCCTTCATTCAGTTTGAGGCCCAGTAATTTTATTGCTAGGATCATATGTGGTATGCAATTTCCCCTTGAATTGTTTATTTTTACTGTTATCCAGAGTTTAAATCCTCTTTGTCCTGTAACTCTAATTGTTCTATTCCAATGGTTGAGAATGTCAAAAATGTTGTATCTTTCTATTCCTACACGAACTATTTGACATTGAAACTAGTTGTAACTACCTTTGTGTTACAACATATTTGAACGGCACATTGATTCACTCTTAAGATCCTGTGATATCATTCTAACCTATGGTACACGACAAATTGATTTTGAAATTCCCCATTCAATCATTCGAAGGCCTCTACAACTTTGAAATTTTAATCTTATTTTGATTATTCAATGTTTATGTTGTTATCGAACATTCTTTTATTTACTCAATTAATCCCCTTTCCAAATCTTGAACTTTTTTTGATAAATTGTAGTGGATCCTCCCTTTGAAACTATCACTTCAATTTTGCTGTATACAATCACCATTATTCTGATGTATTCTCAAGTACTAAGCTGCATCGTCAACCTTGTTAGGAAAACCCTTAATGATTGATATATTTGGTGGCCATTGATATGAGTGAGTAATCATTTCACTTATGAAACGAAGCTTGAGAGACAAATATAATGATGAAAATGCTTATGGATGAAACCGAAGGCACGAGAGAATCGACTATCAAGAGAACTTGCAGCTTCAAGGATGCAGAGGGATATCAACACCTTGATTTCAAAACAAAGACTTCTGAATTTCTTTAAAGAGCTCAAGTATGTTCAAATAACATTTTCATTGAACCCTACGCGGAGAGGCGAACCAAGAAGCTATCAACAAGATTTAATAGTTATCTACAGAAAACGAACACACTGAGCTAGCTGGAGAACTATGTATACAACCAAAGTAGAGCGATCAAAGTGAAGTTTAATGATCAAAGTGAAGTTTAATGATCAAGACTTTTCATGGTATCATCTAGAGGACGATTCAAGAAATTGGGCAAGACTCTTTTGATTTCCAAAGCATATGATGAAAGTGGCACCCAAGCGTAATGTTTTTAATAAACATTGCTTGCACACATGATTTTTCTCTAGTTTCTTGATTAAGTAAATATTTGTTGGACTCGATGCGCATAATATATCAACACATATTTCATCTAGTACAAGACCAACCATAGAAGGAGGAATCTATGTGGATTGTAAACGAAAAGGTTCATGAACTTCGAAATCAGGTATCGCCATTGGTCAATGTGATATACGATAGATGTAACAAGTTGGAATAAGCAACTTTGGAGACTGAACAGTACATGCGAAGATACCTTCCTCAATTTTGTTTTCAAGTGAGAATTTGGGGACCAAATTCTTTCAAGGGGGGAAGAATGTGACATCCCAATTTTACTAATTCGATGATGGTAGCACAATCTATTGAAACTTATTTTGGTTGGTGTAGTATATATATTTGAAGACAACTCTTTCTCAGTAGCTAGGAAACAATCATCATAGGTTCATCGTTTTTTCAATGGATGTTCTTAATAGACTCTTAATCTTCGAAGGATAAGAACCAGCTACGTAGCATCTGCATCGAGAATTCAAGTATTGTATACGTAATCAGTCTGATCCTTGTAGGAATATTAAGAAAACAAGGAGGTATTATTATGTACAAGAATTTATTCTAAGTTCAATAAATTTGGAGCTTATATGTTAATTATATTCAAGTAGGGTCCATGGAATAAGATATAATGGTGGTAGGGGCTAAGATATAAATTGAAAATTTCAATAAAGTTCCATCACAACTCTGTATATATAGGGTACCTTATATCTCCTTCTTCCCAACCCTTTCTTGTTCCAAGAAGCATCAAACCCTTACCTCCATTTACTCCTTAAGAGACCTGAAAATCGTCCAATAAATTAGAGCAAGAAAGGGAGAGATCAAAAAGAAAAAGAAAACCCAACAATTTCCAGCTACTTTAGCCAGAAATCGTTTCCTGGCATTGTTTCTATCTTCAGGAGTTCAGGTACCAAATGATGTCCAAATTGGAATATTGTTAGATACATTTCATCCTAAGAGGATAAGGAACAAGTATGTGGAGTCCGATTTTTCCAATTGACTCCATATATTTCCAGAATCGGACATGCAAACTCTACATCAGGTGCCCGGTTTTCAACTGCAGCAACATGTCTCCATTTTAGTTTACCAGAAACCTTGCTTCTAGTGGTTTGATCATGCATGAAATCCCACCATTGGAAACATATGTTTGTGTAGATGATGTTACTGGTAAGTTTTAATGGTTTTGGCTATGTGGATAGTTCATAATTGTTAGTCAAAGAATCATTGCCACTACCCGGGTTTTTAATCCAGAATCTGCCTCTCATTTCGTTTCCCCTGAAATGCTACTTATGATGGTCCAATTTCTTATCCAAGACGACCTATAGAATCCGTTTTGAGTTTAGATACGTTTACTTGAGTATTTTATTGAATAACGGTTGGTTAAATGTCCAGAAATTGCCAGGGAATTATCATTGCCACTGCCTAGTCTCCAATTTCAGAAACGTTCATTTGAATTGTTGCCCATAAAACATCATTACCCTGTTTTGATTGTACATGCAATACCACCATTAGATGGACCTATAAGACTAGATGTTAATTAGGGTTGGAATCACTCAAATCTATGGGCTAATGTGACCGGAAAGTGGAATGTTTACAGGCTGCCAGGAAGTAATCTGAAATTGACAGTCTCAGTTGTTGACTTCAAAGACACGATTAACCAAATATTTGACCACTTTTGGAGATGAGGTTTTTACAAAGATTAAGATAAGTTCATGTAGAATCTATTAGTAATAATTTTTAGTGTTGGATGTGATATTAAAGGGATGAAAAAGTGGTAAGAGCAGAGACGCTCGATGTCGGTGGAGGTGCATGGTAGATCTAATTGAAGTAATGTTGTTCCCGATCAACAATGGAGTTTCGATATTCTGGACCCGACTTTACTTTGCATCTTGACTACTAGGTAAAATTTGGGTAAGATGGCTTAGCTTAACCTTTGGTAATTCATGTGAACAATTGAATCATATTGAATCGATATTTTCTAGAGACTTGTATTGCGATCATACTATTGATTACATCCCTTTTTTTTTGGAATAGGGGCTTGCTTTATGAGACATTGTGAGGAAACTTGGTTGGACAAGTTCGTAGTGTTGGAGATGGGGACGATAATGATTAGCTCGGAAGAGTAATGTGAGTTGCCTCTCAAAATTATACTTATATGTGTTTCAAAACTGGAAGGAAATTTCATCACGTCGTATATATATCTATATACTTTCATCATGCTTTCAATACATCACATGAAAATGAGTTTCAACACTTTCATATGCTAATCATGAACTCATTTGGATTAACCATTTCATGGTGCTAAATGTTAACTTCATGAGTAATTTCAAGTTATGTTTTGTGAAAGCGATTTCAATGAAAATATTTCTTTGCCAAATATCTTGTAAACTACATGATTCAAGGAATGTTCTATCGTGAGCTGAAAGGCTACTATTACATCAATCATGATCATACATCGTGACTATATCCAAGTGATACGTGTTGCATATTACATGGTTAATTGTCGCACCTAATCGTCAGGCGTGGATAGGGCAGGGTTCGGCCGGTCGAGCATGTGCTTGCGGTCTTAAACGGTTCCCGCTATCCATGGCCAAATCCTAACACCTAAAGACAGAGTGTTTTGAGGGTAAGTGGGTACTAGATCGTGTGGCATACTCCGAATATGACCAATCAAGCATCGCGAGCCTTCGTGGGGAGGTATAAGGTGATGGCTTTTAAGCCGCGTGTTCAGGGGTGATAAGGAAGAAGCAGCGGGACCCAAAGTGCCATGGGCAAGTAATCGGACGCGATGGTATTGCTAACATGACCCTCTCCTTCTTAAGCGTGCCTTGTACATGTTACTTGCATTGAACAACCTGCTATTTAAATGCATGTTTTAAAACGTGAGTATCATATTATTCATTGCTCAATTGTTCTCGTCAACGAAAATTCAATTTTCACTCACGCTTTCAATGATGCTTGAACAAAACTCTATCATGCATACACTAAAGTTTTAGAGCCTCATCATTTATTGCTTAAATGGTGTTATGCATGCAAATGTCATTTTAACTCGTGTTCCAATGATCCTTCGATAAGCAAAAACTATTATTGTTTTCACCTCAGTAATTTATCATTTTTGGGTCTAAAAACTATTTTAAGCACCTTTCACACGTACACTAGCGCTCACTAAGCCTTTGCTTACGTATTTCACTACTTTCTTCCAGTTAGAGGTGACTTGAGTAGTTGGACTGGCTCCGAGGATCATGAGTGCAGACATGGGCAAATCCTAGACGCGATAATTGCAGAGTTCACATTGAGCCATGAATAGTAAGTTACGTAATATGTTTGGTTGACGTTAGGATCATGACCCTACTAGATAAATTGTCGAAGTGTGTCAGATTTTGGATTGAACTACTTAATTGAAAGGTTCACGCTTTTAGTTTTAGGCCCCTTTCAGGCCTAAAAAAGTGGGGCGTGACACTTACAATCTATAAAAGAATTTCTTTTTTTTAATGAGACGGTTACTTCATTACATCAAATATTTGATTAAATATCAGCAATTTCCTACTATTAAATTAGAGAAACATCTTACACATTTGGCTCGATCGAATCCATGACCGAACCCATGATCTCTAATTCATCGGGTACCTCAGTCTTACCACTAGGCTAAGACACCATAGGATTAATTAATATATATGTCCCGGATGTTTAATTTTATAACTTTTAAGATTAATATATATATATATATACATAGTTATTGTTGTATTATAGAATTTAAATTATATAGTCTTATTGGTTGAGCTTAATATATCGGCGAAGCTATCAGGCTTATTGATTGTATAACTTTTGCTAAATTGTATAGGTTTTACTCAACAGATTGTACAACTTTTAGGGATAAATACAAAATGACCCGATGAACTATTCTCATGGACGGTACAAGCCATTATTGATCCGAGTGTGTTGCTTTGTCGAGATTTTTTGGAAGTTTACCGGAAAGAGATGGTTGTGGGAGATGGCGTTTCGATGCCCGAAACCGGTTGTGTGGCAGTGACCTCCATTGGGGGTTGTTCGTATAAATTTCGATGGTGCGATCTTTGACAGTGAAAGGGCGACGGGCACGGGGTTCCTTGCTAGGAACCATGTTGGTGATTGCATCCGTTGGGGTACTCACCAATTTCCTTATCTTTCTTTTCCTGAATATGCAGAAACCTTGGCAGCTCGTGCAACTTTGGAGATGGGGCGAAGTGCTGGCTGGCCCAGTATTGAAGTTGAAGTGGATTGTGAGTCCCTAATCCGAATTTGAATTCGGATTCTCAAGTTTTTTTGGCGTTTGGGCCGTTGTTAGATGACATTCGAGCTTTGGCTATCTCTTTTAGTTGTTGTTCTTTCCTTTGTCATGTTGGCACAAAGTCAAGGACTTTGTGGTAAAAGAATCACAAGTGCAAGGGCTAAAATGAAAGGAAGAAGTTGTAAAACCAAACTAGGAAGGCAAAAACGTTTTTCACTTATAAAATCGGGCTTGAAGAAGTTAGTGAAGATGACGCTGTTTCAAGCCTTTACAAACAAAGAAGGAAAGACCAATATACAAGCGACACCTGGCAACTAGTTAGTTAAGACTTAGTTAGGATATTTTGTATAATTCCAACTGAGTTAGCTTGAGGATTAAGCTGAACTTGTGTATAAAAGTAGTTGTAATCCGGAACTTGTAAATCATCTTGAAACTAATACAATCAATTCATCTCTCTCTCAACTCTCTCTCATTTTATATTGTGTTCTTGATCCAATTTCCCCCCAAATCTTAGATTAGAGTTTATGATCCCAACTTGAACCATAACAAGTGGTACCCAGAGCACGATCCTTACTGCATTCAGATGACGAAAACACGATCAGAACTTGAAGCTTTTGTGCGCATTGAAAATTTGGAAAGAAACATGGAAAAAATGAACAATGGCCAGGCTGAATTAAAGCACCACCAGCAAGAATGTGACAGGAAACTGGATTTGATCGCTTCAAAACTGGAAATTTTTTGCAGGAGTTTTGGAAATGCAAAAGGGAAAGAAATAGGTGGAGATTCCTCAAATTAAAATCACAGAAATGGTACACCAATTACACCAACAAGGAACAATGAAACTCTGAATATGAATAATATGAAGATACCCAAGTTAGATTTCCCTAAATTTAATGGAAATGAACCTAGAAGTTGGATTCGTAAATGCCAGAAATATTTTATGATGAATCAATTGAATGATTATGAAAAAATTGTCATTGTTTCTATGCATATGGAGGGTAGTGCAGATCACTGGTATCTAGACTACATTCAAGGCAGGGAAGATATTGGATGGGTACGATTTGCTGAACTAGTAATGGAGAGGTTCTCTGTGGGCAAAACTAAAAACTTAATTGGACAATTCAACAAGTTAGTACAGGTGGGGGGTGTTGAAGAGTACATAGTAAGTTTGAAGAGTTAAAAACATTCATGGTGACTAGTAATAGACACTTATCCGAAGATTACTTCACCAAAAGTTTCATAAGTGGCTTAAGGGAAGAAATAGCCCCTATAGTAGAGATGTTGACCCCATTAACCCTATCATATGCCATGCATTTGGCCAGAAAGCAGGAGGGATTGCTAGAAGCTATTCAAAAGAGGACAAAAGGGGGAAATAAACCTCACATGGTCAATAATACAAAGAGTTGGAAACATGGATCCAGTATGACTGTAATCCCAAAGAAAACACTGCCAATGGGACCTGAGAAGTATCCCCCTTTTAAAAAACTATCCAACACTGAAATGGAAGAAAGGAGAAAGAAGGGACTCTGTTTAATTGTGATGAAGTCTACCACATTGGCCATAAGTGTAAAAGAGTTTTTGTGATTATGGGGGAAGAAATAGAGGGTAGTGAAGAGGAGATTGACACAGGAGATCTATGTGAGGAGATTCATATATCCTTGAATGCATTGTCTGAACAGGTTACACATGACACCATCAAGCTCATAGGGAGAGTGGGAAGTCAGGAGCTGTCCATCTTGATTGATACTGGTAGCACACACCTTTATTGACCCTGAGACTGCCACGAGGTTAAAATGTGAAGTGGAGTACACTAACTCACTAATGGTGACAGTGGCATATAGGGGTAAAGTGGAGTGTAATTCAAGGTGTCCTCAGTGTCAATGGACCATGGGGAATCAAAAGTTCTTCACTAGTGTGAGATTACTAAGAGTAGGAGGTTGTGATATGGTCATTAGAGTGGATTTTTTAAAAAAAATAGGACCTCTGGACATAGAGAATATCATTTGAGAAGAATGGGAAACACATCAATCTCCAGGGCACACACAGTGAGGCCACATTGAAGATGATGAGTGGGAAACATCTGAAGAAATTAATGAAAATGGGAGGAAAGGCCATGATGGGCTGTCTGTGCATGATCACACCTATAATGGGGGTCACTGGAGATGATCTGGAAGCTACATTAAAACCTTTACTAGAAGAGTATAAAGCAATATTTGAAGAGCCAAAAACTTTACCTCCTAATAGAGCCTATGACCAAAAGATACCCCTCAAACCTGGGATAGAACCCTTCAAACAGGCCCCATACAGATATCCCTTTCTGTAGAGAGTGGAAATTGAGAGATTGGTTAAAGAAATGCTGGAGAATGACATTATCCAGGCCAGTAACAGCCCATTCTCTTCACCTGTGCCATTAGTAAAGAAGAAGGATGGAATCTGGAGGTTCTGTGTGGATTATAAGAAGCTTAACTCCATGACTGTGAAAGATAGTTTTTTTTTCCATTGAGAGATGATTTGTTGGATCAGTTGGGAGGGGCAAAAATATTCTCTAAGATTGACTTGAGAGCTGGTTACCATCAAATCAGATTACATGAAGTAGATATCCCCAAAACTACTTTTGTAACCATGACTGGCCTATATGAATTCAAAGTGATGCCCTTTGGGCTTACCAATGCTCCAACTACCTTTCAGGTGTTAATAAACCATGTGTTTAGGCAAAAATTGAGGGAGCATGTACTTGTCTTTTTTTATGATATTTTGATTTACAGTCCTGATTTTAAAACTCATAAAGTTCATCTTAGAGTAGTGTTTGACAGATTGATGGAGCATCACTTGCTTGCTAAAGAGTCTAAGTGTTTTTTTGGCAAGACCCAAATTGACTACCTGGGCCACATTATCAGTCAGGATGGGGTTGGACCTGACCCTGAGAAGATCAAGGGGATGAGTAGCTGGCCTGTACCCAAGAATGTTAAAGCTTTGAGAGGATTTCTAGGGCTAACAGGTTGCTACAGAAAGTTTGTAAGGCATTATGGAGTTATAGCCAAACCACTGACAGATTTAACAAAGAAATGAGGGTTTATGTGGACTCTAGAAGCAGAGCAAGCCCTCATCAAGCTAAAGGAGGCCATGGTCACTGCCCCAGTACTACAACTTCTAGATTTCACTCAACCATTCATAGTTGAAACTGATGCTTGCTATTCTAGACTAGGAGTTGTACTTACTCAGAATGAACATCCTTTAGCTTACTTAAGCAAAGCCCCAGGACCTAAAAATTTGGGCTTATCAGTTTATGAAAATGAGTTCTTAGCCATTTTGCTTGATGTTGATAAGTGGAGATCTTATCTACTACATGGTCAATTTACAATAAAAACAAATCAGCAAAGTCTGAAATTCTTGCTTGAACAAAAGATTTCTACCCCCTTATAACAGAAATACATGACAAAGCTGTTGGGTATTGATTACAAGATTGAGTATAAAAAGGGCAGTGAAAATAGAGTGGTTGATGCCTTGTCTAGAAGAGACAATGAAGGAGTGTGTACCCTCATCACTTCTATCCAACCTACTTGGCTGGAGGAGCTGCAGCTAATCTATCAAGGAGATCTGGTGGCTCAAGAGGTAATCACACAGGCCACTCTTTGTCCCTTTGATGTTTCTGTTTACTCATATTCAAATGGTATTATTAGATTCAAAGGGAAAATTTATGTGGGGGTCAGCTCTAAGAAAGTTGTGACTTTTTTTCACACTTCCAGTATTGGAGGCCATAATGGACTCCAAGGGACTTTTTTAGAGACTCCAATTAGTTTTCTTATGGCCAGGGGTCAAAAGTTTAATACTGCAAACTATATCTCACTGTCATGTGTGTCAAAGTTGTAAACATGAGAACTCTAGGCCTGCTTGCCTCCTTCAACCCCTCCCAGTTCCTAACTAAGCATGGGAACACATCACCATGGACTTCAGTGAGCAGTTACCCCTCTCTCACGATAAGGATACTATATGGGTCATAGTTGACAGATTCTCCAAGTATAGCCACTCTATTGCCCTCAAACATCCTTTTTCTGCCTCTTCCCTTGCTACTATATTCTTAGACAATATCTACAAGTTACATAGCCTACTTGTCTCAGTCACATGTGATAGGGATAAGATCTTCACCAGCAAATTCTGGAAGGAATTTTTCCAGGTTGTGGGTATTGAGCAACACCTAAGGACTGCTTACCATCTTCAAACAGATGGGCAGTCAGAGAGAGTTAACCAATGCTTGGATGCAATTTTATGCTGACATAACTAGACAAGAAAGGCACTTTCAAATTGGGGATATGGTTTACCTTAAGCTCAAGCATTACAAACAACTATCTATCCATTCAAGTAGAGTTTGGAAGTTAAGTCCTAAGTATGCAGGGCCCTTTGCAGTTATTGAGTGTGTGGGAGAAGTTGCATATAAGTTGGCTCTACCCCTGAATCTAGAGTACACCCTGTCTTTCATGTCTCTCTTCTTAAGAAAAGTGTAGGAGGTTCCACTTAGTCTCTCCCATGCACTTTGCCAGTATTGGATAAAGAAGGCACTGTGATGTTGCAACCTGTTAAGCTCTTGGCTAGAAGGATGATTAAGAAGAATAATACTGCTGTGGTGCAAGTGCTCATTCAGTGGGCTCACCTACCAGTTGCTGAGGCCGCGTGCGAAGATTATTACCAGATTACCAACTCTTTCCTCACATAAAGTCTTGGGGTCAAGACTTGTCTCAAGAGGAGGGTAATGTCATGTTGGCACAAAGTCAAGGACTTTGTGGTAAAAGAATCACAAGTGCAGGGGCTAAAATGAAAGGAAGAAGTTGTAAAACCAAACAAGGAAGCCAAAAACGTTTTTCACTTAGAAAAGCGGGCTTGAAGAGGTTAGTGAAGACGGCGCCGTTTCAACCCTTAACAAACAAAGAAGGAAGGACCAATATACAAGCGACACCTGGCAACTAGTTAGTTAAGAATTAGTTAGGATATTTTGTATAATTCCAGCTGAGTTAGCTTGAGGATTAGGCTGAATTTGTGTATAAAAACAGTTGTAATCCGGAACTTGTAAATCATCTTGAAAGTAATACAATCAGTTCATCTCTCTCTCTCATTTTATATTGTGTTCTTGATCCAATTTTTCCCCAAATCTTAGATTAGGGTTTATGATTCCAACTTGAATCATTACATCCTTTTCGTTAAACGTTTGGACAATTGTGTTGCCCACTCTTTGGCTCGTCATGCTACGTAAACTCAAGAGTCTGTTCTCAATCTCCCGGACTTTGCTTCACGAGCTTTGGCTGCTGATCTTTTGTTTACCTAACATATTCATATCGTTTGCTTAAAAAAAATGAAATCAGCAGTTAACATCAGCTATTAACTTCTTAATAGTTGTAATCATTATGCCTCAAAACACACTATAAATCTTGTGACTAGCCACAGTTTAAATGCCCAATGGCTGTCATCCTCGTGACTTTATAAGAGCCTAAATGTTTGAATGGTTACCACTCCATGCACTTAAAGACACATGATTCTCGAAAATCAAATTTTGCACAATTAAAATCTGAATATTCATATTTACATGCATAAACATAATTAGTACTTACTAATCCAACTTTAACAACACAAATCCATAGGTAAAGAGAAGGGGTGATATTTTAAACTCATTTTTAAAACATTGAAATTCGTTGGCAAATCATAAATGCTACTAAAACAATAAGAATAATTGCTATGATTCAGAAGGTAGAATTATCGAATTCTTGCAAGTTGCAACCTTCTTAATTTCAAACTAATTCTATGGAATAATTTGAGTATTTTTGGAACTCTACTAATTTCTCGTGAATCAACATATTTACATTGAGATAATACGTACATTATGAATGAGTTTACCTTGAGTGTTGATAATTAGGTAAATATCGTTTAAAGAGGTTAGGGTAGATAATAGATAGATACCCAATTTCACAATAATATTATTGATGGTTCTTTGCATTTAAATGAGGACAGTTTTGACAGTTTCATTGTTATTTAAAAATTCACAATCAATTATGAAAAAGTGGAATACAAAAGCACAATCAATTTTGTAAAATCAATTCCTTTATAATAATCAATTGTGCAATAGTTGGACCAAATGACTACTGCTCTAAATTTATATGACTGAGAATTGTCAAGGTAAAATGAAATCTATCATTTGTTTTTTATTTGTAGTTTTATTTTTCAAACAAAAATCGTATATATTTTTATAATGAAAGCTATGTGTATTAATATGCTTATTTGATAAGACCAAAAAAACAAAAAAATATGCTTATTTGGAAATGGGTATATAGCTAGCTTCATCGGCTTATTATCTCTACTTTATATTAGAATAATAGGGTCCATATACTATGTCAAGAATACTTAGGCTTAAGTACAAGAATTGTGATGTTGAATGATGACAACATAATATGAATATGGTCGAAGTAGATCAAGCTAGTTCTTTCTTTTAGGAACGATCTTCCAACAACGTAGTCTTGCCTAATTCTTATAAATATGTCTATTGATGCAAATCTTGCTCGAATATAGCTACTACCATTCTACCAATAAAGACACTCGATAATATGGAGATTCTCACTTTTATATCGATTTTAATTCATTATGTTACAAAAGATTTGAATCGTAGCACCTACTATCTCGCTCAATAGACTCTCTAGTCCGCCCAAACCACCTCTTTTTAAGGCCATAATCATTCCGACAACTCGGTGAAATTAAGTAAATTTGAGTTAAATAAAAAAAATTGAATTCTTCAATACTTGAAACATAATACCAATAAATAATTATTTCTTCTTAAGATATAATGCAATTATTATCAAAAAGGGGGAAATAATATATAATGCAAGTGATCAATACAATAAAAATCATTACATGATTGTTAAAATTCCACCAAATTGGCTTTGGACAAAAGGTTTATTAATAAGACAGCTGAAATGGCAAAATTTGGTGCCCTAAGACTATTGAATATTGAGTATGAACCCATGAAAGTTACATAATTTCTTATTATTGATATATGGTAATTACTCATTAGTAATTGACTATAATAATTCTTTTAACGTAATGATCTATATGATCCTTTCATGTCATGACCCCAGCTCTTGAGTGCACCCCAAGCAAAACTTCGGTATAATGGAGTTTGTTAGCAATTGGTTTGTGCCCCTCATCACTTTGCGAAAATAATAATTCAAGTTGCTAGATTAGTGCAATGTGTCTACTTATAAACTCATCCAAATTATATCACACAACTACCATGGAATATGACAATCACTCGGCCTAAACATACGACACCCCCATCGGGCGCTTTCTCAAACTAGGAACCACAAGTACACATTGGACTAAGCCTTCCCACACAGATAATATTCCTAGAGTTAGCCAGCCCTGGTATGTTTTGTGACGACCAACTCATGAGCTCGAAAACGATTAACTCAGATTGGTAAAAGAGTGCAATATGCTACTTATAAACACATCCAAATTCAATCCTACGATCCATGTGGGATCATTTGCTAATTAGTTGATGGTGCTAAGTAAAGTGAAATCAATTTTAGCATATTATTTGAAGTACTTTTGTTTTCAGGTGAAACAATCAATATTCTCGTTGACTCATTGTATTTAGTAAAATAAATAATCATATAGCAAAATCTACACTAAATAAATTAGACATACCCCTAATTTTGGTGATATTACAAAATCCAAAACTCTATAATCATAGGGGATACAAATTTATTATTTTTACTTTTTTGGTACGTCCAAATGAAATTGGCCCAGATCCAAAAAAATATATATTGAATGTAATCGAAACAAAATTTACATGTCAAGTGGAACCAAGCCAAGTTACCTAAACAGTAACTCAGGTAAAACCAAAAAACAAAGAATCAACATAATTAACTGTATTGTTCTAATCTATATATTAGTACTGTACTGCACTGTACTATACTGTAGTGTACATAATTAGTATAGTAGTATATACCAGAATCCACAATTTACTACTACTAACCGTAGTAGTAGTCACAAAACCAATCAAGGTCCATGGGGTCAGAAGAATCCATGGGATCATCAACTTCCATCGGGTCGTCGTCTTCAGCAGAATCAACCTCCATATCCAGATCTCAGTAGTTGAAAAGGGTGCGGATGGTGATGAGGCAACGCCCTCCGGCGGCAGTGGAGCCGGCAGTTTGGAGGCAGAAATTGCCGGCGGCAGTGGAGCTGGCGGTTTGGAGTCAGAAATTGTCGGCGACAGTGGAGGCAGAAATTGCCGGCGGCAGTGGAGCTGGCGGTTTGGAGGCAGAAATTGCTGGGGGCAATGGAGCCGGCGGTTTGGAGTCAGAAATTGCCATTGCCGGAGAGGGTGGTGGCTGTACATTTGTAAAGGACAACACAACAAATTCTCGGCCACACGAGCATTGATAGTGTGAAAATCGCTCAAGTTCCATAATACTAGTCAAAACTATTTTTTCTTTGATTTCTCTATGTATTGTATTGAATTTTTCTGATGAAGGAGTTTTAAATTCAAAAATTAAAAACGCTCCCCTTTATATAATGCTCTGTGTTGAAGGCTATATGAATGTTAGAGAGATTTATTTTCTTTTTTCTTTGTTCTTTTTAACTTAAGAAGGGAGAAAATAGAAAAATCACGTGCCATTATTTCTTTATTTAGCCAACTGTCACGGACTTAGTCTCTTACTAACACCTCGTGCAGCACTTAGTTTCGATCCGCCTCTTGCGAGATTGTGCTAAGTTAGCCTTGCCCACTCGTGCTCGTGTACTAAGGGGATTTGACAAAGATCACAAGAAAGCTTAAAGGAACTTTAAGTGCTTGTGTTGCTCTAAACTTCTTGAATGGTTACAAATGAGCCCCTAACCTCTATTTATACTAACCATCCTTGGAATGGACGACTAAGATTAACTTGATCTACAGCTATGATCTATCATCTAGAATATTCTACTACTTACATGGAGAATTCTACGTACACATGTTTCTACATAATTTTAGAGAAGTCTAACAATTCTCTACACTTTCTAGAAACTCCTATACTGCTTCACTCTTATCCAGAATATTCTAGAACCTTCTACAATGTTCTACACTATCCCAGAATTTTCTACTAATATCTATATTATTCTAGAGTATTCTAGAGTATTCTAGAACATTTCAGAACATTCCAAAATCTTCTAGATCTTTCTAAAATCTTCTAGATTTTTATGGAATATTCAAGTAGCCTCTAGTCTCTCTCTAATGGGAAAAATATCATGTCCCCGTCACCTCAAAATACTTTAAATTACCGGTGCATGACACAACGCTCCTTGCTGCGTGCTGGTGATGACCGTTAACGTTGGCGTTATTAGAGTTCCTTGTAAAAACTCAACCTTGGTTCTCACTCTCACTCAACTTTCACTGACAAATTTACAGGGGCCAAAGTAGTTATTATTAGTTAGGATCTTGAAAGTTGGTCACATTTACACAAAAATGGCTTCAATTGCAACTTTTGCTGCTGCCCAGCCCACCGCCATCAAGGGCCTCGCGGGAACTAAGCTCCAGATCAAGCCATCTCGTGTCGGCCAACTACAGGTAATTTCGTCCAATTGGTCAATCTCTAGTAATTGTTTTGAATATGTAGTAATTGTCTTGAATATGTACATTTATATTTTTCTGTTGAATTAAATTGATATTCAAGAAGCCCGATTTGTTTTAACACAACCACCAAGTTTTAACGTATCTTTTTTCTTGATTAAATTTGGAGCTCAGATCATCGTCGACTTGATTAGTTAAAAAAGGTCAGATATGTGTATCGACATCAAGTTATTCGAGTTCTCCTCGATTAAAGCTAGTTTTAGCTTTGGTTAGATCGGCAATCGAACCAAGTTCATAAACAATTTTTGAAGTTCGATAAAAAGTTTAAACAACATAGAAAAATAATTGATTCGATTTGACTCGATTCACTCGTATGATCATTAGCGTTGTAGGGTTTAGGGTTCAGGGTTGACAAATTTTTTTTTTGACCCACTAACCTGTATATAGATCAAGATCAAATCCAATTACTTACAAGTAAAAGGGCCAAATAAATCCTATCTAAGGCCCACCAAGCAACTACAAAAGGCTAAACCCTGAAGGCCCATTTAAAGAACATGGGCGGCTAGAGAGGCCCAACAGATATACAAAAGGCCTAAACTAACAAACCTACCATCAAACCTACTATCTAAATTAAAGAGGCCCAGCAGCTTCTCAAATTGTAAATGAAACCAAAACCAAAAAAAATAAGTCCTATACTTACAATCTAACAAAATATCATAAAGAAGGCAAAATGTAGTTAATCTGAAGCAACTCCAGCACGACACAAAACTAAGATCAATCCAGCAGGTTTCCATTAACAAAGACAAAATCACACGCATCTGAGGTAGAGAGGTCCCATCAAACTCCATCAAAATCGAAATGAAGGTATATTTAGTCTATCTATTTTAAGGATTCCAATTATTTTCCCTTCAATATCATCAGGATCAAGAGTAACAAAACTTGAGTAGTGGCATGCTTGTTTAGCAAAAAAATCGGCAGCCTGATTTCCTTCACGGTAAATATGTGACAATTTTGTTTCCATGCAACTCATGAGGCTTCTAATATCCTTCAAAATATGTTGAAATTTCCAAAAGCCAATTCGAGAAGATTGAACAAGAGAAATGACGTTAAGAAAATCCAATTCAATCCAAACTTTATTCAAACCTTTCATTTGACAGATAAGGAGACCTTGACGAAGAGCCGACAGCTCAGCAAACGTATTCGTAGCAGTACCAAGAGGAAGTTGAAAAGCAAACACCATCTTACCATAACAATCGCGCGCAATCCCCCCAGCACCAGCAATTCCCGGGTTTCCTCGCGCTGCCCCATCGGTATTTAATTTAATCCAATGTTGAGAAGGTTTTGACCAAAAAATTGAGATCGGTCTCTTTTCTTCGGGAGATCCAAAACAATACCAAGGCTTGATGTGAAAATTTTATCCCCTTTCTAATGAGCTGTTGTCCACAATTTGTATTGAGTAATCAGGTTGATATGTTGAAAAACCTTATAAATAATTTTTTCCGCTGAGAATTGACGATCCCTATATTTTTTATCATTTCTTGCACACCAAATAAACCAAAGGACCAATATAGGAATGATAGAACGGATATGAACTTGATTAGAGAAAGAGCTGGAGTTTTTCCAAACCTACAAAAACAAAGAAATGTTAGTAGTAACAGGCATATTAATATAAAAGAAACTAGCAAAGTAATTCCAAATTTTGGCTGCTGCGGGGCTTTAAATAAAAAAGGTGGTCAAGTGTTTCAGTTTGGTTGCAACAGGGACATTTGGAGGCAAGTTGTATTCCTTTCCGTTGCATACAGTTTTCCACCGGGATCCAATCGTTAACGAGGCGCCACAAGAAAATGGAAATATTGCGATAGAGAAGATGATTCCAGGCATGTTTGAGAAGTGTTTATACTATAAAATAATTTGGGCTTTCGAATTATAGAGCCCAAATAGCCCAAAACTGTAGAAATTCGAAAAGAATGAAATTAGGTCCACAGAAAATGACAGCTCGAATCAAGTGCTCGAGCGCTCCAACTCGAGCAGGTTGCTCAGTTCCAGCTCGAGTAAGTGCTCAAGTAGCAAAGAAATTCATGCTCGAGCAACAAAGAAATTCATGCTCGAGCAACAAAGAAATTCATGCTCGAGCAATGTGCCATTCAATACATACCCCACTTGAAACACCATATTTTATTATATATCATATAATTGAACACCTTTTTGCCCCACCACATACCAAAATGTCAATAAAGTTCTTTGATATATATATATATATATGTATGTATATATGCGTGTGTATATATATATATAACAGAAAGAAAGTCCCTAGATGTTTATTTCCAAGAATCGAATCTGAAGAAATAAAATGAAGACCAAATAGCTAATAATCTGCAAAGATGCGCTAATTCGAAAATATTTGAAAGAGCGGTTGAAGGCGGTTCCCGAAGAAAAGGAACGTGGGTTCCTTCAAAATATTTGAAAGAGCAGTTGAGGGCTGTTCCCGAAGGAAAGGAACGTGGGTTCCTCAAAGACCCATATATAGACGAGCCGCGGACATGAACAAGACATCACAAGATCATCAGATTTCTACATTTTCTTTCTCTTAGCGTAAATTAGGAGTAGTTCATAGCGTAATTTAGGAGTAGCTGTAGAATAAATGTAATAGTTGCTTATCGAAAACCACTGGGATGCAGCTGCGAAGCATGTATCCGTAGTTATTTGTAATCATCACGATTGAAGACTTTCATGGAGGTGTAAATTATCGTTTATTCAGATTTAAGTATCGAATAGATAGTTTATGCACTGGACTTGAGTTTTCAATCGTCCCTTTTGAATTCGAACATGCTAAAGTATGAAAAAAAAGAAAGATTAAATAATACATTCGATCGAGAGATTCTCAAGTAGGTATAAGATTATCTTGTATCAGATTTAAGTATCAGAGAGATAGTTTTTACCTGTACTTGAATCTTTCCTTCACTGTATTATTGTTTCATTCGAAGACAATAACTCGAACCACCGTTTAGCGGCTCGAACGCAGGGGGTGAGAAATAATACAGTCGATCGAGAGATTCTCACGTAGGTATAAGATTATCTTGTGTTAGATTTAAGTATCAGAGAGATAGTTTTTACCTGTACTTGAATTTTTCCTTCACTGTATTATTGTTTCATTCGAAGAAGATAAATATTTTCATTTTTCCTTCACTGTATTATTGTTTCATTCGAAGAAGATAAATATTTTCATCAATTGCGGTCCTAAAAACTAAGTTAAACAACACATCGAAGTGTTAAAGTCTGAACCACCGTCTAGCGTATCGAACTCGAACGAAGGGGTTGAAAGATAATTCTAAGTGGAGAATTATCGTGGGGCTTGGAACGACTACTCACTACCACAAAAAAGTCCTATTACAGCGCACCTATGACAGCGGTTTTGAAAACTGCTGTAATAGGGGGCACTCGGTTCGGACCTATGACAGCGGTTCGAGCCGAACCGTTGTCATAGGTGTCAAAAAAACAAAAAAAAAATTTGGACTTTTGGCAGCAGTTCGGCGGAACCGCTGCCAAAAGTTGTCAAAAAAAAAAAAAAATTTTTTTGAACTTTGTGGCAGCGGTTCTGCCCGAACCGCTGCCAAAAGTTCAAAATTTGGGCGGCTTTATTTCAAACCGGCCCCCCCTCTCTCTCACTCTCACTCTCTCTCTCTCTCTCTCTCTCTCTCAACTCTCTCACCACCACCACCACCGCCTCCGCCGTCCGCCGCCCCTCTCGGTTTCTCTCTCTATTTTTAGATCTACTTCTCTCTCTCTCTCGGTTTCTCTCGGTATAGGACCGCCGCCGCCCACCTCTGCCAACGCCGACGCCCACCTCCGCCTTTGCCGCCGACGCCGACGCCGACGCCGACGCCGCCCACCTCCGCCGCCGCCGCCCACCTCCGCCGCCGCCGCCTTCTTCCATTTAGTTTTGGTATTTTTTTTTAGATAAATATATATACACACACACACACACATAGAGTATATATAGATGTATGTATATGTGGGTGTATGCATATATGTGTGGGTGTATGTATATTTGTGTATGTGTGGGTGTATTTATATTTGTGTATATGTGGGTGTATGTGTATGTATATTTGTGTATGAATATTTGTGTATGTATATATGTGGATGGGTGTATGTATATTTGTGTATATGTTAATGGGTGTATGTATATTTGTGTATATGTTGATGGGTGTATGTATATTTGTGTATGTGTGGGTGTACGTATATTTGTGTATTTATGAAAATATTTCTCGGTTGAAATTTTGCGGTGTTGGAATGACACGAAATTCACAAGGTCATAGAGAAACGGCATTCTGAACAAAACGCAAGACATTGTCTTGCGCTCTCGTGATTTTAGCGATCCGAGATCGTTTAAGGCCTCAAATACGTGTTTTATTACAAAAATACGTATTTATGTAATAAAACGCGTATTTGAGGCCTTAAACGATCTCGGATCGCTAAAATCACGAGAGCGCAAGGCAAAGCTTACGTTTTGTTCAGAATGCCGTTTCGCTATGACCGTGCGAATTTCGTGTCATTCCGACATGGCAACATTATAAACGATAAAATAAAATTAAAAAAAATAAATAAACCACCCTATGACAGCGGTTCAGCCGGAACCGCTGCCATAGGGTCCAATTTAATTTTTTTTTTTGAATAAATGACCCTATGACAGCGGTTCCGGAACCGCTGCCATAGGGTTTTGACCTATGGTAGCGGTACCTATGGCAGCGGTTCAAAACCGCTGTAATAGGCCCAAAAAAACCGCTGCTATAGGTCATTTCTGTAGTAGTGACTCGAAATCCTTCCCTAATCTAATTTGTTTTTATTTTCGAAACAAGAAGCAAATGAGTTGCTTTTCTAAATCTGATATGACTCCAAACTGATTTAGTAGTGAAATTCCCATGTGGAGAAAGCTTCCAACAAGGAGTATCATCACAGGAGGCATGTATTGGAACTGATATTACAAGCTGGACAAGATGAGCAGGGAGTTGGAGATGTAATTTTTGGAGATTCCAGCTAAAGAAATTCACCGGAGGTCAGATTGCAAGTGAGAGCCCATGAGATCAGCTAAAGTATTATCACAACTCCAAATATCATGCCAAAAGGAAACTTCCCCGCTGCCCAAGTTCCAAAAAATAAATTTTTGAGCTTCAGACCGAATCCGACACATACGAAGCCAAGTAGGGGAATCATTATGAGTTGTGCGAATGTTACCAGAGAAGAATCCACCCACATATTTTTGAAGAAGAAAGCGAGCCCAAAGTGAGTTTTGTTGACGAAATTTCCACCAGAGTTTGTAAGAGAATGAGTCAATAACATCTTGGAGTTTTCTAATACCGAGACCCCCTTCGTCAATAGGAAGGCAGACTTTGTCCCAAGAGGTCCAGTGGGTTTTTCTATGGTTTTCCTTAGAGCCCCAAAAGAACCGATTAAAAAGCCTTTCCATCTGCTGTATGACACCAATGGGAGGTTTAATCACTTGAAAAAGATAGATAGGCATCGATAAGAGAATACTCCGAATCAGCTGGAGTCGTCCCCCGAGAGAAAGAAAAGCGTGCTCCCAGCCACACAATTTGGCCCGAATTTTATCCATAAAATCATCGTACAAAATTTTCTTCTTGTTTCCTTTGTAAAGATGTATACCCAAATATAAAATTAGCAATTGCTTGAGCATAAATCCTGTTATTTGCTTGAGACTCAATTTCTGTCCAGAGGAAATCCTCTTGCACACCACGAAAGAACTTTTAGCTTGTTTGATTTTTTGTCCTGATAGAGTTTCATAATTCTTTAAGAGGCACATCAGGTCTTTGAGCCCCGTCTGATTGTTGGATGTAAAGATCATGATGTCATCAGCGTAGGCTAAGTGAGAGATTCGAATCCCTCCATTTGTTTTGAAATTAAGCTCTGGATGAGAAGCAAAAAGAGAGTCTAAATCACGAGATAAGACCTCTGCTGCCAGAATAAAAAGAGTCGGAGAGATAGGATCCCCTTGACGCAATCCCGGGAAGATTTAAAGAAACCAGAAACTTCCCCATTAATCAAAGCAGAGAACCAACAGTGTTCAATCGCATTACGGATTAAAAAAATGAAGTGATCTGGGATCCCATTTGATTAAGAACTTGGTAAAGAAATCCCCATTGCACCCGATCGTATGGTTTCTCCATATCTAGTTTGAGAATCACATTTCCTTCTTTGTGACCGTGTTCCAAACAATGAACCATTTCCTGAGCCAAAAGAACATTATCACCAATAGACCGACCCGGGACAAAACCACTTTGAGATAGAGAGACCAAATCCGGGAGAAATCTAGAGATATTGTTGTTATGGAGTTTAGTCATAAGCTTATTTGTAATATTGCACAAGGAAATAGGCCTAAATTCGCACCACTTTTGTTGGCTATCAGTTTTTGGGATGAGGATTAAGGTAGTTGCGGTAAAACTTCGAGGAAGAGGGGTGCCACTAAAGAAGTCCACCACAGCATCTTGGAGATCGGTGGCGATAATATCCCAACAAGATTGATAAAAAGAGGCTGAAAACCCGTCGCCACACTTTCACGAGACATACCAAAAATAGCCTCCTTAATTTCTGTGAGAGAGGGGGTGTCATTGCAAAAATGGCGATCTGCCATAGGGATTTGAGGGAGATCATACTGAGATAGGGGCTCAACAAGACTATGCTCACTACCAGATAGCAGGTTATGGAAGAATTGAACACCAGATTGCTTGATACTAGGGGAGTCCGAGATAAGAACATCATTATCCAAAATAGAATGTATCACCACTTTAGATCTTTTTTTCTTCACAATGGAGTGGAAATATTTGGTATTCCTCTCTCCATCAATCAACCATCTACGTGCACTTTTTTGTTTCCAAAATTTTGATTCCAAAGTAAGGGCATGTGTCAACTCAGCGTTACATCTAGGGAAAATTGCATAACATACCCATGTAAAATGCGAAATTTGCACGAAATCCACCTATGTTAAAAAAATAGGCTTGTATACCCTTGTGTTATTATTTGGTTTGCACACTCTCCCTTTCTGTTAATGCAAACTAACGGCGTTACTTTTTTATACTGTATGACCGTTATATCCCTGCTGTTGATACACCGTATATTTATTCTCATTTAATCTCAACCGTCAGATTAAAAAAATTAATTGGAATAAAATAGTTAAAATTATGAAAAAATCATTAAAACATCATAATTAATTATAAAATTTCTGGAAATTAAAAAAAACCATAAAAACTCAGAAATAAAAAAATAAATTTGAAATTCAACAAAAATTCAAGTAATAATTAATAAAATTTATGAAAATCACAAAAAAAAATATTTATAAAATTTTAGAAAATAAAAAAAAATTACACAAAAATGCAAAAAAAAAATAATCTAAAAATTCAGAAAAAAAACTACACAAAGAAAATAAGGAAAATCCATGAACATTCAAGAAAAAAAAAACAAATCTGAAAAATTCAGAAAAATATTTATCAAAAATTTCTAAAAATAAAAAATATTCCAAAAACATATAGAAATACAAAAATAATTATGAAAATTCAGTAAACATTCAAAAAATAATTACAAAATTTCTGAAAATAAAAAAGTTCCATAAGAGTTCATCAATAAAAAACAAATCTTAAGTTCAGCAAGTCAGAAATAATTACAAAAATTACTAAAATTGCAAAGCAATATTTATATAAAATTTCTAAAAATAAAACAATTAATAAAAATTCAGAAATTAAAAAACAGATCTGAAAAATTCATTCAATCAGGCTCTTCCTCCAGCATCGACTGCGTTTTTTGTGTTTTTTGTGAAAGCTTTGATCATGAATCGTCTTGTGC
Source organism: Buddleja alternifolia (assembly GCA_019426215.1). Lineage (NCBI taxonomy): Eukaryota > Viridiplantae > Streptophyta > Magnoliopsida > Lamiales > Scrophulariaceae > Buddleja > Buddleja alternifolia. The sequence continues at coordinate 104,971 of CM033407.1, read as the reverse complement.
CGACGAGCTTTTCTTCGACGACAAGATCCTTCCAATTGAAATCAAGAGAAGATTAGCTCCACTGAGATAAGCGGCGGAGCCGCCGACTCCTCCGCCGCCGTCGTGTCTTCGTCCATCGCGACCACCTCCGCCTCTTGAAATCCAAAAAAAGGGGCCTGTCTGTGCAAGAAGATGAAGAAAGAGAATTTGGGAAAAGAAAAAAGGAAAAGGAAAAGAGAAAAGAAATATAATTGTTCATATTGTAACGTTTTCCTCTGGTACCCGCGAAGTACCTGAGTAAATACCAGTGTGCTTGAAGTACCGGATTAAATACCAACATGATCGTGGCTAGCGATTACACGTGAACGATTTTTCATCTTCCATTGTTTCCTACCATTTGATCAAAAGAATCTGATGGTTAGGGATTTTCAGGGATTTAATTTTAATAAATAAATAATTAAATAAATAATTAATTAAATAATTAATTAATTTTTCCAACAAATTATCATTGGTTGAGCCCAAGCTCAAAACCAAACCCAAACCCACGGTCCACGACCCCAGTCCAAATCCACGGGCGGGCAAGGATGACCTATGGATATAGGTCCTCCACCAACCCAGACTCATTCACCCCAAATGGGCTAACCCATTAACCCCATTTTATATGGAGTAAACCATCAGGTTTCTCTTTGGTTTCTCATGTGGAATATTCAATATCACACATATCCAAACAACAATCTTTGTCACTCAATTTCTCATTCGTCTGAAATTCGAATCAAGAAATCGAAGTGCAAATCTTATCTACTCATTATGTAGATTAATATTATCTCATAATATTTTGTATCCTGGATACGAGTGTTATTTAAATTTCGTAGTCTAAATTGATGTCTCACACACTTTTGAACTACAATTCCCAACAATCAGTATTGGCTCGTAGTTACGACTAACCTATGAAACCTTTTGAAAATTTCGTTCACCCCAGAGGAAGGATAACATATTTTAAATTCTCAACTTAGGTTCAATTCTACAATCAGTACTATAATTGTAATAAATCACATGTTGGCTGGCCATCCCAACAGTGATCTACCACAATTTAAATACTGACCTACTAATATTATTGATTAGGAGATGTAATTTTTTTCCAAGCGCACAACTTGGTGATGCTAAAGAAGTACTATGTACCAATGATCGCTTCACATCATCCTCCATGTAAATCTTTGAAAGGACTTTCTTATCTTAGATCCCCCTTATTTCACATTCCTATTTATATATCTAATCTTGTCCTCAAACCTGATACATTTTCCAAAATTCATCACTTAAGCTCAATCATTCGCAAACCCATATGACAATCCAAAGATCTTATCTTAGTATAGCTCAAGTACTAACCCAAGCTTTGATACCACCAACTGTGGCAGCCACCGACCACCTGTGGCCCGCCACACCGCTACGCTAGCTCGATCCAGGAGACCGTCCCTTCATGAACCAACGCCAAGTGTCAGAACTTTACAAAATCTTTATCTGTTGAAATTAAACTTTTACATTCCAAATAAAGCAACAATAAATCCCTCATCAATCTTACATACCCAATTATACATCCCAAAACATAACTTCCTCTAATATCACAAACCAATGCTTCCTTTACTCCTCATTTCTCACTTCATATCTAACACCTACTAAACTTATCTGAAAAGGAAAAAAGAATGAGGGGTGAATCCGAATGACTCAGTGAGGTAGGTTAAAGGGTTGCTTTACCTTTGATCTTTGAAACAGAATTTACAGCGGAAGATTACAAAAGAAACAAGATCACACGTATCGAACGAATAATTGGAGAAACAACTACCAGAATGATGAACATCAATTACGAAACATATAACAAAACCAGAATGAATAACACATATACTTTAGATTCATGTCATATGATTTTGTTCTGTCTCCCCACTGTCCCATACCAGTGGAAGATTTCACACCTTTTGAGATTTGCAGGTGTCGGGATTCTAGAGGTGGCTCCTATGGGCCCAAGAGATGGCTCCCGCCGTCGCATAGCACCTTGCCCTGTATAACACTTAGCTTCTTTCACTCTGCCTGGATTCCAAGTGTCGGGACCCTAGAGGTGGCTCCCGCCGTGTAGCACTTTGCACCGAAGCCCTCAGAGGTGGTTCCCACGTGCGTAGAACTTTACCCCGCATAGCACTTAGCTCCCTTCACTTTGCCTTTAAGAGTCAAAGCTTTAAATCACGAAAAGGTCATATGGCGGATGGATGCTGGACATCAGGACCCTAGAGGTGGCCTACGGGCCCAAGAGGTGGCTCCCGCTGTGTAGCACTTTGCGCAGAAGTCCCAAGAGGTGGATCCCATGGTGTAGCACTTTGCCTCGCATAGCACTTAGCTCCCTTAGCCGACAGAGTAGAGCCAAGAAATACAAAGGTCTCAACGAGTTATGAAAGATATGGAGTCGATATTGGGGTAACAAGACATAAGGTAATTGACACCTATCAGACCAAAGACCATTTTGAGGCAAGACATGTACTATAGACGCGAAAGGAATAATCACCGAGGATAATGAGATATTGAATCGAATGAGATATTTAGAAACCAACAGTCATCACGAACCAATCAAGAAGATACTGATATAGCATTTGTTAACGAAATAAGGAAATCACAAATAGGTAAAGCAATTAAAGAGTTTCAAGGAGAAGAGAAACCCTCACCAACTTGTTCAATCTTTTATTTCCGGGAATCATCTCGTAAGTTCAAGCTCCCACCATTGTCACAAAATTGAGATCTTGAAGCTCGAAACTCTAATGTTCATCTAGGTGTGAATTTACTCGGGATAGCTCTGTCTACCACCGTACGCCGTCACTTTCACTATTTCTTCATCCATAAACATAAAATTCACATACACTACACTTGAAATTAACATCCATAAACTCCTTAACAAGTCAGATTCCTCCCCGTTCAAACTTCATCCAACAATACAGCGTTAGTGATGGTGACCCGAGCCTCCAATGATTGTCAGTTTCAAGGGAGTCCTGGCAGCCTTCAAAGACATCTACTTTACGATCACAATACAACACGGATTTTAGCAAGCCATACCCTTGGGAACATCTACGCTCAGAGATCTTTCGAGTTCTAGTCTTAAATATGAAATAAAATGAAGACAAGGATGCTTTCCGGGCAAAAGAACATGAAGTACAGTTTCTGGATTTAAAAATAGGTTATGGCAGTTTCGTTCAAAGATTTTCATAAAATCCCCTGTTACTCCAAAAGCTCCCAAATTTTGAGAAACCATTTATAACATACATAGTTTTGTACAAAAAAACGTTTCATAACAAAAACATGTCTCCAGGTTGGTCAAATAGGTTCAAAACAGTGGCATAGTTCAATCCCACTAACAGACTGGCAGCTTTATTTCATGAATTTTATAAAATTCAAAACAACTTCAATATTCACCAAATTTTGCGGGTAAAATCCTGACACAATAGTAGAGCTCCAGACAAATTCAAATAAATAATTTCATTCGTTTGGTCATCTAAATACAAGCCTAATTTCCAATTTCAAAACTGAAATTCTAAACCACTTTATTCATAACTTGTATGCAAGAATCTAACCACCAAAGCAATACTATAATAACATTTAAGCTTAAGATATTACTAAAGATGTTAGGATTCGATACCTATCACTGAGAGAGATGAAAGAACCAACTTCCACTCCAAAGCTAGCTAAAACTCCCATCCTAGTAGGTTTTGTTTCTGTGCAGAAGGCTCTCGGTTGGATGACCTTTATGAGCAATTCCGAACGGATATATATAATATAAACACTCCGTGATGTTAACCTACTTCTTAGAAAGAAATTAAGACCAACCACCCTCAATTTGGATGTTATTTGATCCTTTAGATATACAAACTCCCAACACTGTGCAGACTGTGTTTTTAACGGTAAGAAAGGAATGGTTAAGTTGTTCTCTTGCATGAGTTAGCTCTCATATTTTCGTTGGGTTTCATTTGCTCTGAAACTAAAGATATGCAGAGAGAGCTAATATAGGAATTATGCTTTGTATTTTAGTATAAACAAAACAAATGAGAACTTTAAATGAAGAGGTGCATGTCATATGCTAGGTGGCTAGAGGTGTGTAATTCTGAGGATGCAGAGGTATCCTATAAAACCATGCAGAACTTGGCCAAGCATTAGGTGTAAGCTTTAGTGTGCTTCTTATCATCCAGCAATATATTTTCCACAAAAATTATAATTTGGTCCTTGTACCTTTCTAGTTTTACAATTTGACCCCAAACGTTTATGAAACTTGCAGTTCAGTCCACTAGACTTGATACCCACCTTCTAATTCAGTCATCAAATGTATAATCTATCTAATATTTGTCCACCAAAGATTGGTCCTTTTCCTTTATAATAATTGCACTTTGATCCTCAAAGTTTTAAAGAATCTTTTCTTTGCCCGAAATCAAGAAAGCCTCTACCAAATAATTTTAATACCACATAATATCAAAAAAAATCAAGTACACCACATCTGTATCACCTAATTCAATTTATTCTAAGAAGATAATAGAATCAAATAAATCATGAAATCTAATTAACAAGAATTATATCTCTTACCTTAGCTTATAGAATTAGGAGATGAAAAATATAGGATGTTACAAGTATCCTGCCATACTCGACTTCATTTAGACAGTATAGGAATCATTAAAAGTCCATCTTAACCTTTGCTACAACTTGCAGATTGCACTTTTTATCCTAGGCAATGGGTTTAGAGTTTATTAAACTCTTAAGTGCCTCATTGAATTACCACAACTTAGTTGTCCCACTGAACCATGATCTTGGGATCTCCAGTCAACATGGTTGTGTTACGTTGTGTCCATTCTTAATTTGTAGTCTTTAACCCCATTCCTCTTGATAGGCAATTTATTTTGATCTCTCGGAAGTCCTTTTGTCAAAGGATCTACTATATCCTCCTTGATCAATGAAGATAAAGCCGTTTGAGATCAACTGCTTAATGGTATTGCGACTACGACTATATCTAGAGATACCATTACTTATGCTACTATATGTCTTTGCTATTTCCGACTAACTGTCGCAATTATATGCACGTGCTATTGCCTACTTACTATCGCAATATATTAAACTGGGGCATATGTGCAAATTGCAATATAGGTTCACCATGGTTCTCAACCAAGTCTTTAGTCACTTTCTTACAAGAGCACTGTTATGGGAACTAAAATTTCCGAGTACAGTCTCAGTAAGGCAAGTCTTTTGAACATTTTAGAAATCTTAGTTTCTAATATGACATCTACTTGACCCATATCAATTATGTCGAAATCCTTCTTCAACATCCTTTCAGTAGTCATGATTACTTACATAATCAACATATCATACTTTCACACTTGAAAAGGTAGCTTTTGGCCTTGAACCTTTCTTAGTGAAATCTCATACTATGAGCTATGTGTTTTGTGTACGCCTATTAAAACCACACGTGTCACGCTCGTTGATAATGAAATCGTTTGATAACATAATATTTTGTCAAACCTTTCATGCCACTACTTTGGCGCTATGTTCTAGTCCATATACTGACTCAACATACCCATCGGTTAGTCCTATGTGAACTTCCTCATCTAATCCTTATGTTTAAGGAACGCAGTCTTAATATCCATTTGAAATATCTCATGGTTATGCAAAGTAGCAACAACAATGAATATTTCATGAATTTAAGTCTCATTCCCGAATACATGAAAAGAGGAAATCAAGGTCTACAATTTGAATGTGCCCTTCAGCTACCAAATGCGCCTTGTAAACTTGTTAGGGTTTAGATGCTTCTACCTTAACCCACAGTCCCCATATTTGTACGTAACTGTAGGAAATTTTGCCACATTTCAGGAAAATTCTTTTCTTACGTCTATGTGGGACCTTCGTTCAGAATGTAGTTATCTAGGAGGACCACTTATCCTATAATTCTGAATTTATCCAATGCATCATTATCTCTTTTAGAGTATGATTTTAGCATTGAGAAAAATTATTAGACCATGGTGAATAATGGGATGTTCTTTGATGAATACTACCGCACCTGCAGTAAATTCTTTGAACGATATCCCATATTCTCCACCTCTATTACTTCGGATAGCTTCTATCCCTTAGACTTCAGTTTTATAAAGTCTAAATGCTTTAACTTTCTTGTCTTTACATCTTGGCCCAAGTACACTTTTGGTCCGACCAAATCAACCATAGTTTTTATGGTTACTTTCTTAGATTGAGTATCAGATGTTTGATCAACTTTCTCAATCTCACTCCAATGGTAAAATCCTTTGCATTCTTGACCAAGTTGTGTACCTCGTACACCACTTCGTCTAGATGTTTCTCTCTTCAGAGAATATGTGCCACAAACAATAGGACCAATCTCACTCAACAACTGTATAGTTTAAAATGACGACGTCCAAGTTCATGTATAACACCACTTTACCAATTCCAATCACAAATGAAGTGACTGAATTTCCCATAAACATCATTCGCTCATTAGTCGGAGTGTAAGAAGTGCACTTAGTTTGGAACTAGGTTTGGAACTTGGTTAAAAACCAGGTTTTTACTCTTATACGTCCGAGATTCCAACCTGGGTTCTCTTGCCTCTTAGGCTCTTCACACTCCCTGTCCCAGAGCTGCAGTTGAAATAGCAGTTTCACTGTTTGGATTTACTCTTTGAGGCCTGTTATCTAGGCGTAGCCCTGGAACTTCAGCTTCTAGCTAGAACTTTTGTTCCCTTGCTCGAAATCGTGTTTCTAGGTGTAACGTTTGTTTCCTATTGGAACGTTTGTTACCAGCCGAAACTTGCGCTATGTTTTTCCTCACCTTCACATAAGTCTTACTTTTTTTGTCGAAAACACGGTTTCTTTCTCAATGCTGAGTCCGACAACCAATTATCTCCTTTTTCCTGTGCTTGAGATAATTCTTGAAGTCTTTCCACAATAGAGGTAACTCCTCAATAGAAAAAGCTGATTGGAAGGACTCAATCAGTGTCATATCCCCGACATAAATTTTATCCAGGATGATTTGCAGCTCTTAGATTTGACTTGTCATAGTCTTCATGTCTACCATTTCGAGGCGAGGATCATCCCTCTGTCTTTAACACAATATTACTCCGCTATAGCCCTGCTATAGGTGGTACGGGCTGGTGCAATTTGTGTCCCAAGATACAACGATTCTAAATAGAGATAGGACTACTTCAAACCTCAGAGTCTACGAACAACAATTCTGCTTTGAACTATCAAGATCTCAAGAAAAATCTTTCTAAAAGCTAAAGATATAATATTAACATGATGAATGCATACTTATGCATCATGATATTCGAGAATGAGGCTGGAAAGTGCCTTATATAGGAAAGAAATCTTTGGAACTTCAAAAATCCAATTAATACTAGACTTTAATGTACTAGGTAACGGCTAGCCATTTCATCTAACAGCTCACCATTTGACTTTAAAGTTGAAACGATTGATTGTTCAGATTGTAACGTTTCCCTTTAGTAACCGCAAAGTACCAGAGTAAATACAGTGCGCTCAAAGTACCGGATTAAATACTGGCATGATCGTGGTAAACAATCACATGTGAGCGATTTCTCATCTTCAATTGTTTCCAACCATTTGATCAAAAGAATCTGATGGTTAGGGATTTTCAAGGATTTAATTTTAAATAAACAATTAACTAATTAAATAATCAATTAATTTTTATCCAAAAAATTATCATTGGTTGAGCCCAAGCTCAAAACCAAACCCAAACCCACGGTCCACGGCCCCAGGCCAAACCCAGGGCGGGCAAGGATGACCCATGGATATAGTTCCTCCACCAACCCATACTCATTCACCCCAAATGGGTTAACCCATTAACCCCATTTTATAGGGAGTAAACCATCAAGCTTTCTCTTTGATTTCCCATGTGGGATATCCGATATCACACATATTCAAACAACAATCTTTCTCACTTAATTTCTCATTCGTCTGAAATCCGATTCGAGAAATTCAAAGTGCAAATCTTATGTATTCATTACGTAGATTAATATTATCTCATAATATCTTGTATCCTGGATACGAGTGTTGTTCGAATTTTGTAGTCTGAAGTCATGTCTCACACACTTTTGAACTACAATTTCCAACAAATTTCATGTTAAATGTTTTGATAATGAGAAGATAGGTTTTATGTTAGACCCCAAAAAGATTATGAAAGTTTGATTTCATTAGATCATGTATAAGTGTTTCATAAGTTATCGAGTTGTAGTTTTAATCAAAGGCTTTTTATCTTTATAGTTGTTAGACTAGTATCTAAGCACTTGAGCATTGATAGAATTCTAGGTGAGTCTATCAAGTATCAAGTTGAAGTTGAAGATCAGCATCTGAAGGTATTAGAAGATAGAGATCGTCTAAGCGTCTGCTAAGCGCTTGGAGCTCATTCAGGGTGATGAGCATCCAAGAGACAAAATTCACTTGAAACATGCTCACATTTTGGGATTTTTCCCAGTATGAGAACAGATAAGAAGTGGGGAGGCCGCGAGGTTGGGGTATTAAATCTTAAGTCAAGAAGGACTTAGATGCAATCTTTGAACGAGAATTTAATTCCAACGGATAATAAATTCAAATACATTTAATGCCTGATAAGAACATTAAATATGATAAGGACTATTGACGTATGGATAACCCTTTGAACAAGGTATAATTTGCTTAAGAGAAGTTGTACTCATCAACTACATATTTTGTGCATTTGCTTTGAACCAAGGTATAATTTTGCTTTTGGGTCCCAAAGTAGCCATCGTTTGTGTTTTGTTGATTACTGTAATAATAATATTTTGATTTTTCTATTTTATCAAGTTTAGTTTGTGTATCATAGATAATTGTAATACACCTATTTTACCTCATCATCTACAAAAGAGGAGGTGAAAACGTAGTTATTAGTTTAATCATAGTGCTGAATTTCAATGACTTGATTGATGCATTGGATTTGTTTCTACCTTTTCCTTCACATACGGGATCTGGAGCGGTGGAGCCGGCGGGAGAAATGGAGCCACTTTTATGCATGTCACTTGATTAATGAATTACCGCTTTTCTCCCTCAATTTTTTTTTTTTAATGAATTCCACATATGCACTTATTATATGAATTATTGTACAAAAGGAAACAATAAACAACTCCAATAGAAATTATTGTTATTATTCTTATTTTAAATTTGAGTGGAGATAGAATTCAAGTGCATTGTCTTAATTTTAGCCTTTTAGGGCGTGTTAGGTTGTAAGGGCTTTGGTATATATAATAGGGTCAAATTGTAAATGGAAGTATGTAGATAAATTATATAGCGATTAGATTCTCTAGGTAATCACCGTGATTTTTGCTCGAATTAATATTTTATTCATTCAAAAACTCAAAAATAAACAATAAAATTTAAATTAATTAATGCGAATTTATAATACTTTATATTGTATTATAATTGTTCCCTTTAGAAAGACTTTCATAGATTTTCTCTTTATTTTCTTTGATAACTTAATTGTATTAGTGGAAATTAAGGACAAATTGTTAATTTTATTTTCTCATTTTTGTTGCCCCTTCATAAAAATAAATAACTAGATATTTAAGTAATTATTTAAAAATAATATAAAGAGAAGCATTAATCACTCACTAACGTGAAAGAAATTGTGCTCATAAATTAGTATGTACATGCTATATAAAAAAAGGTAATATATTTAGGTGGCACAAGCGCTGAAAAGGCTGTAGCGACAGGCGGTGTTGTGGCGGAAAAGAGATTAGAAGTGAGGGCGAAGGAGGGAAGATCGAGAGAGGGTGAGGTAGCGATGGTGAAGGCCAATGTGAAGGTGGTGCCGACAGTAAGAGTATCGGAAGTGGGGCTGGCCATGGTGATGGCTATGGGTGTCGTGAGGGCGGTGACTGATATCATGATAGAGTTCTAAAAACCTAATAATCTAGAACTCTTGAGAATAATGTGTTTGTATTATCTCAGAGTGAATAACAAGAGTACAATGAATAAGTATGTATGACTGATGCACGTGAGATTTACACCAATAAATTATATGATTATTTGCGAAAAATTAGAGTATAAAGCTATAAGATACATAAGAGTAAAATGAATAAAAGATGTAGAGGTTCTTTATTGATCATCAATAATAGAATTTATACAAGCTAGATAGCTTCTATATAAATATGGTAGGTACAATCTGGCTGATTTCCTTCCTGCTCTATTTATGGTAGCTAGAGCTATTTCTGGAAGTTTTGGGTGTCCTGAAATCATCCTAAAACCACGTTCGGTCAGTTCCTTATTTAGCATGTCGAATCTTCCTACTTTGGTAAGTGTTTTAATTGATATTTGATTGGACATTGTTTACTTGATTGATATCCTTTCTTTTAGGGCTCCGACTTGGGCTCTACTCTTGTTATTTGGATGAGGCCGAAATGTAAATACATGGGCCCAATTAATAGATTAAATTATGAAAAATATAAAATATTCTTTGGGCTTGTCAGTAGTCCAAAGCTGAAAGCTTGTCAGCATATCAATAGTCTTCCCAATTCTAAAGTTTGACTTGTCAAGCTGAAAGAGTTGTGAAGAATTATTCATGGGAGCCAAGCTGATAGCTAAAAACTCCTCCTGAATTTCTGCTGAACATGCCAGCTGAAAGTACTTCCTAAATTTCCTCCTAATTAGTATGCTGAAGAAATTATGGCTTGCTTGAAAAGCCTTGATAAGTTTCTAGAAGGCTACTTTGAGAAAACCCTAGGCATGACATCATTTGATGGGCTGCAGACGTTTGGGCTTCCCCAGGATAAGAAAGCTTTCCTTCCTAGATTCCCGCACCATCATAATGGCAGTTACTTCCCTGCCGCTATAACTGCTCCTAGATATCCGCAGATGTGTGCCACGTGTACGGTCACTGAGTGACCCCGCCAAAAGGAAATTTTATCTTTTTCCTTCCTTAATTGCTATTTTCAAATTTCAAAAATGTATTCCTTCCATTTGTAATCGATTTTTGTTGCCTTGTTTTTTCCTCCCCTTCTCCTTAAAATCACTCCTCCAACTTCCTCTTTTTTCTCCATCTTTAATTAATTGGGCAGTTATCACTCCGAGATCCATGTCTCCTGCCTTCATCCTTAGGTACTTATTTCTTTCCCCTTTTGCTTTGTATATTTATTTGTATTTTGTAATCTCTGTAGAAAATTCTGTCATTATTCTCCTATTTTTATCTTGTAAATTTTGAGAAAATGTCACATGCTACCTGATAATATATAAAATTCAAAATAAATATAAAACAAAAAAACATACCTCTAGACATTCGAAAAGCATTTTATTAAAGATTCAACACAACCCCTGCTCCATATGACGAAAGGCATTTTGTTGAAGATTTTATACAACCCCTGCTCAACAATGCTTTTCGTCATATGGAGCAGGGGTTGTATTTAATCTTTAATAAAATGCTTTTCGTCAAATGGAGTAAGGGTTGTATTTAATCTTTAATAAAATGCTTTTCGAATGTCTAGAGGTCCGTTTTTATGTTTTATATTTATTTTGAATTTTATATATTATCAGGACTTCCTCAACTTTCGGCTTCATACATGTACATATGTATAAGGCGGAAGTTATATATGGATTACCAGTTATATTTTTATTCATTCAAAAAAGGCTCGCCTCCCGCGTAATTTGACAAGGCGGTAATTTTCAAATGAAATTTTCAAAATCTGATTAAGCAAGGTTGGAGGACACGTGTCTTTGTAATTGAGATAAATAAACCCTCATCTTTCTTACTAAATGACATGCACCAAACCTATACCTCTATATGTTTAGTTTCTTTTTTGATTATAAATCTTTGTGGCCTTTGTTCTTAGTTTTCTTAACCATACCTCTTTTCATCTTCCCAAAACTCTTCATATCTCCATATTCTCTCTTTTCTTCAAGTTTGGTTTTAGTATAACTGGTGAATAAATGTTTTTATTGTTCTTGTTTTTGTTTTTTATTTTTCTTTCTCTTTTAAACAACAACCAAAGAGATATCGGACTCCAACTCGGATAGCCAAAATAAGAGTGTTGCCTCCATCGAATCTGGTGCGGAGATAGTGGATTTGTCTAGCAATTCTCGAAGCTCTCCTCGTCGCCGTACAGAGAGTTTAAGGCCTCGGGTACATCCTTCGATAAACAGGCCGCGAACTCGTCAATCTCAGAGGAGCAAGGTAAGGGGTGATGGGTTGAGTTCTCACAAGGGTGATCCAGAGGGCGAGGGGTTCTTGCTTTTAATCGAAGAGGAGGGGATAAATCTTCAGGTTTCGGAACCTCAGGACGAGGGGGTTTATGCATTGGGGGTGGTGGTGTGTGGTCTTCGGGCTGCTGTGGACAACGACAGTGTGGGTAATCCGCTGCATCACGCTAAAGGGATGGAAATCGGATCACCATCCATTAGAATGGTGGAGAATAGAGGAAAATCCCCAATGTCATCGCTAGTCCGAGAGGGGTCTATGGTTTTTTAAGACATAATGAATGACCCTTTGGTGGATTCCCGTGACTCACGACGAGATTTTGACATGGATTTGTTTGATGTTGTGGACGTGGAGGAATTGAATCTGGTTCATTTATCGACGCCGAATGAATTTCCATAGGATCGAGAAAGGGTTAGAGATGTAGCGCCGAGTGCTCGTTTATCGGTGGTAAAAATGGTGGGTTCGTTGAATGGTGAGACTGTGCGAGAACTTCTGTCGGCAATTCGTATCCTAGGAGATTATGAGTTCATGATTCCACAACCTTTCCATCGGGCTAATGACCCTCCTACCAGATTCGTCACGATATACACGGAACAAATATACACTGGTTTGCATTTACCCATCCATCCTTTTGTTATTGAAGTGTTTCGATATTTCGACCTTTGCCCGAGTCAACTGCTCCCTAACTCATATAGTGTTCTAGTCGGTTTTGTTCTATGCTCTATATTGTATGATTTTGAACTGTTGGTGGAAAACTTTCATTCGGTTTGTGTGCCTAGGAATTTGCCCGAGAAAAGGTTTTTTTATTTGGCGCATAGCACTGGTTTTTCATTCCTTAACTCTAGATATGGTTCACACGGAGCATGGAAATCAAAGTTTTTCTTTCTCCATAGGCAAGAGGGATGGGATTTCTCTACAAAATAGAAATCATGTTTTATAGATCCCAATACCCGAGGGTTGGATGTGTTGCATGATCGTGTTTTGGCTGCCAGGTTGTTGAGGCATACTTTTGAAACGAGACAGTTGATAGCTGATGACCTATTATTGATTGGTGGTTTTCAACCGACAGTTCAACATCATATAATATAGAGCATAGAACAAAACCGACTGGAACACTACATGAGTTAGGGAGCTATTGACTCGGGCAAAGGTCGAAATATCGAAACACTTCAATAATAAAATGATGGATGGGAAAATTCTAACCAGCGTATATTTGTTCTGTGTATATCATGATGAATACGGCAGGAGGGTCATTAGTCCGGTGGAAAGGTTGTGGAATCATGAAGTCGTAATCTCCTGGGATACGAATTTCCGACAAAAGTTCTCGCACAGTCTCATCATTCAACAAACTCGCCATTTTTACCACCGATAAACGAGCACTCGGCGCTACATCTCCAACCCTTTCTCGACCCGATGGCAATTTATTCGGCGTCGATAAAAGAACTCGATTCAATTCCTCCACGTCCACAACATCAAACAACTCCATGTCATAATCTCGTCGTGAGTCACGGGAATCCAGCAAAGGGTCATTCATTATGTCTTGAAAAACCATAGACCCCTCTCGGTCGGGCGATAACATTGGGGATTTTCCTCTATCCTCCACCATTTCGGTGGATGGTGATCCAATTGCCATCCCTTTAGAGTGATGCAACAGATTACCCACACCGCCGCTGTCCACAGCAGCCCAGAGACCACATACCACCACCCCCGATGCACAAACCCCCTCATCCCGAGGTTCTGAAACTAGAAGATTAACCCCCTCCTCTCCAATTTAAGGCAAGAAACCCTCGCCCTCTGGATCACCCTTGTGAGAACTCGACCCATCACCCATTACCTTATTCCTCTGAGATTGATGAGTTCGCGGCCTGTTTATCGAAGGATGTATCCGAGGCCTTAAACTCTCTGTACGCCGATGAGGAGGGCTTCGAGAATTGCTAGACAAATCCACCATCTCCGCACCCGATTTGATGGAGGTAGCACTCTTGTTTTAGCTATCTGATTTGGATTCGGACATCTCTTTGGTTTTTGTTTAAAAGAGAAAGAAAAATAAAAAACAAAAACAAGAACAATAAAAACATTTATTTACCATTTATACTAAAACCAAACTTGAAGAAAAGAGAGAATATGGAGATATGAAGATTCTTGGGAAGATGAAGAAAGGTATGGTTAAGAAAACCAAGAACAAAGGCCACAATGATTTATAATAAAAAAAGAAGCTAAACCTATACAGGTATAGGTTTGGGGTGTGTCATTTAGTAGGAAGATGAAGGGTTTTTTCATCTCATGAATTACACAGACATGTGTCCTGCAACCTTGCTTAATCTGATTTTGAAAATTTTATCCGAAATTTAGCGCCTAGTCAGATTACGCGGGAGGCGAGCCTTTTTTGAATGAATAAAAATATATCTAGTAATCCAAATATAACTTCCGCCTTATACATATGTACATGTATGAAGCCAAAAAGTTGAGGAAGTCTTGATAATGTATAAAATTCAAAATAAATATAAAACATAAAAACGGACCTCTAGACATTCGAAAAGTATTTTATTAAAGATTAAATACAAACCCTGCTCCATTTGACGAAAAACATTTTATTAAAGATTAAATACAACCCCTGCTCCATTTGACAAAAAGTATTTTATTAAAGATTAAATACAACCCCTGCTCCATTTGACGAAAAATATTGTATTAAAGATTAAATACAACCCCTGCTCCATTTGACGAAAAATATTTTATTAAAGATTAAATACAACCCCTGCTCCATTTGAGGAAAAGCATTTTGTTTAAGATTTTATACAACCCCTGTTCAACAAATGATCATTTCTAAAAGGGAGTAATTCAACTCTTTCTCTTATATTAGTATTTCAACTATGTCTTTTAGAAGTCTTGAATCACTTGTTGTTGTAAGTATGAGCTAAACATCTTTGTGATTGGGTTATGTGAATTCTTTGTGATGTTTTGTGTTTAATGAATCATTAATTTCTGGATTTATTACATTTTTGTTACATGTTTGATTTTATGCTTAAAGCTTGCACATGATTGATCACCATGTGTTTGATATAATGCTTTGTCTTGAAACCGAGAGGAGATAGAGAAAGGTAGATCAAAAAATCAAACATCATAACGTTACAATTGACTAGAGATGGAATCGATTGCGTTGTGTGGCTTTGTGATAAGATGACCCGATTGACTGTAGGATCTTCGTAAGCAAGGAATTCCTTTGAACCTTAATGCATGTTAGTTAATTTAATCTTCACTATTGAGATATGGGAAGTTGTTAACTAGTATAGGCTTGTTATTTCAGAGATTGAGTAATAAATACATTTGGGGGTTCGCCATAACAAGAACATTCTAAGAATCCGAGGATTTAGAGTTCATGAGCATAGGATAGAACATAGTAGGATCATAGCCCAATCATCTCTTTCCATTTGATATATTACCTTGTTTATTATATAGTTGTCTTTAGTTATTTTCATAGTATAATCTTCTATCATATTATATTTTGATTTAGCTTAAAGTTAAGTAATATAGCAATTACGAGCATTGAATCCAATTGTCCCTGTGCAAACGATACACACCCCGGGCTAATAGTCCACTTTATTACATTGCACGACCTAGTACACTTGCTAGGGATTTTGCGTGTCAAGTTTTTGGCGCCGTTGCTGGGGTTCAGGGTTTAGGGTTTGGGGTCTATTTAAAGCATTTTTTAGCGTTGTTTCTTGAGCTAGCTGGCCATCGTACTAGTCCTTTGTTTTCCACCTCCATCAATTGTTGTGTTAAACTCCTGGGTGCTGGAAAGGGAGGTTGAAATGATCCTCGCCCTCCAGTCACGGGTCTTTGAGAGTGCCATCTCCTTATTCCACCATGCTTAGGATTTTCCTGATTTTCTCCCTTTTTTCGCTGCTTTTTTATTTTCGCTCTCCTGGTTAATTGAGCGTCCTCCATGTTGACATAGTTTTTAGCCCGACTAAGCAATTCGTCAAAATTCCCAGCTGGTTTTTTAGTTAGCGATTTGAACAAATCATCCTCACGCGAGCCTTGTGTGAACGCACTGGTTTTTAGATCGGCCGTAGCCGAGGCCATCTCCAGAGTAGCAAAATTAAATCTTTTCACATAAGATCATAAAGTTTCATCACCTTTTTGCTTTATGTTAAGAGGCTCAGTGGGGTTTGCTCATGCCTTTGGCTACTAGCAAATCGGAGGAGAAATTTTGTGCTAAATTCCAGGAAGGATCCAATAGATCCTTCATGTAGTGCCCACTGACCACCTAGGTGGCCCGCCACACAGTGATGCCAGCTCGATCGGAGAGACCGCCCTTTCTCGAACCAGCGCCAAGCGTCAGAACTTTAAGAAATCTTTATCTGCTGAAATTAAACTTTTACATTCCAATTAAACCAACAATACATCCTTCATCAATCATACATAAATCAATGACAACTCTATCAATTAAAGGTCTCCAAGGCAATACATTTACACACCCAATTATACATCCCAGAACATAACTTCCTCTAAAAGCAACGAACCAATACTTCTTTTACTCCACATTTCTCCCATAGTATCCAACGTACTAAGCGTAGCCGAAAAGGAAGACAGGAGGAGGGGTGAGTCTAAATGACTCAGTGAGGTGGAAAACAGGTTGCTTTACCTTTATCTTTAAAAATGGAATCTGCAGCGGAAGATTACAAAATAAACAAGATCACACGTATCAAGCAAATCATTGGAGAAAAAAAACTATCAAAACGACGAACATCAATTATGAAACAGATAAGGAAGCCAGAATGAACAACTCATATACTTTAGATTCGTGTCATACAATTGTGTTCCGTCTCCCAGTAGTCCCATACCATCGGGAGACTTCACACCTTTTGAGATTTGCAGGTGTCATAATTCTAGTGGTGGCTCTTACCGGTTCAAGAGATGGACCCCACCATCATGTGACACTTTATCCCGTATAACACTTAGCTCCCTTCAGTCTGTGAAATTTTCAGGTGTTGGGATTCTAGAGGTGGCTCCTACGGGTTCAAGAGGTGGCCCCCGCTGTCGCGTGGCACTTTTTCCTGTATAGCTCTAAGCTCCCTTCACTCTGCATTTAAGATTCAAAGCTTTAGACCGAGAAAAAAAACATATATCGCGGACGGATGCCGAACATGAGGATTCTAGTGGTAGCTCCTACGGGTTTAAGAGGTGGCCCCCACCGTCGCATGGCATTTTCCAGTATAGCACTTAGCTCCTTTAGCCGATGGAGTAGAGCCAAGAAGTACAATGATCTCAACGAGTTACGAAAGATATGGACTCGATATTGGTATGATAATGCTTATGGGAATTGACACTGATTAGACCAAAGACCATTTCGAGGAAGACATATACTATAGACGCGAAAGAAATAATCATTAGGGATAATGAGATATTGTGTCGAACAGGATATTTATGAATCAACAATCATCACGAATCAATCATCAAAATGTGGAGAGGGTAGTTATGGAACGAAACAAGACAATCAAAACAATGAGGTAAATCAACTAAAGAGTTTCAAGGAAAAGAGAAACCCTCACAGTTACAACTCTGCATCGTCGCATCGTGTCTCATTAGAATCACAAATATATCCTAAGGTCCAAATATATTATCATGATCTCAAGCTATAACACTTTATAACCCAACCAAATAAAGCAAGATACACATATGCAAATCAAGATAAACATAGGCGCAGTTTCACTACGGAATTTATTATGAATCCTCATGTTACGATTTTACTCTAAAACTTTGCCATAAATCATGAATCATATTGAATAATATGTCATAAAATTTCCAGATTCAATTTACATTTCCAATGTTGTCATTCAATCACCAAAATATGGCTGTCTTCAACAGATTTTCAGGACATGCAGCATATTTACAAAGATTTTTGGAAAATCCCATGTTACTCCAAAAATTCCCAAATATTATGAGCACACTAACAACACGTATATAAGTATACAGTAAACGTTCAAGACTAAAATCAAATCTCCAGGTTTGTAAAATAATCTCAAAACAACATCCTGGTTCAATCCCGCTAAACAGTCGGACAGCCTTATTCAAAGAATTTTTAGAAAATCCTACAGGACTCAAATACTTACCAAACTTTGAGTACGCATTACCAACATATATGTAATTGTACAGTAAAACGTTTGGATCAGAATAGAGTCCCCAGGTATGCTAAATAAGCTCGAAACAGAGGGCATCTCAAATATGGAAAACAGACTAACAGTTTTCTTGTACGAATTTTAAAAACTTCAAAACAACTTAAATCTTTTCCAAATTTTACATATAGACTCAAAACACGGATATTTTCATTCAGAAAACTCCACATAATCTAATTCAAACGTTTAGTCTCCTAATTGGAGACTTAATTGACAATTGTAGAAACTGAAATTTCAGAATCTCAAGTTTCTTTATTCCAAACATCTTAAAATATTTAGGAGCAAGTATTCACTAAATAATCAACACTTAGATTATATATCTAAAGAAAACTAAGTATTGAACCTGAAGAAAAGGTAGAGAACATACCTGTAGGGGTGAAAGAAGGGCAAAATGAATCCATAAGCTTGACTATATATATATATGTATATATATATTGTGAATAATTATTTGTGGATGTCCATACAACTCCCAAAACCTCTTCATCTCCCAAAAACTCTTCATCTCCATGACCCCTCAATTTTCATCAATATAATTTACTCTTATTATTATGTAATAAACCTTTGATATTCTTGTTTTGTGCCTATAAATAGGCTATACCATTGTATTGTAGAAACACACAAAAATATCAATAAAAGAATTATCTCATTCTCTCATTTTATTTTCTCTCAACTTTATAATATTTTAGGGTTATTTTCATAACACGTTATCAGCACGATCCGTCTCAAGTTGTTGGTTTTCAATCCGAAGAATTGCGATAGCGAGTTGGTGGAATTTTTAGCAAGCAAGTGAGTTTCTCAATTTTTATTTATTTTATTCTTTGCCATGCAGATAGTGTATCTTATATTAGTGAAGAAAATTGTATATTCTTCACTTAATGATTTGTTGTCTTCCATGTATCGTCAATTTCCGTATAGGTAATACTCTATACAATATCAAAGCTAAATATTTAGTTAGTTCAACATTTAATATTTAGATCTTCACATTAGTTTATGTGGATTAATAATTATGTTTATATAAAATAATTGATTGTTATCTAACTTTTCTTATGCTTTGATGATAGTATTATAATGACGAATCTTGCAAAACTTGACTTTGTGGCTCTTGACATTACGGGGAAGAATTATTTATCTTGGGTGTTCGATGTTGAAATTCATTTAGATGGAAATGGTCTTGGAGCCACAATTAAAGAAGGAAATAAAGCATCTAATCGAGAAAAAGGCCAAAGCTATGATTTTCCTTCGTCACCACCTTCATGAAAGCTTAAAAAATGAGTATCTTACTATAAAAGATCCACTTGTTCTATGGAATAATTTGAAAGAAAGGTATAACCACCAGAAAACTGTTATTCTTCCAAAAGCTCGTTATGATTGAATGCATTTACGATTGCAAGATTTCAAAACCGTAAGTGAGTATAACTCTGCAATGTTTAGAATCAGTTCTCAATTGAAATTGTGTGGAGAAAAAAAATCAGTGATGAGGATATGTTAGAAAAAACATTCTCCACTTTTCATGCATCCAATGTGCTCCTGCAGCAGCAATATCGTGAAAAAGGTTTTCAGAAGTATTCTGAACAGATTTCTTGCCTACTTGTGGCTAAACAAAACAATGAGCTTTTGATGAAAAATCATGACTCCCGTCCAACTGGTTCTGCTCCATTCCCTGAAGTGGATGTAACAACCCATAACCATTTTAATAATGAACCAAATCGTGGTCGTGGTCGTGGCCGTGGCCGTGGTAGAGGCCGTGGTATTGGACATGGATGTGGTTATGGAAATCATGGTGGTTATTCAAAGAACACATCTTTCCACAAGAAGTGGAAAAATAATGAAGGAAAAAATGAAGGTGGCCAAAATAACAAATCTGTGGAAAATTTATGCTATCGTTGTGGTGGTAAAGGTCATTGGTCTCGTACATATCGTACACCAAAGCATCTTGTTGACCTTTACCAAGAATCGCTGAAAGGTAAAGGAAAGAAGATAGAAACAAATTTTGCTTTTGAAGAAGGCGATTCTAATCATGGCCATTTTGATAACACTCATTTAGATGTTGCTGATTTCTTTGCTGATCCTGATGGAAAAATTGATCACTTGATTGGAGGTGGAAGTGATCAAAAATAAATTTGTTAAGTTTTAATTCTAGTAATTTATAAATAAATATTTAAGCATGTTGTTCTCTTTTTAAGTTCAATAAATGAATTTATTCATAAGATTGTCGTTTCTTTTATTAAATAATATTGTTTGGTATTGATTTATTTCTTTTTATGTTTCAATAAAGAATGCGTATTTACTCAATCCGCAACAACATCAATAATGAAGATATGTGTCTCGCTGATAGTGCCACAACTCACACCATCCTCAAGAATAAAAAATATTTCTCTTATTTAGTAATGCAGGAAGCCAATGTTAGTACTATATCAGGTAGTGCAAAGTTAATTGAAGGCTTCGACAGAGCTAATATATTGTTACCCAGAGGAACGCAGTTTTATATTGATAAAGCATTATATTCTACTAAGTCTCAATGAAATTTACTAAGTTTCAAAGATATCCGCCGAAATGGATATCATATTGAGACAACAAGTGATGGCAATATTGAGTTTCTTTACATCACTAATGCAATATCTGGTACCAAATGTATATTGGAAAAGTTGCCTGCATTTTCCTCCGGTTTGTACTACATGCATGTATCTACTATTGAAACACATGCTATTGTAAACCAAAAGTTTGCAAATCAAAATAAGTTTGTTGTTTGGCATGACCGGTTGGGCCATCCTAGATCAATTATGATGCGAAAGATAATTAAAAATTCATGTGGTCATCCATTGATGAGCCAGCAAATTCTTCAATCGAATGATTTCTCATGTGTTGCTTGTTCACAAGGAAAGTTGATTATTCGACCATCAACAACAAAAGTAGGAAGCGAATCTCTTATGTTTTTAGAAAGTATTGAAGGCGATATTTGTGGACCAATACACCCGTCGTGTGGACCATTTAGATATTTTATGGTTCTAATTGATGCATCAACAAGATGGTCACATGTATCTTTGTTATCAACTCGCAACCTGGCGTTTGCAAGATTGATTGCTCAAATGATTAAACTACGAGCACATTTTCCTGATTATCCAATTAAGAAGATATGCCTTGATAATGCGGGTGAATTTACTTCCAAAACGTTTAATGACTATTGTTTGTCTATTGGAATTGATGTTGAACATCCTGTAGCACATGTTCATACACAAAACGGTCTAGCAGAATCGTTTATTAAGCGTCTTCAGTTAATTGCAAGACCTTTACTTATGAGATCAAAACTTCCTATTTCTTGTTGGGGACATGCTATTTTGCATACAACAACACTTATTCGCATAAGGCCAACAAGTTATCATAAGTTCTCTCCATTACACTTGGTTTTTGGTCAGGAACCAAATATTTCCCATCAAAGAATTTTTGGATGTGCGGTATATGTTCCAATTGCTCCACCACAACCCACTAATATGGGTCCTCAAAGGAAATTGGGAATATATGTTGGATTCGAGTCTGCATCGATAATAAAGTATCTAGAGCCATTGACTGGAGATTTATTTACGGCTTGATTTGCTGATTGTCATTTTGATGAATCAGATTTCCCAGCATTAGGGGGAGAAAATCAGCAACTAGAAAAGAAAATTAGTTGGAATGAATTATCTTTATCTCATCTTGATCCTCGAACAAAACAAAGTGAACTGGAAGTTTAAAAGATAATTCACTTGCAAGATTTAGCTAACCAATTGCTAGACGCTTTTACTGACCTAAAGAAAGTGACTAAGTCACATGTACCGGCTGTTAATGCTCCAGTAAGAATTGTTGTCCCTGAAGGTCAAAGTAACGAGTCTACTGCACGCCTGAAGCGTGGTAGACCTACCAGTTCCAAAGATAGTCATCCTCGACAAAGAAAAGGATCTAAGAATCAAGATGGTCTAATTGAGGATAAAATAACTCCAGAAGAGTCCCCAGTCATAACTAATATTTCGGTTCCACAAGAACCTCAGGTATCTGAAAATTGTAAAAATTGTTGGTCCCAAGTGGCATACGAAAGGGTCTAGAAGGGAGGGGGGGGGGGTTGAATAGACCCTTAAGTCTTTTTCGACTTAAAAAAGATTTCGTATTAAACGTATTTGGACGCTTGAAATGATAGGCGCTTGAAGTGTGTGACGCTTCACCTTAGCGTTCACATAAGATATTTGAGACTTTGTGAAGCGTCTAATGAAGACTGTTTTATAAAGTTAACTTAGACTTCAGGAATTGAATACTTTGACCTTGTAGGTTAAGCGTTCAGTTCTTTTAATCAGGGTTAGCACAGCGGAATGATTTTGGAGTCTTCTCTTTGAAAGTTTTTAGCGTCACAAGATGTTTCTTAGGTGCTTAGCTTTTGATTGTGTTTTACTTATGCAATGATATGATAGATGAATGAAATGACTGAAAAGTAAATAACACAATATTTGTAAGGTTCGTTGGGTGGTGTAATCCCAACTACGTCCTTCTTCTCCTTTGCACTTGGAGGCAATCCACTAAAATGATTCTCAAAGAATCACACAGAATCTTCTACAAATTAGGGAGAGATGGATGTCGATGACTTGAGCTCCTTGATCACACAGATTTCTGCTTCAAATCACTTCAACCCTCTTGCTTCTTTCACCCAGAAATGATGCAAGTATCCAACTTCGACTTCACACAGATTTCTAGGCTTGGATGGGATTTTCTAAAAGGTTTGTTTGATTTTGATGAAGTTCAAACAACTTGGTAATATCTCAGTAGGAATCTGGTTTCTTCAAAAAGAATGTTTGAGATATTTGTTGACTGTCTCAGGAATATAAGAAAAGCAATTTGGATGTTTCTTGAAGTTTCTGGCTTTTCTGAGAGTTTAAGGAATGAGATTTTAATGCAACAGCAATTTGGCTTTGATAAAATTGTTGCTTTTTTTTTTTTTGTTTGTTGTTGAAGTCCTATTTATAGGTATTCTTGGAGAAAGTGTCCGTTTGACACATGCACTGGCGCGTGTCTTTCACTTTCGCGAGTGAACAGCTTTTGTCCTTTTTCCTGAAAATCTGCTGCACGAAAGTTGGTGCTGCAGTCTGAGATAGTTGACAGTCCAATAGGGTGGCTTCTCCGTACGTCTGACATTGCTTATCATATTAAATGCTCTTATCAACATTTAATGCATTTGAAATTAATACCCGTTGGTATTTAATGCTTTGAGAATATTTGCATTAAACTCCTTCTGGACTTAGAAGTAAATTCAGGTGAAATCACTTCTGTCCCATAAGGTAACGCTTGATATAGCTGGCCAAAGTGGACGCTTGGAGACTGTATCTATCTTCTGAGATCAGGCGCTTGAGTCTTCGAACTTTACCACTGATAAACTCACTCAGAAATCATCAGACGCTCAGCCTAAGACTATTTTGCCTAACACTCTAAAGTAAGATAACAAAGCCTAATAAATCTATTACAAGTCTAATGCTTCAAAGCCTATACAAGTTTTCTACGAAAATAAACTTACAACTTTTTTGGGGTCTAACAAAAAAACTTAATTGTCATCATCAAAACTTCTAACATGAAATTCCTAACAATTTCCCCCTTTTTGATGATGGCAATACTTACTCTTTTATAGTTCAAGAGTTAGATAGCCAAAAGTAAAAGTTAGCTTTGATCAGTAGACGATAGCCAAAAGTAAAAGTTAGCTTTGATCAGTAGACGTTAGTTAAAGTTAGTTACGCTTCAACGAGATGTTTCAGCAAGAGAAAAAAATGCATTTCATATTTATCGAGAATTACAAGCATTTTTACAGCTGAATATTTAAAGATATAAGAGACAAGAATATAGATAATGTAAAATCAGAAAGCTTTAATGACTTGGTCTAACTCTGTATCGCTTGGACATTTCAGCTCGGATAGCTTCAGTCAGATTGTCTTCCAAGATCATCATTGCTTCATGATCTTTGTTGATGATAAGCTTGTTTTCTTCTTGTTGTCTCTTTTTGAATATTTTAAAATGATTATCCCAGTCAGTTGGGTCGATACCAATGTACCTTAGGTAGATTCAAAAAGCTTGGCTAAAATCAGTCATCTTCCTTTCTTCAGCTAAGATCTGTGGATCTGTAGGTTCTGAAATGGATGTTCTCTGAAGAGGAATGTCAAACTGTTCAAGCAGTGCTCTTGTAGGAATTGGTAGGTTTGGATATAACGCTCTAGGAGGTTCCCTTAGCGTACTACTGGGCGCTCCGGATGAACTTTGTTTCAGACCAGTTATCCAAGACGGGAGATTAAGCGCAGACTGAGAAGGAGGCATTTGACGCTTAGAAGACGGAGGATCTTCAACTTTTGAACTGGACGCTTTCCGCTTTTCTCCTTTCTTCTTCTCTTCCCCCTTATTGCCATCATCAGATTTTAAGAAGTGGTTTGTGAGTACACTTACCTGATGAGCAATCTGAGATAAGGAATCTGTGATGTCATCCAGACGCTTGTCGAAGCGTTCCTGCATAACAAGAAGCTTAGCACTGGTGGCGTCATTCACAGAGATCTCAAGGGTTGCAAGGCGCTTTTCAAGTTCTTCTTTCATGGCAAGTTGGGTTGCGTGGGCAGCATCCTGCATTTCTTGAAAGTCTTGTTTGCACTCACCAACTGCCGCTTGAGCTGAACTACGCATATGAGCAATCTGAGCGCTCATTACGTGAGTTTCAATCTTTGCCAGGTCTTCCTTAATCCAATGGAGAGATTCTTCACTCTGAGTAGCTTGAGCGCTAATTGTCTCCAAAACAGATTTAAGCAGGGGACCGAAGGCTTGACTCTCATCTGATTGAACCGCTTGAGGAGCTGGTCGCTTGAACCGTGATGAGTGTTTGAGAGAGTCAAAAGGAACTTGATAGGCTGGATCAAAAATAGTACCTCGAATATCCAGGGAAGTATCTTCAGCACTATCAATGGTAGCATGTTCAGGAGCGTCAGGAATACTGGTATCTGCAGATTTGGACGCTTCAGATGTCTCAGCAGGCGCTTCCTCAAGCGTTGACTCAGGTTGGCGAAAGTCAGTGAATTGGAAGTTCTAGTTTGCTGAGTCGGCATAAGAGGTGGATGTAGAATCCAAGAGTTCAATGAGTCTGGTCCTGGACATACAAGTACCGGAGATAAATGTACGAAGAGGACTATCAATGGCCCTGATGTACATTGGACCAATGATATCCAGCACATGATCTGGGAAAACTTTGGACGGCGCTTGAGCGATGGAGAATAGTGAATCTGTGCAGTGTGTTCTGGAAAATCCAATCAAGCAATCTGAGGGAAGAGATGCAGGACGTCGATGTGTAGGCACACAGTCCGCATAGTACTCTTCAAGATACGGATAAATGGCTTGAGCGAGCTCTTGATTCCTTTCAAGCAGAGAAAGAACATACTCATAGTGATTGAGTACCTCACTGCGAATGAAAGGGAGCAGCGGATATCCTTTGAATGAATTGATCACTGAGCCGTTCCAAGATCTGAGATTGGCAGTGAAGATTTTATCAAAGAGAGATACGGGAGATAGAATCTTTACCATCAGATTGAAGTTTTCTTCACAGTGGCTTGGAGCAAGATTTAAGCACCGTTCACCAACTGTACCACTGGAAGACGCTTGAGCATTAAACCGAAGAGGGGTGAGGGATAATCTCTGAAGTTCTTGACGTAGACATTGTTCTATTTGATGTCTAATAATTGGGAGCTTGAGAACAGGTCCGAGTCGTTGTTGACGCTTCAGGAGGCAATACTTGGCGAATTGACGCTTCTTGTCATGCATGCCTATGCCGAAAAGATGGGGAGCTTGGACTAACTCTGGGAAGGTGTATTTATGTCCCATGTACGCTTCAACCCAATTTACTTCATTTATACAGAAGTCTGTGCCAGCAGTCACCATAGCACGAATACCTTCAAGATGAATATCTCTTATGGCTTCAAAGCGGTGCTTATCAGGCTGATAGTTGGCATTCCAGACGCTGTCAAAGTAAGCATCAGCTTCAGTCTGGAGCAGATCGGTCAACGATTCAAGGCGCTCACCAGCATGAATCTCTTTATTTTTCCATAGACAGAGAGGACGGACCGATGCAAGATTTTCAGGGCTGTGAGCCGTCTGTGGGAAATGTGTGTAACCTTCTCTGTTCAAGACTGACTCTGAGGGATTGAGAAAGCTAGGACGGAGAGGATCATACACACGAACAGTGTAATCCCTTAGCGCGAACCCAGTTGGTCTGCTGTGGCCATTGTCAAGATAGTAAGCCACATCCACGGCACATCTAGGAGGTCTGTCTAGAACGGTTGCTTTGATTGCGCTGTCAAAGTCAATCAGTCTTGCAGCGTCAGCTTCTGCAGCAATATATCTTTCTATATTATATCCTGCAGGAATGAAATCTTCGTCGAGCGCTGGGGGCATATAGTTAATTGAATGATCAATTGTCTTCAGCGGATCGAGTTGAAAGAAGTGACGAGGAGCTCTAACGTCTTCAGCAGCGTTCTGACCTTCTGAACGTGCCTCTGTTAAAGTAGCAGGTTCCTCAGGTTCAATTGCAGCTACTTCAGCGGCAACATCTTGAGCGATAGCTACAACTCCAGTCAGGTCAACATCCAACAGAACATCTGTGGACACTTCAGCAGCAGCTGGAACTATAGCTGAAAAACAAGAGCCATCCTCTATAAGAGCAGGATCTTCTACAGATGTAGGAATAGAAATGCTGTGGGAAGAAATAAACTTACCCTGAGAACTAAGCTCAACAGCAGTTTCTGGAGCGCTTGGCTCAACAGCAACATCTTGAGCGCTTGGCTCAACGACAACTTGAGCGCTTGGCTCAACGGCAACTTGAGCGCTTGGCTCAACAGCAACATCGTGAGCGCTTGGCTCAACTGTCTCAGGCTCTTCAGGAGTAGCTTGACGCTTGCTAGTCCTGGAACGCTTAAAGATTTTCTTAATGTTGACTCCTTCAACTAGTTTAGCCGGAGGAGCGGGAGGATCAACAGCTGGTTCTTCAAAGTCTATTTGCTTAATGATCCCTTCCAGCTTTCGTCTTTTGAGAGGCAACTTGTCCTCGGCATCCTTATCAGTTTCCTCATCAATCTTTTGAGAGGGGACGGCAATTTTAACTTTGGGTTTTCTGGGGGCTCTCTTCTTCGTTGCTGCTGGACGCTTCACAGCTTCCTCTGGCACTGGTCTCTCAGCCTTTTGAGCAAGCAGTTGGCGTTCTTCCAGCCGCTCAGATAGGGGTCTAGCCGCACCACTAACTTTTGGAGGATTGAACATATTGGTCAGAATCCTTTTTCCCAACAACTTGGACTTATTCAACGGAAGTCCAGACGAGTACACACAATTCGATTTAAACAAGATGTCACTCAGGATGAGTCCATAAGGCTTATTTGAAGCGCTTAGACTGTCCCGAAACCGTCCGAAGATGTACTCACTCCAGTTGATTTTGATGTTGAAGAGTATAGCAACCATCATCTGAAATTGAACAGGATTTACCTTATCAAAGGTTCCCACGCGGCATTCTATGATCTTGCTGCAGAAATCAGCCAATAACCGGTATTTGGACACCAGATCTTTCTTCTCGAAGTACTGAGTGTAAGGAACATCGTCGTACGCACTCATGATTGCCCATGCTTCCTTAATTTGTTTCAACGTAACAGAATCCAGTGCCTCACCCTCATTAGGCAAATTGAAGTTCTTGGCAATGGTGGAAGCAGATAGGATGAATTCCTTTGGAGACTCCTTCTTGGAGAAGGGAATTTGACAAGAGATGGACTTCTTGTCCTCTGAAAGTGTAGCAGTCTTCCAGAAAGTTTCAACTTCAGTAGGAAACATATAAGAGTATTGGGTTAAGAAGGGTTTGAGCCCAGCTTTGACGACCATGTCCATTATGTCCGTCAGGTTGATCTGAGTTTGTTCATATAGAAATTTCCAGTCGACAACAAGACCTTCAGTTACCTTGATGGTAATTTCAGCAGAAGTAGATGATGATTTCTTTGGTGCCATTTTTTTTGTTTAAAACGAAGAAGATGGACTGAGATTTTTCTGTTGTATTGAGAGAGATAAAGAGAGATTTGCAGATATGCTTGAGTAGAAAGTAAGTTACTTTTTCTGCAGAGTTTGTGTTTTAAATGACACAGTAAAGAGTTTTGAAACTTGTGTTATGTAGTCTGAGTAGGATTTAAACACGTGTAATAACTGTTGAAACTGCGGACGCGAGTTTTGTGTAAAAGAGAGAAGTTACATTTGGTAATTCTCATATATAAAGATTTGACATCCGAGTTAAAGAAAAATTAACGTTTGGTATTTTCAGAGTGTAACACACGCGCATGTTTGTACACTGACACGTACACAAACACGTGCTATCTCTGAACCGTCATTTTTTAAAAAATTTGAGTACCCGCCAGTTTGATGTGATAGAGGCGTGTGAGTAGAATACAAAATAGACCTTTGAGTCTACCCACGACCTTGAAAGAAGTTTGAAAATTTTATGCATGGCTTGTAACGAAAATATTTTATAAATTTTTGATAAACTATTCAGCGCTTAGCTGATAGAATGGACGCTTGAAGTCAAAATTTTTTTTTTCAATATTTTATGCAAACATAGAGCTGAGCGTTGATGATTATGCATCTGAAAATTTTTATCATTGACGCTTACAGTTATGAGCTGAGCATTCAATATTTTATGCAAACATAGAGCTGAGCGTTGATGATTATGCATCTGAAAATTTTTATCATTGACGCTTACAGTTATGAGCTGAGCATTCAATATTTTATGCAAACATAGAGCTGAGCGTTGATGATTATGCATTTGAAATTTTTTATCATTGACGCTTACAGTTATGAGCTGAGCATTCAATATTTTTTTTTTTTTTTTTTTTTAAAGAATATTGTGAGATATAACTTAAGTGGATTCCCCCTAAATTATATGCCTAATAAAATATGATGCTTCATGATCAAGCGTTTAAATCAATCATACCTAGTTCACTTCTCAAAGTGAGAAAACGTTGTTCATTGAGTGCTTTGGTGAAGATATCTGCCAGTTGTTTGTCAGTTCCAATGAAGTGCATGGAGATATCTTTCTTTTGAACGTGGTCACGAAGGAAATGGTATCTAATGTCAATGTGTTTGGTTCTTGAATGAAGAACAGGGTTTTGAGTCATGGCTAAAGCGCTTTGGTTATCACAATGAATGGGAGTTGGTCCTAAGATTGTTCCGTAATCTCTAAGTTGTTGCCTCATCCATAGAACTTGTGCACAACAACTTCCTGCAGCTACATACTCAGCTTCGGCTGTGGAGGTAGCTATGGATTGTTGTTTCTTGCTATGCCATGAAACTAACCTATCACCTAAGAATTGACAAGTACCACTAGTGCTTTTACGATCTATTTTGCAACCTGCAAAATCTGCATCTGAGTAACCGATTAGTTCAAAAGGAGAATCCCTGGGATACCATAAGCCCACATGTTGTGTGCCTTTTAGGTATTTAAGGATTTTCTTGGCAGCAGTCAAGTGTGACTCTTTAGGATCAGCTTGGAATCGTGCACACATACATACCGAAAACATAATATCAGGTCTACTGGCAGTGAGATAAAGAAGTGATCCTATGATACCTCTATAGTTAGTGATATCAACTTTCTTTCCACTTTCATCTTTATCTAACTTAAGCGTTTGGCTCATTGGAATTTTTGAATATGATGCATTTTCCATACCAAATTTCTTAATCATATCTCGTGTATATTTAGCTTGGTTGATAAATATGCCATTAGGGAGTTGTTTAACTTGTAGTCCTAAGAAGAAAGTTAATTCACCCATCATGCTCATTTCAAATTGTTCTTGCATCATTTTCGAAAATTTCTCACACAGACGCTTATTAGTAGAACCAAATATAATGTCATCAACGTAAATTTGAACTAAGAGAATATCTTCATCATTGGTAATTTTAAATAACGTTGTGTCAACGCTGCCTTTTGAAAAACCTTTACCAATAAGAAAGATAGAGAGAGTGTCATACCATGCTCGAGGTGCTTGCTTAAGCCCATAAAGTGCTTTTTCTAGCTTGTAAACCATACCCTTACCATGATTGTTGATGAATCCTGGTGGTTGCTCCACATACACTTCTTCTTGGAGTTTACCATTCAGGAAGGCACTCTTTACGTCCATTTGAAATACTGTAAACTTGTTAAACGCTGCGTACGCTAGAAACATGCGGATTGCTTCAAGACGAGCAACAGGAGCGTAAGTCTCATCAAAGTCAATGCCCTCCTCTTGGCAGTATCCTTGAGCTACGAGTCTGGCCTTGTTTCTTACAACAATGCCGTCCTCATCCATCTTGTTTCTATATACCCATCTAGTTCCAATAACTCCTTGATGAGTTGGTCTTGGTACTAGCATCCAAACTTTATTTTGCTCAAACTGATTGAGCTCTTCTTGCATAGCTTCAATCCAACTTGGATCACTTAACGCTTCATCCACTTTCTTAGGTTCCATTTGAGATAGAAAGCTTGCGAACATAGCCTCATTAAATGTAGCGGCTCTAGTTCTAACTGGTGCTTCAATATCTCCAATGATTTGCTCAGGTGGATGGTCACGTAACCATAGTCTATCTGTTTGGAAGGGGTTTTGAGAATGAACAGGCGCTTGAGAATCATTCGCTTGACCATTCTCCTGCGTTGCCGCTTCAAGTTCACGATTCCTTCTTTGCTCTTGATGATCATTCTTTTCATGATCATCCGTATTTCTTACATGATAATTTAGATTGATTTCACGAGTATTCTTAGGAGGAGGCACTGAGATCTCATCATCATCGTCAGTATCTTCATCAATAGTAATTTTGGACGCTTGATGACATAGATCTTCAACTCCTACATCATTTACATTTACCTTACTCGGCTCTTGGTTAGCATCATCAAACACAACATGAATAGATTCCTCAACCTTCGATTTGATCTTATTGAGAATGCGAAAATTCTTTCCATTTTTGGCGTAGCCTAGAAAGATTCCTTCATCCGCTTTAGGATCAAAAGTCTTTAGGCTTTGGGATCCATTATTATGAATAAAACATTTAGAACCAAAGACGTGAAAGTATGAAATATTTGGCTTACGTCCCTTCCACAGTTCATATGGAGTTTTTCCATGCTGTTTGTTGATCATGCATCGATTTT
This sequence comes from Buddleja alternifolia, assembly GCA_019426215.1. Taxonomy (NCBI): domain Eukaryota; kingdom Viridiplantae; phylum Streptophyta; class Magnoliopsida; order Lamiales; family Scrophulariaceae; genus Buddleja; species Buddleja alternifolia. The sequence continues at coordinate 73,411 of CM033407.1, read as the reverse complement.
GAGTGTAACAAGCAGTGTTGATCGCTTCGGCCCAAAATCTAGGAGCAAGCTTGGATTCAGCTAACATAGTCCTAGCGGCTTCCTTAAGCGTTCGGTTCCGGCGCTCAGCAACACCATTTTGTTGGGGAGTTCTGGGAGCTGAATACTCATGATGTATTCCATTTTCTGCACAAAACTTCTCAACAACCTTGTTAGTAAACTCAGTACCGTGATCGCTTCTTATTCTTGCAACCTTAAGATTTTTCAATGTTTGAAGTTGCCGAATAAGCGCTGTTAACTTGTCACATGTTTCATCTTTGGATGAAAGAAATTCCACCCAAGTAAATCTAGAGAAATCGTCTACTACCACTAAAGTATACTTTTTACCGCTTACACTGATTGTTTGAACAGGTCCAAACAAATCCATGTGAAGTAGTTCAAGTATTCTAGAAGTAGATAGATGAGGTTTTCTCTTGAAAGATGATTTAACTTGTTTACCCATTTGACAAGCGTCACAGAGGCGATCCTTATGAAATGGTCCATTTGGCAATCCCTCTACAAGATTTTGACTTATAAGCTGAGAGATTGTCTTAAAGTTGAGGTGATTCATTTTTCTATGCCATAACCAACCCATTTTAGATTCATTTTTAGCAACAAAGCATGTTGGGTTGTTATCAAGTGTTGAACCCCAATCTACCAAATATACGTTGTTATTCCTTTTTCCTTTTAGTTTAGTAGATTTAGTCTTAGCGTCGTTTATATAGCAATAGTCACTTGAGAATATGACTTCAAAGCCTTTATCGCAGAATTGACTTATGCTTAATAAATTGTGCTTTAGACCCTCAACAAAATAAACATCACTTATCATGATGTTCCCCCTATGCACAGTACCTATACCTTTGGTTTTACCTTTGGAGTTATCACCAAATACAACCTGAGGACCATTGGCAGCTTGATAGTTGATCAGAAGATCTTTGGAACCTGTCATGTGCCTTGACGATCCACTATCAAAATACCAAAAAGATGTATTGACTTTAGCTCTAGGTACCTGCAATCAAAAGGGAAGTTCTATTTCTGTTTAGGTACCCATTGTTGCTTGGGTCCTTCAACATTAGTATCCTTGTTAGTGTTAATTAGAACTTTAGGAACCCAAATTTGCCTTGTCTTCATAATAGGAATATTGGCCTTTTTGGGTTTCACCTTGTGCTGTGTGTAATTTTTGGATGTATAATAATATCCACGATTATAATAATAGTCATAATCATAATTATCATAGTATCGATAATATGATCTTGACTGTTTTGGATATCGACGCTGGTATTTCCTTGGCTCTGGCTTGGGTTGCACGTTTGGTGCTAGACGCTTAGCGCTTGATTCACAGTGATTAGATTTATCCTTAGCTTTTTGAGCGTTTGGATGAGTCTGTCTTTGTGGATCATTTGCTTTAGCCTTGCATTTGTCTGAGTTAGTTTTGACTTTCTCATTTGGCCTCTTACCATTGTCCCTTGGTTCATTTTGAGTTTGACCTTGTGAACCTTTCTCAACAAAGAAAACACCCTTTCCTTTGTTGTTTGCCGTAACATTAGGTTTGTTTGGTTGTTTACCGAATTCATTGCATCCTAAACCGGTCTTTTCTCCAAACAACCTTGTTATTTCAGTCACATTGTCGAGCTTTCTGGATGCTTTGGACAACGATGAGATGAGCTGTTCTGACTTGGCAAGTCTAGCCATCAGATCAGCTTCTCTCTTGACTATTATATCAAGATCACCTCTCAATTGAATAACTTCACTCTCAAGCGATTGGTTTTTCTCAATGCACTGTTGCTGAATTTGCAACTCTGCTCTGAGCGTTACTTTATCGTTTGTGAGTGATGAAATAATAGCGAGATCATTTTGATATATTTTGGCAGCTTCTTGACATTCATTGTAATATTCTTTGACTTTGTCAAGTAATTCATCATAAGAAAGAGGAATTGATAATTCATTGATTACCTCAGGGGACGCTTCATCATCTCTGGCCATGAGACATATGAGCGCTGAGTCATCTATCGGCTCATCATCATCACTACTTTCGTCTGATGATTCTAAATCTTCAGGTGCTGATGCTGGTTCTGATTCCGCAAGCAAACCTTGTTGTCGAAGGTTGCTCCTGAATTGGTTTCTATCCAAGTAATCCTGCCTTGAGGGCTTGGATACATTTGGATAAGGACAATTTACCTGGTAGTGCCCCGGTTTCCTGCAATTATAACAAAGATTGGTTTTCATTTTTTGTTCACTTGTTAGCCTTGCAGTGTGTGGTTTTGAAACCACTGGAGCTGGGAGACTTTGAGTAGACGCTTGATATTGAGCAGGCGCTTGAGGTAAAGGAACAGAATATTGAGGCGCTTGAAACTGTTGTTGTATGGGAGAAGGCGCTTGATATGAACTTTGTCCTTGATTATTAGGACCTTTTCCTTTCTTTTCATATCTCAAGAACTTCCTGAATCTATTCAGCAAAGCCAACTCTTCTTCCTCATTAATGTCCGAATTCTTTCCTTTGTTACCCGATTTGCCTTTGATTGATGCAATGAGCGCTCCAGATTCAATCACTGGATTACTCACAATGTCACTAGCAGAGTTCAACTCGAACTCAAAAGCTTTTATCTCTGAAAAGGCGTCTTCTGGAGTTAAGAGATCCAGCATGTTTGATTCTCTCATAGCTGTTGTCTTCATCAAGAATTTACTTGGTAGACTTCTAAAGATCTTAACCACCATTTCTCGATTCTGTAAGTCCATTCCCAACGACGTAAGTTCTGTAACAAGAGCTGTGAATCTTATATCGAATTGCTCTAGCGTTTCATTGGGTAGCATCTTAAATCCGTTAAACTTTTCCTTAGCAATGGAAAGTTTGTTTTCTTTGATTTGAGCTGAACCACCACAGATTGTAGCCAGCTTATCCCATATTTCTTTAGTCGTTTTGCAAGTTTTGATTTTATTGAATAAGTTATCATTATCACTAATAGCCGTATACAGAGCGTTGCGACCAACATTGTCCAAGTTAGCTCTTCGACGCTCATCTGGAGACCATTCTTGTTTTGGTTTTTCAACGTAACCATCAGGGGTTTCTTCTGTGGCTCCAGGCGCTCTTGTGATAACTTTGTATATTTTGATTGGCCCATCTGAAATAATATCGCACATGTCATCATCGCATGAACATAAATACGTAAATGCTTTGACTTTCCATGTGTCAAAATTTGATTCTGTCAATTTGGGAACTTTAGCAAATGCCATATCTAAGCTTTAAAAAGCAACTAGATTTTGAAAGAAAAAGATCTAAACTAGCAGTTATGCTTGGAAATTTTAAAATTTCAAAATTAACCGCTCTGATACCACTTGTTGGTCCCAAGTGGCATACGAAAGGGTCTAGAAGGGGGGGGGGGGGGGTTGAATAGACCCTTAAGTCTTTTTCGACTTAAAAAAGATTTCGTATTAAACGTATTTGGACGCTTGAAATGATAGGCGCTTGAAGTGTGTGACGCTTCACCTTAGCGTTCACATAAGATATTTGAGACTTTGTGAAGCGTCTAATGAAGACTGTTTTATAAAGTTAACTTAGACTTCAGGAATTGAATACTTTGACCTTGTAGGTTAAGCGTTCAGTTCTTTTAATCAGGGTTAGCACAGCGGAATGATTTTGGAGTCTTCTCTTTGAAAGTTTTTAGCGTCACAAGATGTTTCTTAGGTGCTTAGCTTTTGATTGTGTTTTACTTATGCAATGATATGATAGATGAATGAAATGACTGAAAAGTAAATAACACAATATTTGTAAGGTTCGTTGGGTGGTGTAATCCCAACTACGTCCTTCTTCTCCTTTGCACTTGGAGGCAATCCACTAAAATGATTCTCAAAGAATCACACAGAATCTTCTACAAATTAGGGAGAGATGGATGTCGATGACTTGAGCTCCTTGATCACACAGATTTCTGCTTCAAATCACTTCAACCCTCTTGCTTCTTTCACCCAGAAATGATGCAAGTATCCAACTTCGACTTCACACAGATTTCTAGGCTTGGATGGGATTTTCTAAAAGGTTTGTTTGATTTTGATGAAGTTCAAACAACTTGGTAATATCTCAGTAGGAATCTGGTTTCTTCAAAAAGAATGTTTGAGATATTTGTTGACTGTCTCAGGAATATAAGAAAAGCAATTTGGATGTTTCTTGAAGTTTCTGGCTTTTCTGAGAGTTTAAGGAATGAGATTTTAATGCAACAGCAATTTGGCTTTGATAAAATTGTTGCTTTTTTTTTTTTGTTTGTTGTTGAAGTCCTATTTATAGGTATTCTTGGAGAAAGTGTCCGTTTGACACATGCACTGGCGCGTGTCTTTCACTTTCGCGAGTGAACAGCTTTTGTCCTTTTTCCTGAAAATCTGTTGCACGAAAGTTGGTGCTGCAGTCTGAGATAGTTGACAGTCCAATAGGGTGGCTTCTCCGTACGTCTGACATTGCTTATCATATTAAATGCTCTTATCAACATTTAATGCATTTGAAATTAATACCCGTTGGTATTTAATGTTTTGAGAATATTTGCATTAAACTCCTTCTGGACTTAGAAGTAAATTCAGGTGAAATCACTTCTGTCCCATAAGGTAACGCTTGATATAGCTGGCCAAAGTGGACGCTTGGAGACTATATCTATCTTCTGAGATCAGGCGCTTGAGTCTTCGAACTTTACCACTGATAAACTCACTCAGAAATCATCAGACGCTCAGCCTAAGACTATTTTGCCTAACACTCTAAAGTAAGATAACAAAGCCTAATAAATCTATTACAAGTCTAATGCTTCAAAGCCTATACAAGTTTTCTACGAAAATAAACTTACAACTTTTTTGGGGTCTAACAAAAAAACTTAATTGTCATCATCAAAACTTCTAACATGAAATTCCTAACAAAAATAATGAGATCTCAATCGATTACGTTATGAACGGGATACGATGGAATCGAAATGAAGTCAACGTTGACGATAAATTTGCATATAATGTAGCGCTGAATATGATGAATGATAATAAGGATCAAGAACTAAAGTCTGTTAATGAATGTCGACAAAGAAATGATTGGCCAAAATGGAAAGACGCAATGGGGGCAGAGTGAAACTCGCTGGCAAAATGAAAAGTTTTTGGACCTGTAGTCCGTACACCTGAAGATGTAAAGCCAGTAGGATACAGATGGGTATTTGTGCAAAAACGAAATGAGAAAAGTGAAATTGTAAGATATAAGGCACGTCTTGTTGCCCAAGGGTTTTCGCAATGACTTGGAATAGATTATGAGGAGACTTATTCTCTTGTGGTGGATGCAACTACTTTTCGTTATATAATAAATCTGGTTGTGCATGAAAAACTGGATTTGCGTCTAATGGATGTTGTTACAACCTATTTGTATGGATCGCTTGATATATATATATATATATATATATATATATATGAAAATCCCTGAAGGATTTAATATGCCTGAAGCATATAATTCAAGTGCTCGAGAACATTATTCAATTAAATTAAGTAAGTCATTGTATGGACTGAAACAATCTGGAAGAATGTGGTATAATCGTCTCAGTGAATATTTGTTGAAGGAAGGATATAAGAATGATCAAATTTGTCCTTGTATTTTCATGAAAAGATCTGGAAATGAGTTTTTTATAATTACAGTTTATGTTGATGATTTAAATATCGTTGGAACTCCTGAAGAGATTCAAAAAGCTGTTAATTGCTTAAAGAAAGAATTTGAGATGAAATATCTTGGGAGAACAAAATTTTGCCTTGGGTTGCGAATTGAAGATTTAAAGAATAGAATTTTTGTATATCAAGACGCTTATGTATCAAAGGTGCTAAATCGATTCTACATGGATAAATCACATCCATGGAGCACCCCGATGGTTGTAAGGTCACTAGATGTGAACAAAGATCCTTTTCGACCTCGAGAAAGTGATGAAGAACTCCTTGGTCCTGAAGTACCATATCTAAGTGCAATCGGTGCACTAATGTATCTTGCTTGTCATACTCGACCTGATATAGCATTCGCTTTTAGTCTATTAGCAAGATATAGTTCTTCTCCTACACGAAGGCATTGGATTGGGGTTAAACAGGTACTCCGCTACCTTAGAGGAACAATTGATATGGACTTGTTTTATTCAAATGTACCCACGTCCGAATTTATTGGATATGCAGATGCTGAATATATGTCTGATCCTCATAATTGTCGTTTACAAACAGGCTATTTATTTACATGTGGTGGCACAGCCATTTCATGGCGATCTATGAAACAAACTATATCGGCCACATCATCTAATCATGTAGAAATCTTGGCTATTCACGAGGCAAGTCGAGAATGTGTTTGGTTAAGATCCATGATTCAACACATTCGAGGGACTTGTGGTTTATCTTCTGGAAAAATGATCTAGACGATTTTATAAGAAGATAATTCCGCATGTATCGCACAATTGAAAGAAGGGTACATTAAAGGAGATAGAACAAAGCATATTTCATCAAAGTTCTTTTTCACTCATGATCTTCAGAAGAATGGTGATATCAATGTTCAACAAATCCGTTACAGTGATAATCTTGCTGATTTGTTCACCAAAGCACTTCCCACAACAACATTTGAAAAACTAGTCTACAATATTGGCGTGCGTAGACTTAAAGATCTTGACTGATATTGTCATGAAAGGGAGACAATACGCCCTGCACTCTTTTTCCCTTAACCAAGGTTTTTCCCACTGGGTTTTCCTGGTAAGGTTTTTAATGAGGCAGCATGATTGCGTATTGATATGTACTCTTTTTCCATCACTAGGTTTTTGTCCCATTGAGTTTTTCCTAGCAAGGTTTTAACGAGACATATTTTTAAGTGATGGACATCCAAGGGGGAGTATTATGAATAATTATTTGTGGATGTCCATATAACTCCCAAAACCTCTTCATCTCCCAAAAACTCTTCATCTCCACGACCCCTCAATTTTCATCAATATAATTTACTCTTATTATTATGTAATAAACCTTTGATATTCTTATTTTGTGCCTATAAATAGGCTATACCATTGTATTATAGAAACACATAAAAATATCAATAAAAGAATTATCTCATTCTCTCATTTTATTTTCTCTCAACTTTATAATATTTTGGGGTTATTTTCATAACATATATATATATATATACATAATACTATAAGCTATCTATATATGTATATGTCTAGAACATGTGTAGTGTCACTTCAAGAATAAAAGGGGTAGCAACGTGTCTTATGCTGTACTGTCATGATTAGCTGCCTTTTCTTTTATGTTTCAAGAAATTATAATTTGGTCCTTCCAACTTTTTTATCACAACTTGATCCCAAACATTTCCGAAACTTGCAAGTCAGTCCAATAGACTTGATATCGATATTCTAATTCAGTCCTAGAACGTATAATCTATTTCAATTACGGTCACCAAAAATTCAGTTTAGTCCTTTTCCTTTCTAAATTTCACTTTGATCCTCAAAGTTTTAGAAAATCTTTTCTTTGACCCAAATTTCAAAGTCTCTACCAATTCATTTTCAACTATGAAAAATATCCACACGATCGAATACACACATCTATATAAGCGAACTCACTTTAGTTTAATTAGACAATATAATCGTATGAAATTATCAATAAGGCAAATTAAGGTGTTACATTTCAGGTAGCTGGTTCAGGTTGAACCATAACTGTGCTGATTTAGTCAGTGTTGTTAGGAACACCCGACATCTAATGGCATCCGAGTATCTATGCAATAAAGCATAATTCCTGAAAAGTGTACAAGTGATCTTTGGGGTCTGATGTACCATCGTAAGTCATCATAGAATAAATTTTGAAATCTCGTGGCAATTCCTCCTGCATTATGGAATTAGTAAATGGAATCCCTCGATCCATATGTACTTTTCCTCTGGCAATCTTCTTCTCCATTTTCGCCATCCTTCTTGTCATGAGGTCCCATTGGTTTGTTATTTTCTTTATTTTCGCGCGTCCTCCTGAAGAACGAATTGATTCATAGTTGTTACCCTCCTCATCGAGGTCCTTTTTTCCTTCTTGTCCTGGGCGATGGCTCCAATTTTTCATATCATATTTTTCCTCCTGCCTAGGAGGTGACATTTCTCCTAGAGTTTCTCCTGATGTGTTACATTGGGCGGGCGGAATCTTACTTTCTGAATTCCCTCCTCATGAAATTCAATGCGCCGCATCTGCCAGCCTTCCTGGACAGGATATTTCCTAGGGGGTTCCCCCTCTCCACGTATGTTCGCTTGTTCAGCGAATTCCATCATCCCTGCTTTTTTTCCAGAGCCATTTTCAGGAGTGTAACTCTAGATCGACATGAGTATTAGCATTTCCGGGTACTTGCTGTACCAGACTTCCTACCATACTACCTGTACCATGCGGATCCGGGCTTTTCTTTGAAGCCTGGATGGCTGGATCAATTAGTTCCTGCAATTGTTCCTTAGTTAGGTGATAAGATAGCGCAATCTTCAAGGAGTTTTCCTTCCCTACAGCTTGTTTTCTAGGAGATGGGGAAATTCCATTTTCGCCCACCAGGACTTCACCCCAATGTGCTATGGGGGTCTTCTGTAACTCGCCGATCAAACGTCTAGCCAAGATTTCAGGAGCGTTGTTACCTGCACTCGCCGAGAGTAACGTCTCCTTGTTTCCCACCACCTCCATGGTTTCATCCATGTCCTCGACATGTTGACCTGCCATCAAACTTGTGAAAGAAAAAGAAAATTTCAAAAAAAATAAGAAAATGTTACCTCACGTCTTGAAACTCAATTTCCCACAGACGGAACCAATTGATGCAAGTGGGATTTACACCAATAAATTTATATGATTATTTGCGAGAAATCGAGTATAAAGCTATAAGATAAATAAGAGTAAAATGCATAAAAGATGTAAAGGTTCTTTATTGATCATCAATAATGGATATTTATACAAGTTAGATGGCTTCTATACAAATATGGTAGGTAGAATTCGGTTGACTTCCTACCTGCTCTATTTATAGTAGCTAAGGCAATTTCTGGAATCTTTGGGTGTACTAAAATCATCCTTAAAACGTGTCTGGTCAGCTCCATATTTAGCATGCTGAATCTTCCTGCTTTGGTAAGTGTTTGACCAATCCCCCTTAATTGATGTTTGATTGGATATTGTTTACTTGATTGATACCCTTCCTTTTATGGCTCCGACTTGGGCTCCACTCTTGTTATTTGGATGAGGCCGAAATGTAAATACATGGGCCGAATTGATATAACAAATTAGAAAAAATATATAATATTCTTTGGGCTTAGCTTGGCCCAAGGGATAATATCGACCCACATCAATGACGATGTATATGGGCCCTGACTACACAAAAGTGGGCCGGATCATATGTACAATAAATATATAGTATCATTAACCTGCATTTTCTTTACTTTCCCTCACAAAATAATCCTTGTACCAAAACGGTTGAATTTTCTTCATCATTAGAGTCTTATTGAAAAGTTACAACTTAAGCAAAATATCACGTACCTACCTAATTGTTTTGATTTCAGGAACAATGCTCTTGAATTGAATATGGTCTAAAAGGTACTAAATAACCCATTGTAGCATAACGAAACCGAACTCTTCCCCGTGGTAGATTGGCTTGCCACCTAACAAGACAAATATTACCAGAAGACTTGGTAATGCAGGTATGATTAAGATCTACGATCCTATAATTAGATTTAGCTCCAGGACAGAATAACTTGAGATCCTCAACAGTACATGCACATGTATTACGTATTTTTATTCTCCAAAATATTTCCTGTTTCCCGGGGTCATCTCCAGTTATAACTTGGAACATTGTAATATTTTCTGGAGAACATTTCTGCTGCCTGCATTTTGTATCAAAATTAACATGATTTAGTTACCTTAATTTATTTGTTCAAAACATATATATACCTTAGCTAGGAAAAATAAATCTTTAGTCCTTTAAGTTGGGTTACTTTGACTTTTGATCCTTTAACTTGTCACCTTACAAAATTAGTCTTATATCTTACTATGTGGTAGCAATTTTTGTCCTTCAAAAGATAAACGGCAAATTTGTAATTATTTTGAATATAGCAAAAATAGTCCCACAAATAAATCAGGCCCAACATGCTTCCGAAATAAAATTAAACTTTCATAAATTTATACCTCTGTTTGACCGCGTTATTCCCAGGTATCCCAAGTCCTCATTTTTACGGATTTGATCCAACCATAAAACTGCAGTAGATGGTTCGCAGACACTTAGTTCCTTTAGCAATAGACATCACAACCCTAATTTGTTTTCTACCTTAGGGCGTAAAAGGTATTTCAGAATGAGAGATCAATTAGAATTTTGACAAACATGTTGAACAAAAGCCTTAAAATTTTAGTGATGAAATAAAGCTTAGTATTACATATATATATATATATATGTATATATTTTACTCTGCTATTGGAGGAGAAAACATTTTTGCTTTTGATATATGAGATAACTATACTCTTTGGGGAACTACCCATACACTCAGAATGAAAAATTAGAAATATTACACAACATTTTTTCTTTCTAAGCTCTTGGATGTTTTTAGAAGAGTAGGAGAGGGATTTTCGATCCCTTTCTTTCTGCTTCTACTTTCTTTCTTATAGGCTGCTTCGGACGTCAACCACGGACTTCAAACCAATTTGTTACTGACATCATTGCTTACCTCAGTACCTGTCACTGTCGTCCTTTTAGGATTTTTTCGTCGGCCGCCTCAACTTTTCTTTTTTCCTTGTCGGGCAATATTGACTTTTGGCCGTCCTTTTCTTCGTCGGCCACTTTTATTTACAGCAGTATCCAGCTATCACTTTTGATCATTAATTTACACAGACTAAAAACTTATACAAATTACATATTTAAACTAATTGTTATAATATCTTGATCCAGTTCGGGCTTCTTTTGTGCTTGTCTTGGAACTCGCATTTTGGGCATATATGGTTATGCCATTGGTCTACATACATCATGTTGCATGCTTTTTTTCTTGTGGTTTCTGTTGCGGGTAACTTGTTTTTCCAAATTAGCATCTGTTTCTGTTCAAACAGATTCTCAGCAAATTCGGTACTCTTTCCTGAATGTACTGAAGTACTGAAAATCCTCGTAGGCCTGATCCTTGAAGGGCCCACATACATCAATGTGAACTAAACCCAAAACTTTATTAGATCTTTCAACATGTCCTGTGAAGGGTGACCTAGTCATTTTACCTTTTAGATAGGATTCACATGTTGGTTATGGATCAGATCCAAGTGGGCCGATAAGATCTCATTTCTCCAACTCGTGAATCTTGATTCACCGGCCTGTTCAAGTCTAAGATGCCACATAAGTCTTTGGTTTGTACCATTCATGCTACGTTTTCTAGTCATGGTGTTAACCATACATTGGTTTTGAACATTAATATAATACAATCCATTAACTAAAGATGTTGAGCAAACATTTTTATTTCTAAAATAAATATCACAACTATTGTCATTAAAAGTAAACAAATATCATTTCCTGACCAATACGGGAATAGAAACAATGTTCTTAAGCCCATTGGAAAAACGAAGCAATTATCTAAAGTAATAAAATGTTCAGACATTAATGTAATAGAAGTGTTTCCAACATCTTTAGCCACGACACTATGCTCGCTTCCCATATTGATCATCACTTCTTTTCCTCCTAGCTTCCTACTTGTTTCCAAATCCTGGTTCAAAACACAAATGTGAGCACTAGCTCCCTAATCTAGAATCCATGAAGTAGAAAATATAGTCATAGGACAATTAGTTTCAAAAATATAAAGTTCTATATCTGCTTTTTCAGCTTTCAGCTTAAGACAATCGCGCTTCCAGTGGGCCAGCTCCTTGCATAGAAGGCATATGTCCTTTTTGTTCTTTGAGCCCTTGGATTTGAAGTTTCGAACCTTTGTGATCTTAGGTTCTCTGATGTTTCCATCTAGTTCAGACTTGCCTTTTAATTCCTTGTTATTTGAAATAATAGAAACTTTGAATGCACCCCATTTTTCCTTTTTACGTTGTTATGCAATCATCAGTTTGCCCATTAGCACTGAAAGTGATCGTTCAATGTCACCCATGTCAAAATTGATGACAAAATCTGAGAATTATCTAGAGAGTGATTGAAGAATGAGATCCACTTGAAGGTGGAAATCCATAGACCGAAGTCTCTCTAGCGTGGAGATATTGAAAAACATGATCATGAACACCCTCATGCTCTTTTATCTTACTGTTGAATAACTCTTTCGATATAAAGTATCTAATAGACTTACCCCATTCTTCGAACAATTCCTCTAAGTGCAACATGATTGATCTAGGACTATCCATATTTTTATGTGTGCACTGCAACTCGCTACACATGGAGCTCAACATATAATCTCTTTCCATTCTAGCATCAAAACCCTATCTGAATATGCCATCTTCACTGAATCTTTCTCATCAACCCCAGGTCTCGTTGGTAGATCCAATCCTAGCATATATTCAAGATTTTCATCATTGAGAACAATCCTCAGTCCTATGTTTCAATCAGAGAAGTTTTTTAAATTTAGAATGTTCTTTTCAAGCAATACTTTGACTGGGTTAACCATTTTAGAGAGTAATTATCAAACTGCAGAAAATACCAAAGTTAAAGTTTTATAATTAGATGCTTTATATTGTTAAATTAAGTAATTTTAAAGGACTTGTGTAATTACTTGTGTACCATTATTTTTCTCAATTATTGTACTCCCACTGCAATAATAGGAAACCTAGTTGGATTGGTTTCATAGTGAGTGATTGAGGTCCTCAATGTCTAGATGAGTTACAACCTTTTTCGATATATGGCCCACCTAGAGATTGAGGTGGCGCCTAGTGCCAGTCAGTCAAATTGATGATTCAATCCCTTTGGCTCCGCAACCTTTTTCAATATATAAGTGGTGATCATCTAAGTCTATTCCCATCAACACCTATTAGTCTAACAATTTAGTCTCGCCTTGCAACCCTTTTCGATATATGGGGCGAAATTCGCTTTGAGTGAAGGCATCAAATGGCCCCCTAATACCAGGATGATGCATATATAAGATCCAACCATCTCATTCCAAAGCTTGATGGAGAGGCAGGATATCAAATACCCTTTACTTACTTAGTATCATTTGTACATCCATCTCATTCTAAATCTTGATGGAGAGCCAGGATATCAAATACCCTTCACTTACTTAGTATCATTTGAATAGGGATAATTAAATAACTTGTTGACAATTATTTTATTTTGGGTCTCACTTTGCACATTAATTTATTAAGCACTGATTATGGAAATGCAATAAAAAATGCTTAGCAATTTCTAACAACACACACACGTATGGGCTTTAATCTAGATTGTCTCGAACCAACGAGTCAATAGGGGAGGGGATCTAATCTATTACATAAGAGCTTCTTATCTTCGCTCCAAGCTGCCACCAACTTCACTGTTTATTAAACCTATCTAATATTTTTATTACAATGGCACATGCCTATACAATTGATCTAATAAATATAAAGATACAAACTTGGGGGCTCAAACTCCGGCCCAATACAACTCAGATAATAAAAAGAAACCAACCCTAAGCGCATATGAGGTGTCACCATCACATAAAATAAGAAGCACATAATCAAATTAAACACATATGTGGTTATTATTAAATCTTATTTAATAAATAACTGAATCTAATTTAACCATCCTCGAAAATAAATCCAATTTATTTCGATTTTAATATTAATCAAAATTAGACTCTAAGAATTCTAAAAGCATATAATTAAATCCAATCATAATTAATTTAGGCCAATCCAATTTCATTTAATTCATAAAATAAAGCAAGCCCAACAAGCTTTATTTACATTGAAAAATAAAAAATTATTTTTCATAAAAGTTAATTAAATCCAATTTAAAGGCTAGGGATTACATTGATGATTAATTTTAAGTGGCTAAAAGTCCAATTTTGTCCTCAGATAAATCCAATTTATCAAATAAACTAATCAAAATTAAATCTAATTTAATCTTAATCAAAATTCAATTTTAAAAAATGATGGAAAGACTTTATAGGCTTTTAATTTTTAAAATTAATCCATAAAAGAATTTTAAAAATGCTAATTGGGTTTGAGCCCAATTTTATTTTTAAAATTATCCATCAGCCTCAAAATACTCCAACGGACCAAGCCCAATTTAAAAAATTAATTTTAAAACATGGGATTTATTTTCCATGGTCGGGCCCAGACTGACTAAATTAAAATTACCCCTAGCTGGGGTAGCGCCCTCCCCCATTTATGCACGGATCGCACGGCGCTGTACGATGCGGCCAGGCTGCGCTGCAACATGTGCTATACAGTGCGGCCGTTGTGTGCTAGACCGTGTAGAACCTGGTCGGCCACTTGGTGGCGCACCGTGCACTATCAGGTGACTGAGTTTAGGTGGTGCTGCCATGGCTCCGCCTCATCTTTTTCAATCATGTAATTTTAATCATCAAAATTCAATTGTTTAAACATGCATTTTTATTAAATCAAGACACCCAATATTTACGTTTTTGCATACAATTTGAAAAACATATAAGCATACATTCATATTCATCAAATAATATAAACATATAATCACATGAAGATTATCAAAAGCAACAAATTTGGCTTTGGTATCACTGTTGTGTATCTTTCTAGCGGATAAATTTTTCTTTGATTCACAAACCAAGATACAATTTGTGCTATTTAATATTTTATAAATACAAAAGATGAATAAAAAAGAGATAGGTTCTTGGTAGTCCCAAGTGGCATACGAAAGGGTCTAGAGGGGGGGGTGTTGAATAGACCCTGAAGTTTTCTTCGACTTAAAAAATTTTCATACCACTTATATTTTGAACGCTTGGTAAGCCAAGCGCTAGGTCAAGTGCTAGAATAACGATAGCTTAGATTTGGTGATTTTAGCAATTACCAAAGTAGGGTAACACTCAGATCATTTAATCAGGGTTAGCACAGCGAAATTAATTTTAAAGCTTACTATTCAGTTTTACCAATTAGTCGCTTAACTGATTTTAAAGCCTCTTTAAAGATATGATGCAGACGATAAATAAAGCAATAAAATAGTAATGTAAATGACACAAGATATGAAAGGTTAACTGGATGATGTAATCCCAGCTACTTCATTCTTCTCCTTTGAACTCGGAGGAAATTCACCAGATGATAATCAAAGTCTTCACATAGATGACTTCTACAAATGATGAATGAACATGAAGAAGATCTTGAGCTCCTTGATCACACAAACTTCAGCTCCACTGGAGATCTCTTCAACAAATTTCTCTTACTGAGAAATACTGCTTGAAGTAACAACAACTTCCTCACACAGATGAACGAGGTTGAGGGGTTTTGTCACAAGGGTTTGTTTGATTTTCGGAAGTTCAAACAACTTGTGATATCTCAATAATAGTGAGGGTTTCTTCAATGGAAGATGTTTGAGATATATGTGACTGTCTTTGGAATGTATGAAAAGCTTGAAGGATTTTGGTTATGGAGTGTGTAAGTTTTTCTTGTAAGGATTTCAATAAAGTTTTGACCTATTTTTTTTGTATGTGCGTGTATTTTTAGGGTTTGCTGAAGGGTACTATTTATAGAGATTTCTTGGGATTTATCCGTTGGATACATACAGACGCGTGGCTCTCATGCAGCGAGTGAATAGCCTTTTTTTCTGACATTCCTGAATATCTGCTTTACCAATTGGATGTTGCAGACTTTGAACTTTGACAGTCTAGTCAAAAGGTGGCTTGTCCGACTGCAATAGACCTTATCACATTTAATGCTCTTATCAAGCATTTAATACATTTGAATTTATTTTCCGTAGGATATAAATGCCCATTGATGATTGCATTTAAGTCCTTCATGACTTCAGAATTTATTTCAGGTGAATCTGATCTTCTTGATTGCTTGGAAGGTGAATCACTGATTCATACTCTTGAAATGTCCTTATTGTTTGATAGACGCTAAAGACTATCTTCATCTTTACTTGACTTCAGATGCTGATCTTCAACTTCATCTTTAACAGACTTACCTAGAATTCTATTAGCGACTCGGTCTTTAATCTATAAAGATAAAAATACAAGCTTAATCTAAAAAATTACAACTCGATAACTTTGTTAGACGCTTAGACATATTCTATTAAAGATAAACTTACATAATCTTTAAGGTGTAACATAAAGCCTATCTTGTTATTATCGAAACATTTACCATGAATTTTCCTAAAAATTTTCCCCTTTTTGATAATGTTAAGATCTTAACTCTTTTATAGTCCAAGAGCTAGAAGATTGGCAAAGATTATATAAAGTTAGCATTTAAACGGTTAGAGAGGTTAGCTATTAGTTAGCACAAAATAGCAAGAAACAGGATGTTTTAGCAAAATTCATTCATTCAAAGATAAACAGTTAAGTACAATGTGTATAAACTGAAAAATTCATAAAGCGCTTAAAAGATAAACAGTTAAAGTCTAGAGCTTTCTTTTGGAAGAGAGCTGTGATTTACTTGCTTCCTTTTGCTCTTGTTTAGCTAGCATTTCCGCAAACTTCCAGAGACTTTTATTGGCGTCTATCATCTTTTTATGCGTATTATTGGCTTATTGTTTGTTACCCATCTCTTCGGCCAATTGTTTAAAATTATACCGTCGCTTGTTCCAAGCTGATGGATCAATTCCAAGTTCACATGAAAGTTCTTCAAATATTTCATAAGTTTACGTGACTGGAGTTCGGTGATTTGTAGGATAGGCAGGAATAAACACTACGAAAGGTGGAATGCCTAGTTCTTCAAAAAGTTCCACGAAGAAATCAGGAATTAGGAATCCCCTATAGAAACGTGGTTTTCATTTCTTGAGGACGGCTTGCTGGATCGCTGAAATAGTACTCTGGAGGTCTTCCCAGCGCTTGTCTTCAGAGCTTTGATCACTCTTGGACTTGCCTTTTCCCTTTTCCCCTTCTTGACATCATCAAGAGAAGATCGAATGGAAGCCATGTGGGTATTCATAATCTTGAGTTCTTCCACAAGAACGACAACCTGAATCGCTAGGACTGAACTAGTTATATCCAATTTGAGATGACGCTCTGTGTCTGCGGCAACATTCCGAGCAAGCGATTGGTAGAAAGAGGTAGACAGGCCTTCAATTAAAGGTACCATACTATCAAGTACGGTAGCGTTGCATTTAACCGCTGAATTGGCTATGTCTCGACTTCTTATTTCTGAGGCGAGCTTGATGTGTTAAGCATCATTATCTATAATTTGAGAAAAGGAACCCTCAATTTGTTTAAGGGAGTTCCTTACTACCTTCTTGAAGTCTTTGGCATCTTGATCCCTGTCAGAATCTGAATTGGAGGAAGAGGAGGAAAAACGCTCTGGAGATAGAATTAATCTATATGAGCTGGAGACCGCGGCTTTGCCTTTGGTCTTATCACGAATAAAAGGATCCTCAAGATCTTCAATGACCTCTTCGATGGCTAGGTTCATAGATTGAGTTGCAGCTTCTATTTACGTAACTTGAAGATCAAGTGGTTCTTCCTCAACTTGAGCGCTTGGAGCTTCATGCATTGTAGCGTCTACTGTAGCTGAAGTTTTGGCCACTTGCATTTCTGTAATTCCCATAGAAGGAGAAGGTTTGGGAATAGGGATGACCCAGATTGGGCTAATCGCTTCGAGAACGTGCCTCGAACTTAGGTAAAATGATCTCAGGATAAAGAATAAAGCATCTTCACGCTGTTTGGCACTGAACACTAGATCAGTGTCTTCTGGGATCAATACACCAGATGTGTAACAATTGACGAAGTCCATGATAGAATGCATCAGCGCTTGAGCGAGCAACTGATCCACTGGATAAATCAAAGATAAAATCTGAGCCACACAGATGTTCTTTTCACAGAATAAAATAGGATGAAGATTATAGCCTCTAAATTCACTAAAACCAAAGAAATGGTTGAAGGTGATATCCAGCGACTGTGCATTTTTAATTATCGCACGCCTGTCTCTGTGGAATTCTGCATGCTCATGAGTTAATCTCATATGAGCGGTCTTAGGCATGGGGGTTGCATCTCGCTTACTTGGGTAAGCATCTTCATTAATATAAGAGGGATATCCCCTAATGATCTTGAAAGTTCGCTTCTGAAGTATCGCTCAATGCCTTGACAATAATACGACAAATTCACAATACTGCCTACTAGCTCTAAGCGTTGCTGGAGAATAAAAATGGCATAGCTCCTTTTCCTGTACAAGATCCCAAACTCAAAAAGAGACGAACATCGAAGCATTTTTTCAAGCGTATGAAAGTGCAAAACATACTCTTCTGCCCGTCTGGATGTATCAATCATCCAGCGCCTCCCAAGTTTCTCAGCGACAAGTCTGTCTTTCTTGGATTCGACCAACTTTTTGAATCTTTCTCTATCATGATCAAAGTCATCAACCTAGACTCTGGAAAGATATTCTCTAGCTTCATTTTCCACCCAGGAATTAATGGGGTTAGGACGCTCAGCGACAACTGGTCCTTTTCCCTTCCACAACTTAAGGGGTCTCGGAGATAGAGCATTCTGATGGGATTGAACAAACTTTGGCTTGGCTGAGTACCCAATTGCATTAAGCATGTCCTGATTGGTGCCCTTGAGCCAACCAACGATATTAGGATTTGTTAGCACAACCTTGTTCTAGCGCAAGGGATAGAATGCTTCTTCGGAATGACCAGAAAGGTTAAAATGCTCAGCATCAAAATCAGCAATATTGGCAGTAGGATGCTGAATATATTCCAATGATAATTTCAGATGCTTCTTGGTATAAAGACCTAGATCCACCAATGTCTCGAATACTTTGAATTTCTTGGCGTCTGAAAGGAGAGGGTTGTGGAGAGTTTCCTGGAAAGTCTTCTCTATATCAACCATCTGAAAGGTGTTATTTTTTCTCTAGGTATAGTAGAATTCAACTTTTGGATCATATTCTCTAGGAAATAAATTAATAACACGAGGAGGAGGATGTTGGGATAGAATGATAGGACATCTATCTTGTAATTAACTTATTTCGATATTTTTAATAAAGACATTATTTAATTTTCACTTAAATCTTATTTGCATCTATAAGTGGTGTAAAACGCTTTGTCCGTGTTTTCAGTGTGATCCCTCTACTTCCTATGGGATAGGAAGATATGCACTAGAGAGATCGATCTTGATTACTAAAAATAAGTTTGCAAGTAAAGTGAAGTATTTAGTGGACTAATGAAGACTTAGAACACTTGTACAATCATATCTCTAACATGGGAGTGCCTGTCTGGTATCATGGGACGGTAGGAGATTAAGATTGTAGGCACCTCAGTGGAACTGATATGCTCGGATACAAGTAATCTAACTTAATCTGGTTTATTTCTACAGTTATTTCTCGTTAATCTCTCTCAAAATGACAAACCCACTTTCAATACTACTCGAAAATAATACTCTTATTAGACCCAATTATGTGGACTGGCTTAGAAATTTGAGGATTGTCCTCAATATGGAATCTCTGGGATACGTCTTGGAGGCTGATATCCCAGTGGCTCCAGCTAGAACACGTGCCAACAAGGAAGAGCTCCAAACCCATGAAAAGTGGGTCAAGGACGACTTCGTGATGAAAGGATACATGTTGGGTTCTATGACCAATGCACTTCAAACGTTATATGATAAGATGCCCATTGCAAGAGTTATCCTAGCTCACCTAGTAGAGCTCTATGGTGAGCATAGTCGAACTGCACGATATGAGATATCGAAATAGCTCTTCGGAGCCAAGATGAAAGAAAGTGAGAAGGTTGGTGATCATGTCCTCAAAAGGATTTTGAGGGTTGAGAAATTGGAAGCTCTCGACTTCACCATGAACGCCACCCTTCAAACTTACTTAATCTTGCAGTCTCTTCCTGATTCCATCTCCCAATTTGTGGTTAAATTTAATTGCAATGAGATAAAGTGCAATTTAGCTGGGCTAATGAACAAGTTGGTTACTGCACAATCTCAAATGAAACCAAAGGGAAAGGAAACTGCCTTGTTCATTTCTTCTGGACCTAAAAAGTCTAAGTCTAAGAAGAAGAACAACCAGAGGCAGTCTGGCAAGCTTGGAGCTGAAGGAGGTGTCCAAAAGGGTAAGGGAAAGGCTCAAGAGTTTTATAAGAGCAAATGACCTAAGAAAACGAACAGATGTCTCGAATGCGGTGGACTGGGCTACTGGAAGAGAAACTGTCCCAAATTAGGCAAAGGCACAAAAGATATGGAACTATTTGTTTTTGAAACTAATTGTTCTATGACCATTTTTTTCTACTTTATGGATTCTGGACTCAGGGGCTAGTGACCATGTGTGTTGTTTGGAACAGGATTTGCAGAGAAGTAAGCTGGGCAGAGAAGAAGTGATGATCAAAGTAGGCAGTAGGGAAAGCGTCGCAGCTACTAGAATGGGATCCACTTCTTTATATTTGAATTCTGGACATTAATTGTTTTTAGATGATGTTTTAGTTTTGCCCAAGGGGTTTAAGAGCATTGTTTCTATTCCTATCTTAGTTAAGATTTGATATACATTCCATTTTTATAAATTAAATTTTGACATTTATTATGGAAATAAATTAGTTGGCAATGCTTCTTTAGTTAATGGTTTGTATTATTTAAATGTCCGTAATTCATCTGATGTGAATGTTGTAACTAATAAACGTGGTAGGCAAGAAGCTAACTTAAGACTCAAGTGGCATCTAAGACTAGGTCATGCCAGAGAGCACAAGATCCACAAAATGGAAAAAGATGGACTTTTAAGCTCACTAGGGTCGGATCCCTATCCAAAATGTAAATCATGTCTCTTAAGCAAGATGGCTAGATCACCCTTCACCGGGACTTTTGAAAGAGCCACTCAAGTTTTAGGTTAGTGCACACCGACGTTTGCAGACCATTTGGAGAAATGGCTCGTGGGGGTTTTTACTACTTCATCACTTTCGCAGACGATCATTCAAGAGATGGTCTAGTGTATCTGATGAAGCAAAAGTCTGAATCCTTTGAAAGGTTCAAAGAGTTCAAAGCTTTGGTAGAAAACCAAACTGGGCGAAATATGAAAACTCTGCGATCGGATCATGGAGGAGAATATATGAGTGCAGAGTTTGATAAATTCCTTAGTGAAAAAGGAATAATGTTAGAACTAAAACCGCCGGCAATCCCTCAACTAAATGCTGTAGCCAAGCGAAGGAACCGAACTCTGTTGGACATGGTTCATTCCATTACACTGATTTACCCATTTTTTTATAGGGACACGCGCTCCTCAATGTTGCTTATATATTGAACAGATGTCCCTCCAAATTCGTTCCTAAGACTTCGCATGAGATGTGGAATAATAGGAAACTAAGTCTTAATCATATTAAGATTTGGGGATGTCTTGCTTATGTTAAGAAGACTAAAGTGGAGAAATCGGAGATAAGATCCCTCATAGGATGTTTCATTGGTTATTCTGAAGATTCCATGGGATTCTTCTTTTACTTACATGATGATCAGAGAATCGTTGTGGCCCTACAAGCTGATTTCCTTGAAGATGAATTCATCTTGGAAGGGGACAAAGGTAGAACGATTGTTCTAGAAGAACAAAATGAAACTCCCTCAGAGACATTTTTCCAAGAATCGAGACCTAACCCTATAGTAGCACAACCACCACGTAGATTTGGTAGAATACTGCATGAACCTGAGAGATATCAATATCTATTGCAGGGGGAGCTAGAGCTTCACATTGTAGTACAAGAAGGTCATGAAGATGATTCATGTACCTCTGAACAAGCGATGGTGGATGTCGACGCTTCAAGATGGCGAGAAACCATGGAAATAGAGATGGACTCTATGCAATTAAACCAAGTCTGGACTTTGGTAGATCGTCTTGAAGGTATCAAACCTATAGGATGTAAGTGGATCTACAAAAGAAAGATAGGTAGCGATGGCAAGGTTGACACCTTTAAAGCCAGGCTCGTAGCGAAAGGGTATAGTCAAAGAGAAGGAATTGGCTATCAAGAAACGTTTTCGCCTGTGGCCATGAATAAGTCCATTCGAATACTATTGTCCATAGTTGCATACTTAGATTATGAGATATGGCAGATGGATGTCGAAACGGCCTTCCTAAATGGATTCTTCGAAGAGGATATCTATATGTAACAGCCAAAGGGTTTTATATCCGAGACCAATATCCATAAAGTATGTAAACTTGAGAGATCCATATATACGGTCTCAAGCAAGCATCTAGAAGCTGGAATCTCCATTTTGATGAAGTAGTAAAGGCATATGGCTTCATCAAGAATGAAGATGAACCCTGTATCTACAAGAAGAATAGTGGGATCAAAATCTCGTTCTTAGCACTATATGTGGATGACATTCTACTTATAGGAAATGATGTGGGAATGCTCACCACAGTCAATAAATGGCTTTCGAGTACGTTTTCTATGAAAGACTTGGGAGAAGCAACATACATTCTAGGTATTCATAGCTATAGAGATAGAATGAATAGAATAATAGGTCTCTCCCAAGCCCTTTACTTAGAAAATGTCCTAAAGAGGTTTAGGATGTTTAATTCTAAGAAAGGGTTCTTCCCTATGAGACATGGAGTACACTTGTCCAAATTTACGTGTCCTCAAAGTGAGAAAGATAGAGAGGATATGAGTAAAGTACCCTAAGCCTCTGCAGTTGGTAGCCTAATGTATGCAATGTTGTGTACAAAACCCGACATTACCTATGCTGTGAGCGTGGTGAATCGATTCCAGGCAAACCCAGGAAAGGAACATTGGATAGCTGTGAAAAATATCCTAAAGTATCTCAAAAGAACTATGGATATGATTCTCATCTATGCAGGTAGAGACCTGAAGATGGTTGGTTACACTGACTCGGATTTCCAATCTGATGTTGATGACCATAAATCCACTTTAGGGTTTGTTTTTACACTTAATGGTGGGGCGGTGTCTTGGAAAAGCTCCAAGCAAAGCACAACCGTGGATTCCACTACTGAAGCTGAATATGTGGCAACCTCAGAGTCAGCTAAAGAAGCTGTTTCGATGAGAAAGTTCCTTGGAGAATTTGAAGTGGTTCCTAGTTCATAGTTCCCGTTGTCACTTTATTGTGATAACAATGGAGCAATAGCGCAAGCTAGGGAACTAAGTTCTCATAACAAGTCTAAACACATTGAGAGAAGATTTCACATTATAAGAGAGATCGTTGGCAAAAGAGAGATAGCAGTGCAGAAAATAGTCTCAGTTGACAATATACCTGACCCGTTCACCAAACCACTACCTCAGGCTGTTCTGGACCGACACCTGGAAGGGATGGGTATAAGATACCAGAACTAGTGGTATTGAGTGAAAGTGGGAGATTGTTAGGATTATGCCCTCAGATGCCATAGAGGATAGAATGATAGGGCATTTATCTTATAATTAACTTATTTCGATATTATTAATAAATGAATTATTTAGTTTTCACTTAAATCTTGTCTGCATCTATAAGTAGTGTGAAACGTTTTGTCCGTGTTTTCAGTGCGATCCCTCTACTTCCTATGGGATAAGAAGATATGCACTAGACAGACCGATCTTGATTTCTAAAAATAAGTTCGCAAGTAAAGTGAAGTCTTTATTGGACAAATGAAGACTTAGAACACTTGTACAATCTTATCTCTAACATGAGAGTGCCTGTCTAGTATCATGTGATGGTAAGAGATTAAGATTTTAGGCACATCAGTGGAACTGATATGCTCGAACATGACTCACATCGGTTCTGTCACATGGGTTTTCACTCTATGACTGTCAATGACAAAACTGATTATGCGTAATAGGTGTAAGTGAACCTTTGACCTGAAACATCATGCTGAAGATGCATTTGTGACGTCAAGTATTTCATTAGAGTAATTAGACCTAATTCACCCTTTGGCGGGGTCGACCTCGAAATGCGGCTTGATGGTCAAATGGTAGTCTTAGGTGATATCTAGATGGGCTTTGTTCTCTCATAAGTGAGTGAGAAAGTACCCTCTGTGATTATAGATAAATAGATATCAAAGTCTTTGGCCAAAGCACAAAAAAACGATTGTGCTAGGCACTAAATCGATCTCAATGATTTCGTATTATTATAATTAATACATATGGTCAAGTCCAGTGAGCTTGACATAGCCATGAATCTCACTTGACTGGGGTACACGAACAAAGGGTTTATACTTACAAGGCATTTACGATTGGAAGGTTGCGGAATGATCCTACCATTCGTTTTCGTTTGGGTTACGAAGTGGGCCGTGTGACTGGCTAGGTGTTACCGACTTCCTTTGGTTTCCTCTCATTGCCAAACGAAACGAACCTAAAGAGTCGCGCTAAAGGATTGATAAAGAAAAATGAAAAAAAGAATTTCTATTTTTCTTCGGGGAGTTTTAATTTATTGGATAAATTAAATAATTAATTATTCATTGGATGACATAATTAATTATAAGGATAAGATTAATTATTAAATAATTTCCTACGAAAATATATTAATGAATTAATTTATATAATTAATTTAGTTATTTAATTAATTTATTTATTTATTGGATATAATAAATTAATTGAATAATAAATTAATTAAAACAAAACAAATCTCAGGCTTATAGAAGACATCCAAGAGGACGCCTACTTGGCCTCATTGGGCGTTCATGAGATGCCCAATATACTAGGGCTCTTTTGTTTCTACTTGTTCAATAAGTCATGAGATATATAAGGACTTTTTGACTTTGAACAAGTAACAAGAACTTTCATAACTCTCCTAGAAAAAAAAGAAGAAAAAGTATTCCTCCCTCTCTCTATGCCTAGCCGTCGCTCCTTAAATATTAAAGTGGAAATTTTTCATTTGTCGATCCATGCGTGACAAATTAGAGACGATGGATTTTTGTTGTTCGGATCAAGTTCAAGATTTGAAGATTCAAATAAAGGATTGAAGATTTGGAAGCTTCAAATTTTTGACTACTTGGAGGAAGAAGAAATTCTCCAACAACTTTGTTCTAACGAGTAAGTTTTATTCGTTAAATACATTGTTCAATTTAAATGTGCTATCATTGAAATCAAAAGTTTGGGTTTTTAAAATAATTTTTGAAATCCTTCCACTGTGTTTATGTTATTTTTTGCAAAACCCAACAGAGGAGGAGTTGGTCGTTGGATTATGTGGGCCACTTCTATTGGCCGCTTAGCAATCACAGACGCTTCCTGGGCTGTAGAGGTCTCAGCGTTAGGAATAGCATGTGCAACTTCTTTTGCAATTTCCACGACCAACTCCATTTCAAACTCTGGAGGGGTTGCTTGAGCGACAACTGGAACTGGAGGAACTTCAGTATATGCCACAATTGGAGCTGAAACATGCAAGCGTTTGAGAAGATAGAAAAATTTCTACTAAGTAGAAGTTTACAAGAAAAGAGATAAATACTTACCTTGAGGACTTTTGATAGTCTCAGTCGCTTGGGCTTCAGGAACAGATTGTTCCTTTACCTCAGGCTCCAAAGAAACTTCATCATCAAGAGAGATGAGAGTGGTGAGGAGAGTATCAAGGATAAGAATATTGCATTCCTCTAAAGCATCTAAAACAACTTTTATTCCTGCTTCTCTAAGAGCTGAAATATTTTATGTTAGCGTTAGATGAAAGAAACTAATAAGGAAAGGATAATGTACATTGTAGTTTTACAAGTACTTACCTTGATCTGTAAAATTAATACTATCTGAAGGAGGATTAGCTTTAGGCTCTGCGGTAGATTTATGAGGAGGAGAGGCACTCAGGGGTTCTTCTAGTACTGGCTCTACTGGAGCGCTTGTTAATTCCTTCGGAGTAGACCACTGTGTATGCTTTCGAGCTAGCGGCACAACCTCTTCATCTTCTTCTTCCTCGGAATCAGGCGAATACTTGAACGCTGGAGGAGGAGAAGAGGGAGATTTCTTCTTGGTCTCTTTCTTTTGAGTTTCTTAGAGGGCTTAGACAGCTCAACATCTTTCTTAGCAGTCTTCCTCTTAGGTCATTTGACAACAACCTCTTCTTCAGGCTCATCAGCGAGTCGCTCTTTTTCTTCCTTAGGGAGCGCTACACAGCCCCGTCGCTTTGGGTTGAGCAGTTCACCTATCATCTTCTTTCCATAAAATTTCAGCGCTTGGACTTTTGTTCCTACGGAGTGAACGAATCTACTAGCGCTTAAAGTAAAATTTAAAAGAATCCTGTACGGCTTGGGTTTAATTCACTGCTGAATCGCTGCCTTGAAGCGATTAAAAATGTAAAGAGCCCAATTGATCTTTAACCTGGTAAGAATGTCTATCATCATTCTATACTAGGGGTGTTCACCGAGCCGAGCCGGCTCGAAAAAAACTCGGCTCGAGCTCGAGATTTTCAGAGCTCGAGCCGAGCCTCACGAGCTCGAGCCGGCGATCGAGCCGAGCTCGAGCTTTTTTATAAGTGTTCGGGAGCTTGCGAGCTCCCTTTATATATATATTTTTTAATTAATATATTTTAATATATATATACTATAATATAATATTTATATAATAATATAATTTATTAAAAATAAAAATATATATGTTTAGCTCGAGCTCGAGCTCAGTGGAAATAATCGAGCTCGAGCTCGAGCTCATGCTATACGGCTCGAGCTCGAGCTCGGTGGAAATAATCGAGCTCGAGCTCATGCTATACGGCTCGATCGAGCTCGAGCTGGAGCTCGAGCTCGAGCTTGGAAAAATGACCAAGCTCGGCTCGTGAACACCCCTATTCTATACTGCAAATGAGAAATCTTGTCTAAAGATCTCTTTCTGCATTCCACCATTTTTGTGCAAATGTCAGCAAGAATGACATATTCTCCCTTCATGTCATTCTTCTTGAAGTTGGGCGCAGCAGCAACATCATCTGTCGTGACTCGTTGCCAGATTTTGGTAGCATCTCTCATTGTAACTTCTTCAACCTCACAGCCATCAGTGGGCAGTTTCAACAAATCAGTAAGAAGTTGGGGAGTGAGAACAAATGGTTTTGGATCAAAGGGGAACACGCAGGAAATGAAAACTGCCATCATCAGAAATGACGACATTTAGAAAGAAGAAAAGAATTTCCTCTGTGTGAATCAAGGAGTGAGAGTTTATAAGAGTTAGTCTAGAATCTTCATTGAGAGGAAGAATTTCTTTCATTGGAAAATGTTGATTTTCAAACAGATATTCCCAATTGGTCGGGAATCCTGCATTGACTGTTACTGGTTTTTTGGACTTGAAAGGTTTATTGGCATCAGTTTTTGAAGATCTTGGTGCCAATTTGAGCATTTTGAGAGATAGAAAAGGAAGAGCGCTTTTTGCCTTAGAATACTTTTTACAGAAGAAAATATGAGAGTGATAAAGTTTTATTGTAAAAATTTGAGGTGTTTAAATAGGGATGGCAAAAAGTAACCTCTCATATGCTCGCATAATGGCCACGTGTAAATACAGTTAATGAAAAATGAAAAACATTTAATTTGAGCCGTTTAATCATAAAGATAGATGTGAAATAAGGCGATATTTTAGGGTAACTGCATTTGGTAATAAAATTTGAAGTCCGTAGTTATTTTCAAAAAAATGTCTAAAATTTTTGAACTTTTCAGCATGAGTTGCATGCATCTGTTGGTACACTGACACGTACTTAGGCATGCGCAGAGAGTGAACCGCCTATTTTAGATAGGTATCATTAACCGTCAGTATGATTGGATTGGAGCGCGAGGGAAGTGATCAAATTGGAATCTTTTGCACTTATCCACACATTACCTTTTAGCGATGAAAATAATGCATAAATTTTTTAAAAAATTACTTAGCGTCAAAAGGGGAATAATTTTAACACTGAAGTTTTCTTTTTGAAGAACAGATAATTAAATCGCTTTTGAGAAAAAACATTTTTGTATTATTAGCGATCAATTTGACATGCATAAAGGTAAACGCTGATGTTCAATGCATAACATCTCGAAAATCAATTTTGATCATTGTCACTTACTATCTGAAATAAGTACAATTTTAAAGTTCCCATAAAAAAGTGAATTTTGAAAATCGCTTAGACATTATAAAAAAGTGGATTCCCCCTAAATTATATGCCTATGGAAAGTATGATGCTTCATCCTTTTAAGCGTTTAAATCAATCATACATAATTCACCTCTCAAAGTGAGAAAACGTTGTTCGTTGAGCGCTTTGGTGAAGATATCAGCCAATTGTTTGTCAATTCCAATGAAGTGCATGAAGATATCTTTCTTTTGAAAATGGTCACGCAAGAAACGGCAGCGAATGTCAATATGTTTGGTTCTAGAATGAAGAACTGGATTTTGGGTCATGGTTAAGGTGCTTTGGTTATCACAATTAATGGGGGTAGGACCTAGGATTACACCATAATCTCTAAGTTGTGAACTCATCCAAAGAATTTGTGCACAACAATTGCCAGCGGCTACATATTTTGCCTCAGCGGTAGAAGTCGCTATGCATTGTTGTTTCTTACTATGCCATAAAACGGGATAATTGCAAAAAATCCCCCTGTGTTAATGAGAAATTGCAAAACAACACCTATGTTAACGAAATAGGCTAAACACCATCATGTGTTATTCAAAAGTTTGCAAAAAGTCACTTTTCGTTAAAAAGATAGAAAGAAATATGTGTTTTTTGGATGAAACAATACTATTTTACTTTCTATTTTGTTTCGAGAGTGTATAATTGACAAAGAAGCATGTCATTAAAGGTGAAAAACTTGAAAAACATGCTCTCTTTTTTTTGTTTCAAAATGTGACTTTTTGCAGACTTTTGAATAACGCATAGTGGTATTTATCCTATTTCGTTAACATAGGTGTTGTTTTGCAATTTCGCATTAACACAGGGGGATGTTTTGCAACTATCCCGCCATGAAACTAATAAAATATGTTACTTTTTTGGTCTAAACAAAGCACAATGATTATTTATTTAAAAATCTACAACTCAGGTACTGTCCCCTACTTTTACCTCTCGCCTCTCTTAAGTTTCAATTATTAAATAATTATAAACAGACAAAAACTTCATGATTTGACTGCTATAGTAACTTTTGTTCCCTATGGAAACAAAACCAAACACTATCTTACCAAGAAAAACACCAAAAAACCAGTTCCCTCTTGGGCACTTCTTTCCCTTTTCATGGTTATTAGAAGCAATTCTCACACCTAGCAACCCATTTGGAGGTAAATCATCATCCCATTCCTTTCTCAATAGTGTTTTCATGTGAACAAGTCTGTCTTTAAGATCTATTAAAGATCCTCCCATTCCTTTCTTAATAGTGATTGCATGTGAACAAGTCTATGTTTAAGATCTATTAAAGATCCTCCCATATCATCTACCTCAAAGTTAATGACAAAAGCAGAGAAAGATCTAGGGAGCGATTGGAAAATGAGATTCACTTGCAGATGAAAATCCATGAAACCTTTCAGAGTTTGAAGCCTTCCTATCATGGATATCATGTTCATAACATGAGTTGCTACTTCATCGTCTTCTCCCATTCTTGCTTGAAAAAGTTCCTTCGATAAGTAATATCGAATTGATTTTCTATGTTCCCCGAACATTTCCTCCAAATGAAGCATAATTGACTTGGGACTTTCCATATCCAAATGAATGTGTCTTAAGTTTTTGCTCATGGATTGTAATATGTAGTTGGTGACTTATTGGGCATCATAGTTCCATCTCTTGCAAACTTTTAGAACAGACTTCCCTTCTTCAACCCTAGGCAGAGTTGGACCATCTTGCTCCAAAATATGCTCAAGCGATTTCTTCTTGAGCTTGGCCTTCAGTGTTTTGACCCAGTTATTCTAGTTCGGTCCAGTGAGAACATTTTGCTCAAGCTTGATTGGGTTAACCATTTTGAGAGAGATATAATTGACTCCAGAAAATAAACCAAGATTTCATTTGATGATTATGTTGTACCCAAGTAAAATTAGGACTTTAATTTTAACTGGATCCCACTACATTTTTCGAACCATTGCACTCCCATTACAATGAAGGAAATTCTCGTTAGAAAGATTTCATAGTGAGTGATTGAGTTTTTCAAAATTTTCAATGAGTTGCAATCTGTAACGATATATGGCTCATTGGAATTTTTGAAGTGGCGTGCCACGCCAATCAGTCCAACTGATGGTTCAATCTTACTTTTGGCTCAAGGATCACTTAACCTCAGCCTGTAACCAAATATTGGTGGTGATCCATCTAATTAAGTACTTTCCCATCCACTCCTATTGATCTAAAAGTTGAATCTCATCTTGCAACCTGTAACAGTGTGTGGGATGAGATTTTCTTCGACCGATGGCATCAAATGCACTTAGAGAGATTTGAATTATGAATTAGTGCATAACCCCCATTAGTCGGGACGACGCCATACACAACTCATAATTTTATCTCTCAAAGTTTGAAGGAGAGCCAGGATATCCAATATCCTTTTCTTACTTAGTATCTTTAATTCGGGAGAATTTGTTAATTTTATAAGGTTTCACTTTGCAAATTAATTTATTACGCGCATATGTGGAATAAATCAAATTGAGCCATGCATTAATAGAAAAACCTAGTTATTATATCAACGTGTATTCCATGGACATTCTAGATTTATCTAAGCCAATAGATCAATTAGGAGGATAGGGGCCTATATCAAACTTAATCGTGATAAGCTCCGGGCTCCATGCTCTAGAGAGTTCCTACTTCTAATTACATTCCTTAGAAGCACCCTATACATTATTCTACCGAAAATAAAATACAAACTGGGGGGCACTAACCGGCCAATTACAACCCAGATAATATAAATCGGTAAAACCCTAAGTCCATGGGATGCACCCACCACAACATACATCAAAGCATGTACATAAACTATTTAAAATTATGTTGGCATTATTTTAAAATCAAAAAAGAATTCAAGCTTAATTAAATCTAATTTAATTATGAAAGGATGAATTTAATTTCAATTAAAAGGAATAAATCTAATTTATTATTTAAGAAATAAGTCTAACTTATTCTTAATTATTTTGAAAAAATAAAACTCAACCCAAAATAAATCCAATTTATTTAATCGTCTTGAATCATAAACTAATTTCCAATTAATTTATGACATAATTAAATCTAATTTAATTATAAAAGTCAAATCTAATTTAACTTATTAAATATAATTTAGTTTTAGAAAAATACAATCAATTTTATTAGGAAAATGGTGAATTGACAAATCCGGGTCAAATTTGTCTATTGGGTCAAACCCAATAATCATTAATATATATATATATATATTAAATATAAATATATATATAAACAAATAATCGGTGGGCCGAGCCCAGCTTCCCGAAACACACACACGCGCTGGGCTAGGCCCAGCACGCAGATTGCTGGCCTTAGCCCAGCACCGTGTGTGGGGTAGCGTTTCACTCAGCGCTGCCACCCCTTTTCCTTTTTTTTTTGTTTTATTTTCCTAATTGTCGTACAGCAGCGGCACTGCCACTGTTTGGCGTCGTCGGCGGAAGCGCTATGACGGCGCTACGGTGCTTTTCGGGTAACGATTTCGAGGCTATAAAGATTTTCAAAAATTCAGATTTTAATATCAAATATTAATCATGCAAAAGTCAAATTTTTAATTCCAAATTAGCCAACATAATTTCAAATGCAAAATATCATCAAACGCGTTAAAGTCGGCTCTGATACCACTGTTATGAATTCTTTTAAGCGAAAAATGCAGCCGAAGAATTGAGGGTTCCTAGAGTCGAATCACTTTTGTGTGGTTTGATAATTTTCATAGGTTTTACACTAGTAATAGATTCCACAATACAAGTACATTGATCATGACCCCTCAGGTCTAAGGCTCACGCATACTATTATGATCAGTAATCCAATCATTGACAGTCACTGAGTAAGTACCAATGTGATCGGATTACTGCGAGCCATGTTCGAATAAACCAATTCCATTGGTATATCTATGACATGTGTTCTCACTATCCCATAGTGTCTGACTGTCCCTATTTATCAGAGCAAGTGTTATACAAGTTGAATCTTAATGCCCAATTAAGATTCCTTGACTTGCGAACCCTCTTAAGTGATCAGGTGTCAGACTCTTTCCGTGCCACTTCTTTATGCTATAAAAAGCGAAGAGTCAAACTTAGATACACATGGACTATTTGTTCAATACTTATTAATGCCATGAAGTTTTATATGAACACAAGAATAAATGCGTTTATTAAAGATAAGTCCATACAACATAATTGGATACCTTATACAATCTATTTGTCCTCATTGGCATCTAGGGCATATACCTAACAGCCTGGGGCTTATGCAATATTTTGGGTTCTTATGCAGACAACAACTCATGACTTTTGACAGAAAAATCACAAGTATGATGACATAGAGATGATAAACTTCTTTACTTCATATGCCGGCCTAATTAGGAAAAACAGGCATAAATTGCATAATATCGAGATATTTTTATCATATAAAATAGAAAGGAAATAATCATAGAAATAAACATGAAACTACTCCTAGATGCTTTTAGATTAAGCATTTATTATTTTAGGAAATCAATAAAAATACTAACTTCTTTGAGATGATTTTCCTCTCAAGTGTAGAATTTTCTCAAGTTGTGCACATTCCATGGCCTAGATAGTTTTCGGCCTTGCATGTCTTCCAGCGAATATGTACCACCACTTAGGACTTGCACCACCTTGTACGGACCTTCCCATTTAGGTCCCAGTTTTCCCACTAGCTTAAGAACGTCAGCTCGCCTGAGGACTAGGTCCCCTACTTAGAATTCTCTAGCCACGACCCTTTGATTGTGGGACACCGTTATCCTTTGCTTCTATTTAGTTATCTTCAACTAAGCTATGTCCCTAGCCTCCTGAATGCCATGTTTTCTCGCATCAACTCTTCATTTCTTTTAGCATCAAAGTACTTCACCCTGTGAGACGTCATGTTAACTTCGGATGGTATGACAGCATCCGGTCTATACACCAGGCTAAAAGGGATTTCCTCAGTAATGTTGCAGGGAGTGTCTAGGTATGACCATAACACACTTGGCTACCGACGAACTTATGCTTTTTTGCAGCCTTACTTTCAGGCCTCGTACGATGATCCTGTTGATAACCTCCACTTGGCCGTTGCACTGCGGGTGACCCACTGAGGTGAAAAATTATTTTATGCCCACATTAGTGCACCAGTCTTATATTTTGGTACCTTGGAATTGCCTCCCATTATTGGATACTATCTCGTGAGGTACCCCGAACCTAAAGAGTATATAATTCCTTATGAATTTTATCACCTTGTTTTCCGTGATCTTTGCTAGTGGTTGCACCCCGATCCATTTGCTGAAGTAGTCCACTGCTACCAATAAGAACTTCTTCTGCCATGCTACAATGGAGAAGGGCCCCCACTATGTCTATTCTTCATCTGGCGAGTGGCTAAGGCAAACTCATGTTCCCCATAATTCCAGCTGGCTGGTGATATAGCATCGTATCAACTTGGAATTGTTCACACCTTCTCACCATGTTTCTCGCGTCTTCCTTCATAGGGGACCAGTAGTAACCAGCTCTGAGGCCTTTTCCTATGATGGTAGATGCACCAACATGACTACCACAAAGACCTTTATGGATGTCTCGTAGAACCATCAATCCTTCCTCCTTCGAGAGGCATCCCAATAACGGATAAGTAAATGATCTCTTATACTTGGTTCCCTCGATTATAGTAAATCGAAGAGCTTGTCTTTGCACTCTGAAGGCCTCCTTTTTATGCTCCGGTAATCGTCCCTGCAGTATATAATTTACTACAGGTGTTCTCCAATCGTTTGGCTCCAAGGCTATGCTATTTACTTCTTTTCCTATTGCAAAATTTGGTATGGTTTCTATGGTTGTCTGCCAATTATGACAATCAACCAGCGCACTAGCAAATCTTGCTAGGTATTCAGCTTTTTCATTCTTCATTGGAGGTATCTGCTTTATCTCAAAGTTTCCAATTGGCCTTTTAACTCTGCTATTTTCTTCAGGTACTGCATTATCCTTCCTTCTTTGGCCTCGTATTGACCATTGACTTGACAAACCACTAGCTTGGAGTTTAAGTGGACTATCAAATGTTTTGCTCTCTCCATTAATGCTATCTTGATCCCTATAATCAAGACTTCATATTCAGCTTCTTTGTTAGAAGCATGAAAATTAAACTTAATGGCATACTCCATCTAATTTCCTTCGGGTGTCGTCAGTGTTACTCCTGCCCTACTTCCCTTTAAGGCTGTAGAGCCATCAACATGGAGCCTCCAGACCTTCTTAACATCTTGGGAAGAAGGCACTTTTTCTATGAAATCTACTAGTGATTGAGCCTTTATGGTGGGCCTCGGGGCATAGGTGATGTCGAACTCACTGAGCTCCACTGCCCATTTGATCATTCTTCCTGATGGCTCGCGGCGTCCCAATATTTGCTTCAAAGTAGTTAGTACGTACTTGCACACTATGTGATAGGAAATATGGCCTCAACTTCCTAGCAGTGGTCACCAAGGCAAAGGCTAGCTTTTTAATCTCGGGATAGCTCTCTTCAGCCCCCCCTAAGGACTCGGCTAGCATAGTACACCGGCTTTTGGTCTTTTCCTTGTTCTCGTATTAGCAAAGAGCTAACCGCATGCTCAAAAATCGCCAGATACAGGTATAACTTCTCTCCTGGTAATGGTTTGGTCAGCAAGGGTAAGCTGGTTAAATACGTCTTTAATTCTTCGAAGGCTTTCTAACATTCTTCATTCTAGGAAAATGAGCTTACCTTTAGGATGACCCTGAAGAATGGCAAGCTACAATCTCCTAGTCTTGAGATAAAATGACTCAGAGCTTCCACCTTACCAGTGAGTATTTGAATGTCATTCCAGGTAGCTGGCAGTACAATTTCTTGGATAGCTCTTGTTTTCTCAAGATTAACTTCAATTCCCTTCTCCGTTACTATTTATCCCAAGAACTTCCCACTCCTAGCTTCAAAAGCACACTTTAAGGGATTAAGCATCATTTGGTACTGTCATAGTACCTCGAACGTTTTCGCCAAGTCTCCCAAGTGGTCTTGAACCTTCCGGCTCTTCACCAGCATGTCGTCTACATAGACTTTGAGATTTCTTCCGATTAACTTTCAAAAAATCATGTCCATAAGTCGCTGATAGGTGGCTCCAACATTTTTCAAGCCAAAAGGCATTACCACATAACAGAACATCCCGTAGGCCGTTATGAAGAACACCCTCTTCTGATCTTCAGGGGCTAGGAGTATCTGATGGTACCCATGATATGCATCCATCAGGCTCAAAAGTTTGCACCCTGCCGTAGAATCCACCAGTTGGTCAATTATTGGCAGCGTATAACAATCTTTCACGCAAGCTTTGTTAAGATCTCTGAAATCTATGCACATTCGTCACTTATCTCCTTCTTTGGGAACAAGGACATTATTAGCTATCCCCTCCAGGAATCAGATTTCCTTTATGTGACCAGCAACTAGTAACCTGTCCACCTCTTCTTTTATGATCTTTTCTTTCTCAGGTCCAAAGTGTTAAGAGTAGATGCTCGGCACGCCAATTTTGGGAGCCATTTTCTGTGTAATAAACTCTATGAGACAATCTTTTCTTATAATAAAGTCAAACTCTTCTTATGGCATTCTTTGTTCTTAAATTGTTATTATATGCTTAAACCGAAGTCCCTTGAATCACACATGACTAAGGGACATTATCGGACATCGGGAATGACAATGATGGAATACGTCTCTAAGATCGTGATTCTTAAAAAGTTTCAAGTTGTTAATGGGTCTGTCAAGATGAGGGATATTGACAAAGATCCAAAAGACTTTCTTGTGTACATTGTTCTTGGACAACGTGCCTCATTCCATAAGCATAGATATACACGAGGGTTCTTATGTGGGATAATGAGTGAACTAAACAAACTCGTCGAAAATTCCTAAAATGGTTATCTTGATCGAATATGGAATTTTCTATAATCACGAAGGCATAAAAGTAATCCTTATGGACCTGGGGTTCCATTGGTTACTTTGAGCATAGTCGATTATACTTTAACTTATCTCATGATTCCTTGGCAAATCATCATATTGGATATCTTGGGTATAGTATGATTATGTGTCGAGGTACATGAGAGACCAAGATGGGATCCATCACTGATTTAGCAAATCAGACATTTCCTATGTTTTGCTTATTGAATCGATTCAAGGAATCTTTGGCGAGAGTATGGCATTCCAAAGAGGCGGAATGTTTCCTCGTTTGGATTGCAAGAATTGATATCATGCCATGAAGGAGACATAGTGATTGGGTAGTAAGAGTTTCGACTAAGTCATTACTTGAGACACCAATCCAGGAAATTTGATTGAGGGGTTTTACTTATGCAAGGATCGTGGCTATGATAGGTTCAGTATCTTGATATCGTTTGTGACTAGGTCTTCGAGGCCCATTGCTAGATAGTAACATCGATTTGTTGGTACCATGTTATTATGGGTAATAATTCATAGCCGGGTTAAATAAAGGAAGATTTAATCTAGTGCTTCTAAATATAGAAAGGTACAATGGCAATTATGGAAAGTGTACTTACTACTAGAACATCGAGCCTAAGGGGTCACACACTTACTCCTAAGGTTCCTACTTAAAAGATATGATTAATCAACTTTGAAAGTTAAGGTGAAATTAGGAAAGCGTAGGACTTCTAAAATGGAATATTAATTAGTTGGCAGAAGATCAATTAATTAGACTATTTAATTAATTAAGTTAGATTAATTAATTAATGAACCAAGTAGAGTCCAAGGGTTTTATTTAATTAGTAGATCAAGTCGAAAATTAAATAAATTAAAGAAATAATTGGGTAATAATAATTAAGGTTGGACTTCAATTATTATGGAATATTTAA
Organism: Buddleja alternifolia; assembly: GCA_019426215.1. Classification (NCBI taxonomy): domain Eukaryota; kingdom Viridiplantae; phylum Streptophyta; class Magnoliopsida; order Lamiales; family Scrophulariaceae; genus Buddleja; species Buddleja alternifolia. The sequence goes on along the minus strand of CM033407.1, from coordinate 36,546 downwards.
TTAAATGGTTGGACTATGTAATTAAATAAGGAGTCAAAAATTAAATCAAGTTGGATAAAAATTTTGGACTCCAAGTATAAGAGGGACGAGGTGGCGGATGAGAAAATATTTAGGAGAGAGAAAAAGGAATAAGTTAGCTTGGAAGCTAAGTTCCTTGTTTGTAGGAAACTCCTTGATAGAGTTTACGTAGGATTAGATAAAAGTCAAATCTTGGATATTTGATTTTATCTTGACTCCTAAGTAAACTAAACCTAGGAATCTCTCTATAAATATATGTGTTAAGAAACACACAAATGATATAAATTATTTTTGTGTGCAAATTTTCATCCTCCACCACAAGAAAAATAGAGAAAATTTCATCTTCTAATTTTCTCAAGAAACTTGCCCCTCACCTATTATTTCTAAGACAAGGTTTTGCTTATGTGCTGAGATTAACCTTTCACATATATTCTTACCTTCATATAAGCCTAGATTAGATCTAAAATGAATATATAGGCTAGCACTATATATATATATATATATATATATATATATATATATAATTGGGAACTATATGGAGGTGTGGATACATCTTAGAGGCGAGATCGATTGGATCACTTGAAGATACAAGGAACAAAACGGAGCTCGAAAATTGAAGAAAGGGCCGACGGTTTTTCTTCAAGGATTCGAGTGAAGGGGGTATTGTTCGGGTTGATAAGATCAGAAACTTGTACGAGGGAAATAGCACGAAAGGTGTTTCGTGTTATTAATTTTTCACGTTTCATACTAGCTCGATTAAACCGGCCAATATAATCATGTTTCGGGGTAGTTGTAAAATTTTAAATTCCGTTGTGCTAACCTACCCCATGAATTACCCAACCCAACATGCGTATCAAAGCCTGGTTAGTTTAATCGAACTAATTTATGCAATTTTTCGTATGAATAAATTGGAAGCACGTTTAAATCGAGATGCCTTGAGTTATTATAAACTGAATTTAGTTTGGGATTTAATCGTATAAAAATTTGGAATTTTTATGACGAATTTTTGTTTCGCGAAAAACTATGACTTTGGGTAATTTAGGTTGGTGAAAAAATTTTGGATTCGAAAAAACACCGGTGGTGGGAAGTAGCAATATGGACGAACCGAAAGGTTTGAAAGTGGAGTAACTACCAGGCCCGAGGTGGGTTTTTCGAAACCCAAAAGTTGTTGTCCAGTTCGAATGGGCTGGCCAAATCGGCCAAAACAGCGTGTACTGGGCACGTGCAGTTTTGGGACCGCACTTGTCCAGCATGTGTTGTTTGCGCTAACCAGGCTCACGAGTCGGGCCGCCCAAGCCCTTTTGGAGTAATTAAAATTTTAATATTTTAATGTTTTTGAAAATTAGATTTTTGGAAATTAAAATTATTTTTGGAGATTTATAATTTTAGAAATTATTGGATATATTTGGTTATGTTTTGGGATGGTATTTTGGTCAGAATTATTGGTAAGAAATTTATGTAGACACGTGCATATTTGATGAGATTGTGTTTGGTTTTATTTTGGGAACTGGTTTTTTGGTGTTTTTCTTGGTAAGATAGTGTTTGGTTTTGTTTCTATAGGGAACAAAAGTTACTATAGCAGTCAAATCATGAAGTTTTTGTCTGTTTATAATTATTTAATAATTGAAACTTAAGAGAGGCGAGAGGTAAAAGTAGGGGACAGTACCTGAGTTGTAGATTTTTAAATAATTAATCATTGTGCTTTTTTTAGACTAAAAAAGTAACATAGTTTATTAGTTTCATGGCGGGATAATTGCAAAACATCCCCCTGTGTTAATGCGAAATTGCAAAACAACACCTATGTTAACGAAATAGGCTAAATACCACTATGCGTTATTCAAAAGTTTGCAAAAAGTCACATTTTGAAAGAAAAAAAATGAGCATGTTTTTCAAGTTTTTCACCTTTAATGACATGCTTCTTTATCAATTATACACTCTCGAAACAAAATAGAAAGTAAAATAGTATTGTTTCATCCAAAAAACACATATTTCTTTCTATCTTTTTAACGAAAAGTGACTTTTTGCATACTTTTGAATAACACATGATGGTGTTTAGCCTATTTCGTTAACATAGGTGTTGTTTTGCAATTTCTCATTAACACAGGGGGATTTTTTGCAATTATCCTGTTTCATGGCATAGTAAGAAACAACAATGCATAGCGACTTCTACCGCTGAGGCAAAATATGTAGCCGCTGGCAATTGTTGTGCACAAATTCTTTGGATGAGTTCACAACTTAGAGATTATGGTGTAATCCTAGGTCCTACCCCCATTAATTGTGATAACCAAAGCACCTTAACCATGACCCAAAATCCAATTCTTCATTCTAGAACCAAACATATTGACATTCGCTGCCATTTCTTGCGTGACCATTTTCAAAAGAAAGATATCTTCATGCACTTCATTGGAACTGACAAACAAATGGCTGATATCTTCACCAAAGCGCTCAACGAACAACGTTTTCTCACTTTGGGAGGTGAATTAGGTATGATTGATTTAAACGCTTAAAAGGATAAAGCATCATACTTTCCATAGGCATATAATTTAGGGGGAATCCACTTTTTTATAATGTCTAAGCGATTTTCAAAATTAAAATGAGTCATCAACTTTATGGGAACTTTAAAATTGTACTTATTTTAGATAGTAAGCGACAATGATCAAAATTGATTTTCGAGATGTTATGCATTGAACATCAGCGTTTACCTTTATGCATGTCAAATTGATCGCTAATAATACAAAAATGTTTTTTCTCAAAAGCGATTTAATTATCTGTTCTTCAAAAAGATAACTTCAGTGTTAAAATTATTCCCCTTTTGACGCTAAGTAATTTTTTTTAAAATTTATGCATTATTTTCATTGCTAAAAGGTAATGTGCGGATAAGTGCAAAAGATTCCAATTTGATCACTTCCCTCGCGCTCCAATCCAATCATACTGACGGTTAATGATACCTATTTAAAATAGGCGGTTCACTGTCTGCGCATGCCTAAGTACGTGTCAGTGTACCAACAGATGCATGCAACTCATGCTGAAAATTTCAAAAGTTTCAGACATTTTTTTAAAAATAACTACGGACTTCAAATTTTATTACCAAATGCAGTTACCCTAAAATATCGCCTTATTTCACATCTATCTTTATGATTAAACGGCTCAAATTAAATGTTTTTCATTTTTCATTAACTGTATTTACACGTGGCCATTATCCGAGCATATGAAAGGTTACTTTTTGCCATCCTTATTTAAACACCTCAAATTTTTACAAAAAAACTTTATCACTCTCATATTTTCTTCTGTAAAAAAGTATTCTAAGGCAAAAAGCGCTCTTCCTTTTCTATCTCTCAAAATGCTCAAATTGGCACCAAAATCTTCAAAAACTGATGCCAAAAAACCTTTCAAGTCCAAAAAACCAGTAACAGTCAATGCAGGATTCCCGACTAATTGGGAATATCTGTTTGAAAATCAACATTTTCCAATGAAAGAAATTCTTCCTCTCAATGAAGATTCTAGACTAACTCTTTTAAACTCTCACTCCTTGATTCACACAGAGGAAATTCTTTTCTTCTTTCTAAATGTCGTCATTTCTGATGATGGCAGTTTTCATTTCCTGCGTGTTCCCCTTTGATCCAAAACCATTTGTTCTCACTCCCCAACTTCTTGCTGATTTGTTGAAACTGCCCACTGATGGCTGTGAGGTTGAAGAAGTTACAATGAGAGATGCTACCAAAATCTGGGAACGAGTCACGACAGATGATGTTGCTGCTGCGCCCAACTTCAAGAAGAATGACATGAAGGGAGAATATGTCATTCTTGCTGACATTTGCACAAAAATGTGGAATGCAGAAAGAGATCTTTAGACAAGATTTCTCATTTGCAGTATAGAATAGGGGTGTTCACGAGCCGAGCTCGAGCCGAACTTGGTCATTTTTCCAAGCTCGAGCTCGAGCTCGATTATTTGTGTTCAGGCTCGAGCTCGAGCTCGAGCTCGATCGAGCCGTATAGCATGAGCTCGAGCTCGAGCTCGATTATTTCCACTGAGCTCGAGCTCGAGCTCGAGCGAGCCGTATAGCATGAGCTCGAGCTCGAGCTCGATTATTTCCACTGAGCTCGAGCTCGAGCTAAACATATATATTTTTATTTTTAATAAATTATATTATTATATAAATATTATATTATAATATATATATATATATTAAAATATATTAATTAAAAAATATATATATAAAGGGAGATCGCAAGCTCCCGAACACTTATAAAAAAGCTCGAGCTCGGCTCGATCGCCGGCTCGAGCTCGGAAAATCTCGAGCTCGAGCCGAGTTTTTTTCGAGCCGGCTCGTCTCGGTGAACACCCCTAGTATAGAATGATGATAGACATTCTTACCAGGTTAAAGATCAATTGGGCTCTTTACATTTTTAATCGCTTCAAGGCAGCAATTCAGTAGTGAATTAATCCCAAGCCGTACAGGATTCTTTTAAGTTTAACTTTAAGCGCTAGTAGATTCGTTCACTCCGTAGGAACAAAAGTCCAAGCGCTGAAATTTTATGGAAAGAAGATGATAGGTGAACTGCTCAACCCAAAGCGACGGGGTTGTGTAGCGCTCCCTAAGGAAGAAAAAGGGCGACTCGCTGATGAGCCTAAAGAAGAGGTTGTTGTCAAATGACCTAAGAGGAAGGCTGCTAAGAAAGATGTTGAGCTGTCTAAGCCCTCTAAGAAACTCAAAAGAAGGAGACCAAGAAGAAATCTCCCTCTTCTCCTTCTCCAGCGTTCAAGTATTCGCTTGATTCCGAGGAAGAAGAAGATGAAGAGGTTGTGCCGCTAGCTCGAAAGCTTACACAGTGGTCTACTCCGAAGGAATTAACAAGCGCTCCAGCAGAACCAGTACTAGAAGAACCCCTGAGTGCCTCTCCTCCTCATAAATCTACCGCAGAGCCTAAAGCTAATCCTCCTTCAGATAGTATTAATTTTACAGATCAAGGTAAGTACTTGTAAAACTACAATGTACATTATCCTTTCCTTATTAGTTTCTTTCATCTAACGCTAACATAAAATATTTCAGCTCTTAGAGAAGCAGGAATAAAAGTTGTTTTAGATGCTTTAGAGGAATGCAATATTCTTATCCTTGATACTCTCCTCACCACTCTCATCTCTCTTGATGATGAAGTTTCTTTGGAGCCTGAGGTAAAGGAACAATCTGTTCCTGAAGCCCAAGCGACTGAGACTATCAAAAGTCCTCAGGGTAAGTATTTATCTCTTTTGTTGTAAACTTCTACTTAGTAGAAATTTTTCTATCTTCTCAAACGCTTGCATGTTTCAGCTCCAATTGTGGCATATACTGAAGTTCCTCCAGTTCCAGTTGTCGCTCAAGCAATCCCTCCAGAGTTTGAAATGGAGTTGGTCGTGGAAATTGCAAAAGAAGTTGCACATGCTATTCCTAACGCTGAGACCTCTACAGCCCAGGAAGCGTCTGTGATTGCTAAGCGGTCAATAGAAGTGGCCCACATAATCCAACGACCAACTCCTCCTCTGTTGGGTTTTGCAAAAAATAACATAAACACAGTGGAAGGATTTCAAAAATTATTTTAAAAACCCAAACTTTTGATTTCAATGATAGCATATTTAAATTGAACAATGTATTTAACGAATAAAACTTACTCGTTAGAACAAAGTTGTTGGAAAATTTCTTCTTCCTCCAAGTAGTCAAAAATTTGAAGCTTCCAAATCTTCAATCCTTTATTTGAATCTTCAAATCTTGAACTTGATCCGAACAACAAAAATCCGTCGTCTCTAATTTGTCACGCATGGATCGACAAATGAAAAATTTCCACTTTAATATTTAAGGAGCGACGGCTAGGCATAGAGAGAGGGAGGAATACTTTTTCTTCTTTTTTTTTTCTAGGAGAGTTATGAAAGTTCTTGTTACTTGTTCAAAGTCAAAGAGTCCTTATATATCTCATGACTTATTGAACAAGTCGAAACAAAAGAGCCCTAGTATATTGGGCATCTCATGAACGCCCAATGAGGCCAAGTAGGCGTCCTCTTGGATGTCCTCTATAAGCCTGAGATTTGTTTTGTTTTAATTAATTTATTATTCAATTAATTTATTATATCTAATAAATAAATTAATTAATTAAATAACTAAATTAATTATATAAATTAATTCATTAATATATTTTCCTAGGAAATTATTTAATAATTAATCTTATCTTTATAATTAATTATTTCATCCAATGAATAATTAATTATTTAATTTATCCAATAAATTAAAACTCCCCGAAGAAAAATAGAAATTCTTTTTTTCATTTTTCTTTATCAATCCTTTAGCGCGACTCTTTAAAGTAGAGAAATCGGAGACAAGATCCCTCATAGGATGTTTCATTGGTTATCCTGAATTGTTTTTGCTTACCACGTTTATTAGTTACAACATTCACATCAGATGAATTACGGACATTTAAATAATACAAACCATTAACTAAAGAAGCATTGCCTACTAATTTATTTCCATAATAAATGTCAAAATTTAATTTATAAAAATGGAATGTATATCAAATCTTAACTAAGATAGGAATAGAAACAATGCTCTTAAACCCCTTGGGCAAAACTAAAACATCATCTAAAAACAATTAATGTCCAGAATTCAAATATAAAGAAGTGGATCCCATTCTAGTAGCTGCGACGCTTTCCCTGCTGCTTACTTTGATCATCCCTTCTTCTCTGCCCAGCTTACTTTTCTGCAAATCCTGTTCCAAACAACACACATGGTCACTAGCTCCTGAGTCCAGAATCCATAAAGTAGAAAAAATGGTCATAGAACAATTAGTTTCAAAAACAAATAGTTCCATATCTTTTGCGCCTTTGCCTAATTTGGGACAGTTTCTCTTCCAGTAGCCCAGTCCACCGCATTCAAGACATCTGTTCGTTTTCTTAGGTCATTTGCTCTTATAAAACTCTTGAGCCTTTCCCTTACCCTTTTGGACACCTCCTTCAGCTCCAAGCTTGCCAGACTGCCTCTGGTTGTTCTTCTTCTTAGACTTAGACTTTTTAGGTCCAGAAGAAATGAACAAGGCAGTTTCCTTTCCCTTTGGTTTCATTTGAGATTGTGCAGTAACCAACTTGTTCATTAGCCCAGTTAAATTTCACTTTATCTCATTGCAATTAAAGTTAACCACAAATTGGGAGATGGAATCAGGAAGAGACTGCAAGATTAAGTAAGTTTGAAGGGTGGCGTTCATGGTGAAGTCGAGAGCTTCCAATTTCTCGGTCCTCAAAATCCTTTTGAGGACATGATCACCAACCTCCAGAGTCTAGGTTGATGACTTTCATCATGATAGAGAAAGATTCAAAAAGTTGGTCAAATCCAAGAAAGACAGACTTGTCGCTGAGAAACTTGGGAGACGCTGGATGATTGATACATCCAGACGGACAGAAGAGTATGTTTTGCACTTTCATACGCTTGAAAAAATGCTTCGATGTTCGTCTCTTTTTGAGTTTGGTATCTTGTACAGGAAAAGGAGCTATGCCATTTTTATTCTCCAGCAACGCTTAGAGCTAGTAGGCAGTATTATGAATTTGTCGTATTATTGTCGAGGCATTGAGCGATACTTCAGAAGGGAACTTTCAAGATCATCAGGGGATATCCCTCTTATATTAATGAAGATGCTTACCCAAGTAAGCGAGATGCAACCCCCATGCCTAAGACCGTGATCAGAGGCATTTTTACGTGTTTTTAAGCCCCTTTGCGTTTATGTTTTAGGTTCATTTATCGCTTGATTCTTGCCACATGTGCGTTTAATTCGTGCATTAAGTGATTTCAGGTCTTAAATGGATACAATCGAAGAACGGGATGAAAAACGACGTATAAAACAAGTTTAGGCCAAATTGCTACGCACCCCTACGCCCAAGCGCCTTTCCACCCACGCCCAGGCACCGGACAAGATGCAAATAACGTCAACATACTGCTTACCACGCCTAGGCGCCATCCTGTCCACGCCTGGGCGTCGTATCTGCATTAGTTTCCACGGTTGAGCGCTATTTCCGTATGTTTAGAGACCAAATTGGATGAAGTGTCCTTCTACAAAGTTGTAGAACTATGTGTTAGCTTCAAATGAGGACTTGAATCATCCAAATCGGAGTTCTGTGGAGAGAGTTATAAAGCAAATACGATTGCTGCGCCGGACAGAGGCAAATACGCTCAGCATTCTGCCGACGACGCCTAGGCGCCGTCATGCCCCCGCCTAGGCGTGACCACACCCGAGTTTTGATTCCTTTCAGCCAAAAGTTCATCTTTTGATGGGGGAATGGAATATTTAAAGCCAAGATGTCATGCACATGTGTGGGGGACATGCAAGAGGGGAAGGGGAATTGTTTATTGCACACCATGATGGGGTTTGGAGTAGAATAAAGAACCCATCATTTCTTGTCCATAAGGGGCATCTTCTTCACACTTGACCGATCACTTTGGAGAGAGGGGGAGGCAGCTGGTCTTTAGACCAAAAACCATCATCACTCTTCATCCATCATCATTCATCACCATTCTTCATCATTTTGGAGGGGAAGAAAGAGATAGGAGCTAAGGATTGAAGCTCCACTCGAGGATCCATCACCATTCAACCTTTGAGGGAGTTTGTTCATTGTTTATAGCATTTTTGTGTTTACACTTATGTATATGAATATGTTGAATTCTTCTATGTTGATGGTTATGAGCTAATATTGTAGAACTAAGGCCATGTGAAGGCCAATTTATGAATCAATATATGTGAAGTGAATTTTCGTATTAATTCTCATATTGCTTTGTGTGTTGATTTTGAGCTTTTATTACAATCATGTGCTTGATCACCATATGCTTGCTATCTTGCCTAGTCTAGTCATTCAAGAGAAGATAGATTAGGGTTCAATGGAATCAACTCATCATCCGAAACTAATGTGGAATTGCCCCTAGACATAGGTAAAGATTTCCGGGTGCGGTTAGCCGGATGTATCCGGGGAAACTCTAGAACGTTAATGCGTGGTTATTGATTAGATTCTCGGATAGACATATTTAGAGAACCATCAATTAATCATAGGATTATTATGTGCCGAGACATCGGGTAATAATTATCTAAGGAATTTCCACCAAAGCAATAGGAGTCTAATAATTCGAAGAGTAGCTCATCTATATTGACGAGTAAATTCGGTTGTAGCATGTGCCTTAGTCGTTTTATCACTCTTGAGATTAATCTATAGTCCGTTTCTCTTTGGTTCTTCATTTGTTTAATCTTTTTCTTGCTCTTTACTTTTATTGTAGTTGTTCTTTGTAGAAAATCATGAACTAGAAATCAAGTCTCCGTGGTTCGACAACCCGGACTTTTTGTCCACTTATTACTACACACGACTAGTGCACTTGCTATCATAGCATGTTAAGTATTAGGGAGCTAGTGCTCACATTTGTGTTTTGAACCAGGATTTGGAAACAAGTAGGAAGCTAGGAGGAAAAGAAGTGATGATCAATATGGGAAGCGAGCACAGTGTCGTGGCTACACATGTTGGAAACACTTCTATTACATTAATGTCTGAACATTTTATTACTTTAGATAATTGCTTCGTTTTTCCAATGGGCTTAAAAACATTGTTTCTATTCCTGTATTGGTCAGGAAATGATATTTGTTTACTTTTAATGACAATAGTTGTGATATTTATTTTAGAAATAAAAATGTTTGCTCAACATCTTTAGTTAATGGATTGTATTATATTAATGTTCAAAACCAATGTATGGTTAACACTATGACTAGAAAACGTAGCATGAATGGTACAAACCAAAGACTTATGTGGCATCTTAGACTTGAACAGGCCGGTGAATCAAGATTCACGAGTTGGAGAAATGAGATCTTATCGGCCCACTTGGATCTGATCCATAACCAACATGTGAATCCTATCTAAAAGGTAAAATGACTAGGTCACCCTTCACAGGACATGTTGAAAGATCCAATAAAGTTTTGGGTTTAGTTCACATTGATGTATGTGGGCCCTTCAAGGATGAGGCCTATGGGGATTTTCAGTACTTCATTACATTCAGGAAAGAGTACCGAATTTGCTGAGAATCTGTTTGAACAGAAACAGATGCTAACTTGGAAAAACAAGTTACCCGCAACAGAAACCACAAGAAAGAAAGCATGCAACATGATGTATGTAGACCAATGGCATAACCATATATGCCCAAAATGCGAGTTCCAAGACAAGCACAAAAGAAGCCCGAACTGGATCAAGATATTATAACAATTAGTTTAAATATGTAATTTGTATAAGTTTTTAGTCTGTGTAAATTAATGATCAAAAGTGACAGCTGGATACTGCTGTAAATAAAAGTGGCCGACGAAGAAAAGGAGGACGGCCAAAAGTCAATATTGCCCGACAGGGAAAAAAGAAAAGTTGAGGCGGCCGACGAAAAAATCCTAAAAGGACGACAGTGACAGGTACTGAGGTAAGCAATGATGTCAGTAACAAATTGGTTTGAAGTCCGTGGTTGACGTCCGAAGCAGCCTATAAGAAGGAAAATAGAAGCAGAAAGAAAGGGATCGAAAATCCCTCTCCTACTCTTATAAAAACATCCAAGAGCTTAGAAAGAAAAAATGTTGTGTAATATTTCTAATTTTTCATTATGAGTGTATGGGTAGTTCCCCAAAGAGTATAGTTATCTCATATATCAAAAGCAAAAATGTTTTCTCCTCCAATAGCAGAGTAAAATATATACATATATATATATATATATGTAATACTAAGCTTTATTTCATCACTAAAATTTTAAGGCTTTTGTTCAACATGTTTGTCAAAATTCTAATTGATCTCTCATTCTGAAATACCTTTTACGCCCTAAGGTAGAAAACAAATTAGGGTTGTGATGTCTATTGCTAAAGGAACTAAGTGTCTGCGAACCATCTACTGCAGTTTTATGGTTGGATCAAATCCGTAAAAATGAGGACTTGGGATACCTGGGAATAACGCGGTCAAACAGAGGTATAAATTTATGAAAGTTTAATTTTATTTCGGAAGCATGTTGGGCCTGATTTATTTGTAGGACTATTTTTGCTATATTCAAAATAATTACAAATTTGCCGTTTATCTTTTGAAGGACAAAAATTGCTACCACATAGTAAGATATAAGACTAATTTTGTAAGGTGACAAGTTAAAGGATCAAAAGTCAAAGTAACCCAACTTAAAGGACTAAAGATTTATTTTTCCTAGCTAAGGTATATATATGTTTTGAACAAATAAATTAAGGTAACTAAATCATGTTAATTTTGATACAAAATGCAGGCAGCAGAAATGTTCTCCAGAAAATATTACATTGTTCCAAGTTATAACTGGAGATGACCCCGGGAAACAGGAAATATTTTGGAGAGTAAAAATACGTAATACATGTGCATGTACTGTTGAGGATCTCAAGTTATTCTGTCCTGGAGCTAAATCTAATTATAGGATCGTAGATCTTAATCATACCTGCATTACCAAGTCTTTTGGTAATATTTGTCTTGTTAGGTGGCAAGCCAATCTACCACGGGGAAGAGTTCGGTTTCGTTATGCTACAATGGGTTATTTAGTACCTTTTAGACCATATTCAATTCAAGAGCATTGTTCCTGAAATCAAAAGAATTAGGTAGGTACGTGATATTTTGCTTAAGTTGTAACTTTTCAATAAGACTCTAATGATGAAGAAAATTCAACCGTTTTGGTACAAGGATTATTTTGTGAGGGAAAGTAAAGAAAATGCAGGTTAATGATACTATATATTTATTGTACATATGATCCGGCCCACTTTTGTGTAGTCAGGGCCCATATACATCGTCATTGATGTGGGTCGATATTATCCCTTGGGCCAAGCTAAGCCCAAAGAATATTATATATTTTTTCTAATTTGTTATATCAATTCGGCCCATGTATTTACATTTCGGCCTCATCCAAATAACAAGAGTAGAGCCCAAGTCGGAGCCATAAAAGGAAGGGTATCAATCAAGTAAACAATATCCAATCAAATATCAATTAAAGGGGATTGGTCAAACACTTACCAAAGCAGGAAGATTCAACATGCTAAATATGGAGCTGACCAGACACGTTTTAAGGATGATTTTAGGACACCCAAAGATTCCAGAAATTGCCTTAGCTACTATAAATAGAGCAGGAAGGAAGTCAGCCGAATTCTACCCACCATATTTGTATAGAAGCCATCTAACTTATATAAATATCCATTATTGATGATCAATAAAAAACCTTTACATCTTTTATGCATTTTACTCTTATTTATCTTATAGCTTTATACTCGATTTCTCGCAAATAATCATATAAATTTATTGGTGTAAATCCCACTTGCATCAATTGGTTCCGTCTGTGGGAAATTGAGTTTCAAGACGTGATGTAACATTTTCTTATTTTTTTTGAAATTTTCTTTTTCTTTCACAAGTTTGATGGCAGGTCAACATGTCGAGGACATGGATGAAACCATGGAGGTGGTGGGAAACAAGGAGACGTTACTCTCGGCGAGTGCAGGTAACAACGCTCCTGAAATCTTGGCTAGACGTTTGATCGGCGAGTTACAGAAGACCCCCATAGCACATTGGGGTGAAGTCCTGGTGGGCGAAAAGGGAATTTCCCCATCACCTAGAAAACAAGCTGTAGGAAAGGAAAACTCCCTGAAGATTGCGCTATCTTATCACCTAACTAAGGAACAATTGCAGGAACTAATTGATCCATCCATCCAGGCTTCAAAGAAAATCCCGGATCCGCATGGTACAGGTAGTATGGTAGGAAGTCTGGTACAGCAAGTACCCAGAAATGCTAATACTCATGTCGATCTAGAGTTACACTCCTGAAAATGGCTCTGGAAAAAAAGCAGGGATGATGGAATTCGCTGAACAAGCGAACATACGTGGAGAGGGGGAACCCCCTAGGAAATATCCTGTCCAGGAAGGCTGGCAGATGCGGCGTATTGAATTTCATGAGGAGGGAATCCAGAAAGTAGGATCTCGCCCGCCCAATGTAACACATCAGGAGAAACTCTAGGAGAAATGTCACCTCCTAGGCAGGAGGAAAAATATGATATGAAAAATTGGAGCCATCGCCCAGGACAAGAAGGAAAAAAGGACCTCGATGAGGAGGGTAACAACTATGAATCAATTCGTTCTTCAGGAGGACGCGCGAAAATAAAGGAAATAACAAACCAATGGGACCTCATGGCAAGAAGGATGGCGAAAATGGAGAAGAAGATTGCCAGAGGAAAAGTACATATGGATCGAGGGATTCCATTTACTAATTCCATAATGCAGGAGGAATTGCCACGAGATTTCGAAATTTATTCTATGATGACTTACGATGGTACATCAGACCCCAAAGATCACTTGTACACTTTTAAGGAATTATGCTTTATTGCATAGATACTCGAATGCCATTAGATGTCGGGTGTTCCTAACAACACTGACTAAATCAGCACAATTATGGTTCAACCTGAAACAGCTACCTGAAATGTAACACCTTAATTTGCCTTATTGATAATTTCATACGATTCTATTGTCTAATTAAACTAAAGTGAGTTCGGTTATATAGATGTGTGTATTCGATCGTGTGGATATTTTTCATAGTTGAAAATGAATTGGTAGAGACTTTGAAATTTGGGTCAAAGAAAAGATTTTCTAAAACTTTGAGGATCAAAGTGAAATTTAGAAAGGAAAAGGACTAAACTGAATTTTTGGTGAACGTAATTGAAATAGATTATACGTTCTAGGACTGAATTAGAATATCGATATCAAGTCCAATGGACTGACTTGCAAGTTTCGGAAATGTTTGGGGTCAAGTTGTGATAAAAAAAAGGTGGAAGGACCAAATTATAATTTCTTGAAACATAAAAGAAAAGGCAGCTGATCATGACAGTACAACATAAGACACGTTGCTACCCCTTTTATTCTTGAAGTGACACTACACATGTTCTAGACATATACATATATAGATAGCTTATAGTATTATGTATATATATATATGTTATGAAAATAACCCCAAAATATTATAAAGTTGAGAGAAAATAAAATGAGAGAATGAGATAATTCTTTTATTGATATTTTTATGTGTTTCTATAATACAATGGTATAGCCTATTTATAGGCACAAAATAAGAATATCAAAGGTTTATTACATAATAATAAGAGTAAATTATATTTATGAAAATTGAGGGGTCATGGAGATGAAGAGTTTTTGGGAGATGAAGAGGTTTTGGGAGTTATATGGACATCCAAAAATAATTATTCATAATACTCCCCCTTGGATGTCCATCACTTAAAAATATGTCTCGTTAAAACCTTGCTGGGAAAAACCCAATGGGACAAAACCCTAGTGAAGGAAAAAGAGTACATATCAATACGCAATAATGCTGCCTCATTAAAAACCTTACCAGGAAAACCCAGTGGGAAAAACCTTGGTTAAGGGAAAAAGAGTGCAGGGCGTATTATCTCCCCCTCATGACAATATCAGTCAAGATCTTTAAGTCTACGCACGCCAATATTGTAGACTAGTTTTTCAAATGTTGTTGTGGGAAGTGCCTTGGTGAACAAATCAGCAAGATTATCACTGTAACTGATTTGTTGAACATTGATATCACCATTCTTCTGAAGATCATGAGTGAAAAAGAACTTTGATGAAATATGCTTTGTTCTATCTCCTTTAATGTACCCTTCTTTCAATTGTGCGATACATGCGGAATTATCTTCATATAAAATCGTCTGGATCATTTTTCCAGAAGATAAACCACAAGTCCCTCGAATGTGTTGAATCATGGATCTTAACCAAACACATTCTCGACTTGCCTCGTGAATAGCCAAGATTTCTACATGATTAGATGATGTGGCCGATATAGTTTGTTTCATAGATCGCCATGAAATGGCTGTGCCACCACATGTAAATAAATAGCCTGTTTGTAAACGACAATTATGAGGATCAGACATATATTCAGCATCTGCATATCCAATCAATTTGGACGTGGGTACATTTGAATAAAACAAGTCCATATCAATTGTTCCTCTAAGGTAGCGGAGTACCTGTTTAACCCCAATCCAATGCCTTCGTGTAGGAGAAGAACTATATCTTGCTAATAGACTAAAAGCGAATGCTATATCAGGTCGAGTATGACAAGCAAGATACATTAGTGCACCGATTGCACTTAGATATGGTACTTCAGGACCAAGGAGTTCTTCATCACTTTCTCGAGATCGAAAAGGATCTTTGTTCACATCTAGTGACCTTACAACCATCGGGGTGCTCCATGGATGTGATTTATCCATGTAGAATCGATTTAGCACCTTTGATACATAAGCGTCTTGATATACAAAAATTCTATTCTTTAAATCTTCAATTCGCAACCCAAGGCAAAATTTTGTTCTCCCAAGATATTTCATCTCAAATTCTTTCTTTAAGCAATTAACAGCTTTTTGAATCTCTTCAGGAGTTCCAACGATATTTAAATCGTCAACATAAACTGTAATTATAAAAAACTCATTTCCAGATCTTTTCATGAAAATACAAGGACAAATTTGATCATTCTTATATCCTTCCTTCAACAAATATTCACTGAGACGATTATACCACATTCTTCCAGATTGTTTCAGTCCATACAATGACTTACTTATTTTAATTGAATAATGTTCTCGAGAACTTGAATTATATGCTTCAGGCATATTAAATCCTTCAGGGATTTTCATATATATATATATATATATATATCAAGCGATCCATACAAATAGGTTGTAACAACATCCATTAGACGCAAATCCAGTTTTTCATGCACAGCCAGACTTATTATATAACGAAAAGTAGTTGCATCCACCACAAGAGAATAAGTCTCCTCATAATCTATTCCAGGTCATTGCGAAAACCCTTGGGCAACAAGACGTGCCTTATATCTTACAATTTCACTTTTCTCATTTCGTTTTTGCACAAATACCCATTTGTATCCTACTGGCTTTACATCTTCAGGTGTACGGACTATAAATCTTTGTGGCCTTTGTTCTTAGTTTTCTTAACCATACCTCTTTTCATCTTCCCAAAACTCTTCATATCTCCATATTCTCTCTTTTCTTCAAGTTTGGTTTTAGTATAACTGGTGAATAAATGTTTTTATTGTTCTTGTTTTTGTTTTTTATTTTTCTTTCTCTTTTAAACAACAACCAAAGAGATATCGGACTCCAACTCGGATAGCCAAAACAAGAGTGTTGCCTCCATCGAATCTGGTGCGGAGATAGTGGATTTGTCTAGCAATTCTCGAAGCTCTCCTCGTCGCCGTACAGAGAGTTTAAGGCCTCGGGTACATCCTTCGATAAACAGGCCGCGAACTCGTCAATCTCAGAGGAGCAAGGTAAGGGGTGATAGGTCGAGTTCTCACAAGGGTGATCCAGAGGGCGAGGGGTTCTTGCTTTTAATCGAAGAGGAGGGGATAAATCTTCAGGTTTCGGAACCTCAGGACGAGGGGGTTTATGCATTGGGGGTGGTGGTGTGTGGTCTTCGGGCTGCTGTGGACAACGACAGTGTGGGTAATCCGCTGCATCACACTAAAGGGATGGAAATCGGATCACCATCCATTAGAATGGTGGAGAATAGAGGAAAATCCCCAATGTCATCGCCAGGCCGAGAGGGGTCTATGGTTTTTTAAGACATAATGAATGACCCTTTGGTGGATTCCCGTGACTCACGACGAAATTTTGACATGGATTTGTTTCATATTGTGGACATGGAGGAATTGAATCTGGTTCATTTATCGACGCCGAATGAATTTCCATAGGATCGAGAAAGGGTTAGAGATGTAGCGCCGAGTGCTCGTTTATCGGTGGTAAAAATGGTGGGTTCGTTGAATGGTGAGACTGTGCGAGAACTTCTGTCGGCAATTCGTATCCCAGGAGATTATGAGTTCATGATTCCACAACCTTTCCATCGGGCTAATGACCCTCCTACCAGATTCGTCACGATATACACAGAACAAATATACGCTGGTTTGCATTTACCCATCCATCCTTTTATTATTGAAGTGTTTCGATATTTCGACCTTTGCCCGAGTCAACTGCTCCCTAACTCATATAGTGTTCTAGTCGGTTTTGTTCTATGCTCTATATTGTATGATTTTGAACTGTTGGTGGAAAACTTTCATTCGGTTTGTGTGCCTAGGAATTTGCCCGAGAAAAAGGTTTTTTTATTTGGCGCATAGCACTGGTTTTTCATTCCTTAACTCTAGATATGGTTCGCACGGAGCATGGAAATCAAAGTTTTTCTTTCTCCATAGGCAAGAGGGATGGGATTTCTCTACAAAATAGAAATCATGTTTTATGGATCCCAATACCCGAGGGTTGGATGTGTTGCGTGATCGTGTTTTGGCTGCCAGGTTGTTGAGGCATACTTTTGAAACGAGACAGTTGATAGCTGATGACCTATTATTGATTGGTGGTTTTCAACCGACAGTTCAACATCATATAATATAGAGCATAGAACAAAACCGACTAGAGCACTACATGAGTTAGGGAGCTATTGACTCGGGCAAAGGTCGAAATATCGAAACACTTCAATAATAAAAGGATGGATGGGAAAATTCTAACCAGCGTATATTTGTTCTGTGTATATCATGATGAATACGGCAGGAGGGTCATTAGCCCGGTGGAAAGGTTGTGGAATCATGAAGTCGTAATCTCCTGGGATACGAATTTCCGACAAAAGTTCTCGCACAGTCTCATCATTCAACAAACTCGCCATTTTTACCACCGATAAACGAGCACTCGGCGCTACATCTCCAACCCTTTCTCGACCCGATGGCAATTTATTCGGCGTCGATAAAAGAACTCGATTCAATTCCTCCACGTCCACAACATCAAACAACTCCATGTCATAATCTCGTCGTGAATCACGGGAATCCAGCAAAGGGTCATTCATTATGTCTTGAAAAACCATAGACCCCTCTCGGTCGGGCGATAACATTGGGGATTTTCCTCTATCCTCCACCATTTCGGTGGATGGTGATCCAATTGCCATCCCTTTAGAGTGATGCAACAGATTACCCACACCGCCGCTGTCCACAGCAGCCCAGAGACCACATACCACCACCCCCGATGCACAAACCCCCTTATCCCGAGGTTCTGAAACTGGAAGATTAAACCCCTCCTCTCCAATTAAAGGCAAGAAACCCTCGCCCTCTGGATCACCCTTGTGAGAACTCGACCCATCACCCATTACCTTGTTCCTCTGAGATTGATGAGTTCGCGGCCTGTTTATCGAAGGATGTATCCGAGGCCTTAAACTCTCTGTACGCCAATGAGGAGGGCTTCGAGAATTGCTAGACAAATCCACCATCTCCGCACCCGATTTGATGGAGGTAGCACTCTTGTTTTAGCTATCCGATTTGGATTCGGACATCTCTTTGGTTTTTGTTTAAAAGAGAAAGAAAAATAAAAAACAAAAACAAGAACAATAAAAACATTTATTTACCATTTATACTAAAACCAAACTTGAAGAAAAGAGAGAATATGGAGATATGAAGATTCTTGGGAAGATGAAGAAAGGTATGGTTAAGAAAACCAAGAACAAAGGCCACGATGATTTATAATAAAAAAAAGAAGCTAAACCTATACAGGTATAGGTTTGGGGTGTGTCATTTAGTAAGGAAGATGAAGGGTTTATTCATCTCAATTACAAAGACATGTGTCCTGCAACCTTGCTTAATCAGATTTTGAAAATTTTATCCGAAATTTAGCGCCTAGTCAGATTACGCGGGAGGCGAGCCTTTTTTGAATGAATAAAAATATATCTAGTAATCCAAATATAACTTCCGCCTTATACATATGTACATGTATGAAGCCAAAAAGTTGAGGAAGTCTTGATAATGTATAAAATTCAAAATAAATATAAAACATAAAAACGGACCTCTAGACATTCGAAAAGCATTTTATTAAAGATTAAATACAAACCCTGCTCCATTTGACGAAAAACATTTTATTAAAGATTAAATACAACCCCTGCTCCATTTGACAAAAAGTATTTTATTAAAGATTAAATACAACCCCTGCTCCATTTGACGAAAAATATTGTATTAAAGATTAAATACAACCCCTGCTCCATTTGACGAAAAATATTTTATTAAAGATTAAATACAACCCCTGCTCCATTTGAGGAAAAGCATTTTGTTTAAGATTTTATACAACCCCTGCTCAACAAATGATCATTTCTAAAAGGGAGTAATTCAACTCTTTCTCTTATATTAGTATTTCAACTATGTCTTTTAGAAGTCTTGAATCACTTGTTGTTGTAAATATGAGCTAAACATCTTTGTGATTGGGTTATGTGAATTCTTTGTGATGTTTTGTGTTTAATGAATCATTAATTTCTGGATTTATTACATTTTTGTTGCATGTTTGATTTTATGCTTAAAGCTTGCACATGATTGATCACCATGTGTTTGATATAATGCTTTGTCTTGAAACCGAGAGGAGATAGAGAAAGGTAGATCAAAAAATCAAACATCATAACGTTACAATTGACTAGAGATGGAATCGATTGCGTTGTGTGGCTTTGTGATAAGATGACCCGATTGACTGTAGGATCTTCGTAAGCAAGGAATTCCTTTGAACCTTAATGCATGTTATTTAATTTAATCTTCACTATAGAGATATGGGAAGTTGTTAACTAGTATAGGCTAGAACATAGTAGGATGTAACATAGTGGGAAGTTGTTAATCTTCACTATAGTTGTTAACTATCCGAGGATTTAGAGTTCATGAGCATAGGATAGAACATAGTAGGATCATAGCCCAATCATCTCTTTCCATTTGATATATTACCTTGTTTATTATATAGTTGTCTTTAGTTATTTTCATAATATAATCTTCTATCATATTATATTTTGATTTAGCTTAAAGTTAAGTAATATAGCAATTACGAGCATTGAATCCAATTGTCCCTGTGCAAACGATACACACCCCGGGCTAATAGTCCACTTTATTACATTGCACGACCTAGTACACTTGCTAGGGATTTTGCGTGTCAAGTTTTTGGCGCCGTTGCTGGGGTTTAGGGTTTAGGGTTTGGGGTCTATTTAAAGCATTTTTTAGCGTTGTTTCCTGAGCTAGCTGGCCATCGTACTAGTCCTTTGTTTTCCACCTCCATCAATTGTTGTGTTAAGCTCCTGGGTGCTGGAAAGGGAGGTTGAAATGATCCTCGCCCTCCAGTCACGGGTCTTTGAGAGTGCCATCTCCTTATTCCACCATGCTTAGGATTTTCCTGATTTTCTCCCTTTTTTCGTTGCTTTTTTATTTTCGCTCTCCTGGTTAATTGAGCGTCCTCCATGTTGACATAGTTTTTAGCCCGACTAAGCAATTCGTCAAAATTCCCAGCTGGTTTTTTAGTTAGCGATTTGAACAAATCATCCTCACGCGAGCCTTGTGTGAACGCACTGGTTTTTAGATCGGCCGTAGCCGAGGCCATCTCCAGAGTAACAACATTAAATCTTTTCACATAAGATCATAAAGTTTCATCACCTTTTTACTTTATGTTAAGAGGCTCAGTGGGGTTTGCTCATGCCTTTGGCTACTAGCAAATCGGAGGAGAAATTTTGTGCTAAATTCCAGGAAGGATCCAATAGATCCTTCTTGTAGTGCCCACCGACCACCTAGGTGGCCCGCCACACAGTGATGCCAGCTCGATCGGAGAGACCGCCCTTTCTCGAACCAGCGCCAAGCGTCAGAACTTTAAGAAATCTTTATCTGCTGAAATTAAACTTTTACATTCCAATTAAACCAACAATACATCCTTCATCAATCATACATAAATCAATGACAACTCTATCAATTAAAGGTCTCCAAGGCAATACATATACACACCCAATTATACATCCCAGAACATAACTTCCTCTAAAAGCAACGAACCAATACTTCTTTTACTCCACATTTCTCCCATAGTATCCAACGTACTAAGCGTAGCCGACAAGGAAGACAGGAGGAGGGGTGAGTCTAAATGACTCAGTGAGGTGGAAAACAGGTTGCTTTACCTTTATCTTTAAAAATGGAATCTGCAGCGGAAGATTACAAAATAAACAAGATCACACGTATCAAGCAAATCATTGGAGAAAACAAACTATCAAAACGACGAACATCAATTATGAAACAGATAAGGAAGCCAGAATGAACAAGTCATATACTTTAGATTCGTGTCATACAATTGTGTTCCGTCTCCCAATAGTCCTATACCAGCGGGAGACTTCACACCTTTTGAGATTTGCAGGTGTCATAATTCTAGTGGTGGCTCTTACCGGTTTAAGAGATGGACCCCACCATCATGTGACACTTTATCCCGTATAACACTTAGCTCCCTTCAGTCTGTGAAATTTTCAGGTGTTGGGATTCTAGAGGTGGCTCCTACGGGTTTAAGAGGTGGCCCCCGCTGTCGCGTGGCACTTTTTCCTGTATAGCTCTAAGCTCCCTTCACTCTGCATTTAAGATTCAAAGCTTTAGACCGAGAAAAAAAACATATATCGTGGACGGATGCCGAACATGAGGATTCTAGTGGTAGCTCCTACGGGTTTAAGAGGTGGCCCCCACCGTCGCATGGCATTTTCCAGTATAGCACTTAGCTCCTTTAGCCGATGGAGTAGAGCCAAGAAGTACAATGATCTCAACGAGTTACGAAAGATATGGACTCGATATTGGTATGATAATGCTTATGGGAATTGACACTGATTAGACCAAAGACCATTTCGAGGAAGACATATACTATAGACGCGAAAGAAATAATCATTAGGGATAATGAGATATTGTGTCGAACAGGATATTTATGAATCAACAATCATCACGAATCAATCATCAAAATGTGGAGAGGGTAGTTATGGAACGAAACAAGACAATCAAAACAATGAGGTAAATCAACTAAAGAGTTTCAAGGAAAAGAGAAACCCTCACAGTTACAACTCTGCATCGTCGCATCGTGTCTCATTAGAATCACAAATATATCCTAAGGTCCAAATATATTATCATGATCTCAAGCTATAACACTTTATAACCCAACCAAATAAAGCAAGATACACATATGCAAATCAAGATAAACATAGGCGCAGTTTCACTACGGAATTTATTATGAATCCTCATGTTACGATTTTACTCTAAAACTTTGCCATAAATCATGAATCATATTGAATAATATGTCATAAAATTTCCAGATTCAATTTACATTTCCAATGTTGTCATTCAATCACCAAAATATGGCTGTCTTCAACAGATTTTCAGGACATGCAGCATATTTACAAAGATTTTTGGAAAATCCCATGTTACTCCAAAAATTCCCAAATATTATGAGCACACTAACAACACGTATATAAGTATACAGTAAACGTTCAAGACTAAAATCAAATCTCCAGGTTTGTAAAATAATCTCAAAACAACATCCTGGTTCAATCCCGCTAAACAGTCGGGCAGCCTTATTCAAAGAATTTTTAGAAAATCCTACAGGACTCAAATACTTACCAAACTTTGAGTACGCATTACCAACATATATGTAATTGTACAGTAAAACGTTTGGATCAGAATAGAGTCCCCAGGTATGCTAAATAAGCTCGAAACAGAGGGCATCTCAAATATGGAAAACAGACTAACAGTTTTCTTGTACGAATTTTAAAAACTTCAAAACAACTTAAATCTTTTCCAAATTTTACATATAGACTCAAAACACGGATATTTTCATTCAGAAAACTCCACATAATCTAATTCAAACGTTTAGTCTCCTAATTGGAGACTTAATTGACAATTGTAGAAACTGAAATTTCAGAATCTCAAGTTTCTTTATTCCAAACATCTTAAAATATTTAGGAGCAAGTATTCACTAAATAATCAACACTTAGATTATATATCTAAAGAAAACTAAGTATTGAACCTGAAGAAAAGGTAGAGAACATACCTGTAGGGGTGAAAGAAGGGCAAAATGAATCCATAAGCTTGACTATATATATATATGTATATATATATTGTGAATAATTATTTGTGGATGTCCATACAACTCCCAAAACCTCTTCATCTCCCAAAAACTCTTCATCTCCATGACCCCTCAATTTTCATCAATATAATTTACTCTTATTATTATGTAATAAACCTTTGATATTCTTATAAATAGGCTATACCATTGTATTGTAGAAACACACAAAAATATCAATAAAAGAATTATCTCATTCTCTCATTTTATTTTCTCTCAACTTTATAATATTTTAGGGTTATTTTCATAACACGTTATCAGCACGATCCGTCTCAAGTTGTTGGTTTTCAATCCGAAGAATTGCGATAGCGAGTTGGTGGAATTTTTAGCAAGCAAGTGAGTTTCTCAATTTTTATTTATTTTATTCTTTGCCATGCAGATAGTGTATCTTATATTAGTGAAGAAAATTGTATATTCTTCACTTAATGATTTGTTGTCTTCCATGTATCGTCAATTTCCGTATAGGTAATACTCTATACAATATCAAAGCTAAATATTTAGTTAGTTCAACATTTAATATTTAGATCTTCACATTAGTTTATGTGGATTAATAATTATGTTTATATAAAATAATTGATTGTTATCTAACTTTTCTTATGCTTTGATGATAGTATTATAATGACGAATCTTGCAAAACTTGACTTTGTGGCTCTTGACATTACGGGGAAGAATTATTTATCTTGGGTGTTCGATGTTGAAATTCATTTAGATGCAAATGGTCTTGGAGCCACAATTAAAGAAGGAAATAAAGCATCTAATCGAGAAAAAGGCTAAAGCTATGATTTTCCTTCGTCACCACCTTCATGAAAGCTTAAAAAATGAGTATCTTACTATAAAAGATCCACTTGTTCTATGGAATAATTTGAAAGAAAGGTATAACCACCAGAAAACTGTTATTCTTCCAAAAGCTCGTTATGATTGAATGCATTTACGATTGCAAGATTTCAAAACCGTAAGTGAGTATAACTCTGCAATGTTTAGAATCAGTTCTCAATTGAAATTGTGTGGAGAAAAAAAATCAGTGATGAGGATATGTTAGAAAAAACATTCTCCACTTTTCATGCATCCAATGTGCTCTTGCAGCAGCAATATCGTGAAAAAGGTTTTCAGAAGTATTCTGAACAGATTTCTTGCCTACTTGTGGCTAAACAAAACAATGAGCTTTTGATGAAAAATCATGACTCCCGTCCAACTGGTTCTGCTCCATTCCCTGAAGTGGATGTAACAACCCATAACCATTTTAATAATGAACCAAATCGTGGTCGTGGTCGTGGCCGTGGCCGTGGTAGAGGCCGTGGTATTGGACATGGATGTGGTTATTGAAATCATGGTGGTTATTCAAAGAACACATCTTTCCACCAGAAGTGGAAAAATAATGAAGGGAAAAATGAAGGTGGCCAAAATAACAAATCTGTGGAAAATTTATGCTATCGTTGTGGTGGTAAAGGTCATTGGTCTCGTACATGTCGTACACCAAAGCATCTTGTTGACCTTTACCAAGAATTGCTGAAAGGTAAAGGAAAGAAGATAGAAACAAATTTTGCTTTTGAAGAAGGCGATTCTGATCATGGCCATTTTGATAACACTCATTTAGATGTTGCTGATTTCTTTGCTGATCCTGATGGAAAAATTGATCACTTGATTGGAGGTGGAAGTGATCAAAATAAATTTGTTAAGTTTTAATTCTAGTAATTTATAAATAAATATTTAAGCATGTTGTTCTCTTTTTAAGTTCAATAAATGAATTTATTCATAAGAGTGTCGTTTCTTTTATTAAATAATATTGTTTGGTATTGATTTATTTCTTTTTATGTTTCAATGAAGAATGCGTATTTACTCAATCAGCCACAACATCAATAATGAAGATATGTGTCTCGCTGATAGTGCCACAACTCACACCATCCTCAAGAATAAAAAATATTTCTCTTATTTAGTAATGCAGGAAGCCAATGTTAGTACTATATCGGGTAGTGCAAAGTTAATTAAAGGCTTCGGCAGAGCTAATATATTGTTACCCGGAGGAACGCAGTTTTATATTGATAAAGCATTATATTCTACTAAGTCTCAATGAAATTTACTAAGTTTCAAAGATATCCGCCGAAATGGATATCATATTGAGACAACAAGTGATGGCAATATTGAGTTTCTTTACATCACGAATGCAATATCTGGTACCAAATGTATATTGGAAAAGTTGCCTGCATTTTCCTCCGGTTTGTACTACATGCATGTATCTACTATTGAAACACATGCTATTGTAAACCAAAAGTTTGCAAATCAAAATAAGTTTGTTGTTTGGCATGACCGGTTGGGCCATCCTAGATCAATTATGATGCGAAAGATAATTAAAAATTCATGTGGTCATCCATTGAAGAGCCAGCAAATTCTTCAATCGAATAATTTCTCATGTGTTGCTTGTTCACAAGGAAAGTTGATTATTCGACCATTAACAACAAAAGTAGGAAGCGAATCTCTTATGTTTTTAGAAAGTATTGAAGGCGATATTTGTGGACCAATACACCCGTCGTGTGGACCATTTAGATATTTTATGGTTCTAATTGATGCATCAACAAGATGGTCACATGTATCTTTGTTATCAACTCGCAACCTGGCGTTTGCAAGATTGATTGCTCAAATGATTAAACTACGAGCACATTTTCCTGATTATCCAATTAAGAAGATATGCCTTGATAATGCGGGTGAATTTACTTCCAAAACGTTTAATGACTATTGTATGTCTATTGGAATTGATGTTGAACATCCTGTAGCACATGTTCATACACAAAACGGTCTAGCAGAATCGTTTATTAAGCGTCTTCAGTTAATTGCAAGACCTTTACTTATGAGATCAAAACTTCCTATTTCTTGTTGGGGACATGCTATTTTGCATACAGCAACACTTATTCGCATAAGGGCAACAAGTTATCATAAGTTCTCTCCATTACACTTGGTTTTTGGTCAGGAACCAAATATTTCCCATCAAAGAATTTTTGGATGTGCGGTATATGTTCCAATTGCTCCACCACAACCCACTAATATGGGTCCTCAAAGGAAATTGGGAATATATGTTGGATTCGAGTCTGCATCGATAATAAAGTATCAAGAGCCATTGACTGGAGATTTATTTACGGCTTGATTTGCTGATTGTCATTTTGATGAATCAGATTTCCCAACTTTAGGGGGAGAAAATCAGCAGCTAGAAAAGAAAATTAGTTGGAATGAATTATCTTTATCTCATCTTGATCCTCGAACAAAACAAAGTGAACTGGAAGTTTAAAAGATAATTCACTTGCAAGATTTAGCTAACCAACTGCCAGACGCTTTTACTGACCTAAAGAAAGTGACTAAGTCACATGTACCAGCTATTAATGCTCCAGTAAGAATTGTTGTCCCTGAAGTTCAAAGTAACGAGTCTACTGCACGCCTGAAGCGTGGTAGACCTACCAGTTCCAAAGATAGTCATCCTCGACAAAGAAAAGGATCTAAGAATCAAGATGGTCTAATTGAGGATAAAATAACTCCAGAAGAGTCCCCAGGCATAACTAATATTTCGGTTCCACAAGAACCTCAGGTATCTGAAAATTGTGAAAATAATGAGATCTCAGTCGATTACGTTATGAACGGGATACGATGGAATCGAAATGAAGTCAACGTTGACAATAAATTTGCATATAATGTAGCGCTGAATATGATGAATGATAATAAGGATCAAGAACTAAAGTCTGTTAATGAATGTCGACAAAGAAATGATTGGCCAAAATGGAAAGACGCAATGGGGGTAGAGTGAAACTCGGTGGCAAAATGAAAAGTTTTTGGACCTGTAGTCCGTACACCTGAAGATGTAAAGCCAGTAGGATACACATGGGTATTTGTGCAAAAACGAAATGAGAAAAGTGAAATTGTAAGATATAAGGCACGTCTTGTTGCCCAAGGGTTTTCGCAATGACCTGGAATAGATTATGAGGAGACTTATTCTCTTGTGGTGGATGCAACTATTTTTCGTTATATAATAAGTCTGGCTGTGCATGAAAAACTGGATTTGCGTCTAATGGATGTTGTTACAACCTATTTGTATGGATCGCTTGATATATATATATATATATATATATGAAAATCCCTGAAGGATTTAATATGCCTGAAGCATATAATTCAAGTTCTCGAGAACATTATTCAATTAAATTAAGTAAGTCATTGTATGGACTGAAACAATCTGGAAGAATGTGGCATAATCGTCTCAGTGAATATTTGTTGAAGGAAGGATATAAGAATGATCAAATTTGTCCTTGTATTTTCATGAAAAGATCTGGAAATGAGTTTTTTATAATTACAGTTTATGTTGACGATTTAAATATCGTTGGAACTCCTGAAGAGATTCAAAAAGCTGTTAATTGCTTAAAGAAAGAATTTGAGATGAAATATCTTGGGAGAACAAAATTTTGCCTTGGGTTGCGAATTGAAGATTTAAAGAATAGAATTTTTGTATATCAAGACGCTTATGTATCAAAGGTGCTAAATCGATTCTACATGGATAAATCACATCCATGGAGCACCCCGATGGTTGTAAGGTCACTAGATGTGAACAAAGATCCTTTTCGACCTCGAGAAAGTGATGAAGAACTCCTTGGTCCTGAAGTACCATATCTAAGTGCAATCGGTGCACTAATGTATCTTGCTTGTCATACTCGACCTGATATAGCATTCGCTTTTAGTCTATTAGCAAGATATAGTTCTTCTCCTACACGAAGGCATTGGATTGGGGTTAAACAGGTACTCCGCTACCTTAGAGGAACAATTGATATGGACTTGTTTTATTCAAATGTACCCACGTCCGAATTGATTGGATATGCAGATGCTGAATATATGTCTGATCCTCATAATTGTCGTTTACAAACAGGCTATTTATTTACATGTGGTGGCACAGCCATTTCATGGCGATCTATGAAACAAACTATATCGGCCACATCATCTAATCATGTAGAAATCTTGGCTATTCACGAGGCAAGTCGAGAATGTGTTTGGTTAAGATCCATGATTCAACACATTCGAGGGACTTGTGGTTTATCTTCTGGAAAAATGATCCAAACGATTTTATATGAAGATAATTCCGCATGTATCGCACAATTGAAAGAAGGGTACATTAAAGGAGATAGAACAAAGCATATTTCATCAAAGTTCTTTTTCACTCATGATCTTCAGAAGAATGGTGATATCAATGTTCAACAAATCCGTTACAGTGATAATCTTGCTGATTTGTTCACCAAGGCACTTCCCACAACAACATTTGAAAAACTAGTCTACAATATTGGCGTGCGTGGACTTAAAGATCTTGACTGATATTGTCATGAGGGGGAGATAATACGCCCTGCACTCTTTTTCCCTTAACCAAGGTTTTTCCCACTGGATTTTCCTGGTAAGGTTTTTAATGAAGCAGCATTATTGTGTATTGATATGTACTCTTTTTCCTTCACTAGGTTTTTGTCCCATTGAGTTTTTCCCAGCAAGGTTTTAATGAGACATATTTTTAAGTGATGGACATCCAAGGGGGAGTATTATGAATAATTATTTGTGGATGTCCATATAACTCCCAAAACCTCTTCATCTCCCAAAAACTCTTCATCTCCATGACCCCTCAATTTTCATCAATATAATTTACTATTATTATTATGTAATAAACCTTTGATATTCTTATTTTGTGCCTATAAATAGGCTATACCATTGTATTATAGAAACACATAAAAATATCAATAAAAGAATTATCTCATTCTCTCATTTTATTTTCTCTCAACTTTATAATATTTTGGGGTTATTTTCATAACATATATATATATATACATAATACTATAAGCTATCTATATATGTATATGTCTAGAACATGTGTAGTGTCACTTCAAGAATAAAAGGGGTAGCAACGTGTCTTATGTTGTACTGTCATGATCAGCTGCCTTTTCTTTTATGTTTCAAGAAATTATAATTTGGTCCTTCCACCTTTTTTTATCACAACTTGACCCCAAACATTTCCGAAATTTGCAAGTCAGTCCATTGGACTTGATATCGATATTCTAATTCAGTCCTAGAACGTATAATCTATTTCAATTACGTTCACCAAAAATTCAGTTTAGTCCTTTTCCTTTCTAAATTTCACTTTGATCCTCAAAGTTTTAGAAAATCTTTTCTTGGACCCAAATTTCAAAGTCTCTACCAATTCATTTTCAACTATGAAAAATATCCACACGATCGAATACACACATCTATATAACCGAACTCACTTTAGTTTAATTAGACAATAGAATCGTATGAAATTATCAATAAGGCAAAATTAAGGTGTTACATTTCAGGTAGCTAGTTCAGGTTGAATCATAATTGTGCTGATTTAGTCAGTGTTGTTAGGAACACCCGACATCTAATGGCATCCGAGTATCTATGCAATAAAGCATAATTCCTTAAAAGTGTACAAGTGATCTTTGGGGTCTGATGTACCATCGTAAGTCATCATAGAATAAATTTCGAAATCTCGTGGCAATTCCTCCTGCATTATGGAATTAGTAAATGGAATCCCTCGATCCATATGTACTTTTCCTCTAGCAATCTTCTTCTCCATTTTTGCCATCCTTCTTGCCATGAGGTCCCATTGGTTTGTTATTTCCTTTATTTTCGCGCGTCCTCCTGAAGAACGAATTGATTCATAGTTGTTACCCTCCTCATCGAGGTCCTTTTTTCCTTCTTGTCCTGGGCGATGGCTCCAATTTTTCATATCATATTTTTCCTCCTGCCTAGGAGGTGACATTTCTCCTAGAGTTTCTCCTGATGTGTTACATTGGGCGGGCGGGATCCTACTTTCTGGATTCCCTCCTCATGAAATTCAATGCGCCGCATCTGCCAGCCTTCCTGTTGGGTTCTGATTCACCATCGGTGACGTTTTGGTTCGGTATACTTCCGCTGCAGAACTGAAAAGTTTATGAAAATCATGGCAGATCCGAATTCTGTGCGTGATAGACTTGTGGCCTTGGAGGCCCGAGTGCAAAGGACCGAGGCATTACTTGGACAACCGCTGGAGACTCCCATGGTTGCCATTTTCCAGAAGTTTCAAGACTTGGAAGAACGGGTTGAGAAATGGGGCAAATCAATGGACGAAATTCCTTCGTTCATTGAAGGAAGAATGGTGTCGCTGGCTGAGGATATAAGTATCTTAACGGATGCGGTTGATATGAAGCTTGATGCGGTTAATGTGGAAATCAGTGTGTTGAAGAGGGCTACCGGCAGTGTGGTGTCGGGTGATGGTGGGCCTTCGTCCAAGTTAAGGGTGCCTGATCCTAAATCCTTTGGTGGCGAGAGAAGCGCCAAAGAACTTGAAAACTTCTTGTGGGACATGGAGACGTATTTTCAGGTGGCTAGAGTGTCGGATGCTGAAAAAGTTTCTATGGCAAGTATGTTTTTGGTTGGGGACGCCAAACTGTGGTGGCGGTCCCGTGTGTCGGATGATGTTGCTGCCAACCGAGGGAGAATTGAGACTTGGGAGGCGCTGAAGAAGGAATTGAAGGCACAATTCCTCCCTTGCAATTCGTCTTGGCTTGCAAGGGAGTCCCTGCGAAATTTAAGGCATACAGGGGCGGTGCGGGATTATGTGAATGCGTTTAGTTCGTTGATGTTGGATATAAGGGAGATGTCCGAGGAGGATAAGCTGTTTAACTTCATGGCGGGTTTGCAAGGTTGGGCTCAGGCCGAGTTGAGGCGGCAGGGCGTCAAAGACTTACCTTCGGCTTTTGCGACTGCGGATAGCTTGGTTGATTTCAGTGGGATCGAAGTCCGGAGTTCGGAAATAAAACAGAGGAGCACGGGCAACGGGGCTGGAAATTTTACCAAAGGAGATTCTAAGAACCAGGAGACACATGATGAAAAGACCCCAACGAGTGCGAGTAAACCTCGAAAGGGCTGTTTCATATGCGGGTCTTTGGATCATAGAATGCGGGATTGTCCAAAGCGAGAGCGGTTAAATGCTTTGATGGCGGATACGAACAAAGATGCTAGTGAAAGTGCCGAGGCTTTAGGGTTTAGGGTTTAGGGTCAGGGGTTTAGGGTCAGGGGTTTAGGGTTTAGGGTTTAGGGGTTTTGGGTTTAGGGTTTAGGGTTTAGGGTTTTGGGTTTAGGGTTTAGGGTTCAGGTTTAGGGTTCAGGGTTCAGGGTTCAGGGTTCAGGGTTCAGGGTTCAGGGTTCAGGGTTCAGGGTTCAGGGTTCAGGGTTCAGGGTTCAGGGTTCAGGGTTCAGGGTTCGGGGTTCAGGGTTCAGGGTTCAGGGTTCAGGGTTCAGGGTTCAGGGTTCAGGGTTCAGGGTTCAGGGTTCAGGGTTCAGGGTTCAGGGTTCAGGTTCAGGTCAGGGTTCAGGGTTCAGGGTTCAGGGTTCAGGGTTCAGGTTCAGGGTTCAGGGTTCAGGGTCAGGGTTCAGGTTCAGGGTTCAGGGTTCAGGGTTCAGGGTTTTTTCAGGGTTCAGGGTTCAGGGTTTCGGGTTCAGGGGGTCAGGTTTCAGGGTTCAGGGTTCAGGTTCA